>OX451735.1:243174471-243838936 GCA_948472305.1 Vicia faba
CGATTTGGCCTGGAAGTAGTGAGGACGCACCTTTCGATTTGGGCTTAGCCTGAAGCATGAGGTGTAGCCTTCGATTCTTCCTTTCTGCTTCCTTCGACTGGGGCCTAGAATCAGTATGAAGTTTACTCTTCACCCCAAGCTCCTTGTTGCCTTCTTCGATTGGGCTTGGCATACAGTGTGGACGACATTCATTTCTCCCTTTTGGCTGCTGCTTTCAACTGGTGAACATCTTTCGTTTCTCCCTTCTGGCTCCTTCGTTTGGACTGTGAAGCAGTAAGGGGGTGAAGCATGAAGCTTCGTTTCATACTTCCTTCCTGTTGTTTTCCTTCGTTTGGAATTTTAATAGCAACATGGCCTGAGGCCATACTAGTATTGTCTCATGGCCAGGTTAGTTCTTAGTGCATGTTTGATAAACAAAGGAAATAGACCACACGATTAGCAATAAAAAAAACTAAAAGGGTGGAAATGAAAAGGAAACAAATGTTATGTATGTGCTTAAAATGAAAAGTTCAAGGTCAGAGTGACTTACCTTGCTTGAAACTGGAACGTGTGCTGGACCTTGAGTGGCTGCTCTGAGTGCTTCTCGATTCGAAGGAAATAAACATAGGTTATGCTTATAGTACTAGATTCAAAGGTCATATGATGTGAGGGATGGTTTCATATTCGAAAGAGAAAAAGAAACAAGTGTTGTGTTTCTTTAGATTCGAAGGGACAAGGAAACAGGTGTGGTGTTTCTTCTGGATTCGAAGGTCCAAGGAAACATGTGTTGTATTTATTCTGGATTCTTGGTTTAGTGTTTGAGAATCTTAAGAGTTTAAGAGTTTTTGAGAGTTTTGATGATTTTTGGAAGATTCGTTCCACCACCCAAAAATCCTCTTCGGCTTGCAAATGTTTCTCTATTTATAGAGAAAGGGTTAGAAGTGTTGAAGTAACCAGGTTTGTAGGATAACAAAACATGATTTGGTTGAAAATGAAACAAGTTTAGTCCCTTTTCATTTGTTCCCAAGTTTCAAGTACAAGTGGGGGCCTGCTGGCAGGAGATTGGACTTATGCTTCTGACACTGTTTTCGTTCAGACACAAATCAGATTGGAAGCTGATTTTGTGATTAAAGTACTCTTTATGAAAAAAGGGTACGTAGACTTTTGTTATTTTATCCAAGAATGGTATTATCTAGTAGACAAAGCTTTAAACCTTTGTGTAATCCTCTTATTATGTAAATATTTGGAAGCAACATAGCCTGACAAGTAGGATTTGGAAGATAAGGCTATGAGATTTGCTCAAAGTTCTTCAAACAAACTTGCTTCGAAGGGTCCAAAGTTGGGTTCGAAATATGCTGAGTTGAAGGGAATCAAAACTCCAATCGAAGCTTTGTGTGAAGGTGGCTCTTGTCCAATCGAAGGCTTGCCTACCAGAGGTCACATGGCCAAACGAAAGGGTGTGTGCAGGAGGTCCCTGCCTTGTTCCTGCTGGCATGAAGGAAATCCTGGCTTTGTGGTGCCAAAGGAAAACATGGAAAACCAATGGCTTCTGAGTCGAAGGAGAGTTGCGAGAGGCCATTGCTTGGTGACTTCAAGCAAACATGCAAGAGGTATTTTCTCAAATGAAAGCTTGCATGAAGGGAGCCATATGTCTAAACGAAAGGTGTAACCAAAACTTGCATTGAAGGGGGCCACCCGCCCCAAACAGAAGATGCATGCATGAGGTCTAAATTCCCAAACAAAAGATGCATGCAGAAGGTCTAAATGCCCAAACTAAGCTTGCAACAAAGGGGGCCACATGCCCAAACGAAAGAGGCATGTGAGGCTTGCATCAAAGTAGGGCCACATGCCCAAACGAAAGAGGCATGCAAGAGGAAAATTGTGCAATCGAAGGATGCCAAAAGGAGGTAAAAGGTGCAATTGAAGGATATCAGCAGGAGGCTTTTTGCCTTGGAATCGAAGGAGGCTACAAGAGGCTTTTTTCCTTGTGCCTGCTGGCCTTGTGGGCACCTCTTGCATGCAAGAAGGAAGCTATGGCTCAATCGAAAGCTGTATGCAGCTAGCCACTACTTTGTGAATCAAAGCAAGCATGGAGGGAATTATTTGTCTAATCAACATAGGCATGCAGGCATCAAACGTCCAATCAAAGCAGGCATATAGGAAGCCATTACATTGTGAACTATGTGAGGCCAAAGATGTAATCGAAGGTTGCATGCAGGAAGCTCCTGCCTTGTGAATCAAAGCCAGCGTGTCAGAGGCTAATGCCCAATTGAAGAATGCAAGCCAAACTTGCATCGAAGAAGGCCAAAAGTCCAATCGAAGGATGTGAATTGAAGAAGACTTGCTTTTTCTCCAATTTTATCAAAAAGATTATTTTTATCTGTTTTCCCCTTTTTTAACAATTTCCTCTTTAACTTGATGCTAGAAAATCCAATTGTACTTGTGCAAGCTTGAATCTAATGCCTTGAGAAATGAGAGGGAAAATTTTGGGGTACAATAGCAGATGTATAAGGATTGTAACCTGTCTAACGCTTCATTATAAACATGCACAAACACATTAGAACGAATGCATGCGCTTAGATTAAGAAATTGAATTTCGAAATATACCTATCACTTGTATGCTTTGTTCTGCAACTTTAATAAGCAATAAATGTTCTGTGTGATGCAGTATGTGTGGTCTCTGGAGGCAAGGTTTTCTTCTGGCTAATGCGTGTATAGGAAAAATGTTTCTTCGTCTCTGCGAAAATGTTTCTGTGGCAATGTTTTTGTGTTTCAATGGTTTTTTCTCTTCCCCTGCAATGTGTCTTTAAACCTGTATTTATAGGGGGTATCGATGAATGGAAATGGAAAGAGACAGCCATTAACTAGGATTTTAAGGAAGAATCGAAAACCTTAAACAAGTTGCCTTTTTTGATGATTTAATGCCCCTTTTGGGTTTTGAATGAACCTGGACATGTTTCACCCTCTGACTTCTTCGAATGCCCTCAAGCCTTGTTGTTTGTTTGGCTCTGAGTGGCTTCCTTCGATGACTCTGGGCTTCAATTTGATTTGTTAATGGTTTCATCCTCATGGCTCCTTCGATTGAGTCCATTTACATTGGTTGTTTGACCTGGAAAATTCTCTTATTATCCCAATCGAACACTTCCTTCTGGCCAGTCGAAGCTTCTTTTGTTATTTCTTCGAATGTAATTGTACAGGAGGCTTGGGCTTGGCAGCATGTAGAACTTTGGCCAGCAAACATCTTGAACCAAAATCATCAAAAGATAAAACAAACTTATTTCCAACAATTATGTGTCCTTCGAATGGACCAATTGTATTTCCATCGAAGGCACCACTTGGGTGTTCTTAGAATGGGCCACCAATGTATGTCCTTCGAAAGCACCACTTGTGTGTTATTCGAATAGACCAATTGTATATCCTTCGAAGGCACCACTTGTGTGTTCTTCAAATGGACCAATTGTATGTCCTTCGAAGGCACCACTCGTGTGTTCTTCGAATGGATCACATGCACCACTTGTGCGTTCTTCGAATGGGCCAAAAGTATGTCCTTCAAAGACACCACTTGTGAGTTTCTTCGAATGGGCCAAAAGTGTTTCCTTCGAAGGCACCACTTGTGAGTTTATTCGAATGGGACACCAATATGTGTTCATAATGTAGAAGTTATGTGTTGAAGAGTTTAGAGGCAAAATCGAAGTAAGCCATATCAGAGGGAGCTATTGCCCAGTCGAAGCTAGCACAAAGGAAGCCAATGCCTTGTGAATGATAGCATGAGAGAGGCCATTGCTTTGTGAATCAAAGCACGCATGAAAGAAGTTCTTTCCTTGTGAATCGAATCAAGCACGCAGGAAGTAATTGCCTTGTGGATCGAAGCAGGCATGGAGGAGGTATTCGTCTAGTGAATCGAAGGCAAGTCTGAGGAAGCCTCTGCCTTGTGAATCGAAGGCAAGCCTGAAAAAGCCTTTGCCTTGTGAATAGAAGGTAAGTTGAAGGGGGACAAAGTCCAGTCAAAGCTTGGGAAATTGAAGCAGGATTGAAGGAGGCCAAAGTCCAGTCGAAACTTGGGAAATCGAAGAAATCTTGATTTTCTTTGATTTGATGCCTGAAAGTAAAAAATCTAATTGTACTTGTGCAAACTTTCCCTTTTGAAAAATACTTGTGAGAAAATGTCTTGAGAAAAAGGAGGGCAAATTTTGGGGTACAACAACTGCCCCTGTTCAATCTTCTTAAACCTGAAGATCTAGATTGGCTTGTTTGCCTTTCGTGATCTGAAGGTGGAAGATGATTGAACACTAAAGTGCCCAGAAATTTGCACTCGCATGATGTGATGGTTGATTGTGTAGGGAATGGGCTTAAAGATTCTATTTGAAGAATATGAATGAGAGTTGTTAGAGATAGGCTTAAATATGCCATCCAAAGTAGATGCTGACTTCATAAGAGGTCTCTTTGTGGGGATTCCTATTCCTGTTGTCTGAGGAGGACTCCGCTAGGGAAGGTTGATTTCTGTTGTTCTCCTATTTGAGAAAGACTCTATGGGGAATAACGTCTAGGAGTTTCAGTTGTCCAAGGATCTACTGAGGAGTTATCTCTGGATTGGAGAGATGAAAGTTTGTTGTTTTCTGGTTGAACTCCAGGCTTCACAGTAACTTACTGGGGAGAATGAAATTAACTGCTGCCTGGAAATGTATTAGAAAGAGCCCGTGTAGGGCTGTTTCAGGATGAGTCCGTGTTAAAGTTCATCTGGAGATTGTGAGAAGAAACCCGTGTAAGATTGCTTCAGGATGAGCCCGTGTAAACCTGCATTTGGAGATTGAGAAGGAATCTGTGTAAGATTGCTTCAGGATGAGCCTGTGTAAAGCTACATCTAGAGAGAAGGAACCCGTGTAAGATTGCTTCATCTGGTCATATAAATAGTCACCCCATCTGGTTTTTGGAATTAATCTACAATCAGCTATTCACAAATAGTTGTTCTGTCTTGTTTCAGGTATTAATCTGGAACTTGCTTTTGTTGGTCGTTGAGATAGTTGCCCTGTTTGGTTTCAGGTATTAATCTCTTACCTAAGTGAAAGAAAGATAGTTTTCCCATCTGGTTTCAAGTATTAATCTTTAATCTTCTCATGTAGATAGTTGTCCTGTCTGGTTTCAAGTATTAATCTACAATCGATCGTCCATAGATAGTTGTCCTGTCTGGTTTCAGGTATTAATCTGGAACTTGTTTTTGTTAGTCGTTGAGATAGTTGTTTTGTCTGGTTTCAGGTATTAATTTCTGACCTAAGAGAACGAAAGATAGTTTTCCCATCTGGTTTCGAGTATTAATCTTTAATCTTCTCATGTAGATAGTTGTCATGTCTGGTTTCATGTATTAATCTATAATCGATCATCCACAGATAGTTTTTCTGTCTGGTTTCAGGTATTAATCTGGAAATTGTTTTTGTTGGTCGTTTAGATAGTTGTCCTATTTGGTTTCAGGTATTAATCTCTGACCTTACAGAAAGAAAGATAGTTTTCCCATCTAGTTTCGGGTATTAATATTTAATCTTCTCATGTAGATAGTTGTTCTGTCTGGTTTCAAGTATTAATCTACAATTGATCATCCACAGATAGTTGTCCTGTCTATTTTCAGGTATGAATCTGGAACTTGTTTAAAATTGGTGATGACATTCATCTGTCGATCTTTCCTGAAAAGGTAAAGAATTAGATTCATGCAATATCATGATGCATGAAGTGAAAATGATGTTATTAAAATAAATGAGATTGTGATATATGAATCCGTGCTGCATATGCTATGACACTTGTAAAATGGTGTATGAATGCAATGTATGAACGTGTCAGTTGTTCTACTGCAGTGTTCTTGAACTAGGGAAAATAAATCCCTGACTGTTGCTGGGGATGAAGAGTGTAAGTCTTCAAATTTTGTTGAAGTTGAAATGCTGGGAGATGGATTTCCGTTGTTAGAGAAATAAACTTTGTTGAGGAAGAGAAACTCCATGAACTGCTTGGGGATTTTTATGAAATCCTGCTGGGGAATCCCGAAAAGCTTGTGACCCAGGTTAGGGAATTCTTTAAGATGTCGAGGCAATAATTGGAGATTCTTATTTCGCCAGGGATATAAGAACATCTGACATCATTAGGTTGTATGCTGAGGATATGGAAGTGACTTTATAGTAGGATGCCCCTGCCTCTGTACCTGCTGGAGAAAGTATCTGCAGGGATTTTGTGGATGTCCTTTAAACATTATCCCGTTTCTTAAAGCCATTAGTAATTGTCTTTCTATTTTTTATGCGTGTATTTGTAAACGGTAATCACATTCAAATGCATATGTTCAAAAATAATCACTGGACGTTTTCACAAATAAAAATAGAAAAATAAAAAACAAACAGTTTTGCACTTTCGAAGGGATTGTTTTTGTGTTAATTTGAATGAGCGTTTTTTGTACAAGGAGACGAACATCCTAGTAAGAGAATGTCGTCGTAATAATAGTAAACAAAGAAAAATAGTTATGTGAAATAATCCCATTGATTTCCCATTCTGCTATTGCCTTTATATCTTTGAGTGTCTCATCTCTTTTGCTGCTTGTCAGAAGCTGACTGGATTGATTAGTACCATTTGAGCTTGATAGTTGATACTGAAGATTGGTTGTAAGGTGATCCAACGGGAAATAGTTATACGCTTTAAAATCCCTAACTTTTTCCTAGACCACCCTTTCGGGTTTTCAGTCCACCGGGATACCCATTTTTGCCCAAGCCGCCTTTTCAGGTTTTCGACTTATCGGGTGTATAAATTTTTTCATGTGTATATCCCTAATTTTTGCCCGAACCCTTTTAGTTCGTCGGGATGCCCTTATTTTTGCCTAGGCCAGTCAACCTAGTGGGTTTTTGTTCATGTGTAGTATCTTTTAACTATTTTTACGTTTACAGAGTGTGGAAGGTCGTCACTGTCCATAGTGGTTAAGATCATGGCTCCACCAGAAAATATGTTCTTGATCACAAATGGCCCTTCGTATGTAGCAGTCCATTTTCCCCTGGTATCACCTTGCGGCAGGATAATGCACTTGATTACTAAGTCACCAGCCTGATATACTTGACGTCTGACTTTCTTGTTAAAAGTTTTAATCATACGTTTTTGATACATCTGACCATGGCAGACAGCCGCAAGCCTCTTCTCATCAATCAGGTTTAATTGATCAAGTCGAGTCTGAACCCAATTTTCTATATTCAAACCTGCATCCTTCATGATTCTCAAGGAAGGGATCTGGACTTCGATGGGTAAGACAACTTCCATATCGTATACCAAAGAGAAAGGAGTTTCCCCTGATGATGTGCGCATTATGGTAGGGTAACCATGAAGAGAAAATGGTAGCATCTCATTCCAGTCTTTGTATGTCACCATTATATTTTGTATGATCCTTTTGATATTTTTTATTAGTAGTTTCTATAACGCCATTCATCTTCGGCCGACAAGGAGAAGAGTTATGATGCTGGATCTTGAATTGCATGCAGAGCTTGGTGATCATAGTATTATTGAGATTGGTACCATTATTCATGATGATTCTTTCTGGAATACCATACCGACAGATAAGGTTATGTTTGATGAATCAGGCAACAACATTCTCGGTAACAGAAGCAAATGAGGCTGCCTCGACCCACTTTGTGAAGTAATCAATGGCAACTAGAATGAAGCGGTGCAAATTAGAAGCTGTAGGTATAATCTCCCCAATTATATTGATGCCCCACATTGCGAATGGCCAGGGAGCAGTCAAAATATTCAAGGGAACCAGAGGCACATGTACTTTATCAGCATAGATCTGGCACTTGTGATAAGTTCATGAATGCTGATAACAGTCTGCTTCCATACTGGACCAGTTGTATCCTGCCCGTATGATCTTTTTATCCATTGTGTGCCCACTAGAATGGGTGCCAAAGGTACCTTCATGTAAATCTATCATAATCTTTCCTGCTTCACTTTTATCCACACACCGGAGCAAAGTAGAATCGTGGTTGCGCTTATAGAGGATTCTGTTACTGAGGAAGAACTTGGCAGAGAACCTTCTTAGGAACTTCTTGTCATTAAATGAAGCTCCATCAGGATACTCTTGGGCTTCGAGATATCTTTTGACTTCATGGAACCAATGTTTGTCCACTACTTCTTCAGTATCAACCTCATAACAGTATGTTGGTTCATCCATTATCTTAATAGTGATCTGAGAAGCTTCATTATCCCACCTGACCTCGAACATGGATGACATAGTAGCTAGCGCATCCTCTAGTTGATTTTCCTCTCGTGGAAAATGGTCAAAGGTAACTTCTTCAAAGTTTGGAATCAATGTTAACACATGCTCTCTGTAAGGGATGCGATTAGGATGCTTCGTGTCCCATTCTCCTTTAGTTTAACTGATTACTAAGGTTGAGTCTCCAAATACACTCAAGAATTTGATCCTCAAGTCGATAGCAGCTTTGAGACCCATAATGCATGCTTCATGTTCAGTCATATTGTTGGTACAATTGAAACATAGCCTGACAGTGAGAGGAGTATGACAGCCTTCGGGAGATCTGACCACGACACTGATGCCATTGCCGAGTGCGTTGGAAGCTCCATCAAAAACCATAGTCCATTGGGATCCTTTCTCAGGTCCTTCATCCGGTCCAGGTTCTTCATAATCAGTTACTAACATGATGTTCTCATCCGGGAACTCAAAATTCATTGATTGGTAGTCGTCCATAGCCTGATGAGCCAAATGATCAGCTAATACACTTCCCTTGATTTATTTTTGGGTTGTATACTGAATGTCGTGTTCGGTCAGGATCATTTTCCATCTTGCTATTCTCCTGGAGAGAGCGGGCTTCTCAAAGATGTATTTGATAGGATCCATTTTAAATATCAATAAGGTAGTGTGAGTCAACATATACTGTCTTAGTCGGCGAGCAACCCATGCCAAAGCGCAACAAGTTTTCTCTAGCAATGAGTATCTTCTTTCACAGTCGGTAAACTTTTTGCTAAGGTAGTATATTACATGCTCTTTTTGACCAGACTCGTCATACTGCCCCAACACACACCCCATTGAGTTCTCTAACACTGTTAAGTACATGATTAGAGGTCTTCCTTCAACCGGAGGCATCAAGATTGGAGGCTCTTGAAGATATTCCTTAATTTTGTCAAAGTAAATATGGAAATCATCATTCCACTTCGTTGCTTGATATATCTTCAGTAATTTGAAGATTGGTTCACAAGGAGCGGTTAGATGGGAAATGAATCTGGAAATGTAGTTTAGACGTCCCAAGAATCACCTAACCTCCTTCTCAGTGCGAGGAGTTGGAATTTCTTGTATAGCTTTAACCTTTGCAGGGTCTACTTCAATACCTTTTCCACTGACAACGAAGCCTAAGAGCTTACTAGATCTTACTCCAAAGGTGAACTTATTCGGGTTCAGCCTTAGTTTGTATTTCTTCATCCTTTCAAACAGCTTCTGCAGGTGATCAAGGTGATCCTCTTCAGTCTGAGACCTTGCTATCATATCATCAACATAGACCTCTATCTCGTGATGGATCATATCGTGAAACAGAGCTACCATGGCACGCTGATAGGTTACCCCGACGTTCTTTAACCCAAAGGGCATAACTTTGTAGCAGAAAGTACCCCACTGCTGGCGAAGGTTATTTTCTCCATATCTTCAGGCGCCATTTTGATATGATTGTACCCGAAGAAACCATCCATGAAGAAGAATACCTTATGTTGTGTCGTGTTGTCAACCAGAACATCAATATGGGGAAGCAGAAAGTCATCCTTGGGGCTTTCCCTATTCAGGTCCCTGTATTACACACACATGCGTACTTTATCGTCCTTCTTAGATACCGAAACAAAATTAGCAACCCATTATGGATAAGAGGTAATAGCTAAGAAACCGGTGTTGAACTGTTTCATGACTTCAACCTTGATCTTTTCCGACATCTCTGGCCGTATACGACGAACATTCTATTTCACTAGAGGGCAGTCCTCTTTTGTCGGTAGGCGATGAACCACAATATCAGTGTCAAGTTCTGGCATGTCTTTGTATGACCAGGAAAAGACCTCAACATAGTCATGTAACAATTGAATTAACCTTTTTTTGACACTATACTCCAGATCGGAACCTATCTTGACTTCCTTCTTATCCTCCTCAGTACCCAAGTTCACTATCTCAACCGGCTCTTCATGAGGTTGTATTGCCCTTTCCTCCTGTTGTAACCGTCTGGCAAGTTCTCCTAGTACTTCATAATCTTCCTCACCTTCGTCATCGGCTTGGTAGATCGGATTTTCAAAGTCATAATTGGTAATAGCAGAACCATTATCAATGGGATCCAGAGTGGATGTGGATCTATAGTTTGATATGTGGGTGTGTTTAAGAGAGCATAGCTATTTTTTATAAAGTAAAAAGTAGAAAAGAAAAACAAAGAGCGTAAAATTTGCATGCAAAACGTCCAATGATTTATTAATGACATATGAAGATGATGTAATAACCCTCACAAATGTACCATTGTGCCTCAGGTAAAGCACAAGGCTATATAGTTCATATTGTTTAAATATTACATATCCCAAAAAAGAAAAATATAATTACTCTTGAATAAAAGTAATGGGAACAAAATCCTTGGTCTCCAAATTGTTGAGTCCATCGCTGATAGTTGGGAAGATCCACTTTTCCATGTCGCAATTACTGTCAGTATCTTCTGTAGCGAAAACAACATCAATAACATTGACTCACGGTTCATGCTTGGGCATTGTTGCAGTTATGATGTTGGGGGTCTTAGGAGGATCAAACTCAATCTCCTTCGCCTCGATAAGATCTTGCACCTTATTTTTTAGAGCCCAACAATCTTTTGTATCATGCCCCGGACTTTCAGAATGATAGGCACATCAAGCATTTGGGTTGTAGCGGGGAGATGCAGTATTGGGATTCTTAGGAGCTCCCTTTAGAGTCACCAAATTGGACTTTAATAGGTGTGGTAAAACCTGGGATAAGGTCATGTTGATCCGGGTGAATTGTCTTCTGGGTGCATCGTGTTACACCCCAAAATTTACCCTCTTGATTTAGGCTTATGTTTCATCATAAACATCATATTGTATTGCATTCATACATGGTGTAGGGATCAAGGTATTTTGATTTATCAAGCCTCCCTCAAGCTTTGGAAGATTGATTGTATTGACGAGTTGCTCAAGGAGAGCCTTATCATCTAAACCTCTGGATCTTTCAAGCCCAAAGGTTTCACATACCCTAAGGTATCTTATCCACCTCATTAGATCATCA
This sequence comes from Vicia faba, assembly GCA_948472305.1. Taxonomy (NCBI): domain Eukaryota; kingdom Viridiplantae; phylum Streptophyta; class Magnoliopsida; order Fabales; family Fabaceae; genus Vicia; species Vicia faba. The sequence continues at coordinate 243,185,726 of OX451735.1, forward strand.
AAAGATTGAGTATTATGCTGTTATAAGGAAAACCACTTCCTTTTTGATTCATCAGTCAAGATTAGGTTTTTGCCCAAGTTAGAGTTATTGGGGTCTAAATGAGCCAATTATTGAAGCATCATTCTTTTATCATCATTGGAATCAGTTTTGTTCAAAAAGCCTCTCTTGATGCCTAGAGGAATTAGGGGTTTGAAGCTTGACCAGTTATCTCCCAATACATAGTGCAAAATTAGGGTATGAGTTTTAATCAAGGATTCTTTGGAACTTTGAGTGAAAACTGTTTCCATAGCCTCTATGCGTTTGTAATGTCATATTTTTGAATTTTTGGTTCACTAATTTTGAAGAAAAGCGGTTCAATTGAATCAAAAGGGCAAAATAGTCATTTTATTCAAAGTCAACAAAATCAAAGTTGACCAAGTGGAATTTTGGTCAACATGAAGCATTTGACATGTATTTTCATGTGGGATGATCATTGATGAGAACTGCAAGTTTAAGAGGTTACTTGGGTTTGAAGTTATCTTGGTGATTGAAAATTTCACTAAGTGTCCTTGATTTTTGGCCTGACTTTGCAAGGGCATAACTTTCTCATTTTTCAGGGGATTTTGGTGGTTCTTTTTCCCAATTGAAGAGGGGAAAAAGATCTACAAGGGCCCACAGAGGACAAAAAACACACTTCATACTCAAAATCGAAAGTTATGTACCTTTTAAGTTTAAGGCAAGTTGGGCATTTGTTGAGGCACCTTGGGCATCTGGCCAGGCAAGGCAAGGCATTTGGCCTAGGAAATTCATCAAACAGTTGGTAACATACCTATATCTTTTGGTTCAAGGCATAATTCAAAAATGTGCCTCGTGCATTTTGAAGAGGATTATGAAAGCTTCTCATTGAACTTGGAATCAATCAATTTGATTTAAATTCGAAAGAGTTATGGTTTGAGGAAGTTGGGTGCTAAAACTGGATTCGAGTGGCTCTCTCTGATTGCCTTTAGCTTGGACCATTCAAGTTGACTTTGTGGGCTGGTCGAAGCCTCCTTGTTCTCCCTTTGATTTTCCTCAGTGTGGACCATTTGAAATGTGACTTTGTGGGATGGTCGAAGCCTCATTTTTCTCTCTTTGATTGAACTAATTGAGGTGTCATCTTGTGGGCTGGTCGAAGCCTCATTCATCTTGCTTTAGTTTAGACCATTCAAAGTGGTACCTTGGGCTGGTCGAAGCGTCATTTCTTCTCTCTTAATTTGGACAATTTGAATTTTTATCTTGAAGGCTAGTCGAAGCCTCACTTTTCTCTCTTCATTTGGACATTCAAAGCAATATCTTGAAGGCTAGTCGAAGCCTCACTTTTCTCTCTTTGTTTGGACATTTGAAGAATTATCATAAAGGCTAGTCGAAGCATCACTTTTCTCTCTTCATTTGGACATTCAAAGTGTTACCTTATAGGTTGGTTGAAACCTCATCCATGCTCTCAATTTAGACCAATCGAAGTGTTATCTTGGGCAGGCCAGCGCACGCAGTTTTGGGCAAGTTGGTTGGATTTGCCCAGGAATCCAAAGCCTCATATCTTGCTCATCCCTCCATCATTTCTTTCGAACCTTAGCTTGTTTCGAAGCTTAGAATATATTCTTTAATCGGCTCAAGGAAGATTTGACAATGCACGAGCCAATTTTCTATGGCCTCATTTAGAAATCAATTGACTCTTGGTGCACGCGTGGGGCATGCAAGTTGCAGGTTTTTTTACATCTTTCAATTCTGAATTTTGGTGCACGCGTGGGTCATAAAAGTTGCAGATTTTATACATCCTTCGATTCTGTTTAGTTTCAGGGTGATATTGCACATGCTTGTCATGAACCACACACTTTGTTTCTTACTCCTTTTGGCCAAACAATCACACTTTCCTTTCCTCCCCACGCTTTCTGCATTTTTGCCAAAATTGGTAACTTTCATCACAAGCAAATCAGTCCCATGTACAATCCTTGCCACCTCACCCCTCACTCTTTGTTTGCCTCACTCATATCTCATTAAAATGCAGCATAAAAAGCCAAATAAACAAACAAAACACAAGCACATAATCTCACATTTCCATTCACCTGTTTTGGCCAAATTGCCCCCCAACGGATTTATATGAGTTATGACCCTATTGCCCTCACTCTAAACACTCTATATAAACACTGCATTATTCATTCAAAAATAAAAAAGGAGAAGAAGAGAGGAACGAAAGGCTGGAGGAAGCTCAAGATCTGAAACCACTTTTTCTCTCAAAAACCATTTCTTTGATTCTCCCAGCTTGCTTGTGCATTTTGAGTGATTCTTCTTGCATTCTCTTCTCCAAGTGCTAAAGATTGCAGATCGAGGCTTGGTTTGCATCAGGAGTGAAGGAGACGGTAGATATACTTTTGCCTCAAAGGTTAGAATCCTCAACTTTGAATCTTGATTGCTGGCCATGAATTGTATGATTTGAGTTTTGAACCATGTTGTTTGATGTTCATTAAGTGTTTCTGCAGCTTTAGAGCTTTTGATTTGATGAGATATGTATGTATGATGAATCTGAAAATTTCTGCTCAGTGTGTTTTCACAATTTTCATGAGATATGTTCTTGATATGTGGTTAATCATTCAGTGTGATTCGAATAGCATAATGTAGATCTTATTTCTGGCTTTGATTTGCACAAAAATTCATGAAAATGTTGTGTAAGTGAGTATAAACGATAGATCTGAACATGAGCCCTAACATCTGTTTTTTCGCACGTATCTGGTTAAGGCAAGAGGTTGAAGACGAAGCGTGTCACCTCCTGATTGGTCTATTTTGAATTTCACATCTATTTGAATTTTGTTTTATAACTTGATCTTCCCTGATTTTATTTCTTGATCAAAACTTGATGAAAAATTCTGAAAAATTTCATGAAACTTAAGAATAATATTTTTGACCTTGTGTATTTTTTCGGGATTTTTGAAAATGTTTTGATTGGTTTTAAAATTCGTGTGTTTAATTAATTTCTTTCTTAATATTTGATTTTATTTTGATATGTATCTTGATCTAAAAAATCATAGAAGCTTATTTTTAACTCTAATATTTGAATATAATTTTGGTTGAATATTTTTCTGACTTTTGATTAGAATTTTGTTTTAAAACGTGTATATTTGTTTAATTGTTTAATGGTTTAAATTTTGATTTGATTTCTGACTTTTCCTTAATGCAAAAAATATGGAAAAATAAGTTTTCTGATCCATGGAGTTTTCTTTATTTGTGTATGATTTTAGTTTGAAATATTTAGAATTGGAACGTGATTAATCAATAATTGAGTTTATTTTCTAAATAATTAGGGTTTTGGTAATTCACTTGTTTGATTTAATTCCAAAAACTATTTTTCCTCGAGTTCCAATTGAATTCAGATCTTGTTTAAAGTTCATAGATGGATTGAGGATCTAAAAAATATTTTTCTTGAATTAATTGATGAGGTTTGGTATTTCCCATTGATTTATTTTGAAAGTTTTCCTAGTTTGGTAGTTTTGCCAACTAGTTTTGGTATTTGAGCCTCATTTGATCCTTTCCTCTACTACCCATAAACTTAAAATATCTTTGCTGACTTCTATACATCTCAAGGATGTTCAGAAAATTTTTGTTTGAATTATGGAAGTCCATTTCTATTTTTGATGAGTCTTCAAAGGGAAAGTGCCCAATTGATGTTGCATATCTTGTTGCAATTTATTTGATGGCCAATGAACTTGTGAGAGGCCTATAATTTGACACTTAATGATCATGATGCTCTTGTTTTCCTCACACCAATTCAAATCAATTCACTTGAGTTCCCATAAGTGGTTAATGAGCCCTTTTGATTCATGCCTCCTAACTAATGTTTCTTTTCTTGTTTTTTTTACTTTGAACTTTAAACTTTTAGTTTGAGTTTGAGGTCATCAAATGACCAATGATAACATGTTAAGGAATGATACATCAAGGATAGTCTCATAAAGACTTGAGATCACTTGACCCCTAATGTTTGAACCATTCCATCTTATTGTGAATTTGATGTTCAATCCTTTCTTTTCTTTTGAATCTTTGAGGTATATTGAATGCACTTGTGCAACATGTATTAGAATCAACATTTTAAACATTTGATCATATCCTCATAGCATGTTAGAAGCTTGATTTCAAGTCTTTGAATGGTTTAAGTCTTATAACTTTGTTTTTGTTTGAATTCTTTGCCTTGCTAACTTTTGATCCAAGCTTTGTGATATATTTTGTGGAATCCCTCTTCTTTGTTATGCTTGTGAACCATAATGAAATGAATGAGTATGAGTGTGAAGTGTTTTCTATTGACTTCTAAAGTATTTGTTTGTATTTCTTATCTAGCTCCTTTGATCCTTGATTGATATTTACTTGTCAATTCAACATGGTGACATGAAAGGAGCAACAGTTCTTTAGTTTTGACCTAGTTGTTATTTGAGTTTGCTTGATGCTTCTTACATCTACTGATTGGATGTTTTGTCATCACGTTCTTCCATTTCTTTGGCATACCATCTTCCATCCCTTATTGGTTCATCATCCATCTTTTAAATCACTAATTTTTTTGTTGAATGTGCAAGGTACTCTGAGGAAAGTTTCTCCATTTAGACTTGGTACTATAGTGTTCCACTTTATTTGTGAAACACAATTGGTTATGTTTGAGACATTCATATGCTTTGTATATGTCATTCTTTTGCAGGATATATATGTGGTCATGAATGCTATACCTCACCCGTGGGATATGTTCATATTTGAAGCCTCAATGCATATATTTAATGGCGTGATTTCTGACTTGATTTGTTTGCTGATGCTAGCTTGCTTGAAGTTCTATGGGTTTCTTTTTCTTGCTCATTTGCTACAGATAGTTATCTGTTTGGTATTACACTATTTCCCTTTTACTGCTTCTGCTCCTTATTGCTTTCTATTGCATGATGGGATCTCCGTTATTGATATATGTCAGAAGTCCCTATGGTTTATTTAAAGACATGTTTACGGAAATTCTGTATATGTACCTTTCTTGCTACTCATGTTTAAGAAGTTGTTTGCTTACTTGTTTGGTATTTACCATGCTCCATTAATATTGCTCGTGTAGGGTCAGTCCTCGAGCTAGACCTTAGGATAGGAATCCAGGTACGCTAACATAGGGTAGAAACCTCCCTTTTTCATCCTCAACCTTAAGGTCAATCATTATATGATAACATTTGGGCTAGAGATTAGGATAATCTCCCTTAGTTGTTTTCTTTTCCTTTGCGTTTTTGCATCCTAAAACTAAAACTTCTTCTTGGCAAATCATAAAATACCTCTAATGAACTTAAACCCTTCTTTAAGTTAAAAAATACAAACCAATCTTAATTGCTTGTGTGCCTTCCTGTTTTATTTTAAAATCTTGTCAGATTGATGTTTCGCCATCTTTGCCATGATACCGTGTTATCTTTTAGCCGATGTTTCGCCATCGCATATTTGTTTGAAGCTGATGTTTAGCCATCGCACATTATTTTAGTCGGTATTTCGCCATCACACATGTTTGTTATCCTACCTTGATTCTCAATATCATAGTAGGTGTGATGTTTTATCATCTGGTTTATCGATGTTTCGCCATCTTTGCCATGTTATCTTCCTATCTTTTAGTCGATGTTTCGCCATTGCATATTCTTTTAGCCGGTGTTTCACCATCGCACATGTTTGTTATCCTACCTTGATTCTCAATATCATTGTTAGGTGTGATGTTTTATTTTCTGGTTTATTTATGTTTCACCATCTTTGCCATGTTATCTTCCTATCTCTTAGTCCATGTTTCGCCATCGCATATTCTTTTGGCCGGTTTCGCCATCGCACATGTTTGTTATCCTACTTTGATTTTCAATATCATTGTTGGGTGTAATGTTTCATCATCTTGTCTGATATTTTGCTGTTATGCTGCCGTTTTATCGCCTTATCTGAGTTTGTGTTGCCATGCGATGTCTTGTCATCTCTTTTTGCTATTTTATCATCATTGTTGACATTTTTGTTGTTTTATATGATGTTTTTCCATTTTGATTGTTGCTTTTATTTCCTTAACTAAAAAACACAAACCAACTAAAATATATGAGCCGAACTACGACTGCTCTGATTCCTTAAAAGGGATACGTAGGCATTGGGGTAGGGCCCAGGCGAGCACAACTTTTATTTTCCCTACATCATTTTCTCTTTTCTTTTGTATGCATTCCCTCTTTGAATTTTCTTTTAGCTATTAAGCTTTAGATATAGATTCTTATGCATCCATTAGATTAGACAACAAGAGTGGATACCGTAGAGTACTATGGGCGTGTGGGGTGATAATACCTTCCCCTCACGTAACAGACTCCCTTACCTGATCTCTCGGTTGTTTGATTGTGATTTCACCCTTCTCAGGTTTTCTCGATGTTTACCTTTCCCTTCTTGTGGGATAAAAGACGTTCGGTGGCAACTTCATTGATTTTTATATCGGATGACAGTTCGGCCGATTGTTTCAGCTGGTGACTTCACTGGGGACATGTCGACCTATTGCTGGTCAATCCCAGAGTCGATCATAGCTCTTGTTTGTTTGTTTCTGTGGGTGTTTATTTATTTCCAGCTTTGTATATACTGTTTGCATATGTTTGTGCATGCATTTTACCTCTTTCCATATATTTGGTTATTTGCTGTGCTGGATCTGCTATCATGTTGGATGGGTGTTACAAGAGGTAAAAGGCCCAATACCCAGGCCAAGTGACAACCATAGGAACCTTAGGAGTAGAGTGGAACATGAACTTCTAGTCGACTCTGGTTTTCTAGTGCGGTCATGTCGTCCATGCTCAGATGAGATTACAAATTGGGTGTTATCGTTTCACATCGGTGTTTCGACAATAGTGGCTTCAGGCATACCAATGATTCTGAGTTACCCTTGCCTTACCCTGACCTAGTTTGCACCTGTGAGCGGGGAGGGAATGTTGATCCTTATAGGTTCCGTTGGTGACTTTTTATTTGTTGGTGACTGGATTTCTAAAAAGGAATGACTGTTTATTTTACAAAGTTCTAGATCTTGGTTTCCCAGCGTATTCAGAACATATGCATGTTATTTCCAGGGTATGTAGAAGTTGTCATTGGCATCCGGACAAATAACAACATGAGCACTAGTGCAGAAAATCTTAGGTAGAAGGTTGTTTATCAGTTTGTGTTTTATGGGGGTCGATTGCGAGAGTTGGGAGCCCTTGTGAATGGTCCGAATGAAATTTTTTTCAAGAAACGGTATGGGAACTTGTTGCCACTGGTAAACTATTTTTATGAAGAATGGGCGTTAAGAGTGCTTCTTCAGTTCTATGATCCATAACTATGTTGCTTTACTTTTCAAGATTACCAGCTAGCACCAACTCTTGAAGAATACATATATATTATTGACATAAAGATCACAGACAATATTCCTTTTGCTCAAGTGCCTGAAATTCCCAACTACCTGGCTATCGCTAAAGCTCTTTATTTGACCGTTAGCAAAATGGAAGGCAATTGGATCAAGAAATGTGACGTACAGGGTATTTCTCGAGAATTATCTGATAAAAAAAGCTAAGGGATTTGCAGAAGGAGGAAAGTGGACGACTTTCAATGCATTATTAGCCGTGATAATTTATGGTTTGGTCCTTTTACCTGTGGTAGAAAGGGTGATGGATTTGGCAGCAACTTGTGTCTTTATGAATGAAAATCCGGTATCGACATTGTTGGTTGACACTTACTTTACTATTCATTCTCGGCATGGCAAGAGGGGGGATATGGTATGCGATACAACTTTACTTTACAAATGGTTCATGATGCACATGCCCACCAGGGGACCATTTGTTGACACTGCTGAGACGTCTCTTTGGGCCCCACAGATCACGAGACTCACTTCTTATGACATTGTTTGGCACAACATGGTAACTCTGAAGGAGTTCATTACGAGTTATGGTAAGTTTCCTAATGTTTCACTCATGGGAACCAAAGGTTGCATCAATTATAATCCCATTTTGGCACAACACCAATTTGGATTCGTAATGACAAATGGATCTACTGAGCGGGAGGTACGGGAAACTGTTTATTTCAGAGAAGGAGGGGATGCTACTATGTTTGAAAGAGTAAAAGTCACCTGGAAACACATTCATAAAAAGGGAAAGAAGTCTTTTGATAGAAGAGGAGGTACGGCTCTTGACGCCTATTCAAGATGGATTCAGGGTCGAGTGAAGGTGTTGTTATTTCCTTATAATAGGGAAGAACCATTGTACCCGCATCGTGTGTGTGATACAGTGGGAGAACTGATTTGAGGGTTTTGTGTTTGATCACAAATGTTGCGGTTAGCAAGATTCGCCACCGACTTTTCTTTTATCCAAAAGGAAAGGTGAAAAAGCACGGGAAATACCTTTGAGATTGTTTCGTGAGTTCAGGGGATAGATTATGAAAAGGGAAGGTATTAGCACCCTTTTCATCCATGATTTTCCACGGGCTCTTAATTATTTTCTAGATCACTTTCTTTTTGTTTGAAATTGTGCTTGATGTGGTTTTTGAAAGTATTTTGTAAAGAGGCCATTGTTTAGGCAATCTTTGTAATGATTCTTGTTTGTAAGAATGTATACAAAGATGTTTGATCTTTTGAAAATGTTTTTTTCAATTTTGTAAGATGTTTGAAAGTGTATGTGTTTGTTTTGAAAATAGCAAGGATGTTTGTTTTGAAATGGAGCAAGTAATTAGGAGCAATCTACCTACTCAAATGTCTTTCTTATTAATTTTATTTTCCTTTGACATTGTTGTCTTACCATTGATTTGGTAAGCAACCCTATCTTTGGATGTAAACGGGATGAGCGTGGGTCATCGTATAACCATGATTAGCAATGTTACAAGGCATCTTAGCATTATTCTTGAGGGACTAAGATCATTTGTAAGGCAACTTAGATAGCGTCATCGAGGGACTATGATCTTGTTTTTGCTTGTTTTTGCTAAGATATCTCACATGCGTAATATGGTCATTTTGTATAAGGCAACCAAGTGGAATAACCCTAGGGGTGCTTGTGTTAAAGTGTATAATTTTCATGCTTGTTTTGTCTTGAATTAAGGTTTTCTAGTTATTGATTTTAGTCTTTCCATACAAACCCTAATTACTAGCCTGTTATACAAAAGCGATAAATTGTGAAATTTAAAGTTACTACGCTATTACCACATTTGTGGGGAGGGGGGTATACAATTTGTAAATGGGGATTACAAGAATTTAAACCTAATTAGTCTATTACAACCATATTGAATTGGCATGAATATACAAGGAATTTAAATACAAAGTATAAAAATGAATAAATGTACAAGGATGCAAAATATGAAGAAAATGAATTTTGTTTGGTTTTCATGAAAAAAATATTGTCTTAACCTAATTTAAATAAAGAAAATATTTAATTAAGTTTGAATTTATTAAGGAAAAGATTTTAAAAGAAAACCCTAATTATATTAATTAATCAAAAGAAAATAAGTTTAAGAAAAGTATATATTCTTTGGTATTTTTTATCTTGAAAATATTTGTAGTATTATAAAATATTTTTAGTCCCTTTTTATATTAAAATAATGTATTTTAAATGGTGTGAATAAAAATAAATAAACAATATAATATTAATTAAGTTTATAAAATCTACTTAATAAAATGAATGAAGTATAAAAATATTTTTATTTATGGAAAAAATAAAATAAAATATGTCAAAATATAAATATATCATTTTTTTTGTATTTTTATGATTTTTTTAATATTAGAAAAATAATTTAAGAAAATAAATAAAATGAAAATAAGAAAAGAAAATAAAATTGGACCAGGGGTGTCAATGGAAAACAGGGAGGTCAACTAGCAAAAAAATAAAATGAGCCAGGCCCAAAGGACCCAGCGCCTGCCAAACAAAAAAAGGGTCAGAATTGTGAAAATATAAAAAAAATGCAAAAGGGTACCATTGGGGCTCGAACCCAGGTCCCAAAGGTTACATGCGCGCGCTTCTACCACTGGGGTGGCTATACATCCGTTAATACAAATGAAATAATAAATATATAAGGCAAAACGTGTTCTAAAGACTTCATCTTCAACCTCCAGCCATACCAACTGTAACTTGCTCATTTCTCATCAAAAATGAAAACTGTAAACATGAAACTTGTAGCAAATTTTTCCACGATTCCAGAAATGTAAAGTATTAAAACTATAGATCAAAGATAAGTAAGAATTTTAATGGCCCTAATCTAAACCATAAAAATTTCAGAGATTTCAGTTTCAAAATTCTCTAAGCTCAAGCAAAATTAATGGAAACTATGGACATGGTTAGCTTTAGGGCAATGATATCTACATGTTTTATTCATAAATAAACTATTGATGATGCCTATATGAAGAGTTCCAAGTTGAGAAAACTTACCTCAAAACTGGAAATCGTGTTTAGAGTTTGAGCTTGTTTCAAGTGATGACGATGATCAGGTTAGCTTCCTTGAGGTCCTAGGAAGCTAATGCAATGGTTTGCTTTAGTTGAGAGTGGCTGAAATGACTTGGAGAAGTCCAACTGTAATGCTCTCTTTTTGGCTATGGAAGTTGAGGAAGATGATGTTACAGTCGTGTAACAGGGACAGGGACAAGTTATATTTTATGTATAGGAACTTTAGGAACTAAAAGGCCAAAGAACGCACGAGGGAAATAGAAGATACAAGTTCAAGGTCAGAACCTACACAAAAATGGATTTTTCTGTGAAATTTTTGGCTAGAGGGATTTTTAGAGAGTTCCAGGCTTGCCAAAATCATGTGTTGTGTTGCAATTGACTTGTTAATATGTATGGAAAAGATTAGAGCACAAAATCACTCCAAGTTTCTAAGTTATAGGGTTATGGCTCTATAACTTGCTTTTTAAGAAAAGTGAAGTGACAAATCTCAAGTATTGTATAAGCATGTTATGAGCTTCTTGAGACCTTAGAAACATTGCTTTTGGTTTATAGGGATTGTGTGTGCAGAAAGAACAAGTTAGAAGCTCAAGACAAGTTGACTTTGTGATTAAAGCAACTTTTCAAGAATGAAATGGTAACTTTCTTCCTAAAATGGAAAATTGGTTTGGACAATGCTTGGAACACTTGGATAATAGCTCAAAAGCAAGTGTGATATTCTTATTATGGATAGATCTTGAGGTTTAGAGGCCTTCAAAACAAGATTGTGCAACATAGGTTTGAAATTGACTTCTTGTTCATCACAAAATGGCTTGTAAATTAAGTGACAAAACACTAACTTCATCTCTTTGATTCTCCCTACTCAAGAATGATCTCAAGGAGTTATTGGACATTTTGGAAAGCTTGTAACATGCTATACAACCCATCTTTGAATTTATTTTTAATATTACCCATGTAACTATGTGAAAAAGTGTCATGAAGTTAGGTCAAAATCCTGTCCAAATTAGGGCAAAATTTCACTAAGTGTTTTGTTTCATGACCCTATGTTCATAAAATTGTAACTTGAGATCCAAGAATTTTTGGAAGAAGTTGGATGAAGAAAAGTTTTATATTTAATGGAGATCTACAACTTTCATGTTGGAATTTTCTCTTGAATCATCTTGCATCATGGTGAAAATTTGGCTCAAAGTTATGAAAAATAAGAAATTTTCCATACTTAGAAAAATTTCTAAGTTAAGAAATTTTAACATTTCAAGATGAAATCTTGAATTCTTGATTTCTTGATGAACAAGTTTCATATTTTGACATTTTTTGATGAATTGTGATCTTTGGTACTTGAATTTGACCAAAAAGTCAAAGTTTGACTTTTTAGTATACAGTTGACTTTTGATCAGTTGACTGAAAACTTCATCTGTCAATCCAATGGACTTGCAATGTTTTGAACCATGTAATTAGGTCAAAATGATTCAATTGGACTCTTGAGATCATGCCTTAAACCAATTGACCATTTTCTAGGTAAAAAAAATCAGAAATTTCCCTTTCCCAGTCAAAACGATTTTGACCATTTTGCCCTTTTGGAGATTTGATCAAATTTCTTGAGGAGTTGTGGTCCAAACTTGATCAAATGATACAAATGAGTTTAAAATGTTGATGTGGACCAAAATTTATGAAGTTTGACTGTGAATTGGCCATAGTTGACTTTTTCCCCAATATAGTTGATTTTTAGGTCAACTGCTCAATTGACTGATCAAAAGTGTGATCCAAGGCTTGAAACTTGACATAAGTAATATTGGGGGTCCATAATGATCTATGAAAGTAATATGGGGCATTGGAAGTTCAAAAATACTTGTTCAAACTCAAACCCTAATTTTGGTCATCAGTGCTTAAGAAGATGTCTTGAGCTGATCAACCCTAGTGCAGTCTTGAGTCAAAGGAGATCTTGTGAGAAAATTCTTGATAAGTGAGAGGGAAAATTTTTGGGTACAACACTGTGTATGATCCGTTGATAGATAATTTCCCATATTATGGAAAGGAGGTTGATCACCTTTCTCATGGCAGGATATCTTCTAAGCCATCCGCGCCAGGAGAGTCCGGAGTTGTACCAATGGCGTACCTCAAAAACGCCAAAGCTGAGAATTTTAAGCTACAAGATGATCTGGAAGATAAGAATATTGAACTTTACTTTGCTCTACAAGAAAATAAAAGACTTTGGAGGCTGAATAGGGAGAAATATTATATACTGGAGGGTCGTGGATCATTTGAACAATCAAAGAGGTCGAGGATTGAGAAGTCCAACTTAACTAATATTCAGGATATGTCACTTCTTAAAAGTAAACAAAAGGTTAAGAGTCTTCGAGTAGCAGAAGTGAAGTTAAAAGCATGTCATAGTAAGAGGGTTAAATAATTGGAAAGGAAACTCAATGAAGTCAGATTGAGAGATCAGAAGCACGAAGAGCAGATGACTCGTGTAAGGGAAGAAAACGCTAAGCTCCGAATTCAGATAGAAGAGTTGGAGTATGCACCTATACTTATTTCTCCGCCAGAATGAAAAAAATGTGATCACTTTCTGGAGCAGTGTCAATACTTAGAAGAACAACTATTTCGAAAGGATGTAGTGATTAAAAGCCTTGTTGAAGAACATGACTGCCCAAGGACAAGACAACTATTCCAGGAGACTAAGGAGTGGAGTGAGAAGCATTTCTAGGAGAAGGGACCTTTATTTCATGTTGGAATGGGAGATTCACCCCTTTGATTTTCTTTATCGTTTTCTGTTAAGTGATCACCACCAGTCTTGTTGGATGGGATCTTTTTATCCTATACAAATTCAGTGGATTTTGAGAATTGGTATTTTGACATTTTTAAATAAGTTTTGCACTATAATATTTATTATTTGTCTTTTGTGCTTGGTTGTTATTCTTGATGATTGACAAACCTTGTAAAAAAACCTGGAAATAACAAAACATATCATGCATATCATACATCTCATAACATGACAGGTCATCTCAGGATGGTATTCTTATTATTTTGATTTTCTTATTCATAATTCAAGACGACTACTCATCGGTATTCTACCAGAAACAATTTGCCAAGAAAGATGGAGCAAGTCCAAGCTGAACTCGCTAAAATGAGAGCCTAGATGCCTACTCAAATGACCCAGTTCATGGAGGTCATCACCAATTTGAATCGCCGACATGAGGAATTGGCTGCCATTGTCAACAATCAATGCTGCTATCCAGTGGACGGTGGGAATCAAGGGCTTTACCAGGACATTTTTGTGGGACTGGGGGATGTGCAAGATCAGCCCATTGGGAATTTTCACGGGCCATCTGGCAACCCTTTTGTGCACAACATAGGGCAATTTCCCCCGTCTCCAGGACCTCGTATTATGGGGAACATAAGAGATAATCAGGTCGGCATAAGAATCTATTAGGAGCAGGATTATGACTGTGATCAGGATGAAGATCAACTTTATCTTCAGCGTTCTGAGCCAGAGGTTTAGGTCGAGGATATGAGGTATCGGTTGTTGGAATAACGTTTGAAGACTGTGGAAGGTCAATGAGTCCTCGGTATGGATGCTAATGATCTTGGGCTGGTATCTGGGATGAAATTTCCTCCAAAGTTCAAACCACCGATCTTTGAAAAGTACAACAGTTTGTCAGTCCCGTTACTCATGCAACTGCTTATTTCCGAAAGATGTCAGGTGCATACTGAGGATCATGAGATTTTGATTCATTTCTTCCAAGATATCCTATCTGGGGTATCCATGGAGTGGTACATGAATTTGGAAAAACCCGTATTTGTTGCTGGAACAATCTTGCTCAGGCTTTTGTGAAACATTATCAGTACCATATGGATATGGCACCTAATCACACTCAGTTATAAAATTTGTCACAGGGACCAAAAGATTCTTTCAAGGAATACACTCAGAAGTGGCGTGAGCTGGCTGCGAGGGTTCAACCTCTGCTAATGGAGCGAGAACTCATCGATATGTTTATGAGTACATTACAAGGGTCATTTTACGAGCACATGATAGGAGTGCTTCAACTGGATTTGCATAGTTGGTTATGGCTGGTGAAAGAATTGAGGTGGGTTTGAAATTGGGAAAAATTCAGATTGGAGGCTCTAGTGGCTCGTTAGGGGGTGGTAAAAAACCATTCAATACTTACCCTAAGAAAAGGGAAGGCGACACGAGTGCGGTTTATTCTCATGGAGGAAGAGGAGATGATCGTCAACACCAACACATCAATGCTCTGTCTATTCCTGTTAATGCTCCTCCATAGCAGAGACAAAATCCGGTACCCCAACAACAAAGACAACAAGATGTTCCCCGATAATATAATAATTAACAATAAAGACAACCGAGAAAATTTGATCCCTTGCCAATATCTCTCACCGAAGCACTCCACGATTTTATTGATTTGAAATTGATCAGTTTGAGAATTATGCCACCATCCATCGAAGACTTCCTCATAACTATGTGTTGTACCCCAAAATTTGCCCTCTCATTTCTCAAAGGATCATCTTGAACCCTAAGGTTTGCTTCTATCAAGTTTCAAGTCTTGGATTACAATTATCCAATAAAGTCATTCACAAGGGAAAAATGGTCAAAAGCACACTGAAAAGTCAAACTTTGACTTTTGGATAAAAAATCAAGTTTCAACAATTATATTTCATCAAGACATGAAATTAATTCATCAAAATCAGAAGTCAGAAATTACTTTGAAAAATCAAATTTCTAAACATTTGGAAAATTTTCTAAGTGTTAGGAGAATATGATGCTTCAGAACTTCTGGGCCAACTTCCACGCAAGTGCAATCAGAATTTGCAAAGACAGTTCAGAATATGACCCTTCAATCAGAACATATGGAAGGAATGTTCTTTGGTCAGAACATGACTCTTCAGCATATGGAGTCTACGTTTCTGGTCTTCTACGATCATAACATCACCAAATCCCAAAACCTCGTTTAAGCAGCCTGCTGCCCTGCTGTAGCACAGTCCAACAACCAACTTCTGATCCAGTCCACGCTTGCACTTTCTCAAACCCCATATTTGCACCAAATTAGCATACAAAAACTATGATTAAAAAGCAATGGAACAATATGCCAAAAGGGTTTAAATCCCATTTGTTCCCCCCCCCCCCCCAAAACCACAACAAACTCAACTATAAATAAGTTGTTGCATCACACTTTCAAGAGGATGGCTTTTGGAAAGAAAGAATTATCAAAGAGAGAAAAGAAAACAGTAAAACATTCGTGAACCCTGAATTCCTAAACAAAACCAAAATCTTTGTTCTTCCCTTTGAATCAAAGAACATAACAGTTTCTATTTCGTTGCTCTTGCTGACTCCAGAACATCTAAAGGCAGCAACTCAAGCCCCAAACACATGCTTCAGATTCAAGGTAAGTCTTTCTGACTTTGTATCTTTTCATTCAGAACATCATTAAATATGTAAATATCATAGTATTGATGTTATCCATATCATTGCATTAGTATAAAAAACTATGGATCAAAACTTCTTGGATAAAGCTAGGCTCCAAATTAGGATTAGAACTTCTATGGACTGTTGTGCTTTTTATCTTTCTAATTTATGCTGTTGTTAAGAACTAATTAAGTTGATGATGAACTGATTGGTGTAAGGAAGGAGTTGAAGTGTAACACATAAATTTTGGGTTTTTTCTTTCCCACTGTTTAACACAACACAGAGCTTCTGAGCTCTCCTCACTTTTTTTAACACGCACAAAACTTTTGATTTTCACTCACTGTTTAACACAACACAGAACTTCTAATTTTCACTCACTGTTTAACACAACACATAACTTCTGATTTTCAGTCACTGTTTATCACAACACAGAACTTCTGTTTTTCACTCATTGTTTAACACAACACATAACTTCTGATTTTTGCTCACTGTTTTAACACACAAAACTTCTAGGCTTTCTTACTGCTTTAACACAGACATAACTTCTAATATTTTCTCACTGTTCTAACACTCATAACTTCAGCACGTAGCGACCCAGAACTTATGTTTTCCCTCTAACGTTTATTTCAGGACCTCCGAGTGCATCAATCCAGAACTTCTGATCTCCTCTGACTTTTATTTATGAACCACAACACGCATGGCATCAGAACTTCTGATCCCCTTTATTTTGCTTTCAGCATCATGCTGATCCTATTCCTCACTGTTTTTCCTTTTTTTCTATTATTTTTTATAAAAAAGGACATCAAAAATATTTTCTTTTATTAAACAATTATTTTCCTTTTAATTTGTTAAGACCAAAAACCATTTTTTCAAAACAAGTCATTTCCTTTTCTGATATTGTACAATTCAATATGGTTGTAATAGGTAACTAGGATTTAAATTCTTGAAACCCCCATTTGTAATTATGTACCCCCATCCCTAAATGATGTAATAGCGTAGGACTTTACTTTTCTGCACTTTTATTTCTTTCATATATTGTTAGTGATTAGGGCGTGTATGGCTAGACATGAAATCAACAAATAGATAACCCTAATCAAGACTAAATGCATGTAAATCAAACACACTTGCACACTAGCACCCTTAGGGTAATCTCACTTTGTTGCCTTTTGGAAAAAATAGTCATGTTCCTCGAATATGGACGTTTTAGCAAAGACCCTCGATAAAAGATCGTAGTCCCTCGATGACCCTCAATGTTGCCTTCGGTAAACGATCTAGTCCCTAAACGACATTGCTAAAGAGTCCCATAGGTTGCCTTCTAGGACTATACAAAAACGTCCTGTGCCCGTCCCTTCACATCCAACAATGGGGTTTCTTACCAAAACAATGGTAAGATAACAACATCTAAAGGAGGAGGAAAAGAATGTTTAAGACATTTTGAGTAGGTAGGTTACTCCTAGTTGCTCTCTTGCTCACGAAAAAATATTTATTCACCAACATTTCACTTTAAAACATTTTTCAAAAGACAAAACACTTTGTACGCGTTCTTATAGAGACGAGAACCATTACAAAGACATTCTTTTTCAAAATACTTTTAAAACCCACAAACACATTGTCAAACAAAAAGCAAGTGATCTACCAAGCAACTAAGATCGCGTAGATAACTATAGATGAAAAGGGTGCTAATACCTTCCCTTTCCATAACCTACCCCTGAACTCAAGAAATAATCTCGAAAGGTCTTTCCTATTCTTTATAACCTTTCCTTATTGGATAAAAGAAAATTCGGTGGAGACTCTTGCTATACACAAAAATTGCGATCAAACGCAAAACACCCAAGTCAGTTCTCCCACCGTGTTACAGAACTGACGACTCTGTTGGTGAATAGATTCTTAAAAATTGGGGTTACCTTAGGGCTAGATCACCTTTACTTGCTTTCATTATTTGACTTGTTTGCTTTACATTATGGTTCCTTGTTTGGGTTTGCTTTGATCCTCTACCCGGATCTGGGACACCCTTTTAGGTAAGTAGCAATAGATTGTGGAAATTGTACAGCATAGAACGATATGGTTGAAACAATAGCTACGTTAGTGTGATGCATTTGTGGGTATCGGTATCCCTTGTGTTGAATCGAGGAGAATACGAGGCCACTGAGTGGCTTCATGAAGCACTAACTGACCTTAGAACCTGTTGTACCCCAAAATTTTCCCTCTCGTTTTACTCAGTACATGCCCATTGAGATCCTCAATTTACTCAAGGATGCCCAAGAGTTGACCAGACAAACTCTCTCCTAAGGCAATGTGTCTCAAATTAGGGTTTCCATTTTCATCCGGATGGGTGTACTCCAAAGGCCTCAAATGCTTTCCATGGTCCTAATATGCTCTCAAGATCATCCATGTCAAGTTTCATGCCTTGCACAAGAAGTTTGCTCAATGAACTGCTCAGATGCCTGGAAATCAACTATATTAGGTCAAAAGTCAATTGTGGCCCACATACAGTCAAACTTCAAGCTTTTTGGTCAACATAAAATTTTTGAAGTGAATTACATCATTTTATCAAGGGTTGATCATGATACCTCAAGAAATGCTCCTAATTCATCAAAAATCAAAAGTTGCTAAATTAGGGTTTCTCAAGAAAAGTCAACCAAATTTTGACCAAGCATAACTTCCTCATACTTTATCATAAATTTTCCATCTAAGCCTCATTTTGAAGAGGATGCAATTCCCTACAATTCATCTTCATCCCTTAAGTTCAAAATATGCACTCATCAAAAGATATGAATTTCTACATTATAGGTCCTTTTGAAAAGTCAACAAAAACACCTTTTGGGTCAAAGCTTCTTACATGAACATGGAAGATCCAATTTAAATGATACTAAAATATTTGTTTATGGGAAATCCTAAGCTCTCTAAAAAGTCCAAGAACACCTCTCTAGGGTTAAAATTGGAAGAGATATGCCTTGTCAAAGTTGACCTTTTTTGCAAAATTGCCAAAAGTCAAATGTGCTCAAAAATGCATTTTTGCCTAAATGGGCCTAATCTTTTATGCTTGCACCTCACTCATAACATGGTCCACGACCCAAATATCCACCCACAGGTTATATGCTTCATTATTTATTTTATTTTGATTTTTTATTATTAAAAATTCAAATTAAATCAAATAATTGACAAATAATAGCAAGGATTTGTTTTGATATGATTTTTGGACAGAATCACAAGCTAATTATGTTGGCCAAATCAGATCAAAATGAATCAAGATGATTTGAGGCAAAAATAGCATGATTTGAATGGTTATAGAAAGATATCATATGGCTAAAAAATCATATCCAATCTTCAAAAACTTCAAAGATACCAACTATTTTTATAACCCTAATTCACTTAGGGATATATAATGAACAAAAACAAGGCAAGAGAAAAAGGCTAGCAGTCGTGGAAAGCACAAAGAAAAACTCAAATTTTTGGCAAAAGTTGGTGAATTGGATTTCATCACAGAGACTAATTCAAAGCACTCCAACACTCCCAATCTCATCCTGGAGCATCTCTGAAGCTAACTAGATCAATTGCAATCCTTTTCACGCCCAGAAACGCATGCTACAGACCCACAGTTTGCCTTCCCTAGCTTGAATCGTATTTTACAAATTACGCATGATTAACCATTATTGAACACAACATTATGTTTGTATGAGCATTTAAAATGTTTTGGTTTATGTAATTTTGTATTTGATGCATATATCCTTAACTGCCATTGCTAGGTTTTATTCTTGCGTTTTAGGGGTTTATCATACAGGTGAAATTGGCCTAAATAAAGGGTACCATCGTACTCGTGAGGTCAAAACAAATTGATTGGTGTAGCCATAATTGATTTATCCTTCCTGTGTTGGATTTTTGAAGTTCACAGGTTTACAACCATGGCAAGTTGTCTGTAGGTATATGTTTGATACCTAATACGACAGAGGAGGAAGAAGATAACAATGTGTCTGAACCCCATTGGACCTTTTGAATTTCGCACTTTCTTTTCAGCTAACCACTTTATTTCATATATTATATTTTGTTCTTAGTGTATTAACAAATAAAAAGGATAGCCTAGATGGCTAGGCGTGCAGGGTGTTGAGTGTGAGGACCTGGGTTTAATCCCAGGTCCCAACAACTTTCTTTATTTTAATTCCTCCTTGCAGATCTTGTGCTTCTCTTGTCTAAACGCCTACCATGTGCCATCAATATCCAACCAACGGATTCATGATCAACCCGATCCAACGCTTATCACTGAAGGTTCATGGTGTACTCTCAGGTCAGCACCACATGGGATCAAGTGTTGACTGGGTTGGCTGGCTTCATGGGCCTGGATATTTTCAACAATACACCCCCAGAACTGCTCAACAACACAGGCCCAAATCTACTTCTTTCATATTTTATTTATTTATTTATTTACTAATTATTCTCTCTTTTATCAAAATAACACATAAATCATTTTTTATTATTAAATAAAAAATCACAAAAAAAACACCAAAAATCTTTTTTTCATAAAAAAATATTTTATTTCCTTGAAATAATTAATTTAATTAAATTAGGGTAATTAAAATCTTATTTTTGTAATTAAAATCAATTAGAAATTAGGGTTTAATTTTGTATATAATTAATTTTTTCTTCAAAAAAAAAACTTAAATATTTCTCAAACTAGATTTTTTAGGTTTTTCTAATCGTCCTCGCATTTAATTCGCCGCACGCATTTTAAATACCTTTTATTTTTATTGTAATTGCTCCGAGGTTGTAATAGACTTAATTAGGTTTTAATTCCGCATTTTATTTTCAGTCAAAAATAATTCTTTAACTGCGAAAGCCATGTAATAGCTAGAACTTTAAACTTTCCGCATTTTAATTCCCGCAAATTATAAACTGTTAGATGCATGCTAATAGGATTGTATGGAAAGAATACTTGAAAATTAATACGGTAGATAATCCTAATTGTGCAAAGACTAAATTAAATGAAACATAAACACACGCACATGTTCACTCCTAGGGTTTGCCTCACTTCGGTTGCCTTCGGTAAATAGTCACTAAGCATAGGGAATTTTAGTGGTTGCCCTCCAGTCTAAAAGATAAAAAATGACCCATTCGAATGTTGCCTCGGAAATATCTTTAGGACTTTAGGGTAATTACTAAGGTTTCCTAGTCATTGCTTTAGTGACCGTATTTGTCCCTTCAAACGTCCCTTTAAAACTCCAACGATGGTGCTACCTATTCCTTAATAATGGGATAGCGCTGTCTAAAGGAAAACGAACTGTCTTTTTTCGAGTAGGTAGATTAGTTCCTAGGTACTTGCTCAAATAAACTTTTTACACAAACACTTTTTCAAAACAATTTTCAAAACAACTTCGTCACACCCTTGAAGACTCATACAAGGGTTATCACAAAGTAAAACTTCTTTTCAAAACAAGCACACACACAAGAAATTTTAAAATGAGTAAGTACCTAAGAGTCCATGGAAAACCATGGATAGAAAGGGTGCTAACACCTTCCCTTTCTATAATCTACCCGTTCTCAGAAATATTCTCGAAAAAAGGTTTTTTCTGTTCTTTTTCCTTTTCCTTTGTTGGATGAAATAAAAGTCGATGGTGACTCTTGCTTACCGCGACATTTGCGAATACAAAACGCAAACCAATATAACAGTCGGTTCTGCCACCGTATTACAGAACGGGCGACTCTGTTGGGGAATAAAATAAAGTGGGGCTTACTTTAGGATCTAGGTCATTTTTAAAATTGCTTTCTTGTTTTTTTTCCTGCTTTATCTTTAAGGGGTTTTGCTTGGGTTACTATAGATCCTACACCCGGATCTAGGGGCACTTTTTGGGTAAACAACAATAGATCGTGGAGACTGTATGACGTAGACTAATATGGTTTAAGCGATGGTTGTATTGGTGTGATACTTTGGTTGGTACCGGTATCCTTCATGTGGAAATGAGGAGAATACGGGGCCTCCGCATGGTGTCGTGAAGCACTAACGGACCTTAGAACCTTAGTTGAACAAACTTGGCCATTAGAAAGTGGTGAGATAGTCGGCCTTGGTATAGAGCTGAGAATTGGTTGATACTCGATGCTACACTCATTTAGATCAGAATTTCGGGATATTTCGGCCGCAAGAAAAGATTGCTTGAACTGAAACAATGTCCGATAAAGGATGGTCAGTGATATTGAGAATCTTTAGAACCTGGTTACTTTTCTAAGACAGGTTGAAACCAACTAAACTTCAAGAGGGTACTTACCTTTAACCTCATGTAGGCCTTAAACCTAAGAGCTTGGTGTGATTTGTCTGTGTTTTCTATACCTGTGATTTATAATGATATCATGCATCATAACATAGCATCCATTCTTATTGCACTAACCATTTCAAGGACCAAGGGAATTTATCTTTGTTCTATTTTGCAGATCATGGCTTCCGTTCGTAGAAACACTATCCGAATCAGCTTTGTGAAGATACCTGCCCAACTCAAAGAGCTAGCATCAAAGGCTTCCGAAAATTCTGTGTTCACTAAGAGACATGGTCAACTTCTCAACTTAGTTACTTTAAACTTTGATGAAAAGATGATGAGTGTACTCTTTCAGTTCTTCGATCCCAAGCACCACTGCTTCACCTTTCCAGACTATCAGTTGGTGCCTACCATGGAATAATTCTCTCAGCTGTTGGATATGCCCATCCTTGAACAGTTGCCCTTCACAGGTATGGAAGAGGTTCCTAAGCCAGAAGTCATTGCCTCATCTTTGCATCTGAAACGGGCCGACGTGGTATCCAATTGGGAAACAAAAAGCGGAGTCAAGGGTTTTCTAGCCAAGTTCCTGATAGACAAGGCCCAGTTCTTTTGGAATAATCTGGATTTTCAGGCTTTTGAGGAGGTCTTGGCCCTTCTAATCTATGGGATAATACTATTCCCTAATCCTGACTTATTCATAGATGTGAATGCTATCAAGATCTTCCTCTCTCGCAACCCTGTTCCTACCTTGCTCGGAGATATTTTGCACACTCTCCATACTCGTACCATGAAGAGAAGAGGGGTTCTTATTTGTTGCATGCCATTGCTGGCGAGGTGGTTTATTTCTCACCTCCCTAAGTCCGTACGGAAGAATGAAAAAGGTGTGGGTTGGTCACAAAGGATAATTTCACTCGCTCACATGGATATTCTCTGGTGTTCTCGAGCTATGGAAAACACTGCTATTATTGACCGTTGCAGGGAGTACCCTAATGTCCCATTACTTGGCATCAAATGGGGTATAACCTACAATCCTTGTTTAGCTCTGCGACAATTTGGTTACGCTCGAAGAGATGGTCCACATGAGTTACTTATCGAGGGCATTGTATTCAACTATGAGGATGATGTTCAAGAGTATCTCCGGAGGTTCATACGAGCTTGGGGCATGGTAAACAGATATGGCGCCAAGGATTTGGGGCCAAAGGCTTCCATTCCTATGGAACCTTACCTCCAATGGGTACAAGCTCGCGCTCAGGAACTTATGATGCCCAATATGGCCATTTTACTAGTGATTGTGGAACCCACTACTGAAGGGGGTATTCCTTACACGGTTCTATATCCTGATATGCCCACTGATCTTGGAGAATTACAGAGGTCTTGGATTCAGTTGAAGAAAGAGCGGGATACTTACAGGGATCATTTCTTTTCCCAGGAGAGGAAGGTTTTAGAGCTTACAAAGCAGCTCCATGAGGAAAGAGGACTCAATATCTATCTCGACACGAAGAGGAAGAATCCATGGGAATTTTGATTTCTTTTCTAGTTTTAGATTTGTTTTTAATTGTAACGCCTAAAAGGCATTTGAACTTTGAATCCAACTAATAAAATATTTGTTTCATTTTGGTTCGCAAATTTAAATTTCCCAAAGTCTTTGAAATCATTGCATGCGCATCCCATTCATAACATTGCATGTACAGGTACCATTACAGGTTTCTCATCTTCTTCGCTATTTATTTCAGTAGAAATTTCTCCCGAACAAAGCATTAAGGATCTTCAGGCACAAAACTCTCAGTTCCAGCAAATGTTCATAAATCTGGAAAAAGGGCAGGAGGATCTGAAAGCCCTCATCCTGAAAGAGAAAAAGAAAAAGAAGAGGGTTGCCGATATTCTGAATATGGGTAGAAGGTTTAGAGGGCCATTAAACCAACAAGTCGATCTGACCTCTTCATCCAAGGAAGGGGAGAATCAAGAAGAAGAGACAAGGGAGAAGGACCATAGCCCTGAAGCTTCTGATGATGACACATATTATAATGATTAGCAGTATCCTCCCACTGAGGATAGGTACAAGCAGTTGGAAGACCGTTTGAGTGCTATGGAGATCCAGAGGATACCTGGGTTAGATTTTGAATAATTGGGATTGGTGTCGGGAGTGATCATCCCGCAGAAGTTCAAGGCTCCAAGTTTTGCTAAGTATGATGGGTTGTCCTGCCCAAAGCTCCATCTATGCTCTTATGTCAGAAAGATCCATCCCCACACCGCTGATAGATATTTGTGGGTTCATTTCTTTCAAGATAGTTTTTCAGGGACTCATCTTGAATGGTTCTACCAACTGGAGAGAGCCAATGTCTGAAATTGGGAAGATTTGGCTGCTTCTTTCTATAAGCAGTATCAATATAACGCCGACCTTGCTCCTACTTGTACTCAACTCCAGAGTATGTCCATGGGGGCGAGTGAAGGCTTTAAGGACTATGCACATAAGTGGAGAGACTTGGTTGGAAGAGTCCAACCCCTGTTGTCTGATAGGGAGTTAGTTGATATGCTTCTGGGGATGCTATCTGGTCCATTCTTCAATCATTTGATCGGCAGCTCGTCAGCTGGTTTCACCGAGCTGATTCTGACTGGAGAAAGAGTAGAAGCTGGGATTCGGAGCGGTAAGATACATAAGGATGCTTCTTCGAGTTTGATAAAGAATCCTTTTACTGGTAAGAAAGAAGCCAGTGCCATCTACAGCCCGAGGGGCCAAAACAGAGCTAAACATCGTCAGACAATAAGTGTCGTAATGATACCTAGGCCTGCGGCCGCTCCACAATGCAACAATCAACCAAGGGTGGAAAGACCACAACGACAGTTTACCCGAATTAACATGACACTGGCTGAAGTTTTACCCCATCTGCTGAGATCCAACTTGGAGACCTTGAAAAAGGCTCCTAAGAATCCAAACACCACATCTCCCCGATATAATCCAAATGCCCGGTGTGCCTATCATTCTGAAAGTCCTGACCACGACACCAATGACTGCTGGGCCTTAAGGAATAAGGTACAAGATCTGATCGAAGCCAAGGAAATTAAGTTTTATGCTCCGGAAAAGCTCAATGTCATAACTTCTCCCATGCCTAAGCACGGTCGTGGAGTTAATGCTGTTGATACCGACTTGTTTGTGACCTTGGTGGATGAAGTTTCTACTTCTCTCATGACTGTGAAGAAGAATTTTCTGTTGGCCGGTTTATTTCCGGGTTATGGTGAAGGTTGCCACATGTGTTAATTTCTACTTTCTAGCTGCCATTTGTTGAAGTCAGGTGTTCAACGCCTGATGGACAACAAAGAAATTTTGTTTGAGAAAATTTTGGTTCCTGTTGTTCCATATGAAGACATTGCCATTATAACCATTTCCGCCAATCCTTCCAAGGTCTCCTCTAGAAGACCTGTTAGGATTACATCTGCTCCAAGAATCGCTCCGCTAATAATCACTGTTCCTGGTCCTGTCCCGTATGCCTCAGACAAAGTTGTCCCCTAGAATTATGGTGCGGATGTGTACTATAATGGCATCAAACAAGATCTGAAAAATGAAGAGGCTCATCCTGATATTGATAACATTGTCGAGACCAGCAAGGTTACCCGAAGTGGAAGGGTCTTCTCTCTCGAGATTTCCCCTAAGACTGTCAAGAGGCCTATTGTTATTCCGTATGCTACTCCTGCTGGTACATCAACTACTAATCCTATGTTTACTCTAATTATCACTCACGCCGATGAGTCATATGGGACCCGAGGCAATGAAATTATAGGCGAGCCTGCCCGGATAGAGGCGCCTAGAAAAATTGTTGCGGAAGCCTCTAAGCAAGAGATAGAGGAAATACTTAAAATAATTAAAAATAGCGACTATAATATGGTCGAGCAGCTGGGGAAGACCCCCTCAAAGATATCCATGTTATCCCTATTGTTATGCTCCGAGGCCCATGCGAAGGCTTTGATTGCATTCCTCAAAACTGTGCATGTTCCGCAAGAGACTTCAGATGGTCAATTTAAAGATTGCATGGCTAGCCTGATTGTTGACAATGGGCTGGGTTTTTCAGATGCAGACTTGACACTGAAGGGAAGGAAGCATAACGATTCTCTGCATGTCTCGATTGAATGCATGTGAACCACTATGGCTCATGTGTTGGTGGATACTGGGTCTTTGCTAAATGTTCTGCCCAAGAAGGCGTTGGATCGGTTGGCTTGCGAGGGTTTGACTTTAAAGCCTAGTAACATTATGATAAGGGCTTTTGATGGGTCGAAAATAATGGTGCACGGGGAGGTGGACATCCATGTCAAATTGGGTTCTCAGACATTTGGGTCCACCTTCTATGTGATGGATATCAGTCCATCGTATTCTTGTTTGTTGGGTCGTCCTTGGATCCACGAGGCTGGGGAAGTTACTTCCACACTACACCAAATGCTGAAGTATCCGGTAAAAGGTAAGATTGTCACTGTGCGGGGTGAAAAGGAGTATATGGTGAGCCACCTCAATTCCTTCCGGTACATATAGATGGACGGGGAATTCATAGAAACTCCTTGGCAGATCTTCGAAGAGGTCCCTCAGATCTTGGCATTGACTGAAACTACTACCAGGAACAAACTTCCTCTGAAGATGGCTTCTTTAAAGGACGTCAGGGCCGTAGTTGAAGAAGGTGGGTGTACCAATTGGGGTCAGCTCCTTGATTTCACTCATAAAACTGACAAATTTGGTTTGGGCTTTACTACAGAGGCTCAAAGGGCTGTTCGACGTGCTCGGGATGGAGGACCTCCCCTACGCATCAGCAATCGTGGGATTAACGCCATTGAAGACAACGAGGAAGAATGTGACATTGACAGCTGGATCTACCCGACTACCAACGGTGGACCTAGTAATTGGACGACCAGAGATTTTATACCAGTTTCTTTCATTCCGCATTAATTGTCTTATTTGTTTTCTGAGCTTGTAATAAACAATTTAAACTTTATGGCCTTGGGTCTTGCCTGGGACACAGCGGTTCTATTTGTGACGGCTATTATATGTCATCTTTACATGTCATCAATAAAGCATTGGACGTTCTTGCATACAAATTTTGCGCTCTCTATTTTTTTTCTTTCCTACTTTTTAAAATACGGCTATGCTCTTACACACACTCACGTGTCTAACTGCAGATCCATATCCACTCTGGAACCCATTGATAACAGTTCTGCTACTACTCATTATGACTTCGAAAATCCGATCAACCAAGCTGAGGACAAAGGTGAGGAAGATTGTGAGGTGCCTGGGGAGCTTGCTAGACTACTACAGCAGGAAGAGAGGGCCATACAGCCTCACGAAGAGCCAGTTGAGATAGTGAACTTGGGTATTAAGGAAGACAGAAAAGAGGTTAAAATAGGTGAAAATCTGGAGCTTAGCATCAAACAGAGGTTGATACAGATGATGCATGACTATGTTGAGATCTTTGCCTGGCCCTATGAAGACATGCCTGGTTTGGACACTGATATTGTGGTACATCGCCTGCCGACTAAAGAAGATTGCCCTCCGGTAAAGCAGAAGGTCCGTTGTATGCGTCCTGAAGTGTCAGAGAAGATCAAAGCAGGAGTTATGAAGTAGTTAAATGTTGGGTTCCTAGCTGTCACTTCATACCCACAATGGGTTGCTAACGTCGTCCCAGTACCTAAGAAGAACGGTAAGGTACATATGTGTATTGACTACAAAGATCTGAACAGGGAAAGTCCCAAGGATGACTTCCCACTGTCGCACATTGACGTTCTGGTTGATAACACTATGCAGCACAAGATCTTCTCCTTCATGGATGGTTTCTCTGGCTACAACCAGATCAAGATGGCTCCTGAAGACATGGATAAGACAACATTCATTACACAGTGGGACACTTTCTGTTACAAGGTGATGCCTTTTGGGTTGAAGAATGCTAGGGCAACTTATCAACGCGCCATGGTCGCTTTGTTCCACGACATGATTCACCATGAGATAGAGTTTTATGTGGATGACATGATCACCGAGTCTCAAATCGAAGAAGAGCACCTTGATCATCTACAAAAATTATTTGACAGGTTGAAGATATACAAGTTTAGGTTGAATCCAAACAAGTGCCCCTTCGGGGTAAGGTCTGGTAAGCTTCTTGGGTTCATTGTCAGTGACAAGGGTATTCAGGTAGACCCTGCGAAGGTAAAAGCCATACAAGAGATGCCAGTTCCCCGTACAGAGAAGGAAGTTATAGGTTTCTTAGGACGCCTGAATTATATCGCCAGGTTCATTTCACATCTGACTGCTACTTGTTAGCCAATCTTCAAGCTTCTGAAGAAAGATCAAGTGGTAAAGTGGAATGATGAATGCCATACCGCTTTCGAAAGAATCAAAGAATACCTTCAAGAACCACCAATTCCGATGCCTCCGGTTGAAGGAAGACCTTTGATTTTGTACCTAACAGTGCTAGACAATTCAATGGGGGTGTGTGCTGGGGCAACATGATGAGTCTGGTCGAAAAGAGCACGCAATATACTACCTTAGAAAAAAGTCTACGGACTGTGAGACAAGATACTCATTGCTCGAGAAAACTTGCTGCGCTTTGGCATGGGCTGCTCGCCGACTAATACAGTATATGTTGACCCACACTACCTTGTTGATATCGAAGATGGATCCGATCAAGTATATTTTCGAGAAGCCCTCTCTCTCTGGAAGGATAACAAGGTGGCAAATGATCTTAACCGAATACAAAATCCAATACACAACCTAAAAAGTAATCAAGGGAAGTGTGTTAGCAGATCATTTGGCACATCAGGCTGTGGACGACTACTAGTTTATGAATTTCGAGTTTCCAGATGAGAATATTATGCTGGTGACTGACGACGAAGAGCCTGGACCAGATGAAGGACCTGAGGCGGGATCCCGATGGACTATGTTTTTTGACGGAGCTTTGAATGCACTAGGTAATGGCATCGACGCTGTAATCATATCTCCCAAGGGCTGTCATACTCTGTTCACTTCCCGATTATGCTTCAACTGTACCAATAACATGGCAGAGTATGAAGCATGTATCATGGATCTCAAAGCCACTATCGACTTAAGGATCAAGTTCTTGGACATCTTTGGGGATCCAGCCTTGGTAATAAGTTAGAACAAAGGCGAATGGGATACGAAGCACCCGAATCTCATCCCATACAAAGAGTATGTACTGACACTGCTGCTGCATTTTAAAGAGATCACCTTTGAACATTTCCCACGAGAAGAGAATCAGTTAGCGGATGCGCTAGCTACTATGTCGTCAATGTTCAAGGTCAGGTGGGACAATGAAGCTCCCCGAATCACTATTGAGAGGTTGGATGAACCGGCATAATGATGTGAGATCGATACTGAGGAGGTAGCCGACAAACATTGGTTTCATGAGGTGAAAAGGTATCTCGAGGCTCAAGAATACCCCGAGGGGGCATCTGTCAATGACAAGAAATTTCTGAGAAGGTTCGCTGCAAAGTTTTTCCTCAGTAATGGAATCCTCTATAAGCACAACCATGACTCTACCTTACTGCGGTGTGTAGACAAGAGCGAGACAGAGAGGATCATGGCAGACCTACAAGAAGGTACCTTTGGCACTCATTCTAGTGGACATACCATGGCAAAGAAGATCCTACGGGCAGGATATTATTGGTCCACTATGGAAGCAGATTGTTATCAACACTCTCTAACCTATCATAAGTGCCAAATCTATGCTGATAAGGTGCATGTGCCTCTAATTCCTATGAATGTCTTGACGGCTCCTTGGCTCTTTGCAATGTGTGGAATTGACATGATCGAAGAAATCAGACCTACTGCCTCCAACGGGAATTGCTTCATTCTAGTGGCCATTGATTACTTCACGAAGTGGGTTGAAGCGGCCTCTTTTGCTACCGTGAACAAGAACGTTGTTGCGCAGTTTATCAGGCATAACTTGATCTATCGGTATGGCGTTCCAGAGAGAATTATTATGGACAATGGTACAAATCTCAATAACACGATGATCACCAAGCTCTGCAAGCAGTTCAAGATACAACATCATAACTCTTCTCCCTACCGACCGAAGATGAATGGCACTGTTGAAGCAGCTAACAAGAACATCAAGAAAATTGTACAGAAGATGACGGTGACGTACAAAGACTGGCATGAGATGTTACCATTTTCTCTTCATGGGTACTGTACCTCAGCACAGACGTCGACAGGGGAAACACCCTACTCTCTGGTATATGGCATGGAGGCAGTCCTACCCATCGAAGTCCAGATACCTTCTCTCAGGATTATAAAGGATGCAGGTTTGAACGAAGACGACTGGATCCGAACCCCACTTGATCAGTTAAATCTAATCAATGAGAAGAGACTTACTATTATCTGTCATGGTCAGACGTATCAAAAGCGAATGATCAAGGCTTTTAACAAGAAAATCAGACGTCGAGAATATTAAGTCGGGGATCTAGTGATCAAGTGCACCATACTGCTGCAAGGTGATCTCAGGGGCAAATAGACCCCCACATACGAAGGGCCATTTGTGGTTAGGAACATTTTCTCAAGTGGAAATATGATTCTAACCACCATGGACGGTGACGAACTTCCTCACCCTGTCAATGCAGACATAGTGAAAAGATACTACGCCCAATTAAAAGACCCACTAGGTTGACTGGCCTAAGCAAAAATAAGGGCTTCCCGGAGAACCAAAAGGGTTCGGGCAAAAATAAGGGATGAAAATGAAAAATATTTGTACACCCGGAAAGTTGAAAACTTGAAAAGGCGGCTTGGGGAAAAAAGGGTATCCCGGTGGACTGAAAACCCGAAAGGGCGGTCCAGGAAAAAGTTAGGGATATAAAGCGTATCATTATGTCTCATTGAATCATCTTGCGACCAGACTTCAGTATCAATTATCAATCTCGGACGACACCAATCAATTTAATTAACCTTCGGCCAAGTAGAAAAGTGATGAGACGTTCGAAGACATAGGGGCAATAGCAGAGTTGGAACTCAATGGGATTGTTTCACATAGTTGTTTTACTTTCACACAATTCTGTATAGCTTCTATTTTTACGGCGGCGTTCTCTTACTAGAACGTCAGCCTCCTTGTACAAAAACACTTGTTATAGGCCAACTTCAAAATTAATACAAGTTATTCTTACACACAAAAATGTTTGTTTTCCCTTTTTTTGTTTTGTTTTGCGAGAACGTCCAATGAGTTATTCTTGACATGTGCATTTGAATATAATTATTGTTCACAAATATTTGCATAGGAAACAGAAAGACAATTGCTCATAACTTAAGAAACAGGAGTAAAAAAAACTAAAAGAATGTCAAACCCGACAATTACTCTGTCCACCAGGTACCGAGGCAGAGACGACTTTGGAACACAGTCATCAGTACATGCGATCTCATTATATCAGTACTCCCCATAAAGTAAAAGCTTTCAAAGGCATTGACGTCAGCCTTTTCCAAAATAGGAAGTAACCTCCCCAACCAGAGTCATTCAAAAACCTGACGTGTTCCCCAGCCGAATTTCATAGTCACGAGTGAATCAGTAAATTTTTATCTCCAAAGCAGGTTTTATTTCTCTGGGTATGGAAACTCAATCCCCAACAGAGCTTATTCCTTCAGTTACGGAAGTTCATCCTCCAACAGATTTATTTCCCCGCAGAGTTATTCTCAAGCAGAGTCTCTCCCCGGCAGAATATTCACAAACAAGGAGAGAATCTACAACATAGTCGTCTCAGTTCACCATCCCGATGGAAGTAGATGGATCGCAATCCTCTACTATAGTCAGGAATGTTATATTCTCCAGCAGCAGTCAGGGATTTATTTTCCCAGACTAGGATATGTCACAATAGCATTTCATGTT
Source organism: Vicia faba (assembly GCA_948472305.1). NCBI lineage: Eukaryota > Viridiplantae > Streptophyta > Magnoliopsida > Fabales > Fabaceae > Vicia > Vicia faba. Next base: position 243,217,638 of record OX451735.1, read on the forward strand.
TATACATCATGACATGCGCATACATATTGCATACAACATAATCTCATTTTATTTTGAGAACATCATCACACAATGCATCTCATGCATCACATATAATTAATCTTGTACCTTTTCAGGAAAGATGGTTATCATCAACAATTCCAACAGTTCAAGATTAAATTCGTGAAGCTATACATGTCATATCTGCAGACAACTAACGGAAAATCAGTTCTCGAAACCAAACGGGTCAACTAATCTATGCAATCAAATGAGACAGCCCTACTACCCAGGCTTTTATTCTGAAGTATCCCTATTATCCAGGCTCTCATTTCGAAGTAACCCTACTATCCAGGTTCCTTCTCATAGCCCTAATATCCAGGCTTTCATTTCGAAGTAACCCTACTATCCAGGTTCCTTCTCATAGCCCTACTATCCAGGATCTCATTTCGAAGTAACCCTACTATCTAGGTTCCTTCTCATAGCCCTACTATCCAGGCTCTCATTTCGAAGTAACCCTACTATCCAGGTTCCTTCTCATAGCCCTACTATCCAGGCTTTCATTTCGAAGTAACCCTACTATCCAGGTTCCTTCTCATAGCCCTACTATCCAGGCTTTCATTTCGAAGTAACCCTACTATCTAGGTTCCTTCTTGTAGCCCTACTATCCAGGTTCCTTCTCGTAGCCCTACTATCCAGGCTTTCATTTTGAAGTAACCCTACTATCCAGGTTCCTTCTCATATCCCTACTATCCAGGCTTTCATTTCGAAGTAACCCTACTATCTAGGTTCCTTCTCATATCCCTACTATCCAGGCTTTCATTTCGAAGTAACCCTACTATTCAGGTTCCTTCTCATAGCCCTACTATCCAGGCTTTCATTTCGAAGTAACCATACTATCCAGGTTCCTTCTCATAGCCCTACTATCCAGGCTTTCATCTCGAAGCAACCCTACTATCCAGGTTCCTTCTCTCTTATCTCCAGACAACAGTTTATAACACTGTAAGACTTGGACCCGGTCAGATACGATCAATTTCACGCTTCCCTAGTAAGTCGCCGTGAAACTCTGACTCAACCAGATAAGAAATCACTTTTGCCTCATCAATTAAGAGTTAATTCTCCAGTAGAGTAATGGACAACCAAATCTCCTAGACTATATTTCCCAGGACATAAGTCAACATGCCCCAACGAAGTCCTCCTCAACGGCTAATACGGGAATTCTCGCAAAGGAATCTCTTATGCGACCAATATTTTCTCTGGATGGAATCTTTAAGCCCATCCCTGAAAACTCTTCATGGCTTTCCAAATGTCACTTGTAAGCCCATTCCCGATACCACCAATTGACACTCACTTCATACGAGTGCAAATTTCTGGGCACTCTAGTGTTCAATCATCTTCCACCTTCAAATCACGAAAGGCAGACAAGCCAATCGACATCCTCAGGTGTAAGAATATTGAACAAGGGAAGCTGTTGTACCCCAAAATTTTCCCTCTCATTTTACTCAGCACATGCCCATTGAGATCCTCAATTTTCTCTAGGATGCCCAAGAGTTGACCAGACAAACTCTCTCCTAAGGCAATGTGTCTCAAATTAGGGTTTCCATTTTCATCAAGATGGGTGTACTCCAAAGGCCTCAAATGCTTTCCATGGTCCTAATATGCTCTCAATATCATCCATATCAAGTTTCATGCCTTGCACAAGAAGTTTGCTCAGTCAACTGCTCAAATGCCTGTAAATCAACTATACTAGGTCAAAAGTCAATTGTGGCCCACATACAGTCAAACTTCAATATTTTTGGTAAACATCAACATTTAGGAGTTACTTTCATCATTTGATCAAGGGTTGATCATGATACCTCAAGAAATGCTCCTAATTCATCAAAAATCAAAAGTTGCTAAATTAGGGTTTCTTAGGAAAAGTCAACCAAACTTTGACCAAGCCTAACTTCCTCATACTTTATCAGAAATTTTCCATTTAAGGCTCATTTTGAAGAGGGTGCAATTCTATACAATTCATCTTCATCCCTCAAGTTCAAAATATGCACTCATCAAAATATATGAATTTCTACATTATAGGTCCTTTTGAAAAGTCAACAAAAACACCTTTTGGGTCAAGGCTTCTTACATGAACATGGAAGATCCAATTGAAATGAGACCAAAAGGGTTGTTTAGGGGACATCCTAAGATTTCTAAAAAGTCCAAGAACACCTCTCTAGGGTTAAAATAGGAAGAGATATGCCTTGTCAAAGTTGACCTTTTTTGCAAAATTGCCAAAAGTCAATGTGCTCAAAAATGCATTTTTGCCTAAATGGGCCTAATCTTTTATGCTTGCACCTCACTCATAACATGGCACACGACCCAAATATCCACCCACATGTTATATGCTTCATTATTTATTTTATTTTGATTTTTTATTATTAAAAATTCAAATTAAATCAAATAATTGACAAATAATAGCAAGGATTTGTTTTGATATGATTTTTGGACAGAATCACAAGCTAATTATGTTGGCCAAATCAGATCAAAATGAATCAAGATGATTTGAAGCAAAAATAGCATGATTTGGATGGTTATAGAAAGATATCATATGGCTAAAAAATCATATCCAATCTTCAAAAACTTCAAAGATACCGACTGTTTTTATAACCCTAATTCACTTAGGGATATACAATGAACAAAAACAAGGCAAGAGAAAAAGGCTAGCAGTCGTGAAAAGCACAAAGAAAAACTCAAATTTTTGGCAAAAGTTGGTCAATCAGATTTCATCATAGAGACCAATTCAAAGCACTCCAACACTCCCAATCGCATCTCGGAGCATCTCTGAAGCTAACTAGATCAATTACAAGCCTTTTCATGCCCAGAAATGCACGCTACAAACCCATGGTTTGCCTTCCCTAGCTTGAATCGTATTTTACAAATTACGCATAATTAACCATTATTGAACATAACATTATGTTTGTATGAGCATTTAGAATGTTTTGGTTTATGTAATTTTGTATTTTGATGCATATATCCATAACTGTCATTGCTAGGTTTTGTTCTTGCGTTTTAGGGGTTTATCATACAGGTGAAATTGGCCTAAATAAAGGGTACCATCGTACTTGTGAGGTCAAAACAAATTGATTGGTGTAGCCATAATTGATTTATCCTGCCTGTGTTGGATTTTTGAAGTTCAAAAGTTTACAACCATGGCAAGTTGTCTGTAGCTATAAGTTTGATACCTAATACGACAAAGGAGGAAGAAGATAACAATGTGTCTGAACCCCATTGGACCTTTTGAGTTCTGCGCTTTTTTTTAGCTAACCACTTTATTTCATATATTATATTTTGTTCTTATTGTATTAACAAATAAAAAGGATAGCCCGGATGGCTAGGCGTGCAGGGTGTTGAGTGTGAGGACCTGGGTTTGATCCCAGGTCCTAGCAACTTTCTTTATTTTAATTCCTCCTTGCAGATCTTGTGCTTCTCTTGTCCAAACACCTATTGTTGTACCCAAAAATTTTCCCTCCCATATTTCTCAAGACATGTCAAGAATCATCTCCAAGTTGTTCAAGATGGCTCAAGAGTTGGACAGTCAAATCACCTTCTAAGGCAGTCAATTCAAAATTAGGGTTTTGTGTTGCATCAAGGTCCTTACATCCAAATGGTCTCAAAAGCTCCACAATGTCCTAATATGTTCTCAAGTTCGTCCATGTCAAATTTCAAGCCTTGCAGAGAAAGTTTAGTCAGTCAATTGCTCAAGAGGTCCAAAAATCGATTGTGCTAGGGCAAAAGTCAACTGTGACCTACAAATAGTCAAACCTCAAGATTTTTTGGTCAACATTCTCATTTTTAAGGATAATTCATCATTTTATCAAGGGTTGATCATGATTCATCAAGGATTGCTCAAGATTCATCAAAATTCAAAAGTTGCTAAATTAGGGTTTTGCAAGAAAAGTTAACTCAACTTTGACCAAGCATAACTTTCTCATACTTTATGAGAAATGACCCATCCAAAGCTCATTTTGAAGATGATGCAATTTCCTACAATCCATATTCACACCCCAAGATCAAGAAATGCTCTCACAAAAAGTTACAAATTTGGACATTATAGGTCATTTTTGAAAGTCAACAAAAACACCTTTTTTGCCAAAGCTTATAACTTAAGCATGGAATATCAAAATGAGATGAGACCAAAAGGTTTGGTTAGAGGTCATCTCAAGGTTTCTAAAAAGTCCAAGAACACTTCCAAAAGTTCAAAATTGAAGAAGTTATGAATGGTTTAAGTTGGGCATTTTTCCAAATTTGCCAAAAGTCAACTATCCTCAAAACTCCAATTTTTGACAAAAGGGCCCACTTTTTTTCCACTTGATTTAGTCTTATCACACCACACACGTGTCCCATCTTCAGTTTCATGTCCATTCATTAAATTTTCTATTTTATTTAATTTTTATTGAATTAATTCATTTTAAATCAATATTAATTCAAATAAAATCCAAAAATTGATGGAATGATATCTTTTTGATCATTACAACTTTCAATTAACATGATACACCAAATCAAATTCGAATCATGCCATGTTGTGTACAAAATATTTGATTTGAGACAAATATGGAAGCTTTGTTAATGGTGGCCAAATCAAATCTCAAATCTTCAATGCACATGAATTGAAAGCCCAACTCTTAACCTAATTCATTCCCTTATACACACACAAGCTATACACATCAAGAACACGACCTGAAGCTTCCCAAAACGGCAAAACCAAATTGGAGAAAAAGCTTGGAAAATTGAAAACTGAAATCCACCCTAGAGGCAAATTGAAGGCCAAAGCTCAACATGGTGTTCTTGCCTGACATCCAACGAAGCTAAAGCAATCATAATCAAGCCCTGAGACAGCCCCAAACTCACTGTAAGTCTTCCTAAACACGACCCTGTGCACGAATTCATAACCTCTAAATCTTGAATCTTTTTGCCAAAATCTTGACACTATCATGTTAGTCGATTCATTTAGAGTATTTCTGCATTATTTAATTTTTTTTTGTAGCCTATATCACCTTGCCCGAATCTAGGGTTTTGGAGATTTGCATTTGGGGTTTTATTTTGTAGGAATAATTAGGACAAGCGATGACCATGGTTGTCTTCAGGGAAGGGAGACGAACACAGTGATGTTCTCCATTTTCATTTATGTGGCCTATAACTCATGTTAGGATGGCCCTAGGGATTTTTCTACGGACTCAAATCCGCAGGAAATAAACCAGGGTTTCGTTGGAGAAGACGACTAGGTGTCTTCCCCTGATTGGTCCATTTAAATCTCGCGCCACTTTTTTTTTTATTTCCAGCATATTAATTGAGTTTCAAATATAATATTCATTGTGTATCATAATAACAAACAAACGCGTTGGTTGAGTTGGCAAGCAGGCTAGTGGAAAACCCCTTGGGACCTGGGTTCGAATCCCAGGTCCCCCCAAACGCTTATTATTATTTTGTTCCAGGAAATCCAGTGCAAAGCTTAAGGCGTGGACCATCATGTTCCTCCAGATCTCAAACGCCAAGTGGCCTCCAGGCCAAATCCAATGGCCTAGATTGGACATCCACCATGGTCTCTGGTCAACAGGCGCATATGGAATTACAGAAGTCAACAAAGGCCAACATTAAATGGGCCTGGAGATTGCAAATCACACCTTCAAATTAGGCCCACACCCCCTGGGTTATTTCTTTTACTCTTTATATTTTCTTTTATTTATTTTGTTCTAATTTTTATTTTATTGTTAATTAACTAATTAATAATTTTCCTAATAAAATCATAAAACAAAAAATATTATTTTTATTTATTAAAACTAATTTCATTATTTTATTTTTGTAAACAAATATTAATCAATTAATTTAGTTTTAAATAGGTTTAACTTTTAACATTTTTTGCAATAAATTAAAATTAATTTAGAATATTAGGTTTCAATAACTTTGACTAATTTTATTTCATTTCCTTAAATATAAAAAAAAACAAAAAAATATATATTTTTATTTAATTAATTAATTAACTTAGGTTTAATTTCATTTAATTCAAAAATAACAAAAAAAACATGCTTTCTTTCAAAAAAGGGTCAAAATCCTAAAAATACGCCGATTTAATTTTCTTGCACGCGATCCATTTATTTCCAATATTGTAATTGCTTCCGGAATGTAATAGCTTTTAATTAGGACTTTATTTATTTTTCGCTTTATCTTATTTTTCGCAATTTTATTTTCAAGGGTTGTTTTTGGCGATGTAAATACCCGACACCTTGTAATAGCTTAGATTTAATTTCCCGCAATTTAATTTCCGCACAATATTAACTGTTAGATGTTTGATAAATAGGCAATGCATGACAAGATCAATCTTTAACCTAAAATCAATATAGCTCACCCATGACATGTACAAAGATAAAATTAACCGAAGTAACACACTTGCACATGCCACTCTTAGGGTACACCTCACTTGGTTGCCTCGAACGTGGTCATTGAGTATAGGAAGTTTTAGAGGTCGCCCTCTTGTCCAAAGATCATAAGTTGCCTCGAAATGTTTGCCTCGGAAAAAATGATCTAAGACATTAGGTTTACCACTAAGGCGTCCTAACATTGCTTTAGTGACCACACTTCCCTTAATCGAATTGACCCGAAAACTCCAACGACGATGCTACCTACTCCTCAATAGTGGGATAGCATTGTCTAAAGGACATTAGCACAGTTTAATTCCTTTTTTTTGAGTAGGTAGATGGTTCTTAAATACTTGCTCCTTTTAAAACAAAACGAAACTTTTCGCACTTACAATCTCTTCAAAACAAAAACTCTTTTCAAACCCACAAACACAAAGAAAAGCAAACTTTTGAAAACACAATGAGCAAGTACCTAAGGGCCCGTGGATAACCACGGATAGAAAGGGTGCTAACACCTTCCCTTTCTATAATCTACCTCCCGAACCCGAGAAATATCTGAAAAAGGAATTTTTATGTGCTTTTGTCCTTTCCTTGTTGGATAAAATAAAAGATGGTGGCGACTCTTGCTTACTGCGACATTTTGCGAAAACAAATGCAAAACGCAAACCAGCATTCCAAAACAGTCAGTTCTCATTCCCACCGATCACACCTACCATGCGCCATCAATATCCAACCAGCGGATTCATGATCAACCAGATCCAACGCTTATCACTGAAGGATCACGGTGTCCTCTCCGGTCAGCACCACATAGGATCAAGCGTTGTTTGGGCTGGCTGGCTTCATAGGCCTGGATATTTTCAATAATACACCCCCAGAACTGCTCAACAACACACGCCCAAATCTTCTTCTTTCATATTTTTATTTAGTTATTTATTTACTAATTATTCTCTCTTTTATCAAAATAACACATAAATCATTTTTTATTATTAAATCAAAAATCACAAAAAAAAACACCACAAATATTTTTTTCATAAAAAAATATTTTATTTCCTTGAATTAATTAATTTAATTTAATTAGGGTAATTAAAATCTTATTTTTGTAATTAAAATCAATTAGAAATTAGGGTTTTATTTTGTATATAATTAATTTTTTCTTCAAAAAAAATAACTTAAATATTTTCTCAAATTAGATTTTTTGGTTTTTCTAGTAGTCCTTGCATTTAATTCGCCGCGCGCATTTTAAATACCTTTTATTTTTATTGTAATTGCTCCGAGGTTGTAATAGACTAAATTAGGTTTTAATTCCGCATTTTATTTTCAGTCAAAAATAATTCTGTAACTGCGGAAGCCATGTAATAGATAAAACTTTAAACTTTCCGCATTTTAATTCCCTTCAAATTATAAACTGTTATATGTATGCTAATAGGATGGTATGGAAAGAATACTTGAAAATTAATATGGTAGATAACCCTAATTATGCAAAGACTAAATTAACTGAAACATAAACACATGCACATGTTCACTCCTAGGGTTTGCCTCACTTCGGTTGCCTTCGGTAAACAGTCACTAAGCATAGGGAATTTTAATGGTTGCCCTCCAGTCTAAAAGATAAAAAATAACCCATTCGAATGTTGCCTCAAAAAGATCTTTAGGACTTTAGGGTAATACTAAGGTTTCCTAGTCATTGCTTTAGTGACCATATATGTCCCTTCAAACGTCCCTTTAAAACTCCAATGACGGTGCTACCTATTCCTTAATAATGGGATAGCGCTGTCTAAAGGAAAACAAACAGTCTTTTTCGAGTAGGTAGATTAGTTCCTAGGTACTTGCTCAAATAAACTTTTCACACAAACACTTTTTCAAAAAAATTCAAAACAACTTCGGCATACCCTTGAGGACTGATACAAGGGTTATCACGAAGTAAAACTTCTTTTAATAACAAGCACATACACAAGCAATTTTAAAATGAGCAAGTACCTAAGAGACCATGAAAAACCATGGATAGAAAGGGTGCTAACACCTTCCCATAATCAACCCCCTGTACTCAGAAATATTCTCGAAAAAAGGTTTTTTCTATTCTTTTTCCTTTTCCTTTGTTGGATGAAATAAAAGTCAGTGGCGACTCTTTCTTACCGCGACATTTGCGAATACAAAATGCAAACCAGTATAACAGTCGGTTTTTCCACCGTATCACAGAACCTTAATTGAACAACTTGGCCATTAGGATGTAGTGAGATAACCGGTTTCGGTGTAAAGTTGAAAATAGGTTGATACTCGATACTACACTCATTGAGATTGGACTTTTGGGATATCTCGGCTGCAAGAAAAGATTGATTATGCTGAGATAATGCCTAAAAGAAAGGTCGGTGACATTGATATCCTTTAGAACCCGGTTACTATTACTAGGACAGGTTGAGCCAACTAAACTTCAAGAGGGTACTTACTTATAAGACTCCATGCAAGCCTAAACCTAAGGACTTGTTTGCCTTGTGTGTGCATGCTTACTTGTACATAACATCATAAACATCATAACATCATACACATTCTCACTAACCATTTCAAGGATTTAGGAATTTGTTTTTGTTTTTGTTTTGTAGGCCATGAACTCCGTCCGAAGGAACACCATCCGAATCAGCTTCTTGAAAGCACACCCGCAGCTCCAAGATTTAGCATCAAGGGTGCCCGAAGATTCTCCTTTTACCAGGAAATATGGTCGACTCCTCAGTTTGGCTACCTCCAATTTCCAAAAGGAGATGTTGTGTGTGCTCTTCCAATTCTTTGATCCCATACATCATTTCTTCACCTTTCCTGACTATCAGTTAGTAGCTACACTAGAAGAGTTCTCTCTATTATTAGGAGTGCCAGTTCTTGATCATATACTGTTCACCAGTCTAGAAGGGATTCCGAAACCTGAGGTCATCGCCGAAGCTTTGCATCTGAAGAGGGCCGACATTATAGCAAATTGGGAGACAAGAAGCGAAGTTAAAGGGTTCCTAGCCAAGTTTCTATTGGAGAAGGCTCATTCGTTCTGGGAAGATATGGATTTTCAAGCCTTTGAAGATGTCCTGGCCCTTCTCATCTATGGTTTGGTTCTATTCCCCAACTAGGACCAATTCATAGATGTAAATGCCATCAAAGTATTTATCTCTCGTAATCCTATACCTACCTTGTTGGGAGACGTATTACATTGCTTCCATACCCGCACTACGAAGAAAAGAGGTACTCTCTTATATTGTATTCCCCTACTCGCCAAGTGGTTCACTTCACACCTACCTTGATCAACATTTAAGAACGGGCAAAGAATTACATGGTCTCAAAGGATGATGTCCCTCACCCACTCTGATATTCATTGGTGTTCGAGATCCTTGGAAGATACTTCTATCATTGACCGTTATGGAGAATTCCCTAATGTCCCTCTTCTTGGAATTTTGGGAGGTATCACTTACAACCCTTGCTTAGCTTTATGATAGTTTGGGTATGCCCGAAGAGATGGTCCTCATGAGATGCCCATCTAAGGTTTGGTGTTCGACTAAGAAAGCGACGATCAAGGCTACCGTCAGAGGTTTATACAAGCTTGGAGGATGGTAAACAAGGTGGATAGTAGGACATTGGGACACAAAAATTACATTCACCTTGAACCTTACCTTAGGTGGGTGCGAGCTCGTGCTTAGAGTCTCATAATGCCTTACCCTTCCATTCTCCCTGTTATCTTAGAGCTTGTTGTTGAAGGAGATGTCCCGTATACTATCCTTCATACCAACATGCCTACCTCTCTCGAAGACTTGCAAAAGGATTGGATTCAGCTAAAGGAAGAATGAGATACTTTCGAAGCCCGATTCTTTGCCAGTGAGAAGAAGGTTCTGGAACTCACAAAGCAGCTTCATGAAGAGCGGAGTCTAAACGCCTATATCGCGCCAAAGTGGATGCGTTCAACAATTTTTGTCTTAGGAGTTTTTGTATTTTATTTCTTTCATTGTAAGCCCAAAGAGGCATGATGTACGCAAACTTGGATTTATTAATATAACATGTGTTTCCTTTTTTTTCTAAAGAAAATTTAAATCTCTAATCTCCTTGAAATCATTTGCACATGCATCTTCATTCATCATAACACAAACATGTTTCTTACTACAGGTCTCCTTATCTTTCTACTATTTATTTCAGTGAGATGGATATTGAACAGATAGTAAAAGATCTTCAGGTGCAGAACGCTTAGTTTCAACAAATGTTCTTGACTCTGGAAAAATGACAAGAGGATTTAAAAACTTTGCTGATCAAAGAAAATAAGAAGAAAGCGAAGAAAACAGCTGGTGTTTTGAATCTGGGGAGAAGGTTAAAAGGACCAGCCAGACGAACTCTAGATTTTGCAACATCATCGGGTGAAGGGGACAATCAAGAAAGGAAAAACAAGGAAGTGAATGACCCTTCAGAGTCTGAAGAAGAAGAAGAGGTTGATTACTCTGAAGAGCAGTATCATCCAACTGACAATAAATACAAGTAGTTGGAGGATCGCCTCAATGCTATGCAGATCCAGAGGGTTCCCGGATTGGATTTTGAAGAGCTAGGACTTGTCTCAGGGGTTGTCATCCCACAGAAATTCAAGGTTCCCACTTTGGCTAAATATGACGGTGTCTCTTGTCCAAAGCTGCATTTAAGATCATACGTCAGGAAAATTCAACCCCATATGGCGGATAGGAACCTATGGGTGCATTTCTTCCAAGAAAGCTTGTCGGGGACGCAGTCGGATTGGTTCTATCAGTTGGAAGGGACCAATATTCGCAATTGGGAAGATTTGGCTGCCGCGTTTTACAAGCAATACCAGTATAATGCTGACTTAGCTCCAACTGGGACACAATTGCAAGGCATGTCTATGGGTGCAGGTGAAGGTTTCAAAACATATGCTAAAAAATGGCGGGATCTCGCGGGAAGAGTCCAACCCCCTCTATCTTACAGAGAATTGGTGGATATGTTCTTAGGCATGCTATCTGGTCCATTCTTCAACCACCTGATTGTAAGCTCCTCGGCTGGATTTACTGAACTAATCGTGACTGGTGAACGGGTAGAAGTCGACCTAAAAAGTAGAAAAATTAAGAGAGATGCATCCTCGAGCACGATGAAGAAAACCTTTACCGGAAAGAAGGAGGTCAGCGTTGCATACGACCATAGGAATCAAAACAAGACTGAATGTCGCCCGATGGTAGGGGCTGTTATGATTTCTAATCCTGCACCAAATCAGCAACGAAATTATCAACGCAGGCCCGAGGCGCCCATGAGATGATTCACCCGAATCAACATGACCTTGTCTCAATTTCTATCACATCTTCTGAAGTCTAATCTGGTGACCCTAAATGAAGCTCCCAAGAACCCCAATACAACTTCTCCTCGCTACAACCCGAATGCTCGATGTGCCTATCATTCTGAAAGCCTGGGGCATGATACAAATGATTGTTGGGCATTGGAGAATAAGATACAATACCTTATCTAGGAAAAAGAGATTGAGTTTAATCCCCCAGAAACACCTAATGTGATAACGGTGCCAATGACCAAACACGATCAAGGTGTCAACGCTGTTGATGACGATTATTTTGTTTCCTCCGTGAATGACTTAACTACTCCTCTTTTGACTATTAAACGGAATCTATTGCAAGCCGGTCTATTCCAGGGTTGTGATGAATGTTTTCCCTTATGCATGTCTCTACCAGATGGTTGTTTATTACTAAAGATAGGCGTCCAATGCTTGATGGATAACTAAGAAATCCTATTTGAAAAAGTTCCTCTTATCAGAAATTCTTGTGAAGATGTCTCAATAATCACCATATTCGACAATCCTCCCAGGGTCTCCACCAAAAGACCCGTTAGGATTACATCTGTTCCAAAGTCTGCTCCCCTAATCATCACCATGCCAAGGCCAATACCATATTCTTCGGATAAAGCTGTTCCCTAGAACTATGGGGCTGACGTCTATTATTATGCCATCAAGCAAGATCTGTTGGCTATCCAAGACAAAGTTGAGAAAAAAATCGATCCTGACGTCGTTAATATCGTTGGGACCAGTAAGGTAACAAGAAGTGGAAGAATATTCTCACCTAAGATCTCTCTAAGGACCATTACTACTCCTGTAATTATTCCCGCAACTGCTCCTACCAGCACTCCCAGTGATACTCCTGTTGACAATCCTACTGTTATCCCTACTACCAAGAAAAGGGGCAAGGAGGTGTTATCTGAGCCTGTCCAGATGAAGGTGCATCCAGAGGATATTCCTGAAGCTTCTAGAAAGGAGATAGAAGAGATACTAAAAATAATTAAGAAAAGTGACTACAACATCGTGGAACAGTTGGGGGCAAACCCCCTCGAAAATATCAATGTTGGCTTTGCTTTTGTGTTCTAAGGCCCATGCCAAAGCCCTAGTAAAATTTCTAAAGACCGCCCACGTGCCCCAAGAGACTTCCATTGACCAATTTGAGAATCGTGTGGCCAGTCTAACTGCTGGTAACAGATTGGGCTTTTCAGACACCTAATTGACTCTCAAAGGAAGGAAATACAACGATGCCTTACACATCTCCATTGAGTGCAGGGGCACTACGCTAGCCCATGTTCTGGTGGATATAGGCTCATTGCTGAATGTCTTGCCCAAAAACGCTCTTGACCGGCTAGACTGCGAGGGACTTACTTTAAAGCCTAGCAACATTGTAGTGAGAGTCTTTGATGGTTATAAGAGGATAATACACGGAGAAGTTTACATCCCTATAAAATTTGGAACTCAGACTTTTAATTCAACTTTCTATGTGATGGATATCCGCCCTTCGTATTCCTGTCTTTTGGACCGACTGATAACGAGAAATCGTATCATATAATTACTACGCTTTTTACCGATTTTATAATACATTGAGTCGTCTAACTCCCGATTATCCCGAGTTTTTGTGTCTTTTCACAGGCATAACATTTGTCAACTCAATCCAATGAAAAAGGACCACATGAAGAAAGCTAGACAAGAAACAGAAGAGAAAAGAACCAAATCTTCAAAATATAGATTTTGTAACGGTGACGACCATCACACCCTGTGACGACCGTAACTCATCCCCAACCAGAAAGAACGCCCGTCACACATCAATGACGAGCGTAATGCGCTACTCAAGCGCATTACGACCGTCACCCACCTGTGACGACCGTCACACGCGTAAAGAGGAACGTTATGAATTAGTGGAGACGTGGGCAACGTGAGGGCAGAAGTGTTCTCCTATATTTCCTCCACTCAGTAACCATGCATCCTGGTTTTACTCCACTCAAGCCTTTTCCCAGATTTTCTCAACTGCAATATTTTCTCCTATATATATGTGGTAGTGCAAAGGGATGAGGGTCGAAGAAATTTTCCCAGAACCAAATTTCTACTTTCTGCAATTATTTCTATTTCCTTGCTTTTGAGCTTTTTCTACATTATTGTAATTTCTATTTCCATTATTAGTTTTAGAGTGTTAATTCTTCATTTAAGAATTAACAATTTATTGATTTTGATTGAGCTGTAAGGAATATTATAACATCCAAGATTACCATAGCAACATTATTTCCAGGTTTTTTATGCAATTAATATTGATTCATTCTTGTATTATGTCGTTTATTTTTATGAATATTATTTTAAATTGCATAGTTACTAAATATATTATGTCCGACTAAATTAATTGTACCGGTATGTGACTCCTAAGTTCCGAAGGAATTCAGTGATACCTTGGCTAAAAACATTTATAAAACAATTTCTGGTTTCCAATTTCCATGTTTAATTTAACTACCCTTGTCTCGAGAGTGAGAGGATAATTAACACGATTTTTCCACGAGAGTGGGAAATTAATTAAGGCAAGAACCTGCATGCGAGAGCTGGGGTTCAACCCAGATAGTGGTAACGAAACATTAATTTTTAAATACACGAGAGTGTTTTAATAAATTAATTAAACTCAAATTGTTTTCAAAAAGTGTTATTAAATTTAAAGTGAATCCACTAGGTTTAGTAGCATGACTTATTTCATGAACACGAGAGTGTATGTCTCAGGTTTTTAAACAATTTGTTTTTACCGAAATACTTTATATGCCAAGCGATTCACCGAATTCCCGAAATCCGACTATCACATACCGGTATAACTATTACTATTATTTTTAATTAAACTATTTCCCCCCTAAAACCAAATATTCATCGCTTAGTTAAACAAATTGTAGCATTAGATCGTATGCGATTGATCCTCAGTCTCAGTGGGTTCGTTAATCATTTAAAACTAGAACGACTAAACTGTATACTTGCAGTTAGTATCCCAATAGACTTATAAAGTCCCGATCAAGTTTTTGGAGCCGTTGTCGTTGCACGTCTTACGGAAAGGATGTGTTCAGGTTCGCCCGTCGATTTGTCAAGTGGTTCGCCTTGTGAGCGAGTCCTTGGCATACAAATCGAAAAAGGGTTTCTGTTGCCTAGTCTAAATGCGCAACAGAAGAATCATACTTAATTTTCTAATCAATCCCCGGCAACGGTGCCAAAAACTTGATCGGGACTTTATAAGTCTATTGGGATACTAACTGCAAGTATACATTTTAGTCGTTCTAGTTTTAAATGATTAACGAACCCACTGAGACTGAGGATCAATCGCATACGATCTAATGCTACAATTTGTTTAACTAAGCGATGAATATTTGGTTTTAGGGGGGAAATAGTTTAATTAAAAATAATAGTAATAGTTATACCGGTATGTGATAGTCGGACTTCGGGAATTCGGTGAATCGCTTGGCATATAAAGTATTTCGGTAAAAACGAATTGTTTAAAAAACTGAGACATACACTCTCGTGTTCATGAAATAAGTCATTCTACTAAACCTAGTGGATGCACTTTAAATTTAATAACACTTTTTGAAAACAATTTGAGTTTAATTAATTTATTAAAACACTCCCGTGTATTTAAAAATTAATGTTTCGTTACCACTATCTGGGTTGAACCCCAGCTCTCGCATGCAGGTTCTTGCCTTAATTAATTTCCCACTCTCGTGGCAAAAACGTGTTAATTATCCTCTCACTCTCGTGACAAGGGTAGTTAAATTAAACATGGAAATTGGAAACCAGAAATTGTTTTATAAATGTTTTTAGCCAAGTTATCACCGAATTCCTTCGGTACTTAGGAGTCACATACCGGTACAATTAATTTAGCCGGACATAATATATTTAATAACTATGCAATTTAAAATATAATCCATAAAAATAAATAACATATCACAAGAATGAATAAATATTAATTGCATAAAAAACCTGGAAAGAATGTTGCTATGGTAATCTTGGATGTTACAAATTCCTTGCAGCTCAATTGAAATCAATAAATTGTGTTAATTCTTAAATGAAGAATTAACACTCTAAAACTAATGCTGGAAATGGAAATTACAGTAGTGTAGAAAAAAACTCAAAAATAAGAAAATAGAACAATTGCAGGAAAATATAAATTTGGTTCTGGGAAAATTTCTTCGACCATCATCCATTGCACTACCACATATATATAGAAGAAAATATTGCAGTTGAGAAAATCTTGGAAAAGGCTTGAGTGGAGTAAGACCAGGATGCATGGTTACTGAGTGGAGGAAATATAGGAGAACACTTCTGCCGTCACGTTGCCCACGTCTCCACTAATTCATAACGTACCTCTTTACGCGTGTGGCGGTCGTCACAGGTGGGTGACGGTCGTAATGTGCTTAAATAGCGCATTACGCTCGTCAATGATGTGTGACGAGCGTTCTTTCTAGTTGGGGATGCGTTACGGTCGTCACGAGGTGTGACGGTCGTCACCGTTACAAAATCTGCAGATTTGGTTCTTTTCTCTTCTGTTTCTTGTCTAGCTTCCTTCATGTGGTCCTTTTTCATTGGTTTGAGTTGACAAATGTTTTACCTGTGAAAAAACACAAAAACTCGAAATAATCGGGAGTTAGACTACTCAATGTATTATAAAATTGGTAAAAAGCGTAGTAATTATATGATACGATTTCTCGTTATCAAATTCCCCCATACTTAAACCTTTGTTTGTCCTCAAGCAAATAGTCATTCGAAAGGTCGGACAAGTTTTGTCAAGCGCATATGCATGACATACCTTGGATTTTTAAAGCAATTTCGGGAAATCCTCGTCGGTTCGGCCAATACTTGAGTGAAACACTAAAGATACGCTAATGACACAAGCAATAAGCTTAGTCATAGGCTTCCATTTCAAATGAGCTATCCAACAGTTCCGTTATAATTCTGCCCAGAGTTCCTCGTATCTATTTCACCCGGTTTCGTTCTGGCGCAATCACATTAAGCCCTTTGTCTTAGCACGCACGTAGTGGAGCAACTGATTAGTGACTTTGATCCTTTTAGCACGGGGTCTGGTACACGAATGTGGCAACCCTGCATATGTTATCCAAATTGGAGGTTGTGGGGGATCGGGCCGTAGTACGCCCTACCGAGTTCAGAACCAGATACCTCTGAACCAACCAACACTGGATTCCTTCGTTATTTGCTTAACTCTTATATGTGACTGTATATTTTGGCGCACAAAATTTTTTTTTTTAGCAGCGAGATAGGAAGGATATTTTAATGATCAGGCATCAAACACTTATATTCATCGATTCTCCACGTGGTTTGTGTCAAGACGGTGCTGACTGCTAGTATAAACTACTAGGGGTTACTGTAGAACTAAAAACTCCAGATATCGGTATAATGGTTATTGAAACGGATCGCGTAAGAAGGAAGTCTACGGTGTCATAACCGTATCGATCTTGTTATGTCATTTTCGGCTTCCTTAACTGGGATTTAGTTAAAATAGGTATGTCGGGCTAATGCGAAGATAAAAAAATTTTGGTATGGCTAAATAAAGTGAAGAATTTAAATCGATACATATCATAAAAATTTACTAGTTTATAAAAGATGGAAAGGTACCTCTCCCACACTAAATCCGACATTGTCCTCAATGTTGCGGTATATAGGCAGGGAAGTACAATTACAAAAACAAACGGAAAGGAAATGAAACAGAAAAAATAATAAACTACATAGAAAATAAAGAAAAACTACTGGTGACCACGTCCTCTACTCTTGGTGCAAGAGCGTCTGGTAGGAGTGGCTTCTGTGTTAGTATCCTGGAAACCAAGGATGCTGACGTCCAACCTTAAGGCGTTGAATTCTGACAGGTCCTCATCCAACCTCTCATTCATGTTCTGCTGTCCAGTCAAGATCTGAGTGTTCTGAGCACATAGATACTCATATTGCTCATGTTGTCTTCTTTCAAGCGCTGCGCTCATTTGATTTTGCATATGAATGGCGCGGAGGACCTCTTCAAGAGTAATAGGAGGTGGTGCAGATGAGGGTCCTGGAATGTCGTGGACGGGAGGAGCACTATCCAGCTCTTCTTGCATTTCGTCCGCGGGGGTATTAGGCTGGTCTTCATGAGTGGGAGCACGCCCCGCGAGAGCTACAGGATCGAACAACCAGTTAGCTCGGTTTCGTGGATCGATTCGGTCCCTGAAAGGCAAAATGATGTTCTGATAAATAGTGTTCCTGATCACAGGGTGGAATCTGCCATCCTCCCGCTCATAAATGAGATGTGCGGCCTTGCAGTGATCCAAAGTCAGCAAAGCCAGTGCCATAGAAGGCATATTCGCGAGAGCAGCACCATAGTTCAGAGCTATGGCAAGTGAAGTGACCAGCCCTCCGAAATAAAAGGGTTTTCCGCCTCTAGCACAAATAGAGTGGATATGATCCAATAAGAACGGGGCGACGTTGATCTTTTGCCCGGTGAACGCGCAATGCATAAAGAAGAGCTCCTTGGAGTTGAGCTTGTGGTTGCTGTCACGGGCGAAGATTGTGTTGCTGAGGATGCGATGGAAATAGCGGATGGCCGGATTATGAATGTGGGTGGCATTTAGGTGGTCATAGGATCCGGCACGGATATTCGTCATACTGTGCCATAAGTTGAAGGCTTCCTCACCAAAATTATCCGGGACCCGGAGATGGACACCTTCATCAGAATAAAAGCCTAAAAGCCGCGCGATGTCGGTCTGGGGAAGCTCGTGCTCTATGCCAAACATGCGAAATTTGGCCAGGCCTGACAGTTGGTTCGTGGCACCTGGCGGAGTGATGTATACAAAGGAACTCAGAAACTCAAGGGTTAGAGTTTCATAAATCGGCCGCAGTTCGCGGCACAGGTTCCATAAATCCACACTTTGCAACAATTGTCGGACACTGTCAAGTAGTCCCAAACTCCTCAAACAGTCAAGATCAACATACCGTGTAGGTTGGAGACCTCGGCGTTGAAACTTCTAAAATTTGACCCGTTGGGTTTCGCCTTGTTCGCCGGATCTGAAAGTGAGAGCGGGAGCTTGTTGATTGTTGGCCATGGTGTTTGTAAAACGGATTGAAAAAGGTTTGGAATGAGAATGGGGTAGTGGGTGGATGGTATTTTTAGTGTTAGAAATTTGGATGTTTGAAAAAAAATGGAGTGGAGTGGGTATGTTTCGTGATTTTGCAGCAATGGAGGATTTGTGGTTTTGAAGACAATGGTTGGAACAGTTCTGTAATAGCCGTTCTGATATATTGTGCGCGTGACGGTCGTCACGAGGGTGTGACGGGCGTAATATGGTAAAAACGTGTGTTACGCTCGTCACGAGGGTGTTACGAGCGTAACACGTTCAATGTCATTAATGAGAAGACCGTTACAAGACCGTTACATATGTTTATATATTGTTTTTTTATTATTATAATTTTGAAATATTCTAATAATTATAATTTTGAAATATTCTAATATTATAATTTAAAATAATATTTACCAACACACTAATGAAATAATATTTGCGGAAAATATAAACAGTAAATAAAAATAAAAAATATACTGAAAATGAAAAGAATGAAAATAAAATAATAGCAGTAATGCAGTAAAACTTGGTACTTGATAAATACTTGATAAATAATTGAAATTGCATTAATCCATAAGAATTGTTTCGAAATAACTTAAATAAAAAAATGATAAAATGCTAGAACAACTAGAATCCTCCCCACACTAAAACTAAACAGTGACCCCACTGTATGTACAAATGCGACAGAAGAACAAATTAAGATAACAACGACAAACTCTAGCCACGGGGAGTAGGGAACATATGTTGGTGCATGAAATCCAGCTGGTCGGTCACCAAATCCATGAAAGCGATGAAGTCCATTCGGAGAGATATAAGCGCGCCCCGCATTTCAGTAATTTCTTCATGCAAAGAGTGCAGGGTAACAGTAGGTGGAGGCGTTGGTGGGATCTCTGGAGCCTGGGTGGTGGTCTCAGTAGAAACTACTTGCTGCTCCCATGGATCGGGAAACTGGTGGTATCCCGGTGGTGTGGCAGGTTCTTCAGCATCGTGAGAGGTGTTGGGTACTTCGTAGATGTCAACAGTGGAAGGTGACGAAGGCGGTGTAGCAGGATGGTGGAGGTCAAAAAGCCAGTTTTCTCTATTGTGGACACTAGTGATAGGGTTCGGGAGCATAAACTGGTGTACAGTCTCATGATTAATTAACAGCTCAAATTCATCTGGCCCAAGATTCCCTATAAAGCTAGTGTTGAAGCAAAATTCAATGTTCATCGGCTTTATTCCATAATGCGGGGCTGATCCTAGCATAGGCCTTCGGAGTCTAATGGAATTAGAGATCATAGTGACTAAGCCACCCAACAGGATTGGTGCATTCGGAGTTTGAATAATACGCTCCATGTTAGCTAGCATATAAGCGGCACCGTTTACCGGACGGCTCTGAGAAGCACAGTACATAATGAAGAGCTCATCACATGATACGGATGTAACATTTTGCTCTTTACCAAAAAGGGTATGGGCGATGATCTTATGAAAATACCTGATAGTCGGGTTGTGGATGAACTCAGAATAAAGGTCAGAAGGCTCTGGATGGTTATTGCCAGCAATGCTTCCCTAGAAAAAATCAAGGTCAGAATTAAGCAAGAGGTCCTCCTGGGTCATAATAATAACATCAGGGCCAAAAGGGAATCCTAACAGGTTGGAAAACTCCCTAAGGTTATAGCGGTAGTCCATGTCAAACAGCCTGAAGGTGATCAACCCACGGTTGAACCCTAACCCATGATTCGGAAGGTAGCTCAACGTGCTCAGGAATTCAAGGGTCAGCTTCCTGTAGGTACAATATCGTCTTCGAATAGGAGCAGTGTCCCAGCCTATCTGGTGTAACAGATACATGACACTCTCACGAATGCCTAGAGCAGTCATAGTATGGTCATCAGCGTAAATTGTAGGGCACATTTCCCTCTCAGCAAGATCCTCAAAGCGTCTTCTCTGGTGCCTGCTTCTCAAGGTGATATTCATGTAGTTTACACGTGCCATGGAGCTAAATATGAAAGCTAAAGAATTACCCCCTGAAAATATTTAATAAATGTTTGAAAAACTAAGTTAGTATTTTCATGTTAAAAATGCCGAAGTTAAATCAAAAAGAAGAAGAAAGTTTAAAGGAAAAAATAAAAATAGAAGAAAAAGAAAATAAAAAGGAGTAAGAGATGCAACATGAAAGTTTTAAAGATTAAGAAAAAGAAAAGAAAATTAAAAACATATTAAAACAATAAAAATAATTAAAAGAAAACATGGGTTGCCTCCCACGAAGCGCCTTTGTTTTATGTCGATGGCTCGACAAATAATACCTATTCAGTTAGGTATCGGTGTAGGTGGCTCACTTAACTGAAGATAAGCCGAATAGTTGGTATTTCCGACGTTAAAGTAGTGCTTTAAGCGCTGGCCATTGACTATGAATGGTTCGATAGAATTTCCTTTAATTTTTATCGCACCACTTGGGAAAACTTTATTAATTTTGAATGGTCCTGACCATCTGGAACGTAATTTTCCCGGGAAAAGTTTCAGTCTAGAGTTGAATAGGAGTACGATGTCTCCTTCCTTAAATTCTTTCTGCAAGATACGCATATCGTGCCATTTTTTTGTTCTTTCCTTATAAATTCTAGCATTTTCATAAGCGTCTAAACGCAATTCTTCTAATTCATGGATATCTAATATTCGTTTCTCGCCAGCAATCTTGTAATTTAAGTTAAGGGTTTTAATTGCCCAGTAAGCTTTATGTTCTAATTCTACTGGCAAATGACAAGATTTTCCATAAACTAATTTGAACGGTGTTTTCCCGATAGGGGTTTTAAAAGTTGTCCTATATGCCCAAAGAGAATCATTTAGCTTGGAGGACCAATCTTTTCTGGATGTGGCTACGGTTTTCTCAAGGATTTGTTTTATTTCCCTATTTGACACTTCCACTTGTCCACTCGTTTGAGGATGGTATGGTGTGGCTATGCGATGTTTAACGCCATATTTTGAAAGTAGTTTTTCGAAAATTCTAGAGATAAAATGGGAACCGCCATCACTGATTACTAGTCTTGGTACACCGAATCGTGGGAAGATGACATGCTTGAATAGTTTAAGTACCACTCGTGTATCGTTTGTGGGTGCAGCGATGGCTTCAATCCATTTTGATACGTAGTCAACAACTACCAATATATACTTATTTCCAAAAGATGCGGGGAATGGTCCCATGAAATCAATTCCCCACACATCGAAAATTTCTACTTCGAGGATTCCTTTTTGCGGCATTTCGTCGCGTCTAGATATATTTCCTGTGCGCTGACATCTATCGCAGTTCATAATTGCTACGTGGACGTCTTTCTATAAAGTAGGCCAAAAGAAGCCAGCTTGAAGTATTTTTGCACAAGTTTTTGATGTACTAGCGTGTCCACCATAAGGGGCGGAATGACAATGGGAAATGACGTCATCTATTTCATCGTTAGGAACACAACGACGGTAGATACCATCGGCTCCTCTTTTAAAGAGTAATGGTTCATCACAAAAGTAGTGTTTAAGATCATGGAAGAATTTCTTCCGTTGTTCGTACGTTAAATCGGGTGGTAAAACACCGGCAGCTAAATAGTTGACGAAATCAGCGTACCACGGTAATGTGGTGTTGGTACAAATGGATTTTACTACCGCAGTTGTTAAAGGTTCATTGTGTTGATCTAAACTGTCGGTAGGAGCTATCTCTAGTTTAGCAATAAGGCGTTCATAAGGGAAATCTTCGTTTATGGGAACACTCTCGGTTTGGATTCCATCTAATCTTGATAAATGGTCTGCTACCACGTTTTCAGTCCCTCTTTTGTCTTTTATTTCCAAGTCAAACTCTTGTAGGAGTAAGATCCATCTGAGTAGTCGCGGTTTGGCGTCTTTCTTACTTAGCAAGTATCGGATCGCAGCATGATCCATGTAAATAATGATTTTTGCGCCTACTAAGTAGGAACGAAATTTATCCAATGCGAATACAACAGCTAGGAGTTCCTTCTCTGTAGTGGTGTAATTCATTTGTGTGGGATCGAGTGTTCTGCTTGCATAGTAGATAGCGTGAAGCTTTTTATCTTTGCGTTATCCTAGGACCGCGCCTACAGCATAATCACTCGCATCGCACATTATTTTAAATGGTAGGTTCCAATCAGGAGGTTGCATAATAGGTGTTGAAATTAAGGCTTCTTTAAGCGTCTCAAATGCGTTTAAGCATTTATCGTCGAAAATAAACTCAGCTTCTTTCATTAATAATTCAGTTAGTGGCTTAGTGATTTTAGAGAAATCTTTTATAAAACATCGGTAAAAACCAGCGTGTCCTAGAAAACTTCTTATTTCTCTAACTGTTTTGGGTGGTTGAAGGTTTTTGATAATCTCGATTTTTGCTTTGTCGACTTCAATCCCTCTGGTTGATATAATATGACCCAACATAATTCCTTGTCTCACCATGAAGTGACATTTTTCCCAATTGAGCACTAGGTTGACATTGACACAGCGTTTCAGTACTAATTCAAGATTTGATAAACATCCGTCAAAACTTTCTCCACAGACAGAGAAATTGTCCATGAATACTTCCATAATTCCGTCTAAAAAGTCTGCAAAAATCGCCATCATGCATCGTTGGAAAGTTGCAGGTGCGTTACATAGTCCAAATGGCATTCTTCGGTATGCAAAGGTACCATAGGGACATGTGAACGTGGTTTTCTCTTGATCATCAGGATGAATGGGAATTTGGAAGAATCCTGAGTATCCGTCAAGATAGCAGAAATGGGAATGTTTGGCTAGGCACTCGAGCATTTGATCAATGAATGGTAATGGGAAATGGTCCTTGCGCGTAGCTTTGTTTAGTTTTCTGTAATCGATGCACATTCTCCATCTTGTTTGAGTATGTTGTGCCACCGATTCGCCTTTTGTGTTTGTTATAACCGTAACACCTCCTTTCTTAGGTACTACGTGAACTGGACTGACCCAGTTACTATCTGATATTGGGTATATGATGCCTGCCTCTAGTAGTTTCTTCACTTCTTTCTTAACGACTTCACTTAGTATAAGATTTATTCGTCTTTGATGTTCTCTATAATTCTTGCAGTCCTCCTCCAACATAATGCGGTGCATACAGAGAGAAGGGCTTATTCCTTTTAGATCTGAGATATTATAGCCTAACGCGGTTGGATACTTCCTTAACACACTAAGAAGTTTTTTAGTTTCGATCTTCCCTAAATTGGCATTGACTATAACTGGCCGTTCGAGTTCTTTATCTAAAAATTCATACCTAAGATCTTTAGGTAACGTTTTAAGTTCTATACCAGTTTTCTTATCAATTGGGGGAGGATCGGGTGTTAAGGCGAAACATTCGCTTAGGTTGGCATCTAGATGTTCTTGTTTTCGATCATCATCCTTGAGGATAGTTGGTGTTGGAATTTTCAGCATCCCAGAATAGGTGTCTTCTTGGCTTTCTAGTTCTTTGACACATTCATCAATAATATATAGGAGACAGCATGAGTCATCTATAGCAGGTGCTTTAAAGAATTGGGAAAGAATGAATTCTACTTTTTCTTCTCCTACCTCGAAGGTAAGCTTTCCTTTCTTAACGTCAATGATGGCTCCTGCAGTAGCTAAAAATGGTCTTCCTAGTATGATGGGAATGTTTGAATCTTCCTTGATGTCCATTATTATAAAGTCAGTCAGTATGTAAAATTGTCCTATTCGGACAGGAATGTTTTCTAGCATACCAACATGGAATTTGACTGATCTGTCAGCTAGTTGTAGGGACATCTTGGTAGGTCTCATGTCGCCTAGTTTGAGCTTCTCGCAAATAGATAAGGGCATTAGGCTAACACTTGCTCCTAAATCGCATAGAGCTTTGTCTATGACAGATTTTCCAATTACACATGGTATGGAGAAACTACCAGGATCTTTTAGCTTTGGAGGCATATTATTTTGAATTATGGCGCTACATTCGGCAGTTAGCATAACAGTTTAGTTTTCAACGATTTTCTTCTTATTAGACAATATCTCTTTTAGGAATTTAGCATATGATGGCATTTGGGTTATAGCTTCTGTAAACAGAATAGTAACGTTTAATTATTTTATAAGTTCTACAAATTTCTTGAATTGCCCCTCGTTCTTGGATTTTGCAAGTCTTTGAGGGTATGGAATTGGTGGTTTTTATGGCGGTGGAGGCACGTAAGGTTTTTCTGAAGCCTCTCTGTTCTCATTCGCGTCTTCCTCTACATTCTCAGATTGATCTTTCGACTTCTCTACTTCCTTTTCAGGTTTTTGATACATGGTCGGGTTTTGGAGTCTAGGATCTACCGGTCCATCAAGGGTTGTCCCACTTTGTAATGTGATAGCATTTTCATGTCCTTTAGGATTGGGTTCTGGCTGTCCAGGAAATGTACCAGCAGGTGCGGCAGAACTAGCTTGGTGTTGTGCTACTTGGGAGATTTGGGTTTCTAACATTTTATTGTGAGTTGCTAGGGCATCTACCTTATTTGATAATAGCTTCAACTGTTCACCGGTGTGAACATTTTGATTGAGGAATTCTTTGTTTTGTTGAGCTTGATTAGCGATAAAATTTTCCATTAGGATTTCAAGGTTAGATTTCTTAGGAATGTTAGGAACATTAACAACGGGTTTTTGATAACCTGGAGGTACAGCAGGTGCTTGGCCAGGTGCATATAAAGCGTTATTGCTCTTGTATGAGAAGTTAGGATGGTTCTTCCAATCATGATTATAGGTATTAGCATAAGGATTCCCTTGAGCGTAATTTACCTGATCAACTGATATTCTTGCTAAGATTTGACATTCGGTTCCAACATGACCAGGGACTCAACAAACTTCGCAGTTTGGGGTTACTGCAGCCACGGTGGCTGCAGGAGGTAAGGTCAAGCTTTCTATCTTTTGGGTAACAGCATCTACCTTAGCATTAACTTTATCTAGGCTACTAATCTCGTACATCCCACCTTTGGTTTGAGTTTTCTCCACATATGTTCTTTCTCCTCCCCACTGATAGTGGTTTTCAGCCATATTTTCAATGAGTTGGTTAGCTTCGTCATAAGGCTTGTCCATCAGTGTACCACCTGCAGCAGCATCTATAGAGAGTCTTGTGTTGTACAAGAGTCCATTATAAAACGTGTGGATGATCAACCATTTTTCTAGTCCGTGATGTGGGCACATTCACATCATATCTTTGTAGCGTTCCCATGCATTGAATAACGATTCAGTATCCTTCTGCCTAAATCCGTTGATTTGGTCTCTTAGTGCAGCAGTCTTACTTGGGGTAAAGTATCGTGCTAAAAATACAATCTTAAGTCCTTCCCACGTAGTGACGAAATTTTATGGCAAGGATTGCAACCAAGCCCAAGCTCTATCTCTTAGCGAGAAAGGGAAAAGACGTAATCTTATTGCATCTTTACTAACACCATTTGCTATGACTGTGTCGGCAAATTGAACGAATTTTGTAAGATGTTCATTTGGATCCTCGGTAGGATCTCCAGAGAATTGGTGTTGTTGGATAGCTGATATCAATGACGGTTTTAACTCAAAATCGTTTCGATTTATTGCTGGAGCAGCAATGCTATTGTGGGGTTCTTGTTGTGATGGAGCTGCGTACTCCTTCAATGGACGGGTCCTTTGTTCTTCGGCCATGTCTAATTTTGGATTAGTTTCGGTTTCAGAGGAAGAATTAGAATCTGTTTCAGAATCAATCTTGATTTCGGGTTTGGGTAAAGGAATAGCGTGATTTAAACAGTAATCCCTGACTGCACGTCTTACGGAAAGGATGCATTCAGGTTCGTCCGTCGATTTGTCAAGTGGTTCGCCTTGTGAGCGAGTCCTTGGCATACAAATCGAAAAAGGGTTTCTGTTGCCTAGTCTAAACGCGCAATAGAAGAATCATAATTAATTGACTAATCAGTCCACGACAACGGCGCCAAAAACTTGATCGGGACTTTATAAGTCTATTGGGATACTAACTGCAAGTATACAGTTTAGTCGTTCTAGTTTTAAATGATTATCGAACCCACAGAGACTGAGGATCAATCGCATACGATCTAATGCTACAATTTGTTTAACTAAGCGATGAATATTTGGTTTTAGGGGGGAAATAGTTTAATTAAAAATAATAGTAATAGTTATACCGGTATGTGATAGTCGGACTTCGGGAATTCGGTGAATCGCTTGGCATATAAAGTATTTCGGTAAAAATGAATTGTTTAAAAACCTGAGACATACACTCTCGTGTTCATGAAATAAGTCATGCTACAAAACCTAGTGGATGCACTTTAAATTTAATAACATTTTTTGAAAACAATTTGAGTTTAATTAATTTATTAAAACACTCTCATGTATTTAAAAATTAATGTTTCGTTACCACTATCTGGGTTGAACCTCAGCTCTCGCATGCAGGTTCTTGCCTTAATTAATTTCCCACTCTCGTGGAAAAATCGTGTTAATTATCCTCTCACTCTCGTGACAAGGGTAGTTAAATTGGCTAAAAACATTTATAAAACAATTTCTGGTTTCCAATTTCCATG
Organism: Vicia faba; assembly: GCA_948472305.1. NCBI lineage: Eukaryota > Viridiplantae > Streptophyta > Magnoliopsida > Fabales > Fabaceae > Vicia > Vicia faba. The sequence continues at coordinate 243,244,903 of OX451735.1, forward strand.
TTTAATTTAACTACCCTTGTCACGAGAGTGAGAGGATAATTAACACGATTTTGCCACGAGAGTGGGAAATTAATTAAGGCAAGAACCTGCATGCGAGAGCTGGGGTTCAACCCAGATAGTGGTAACGAAACATTAATTTTTAAATACACGAGAGTGTTTTAATAAATTAATTAAACTCAAATTATTTTCAAAAAGTGTTATTAAATTTAAAGTGCATCCACTAGGTTTAGTAGCATGACTTATTTCATGAACACGAGAGTGTATGTCTCAGGTTTTTAAACAATTCGTTTTTACCGAAATACTTTATATGCCAAGCGATTCACTGAATTCCCGAAGTCCGACTATCACATATCGGTATAAATATTACTATTATTTTTAATTAAACTATTTCCCCCCTAAAACCAAATATTCATCGCTTAGTTAAGCAAATTGTAGCATTAGATTGTATGCGATTGATCCTCAGTCTTTGTGGGTTCGATAATCATTTAAAACTAGAACGACTAAACTGTATACTTGCAGTTAGTATCCCAATAGACTCATAAATTCCCGATCACCGACCTTGGATTCACGACGCTGGTGTCGTCACCTCTACGTTACATCAGATGTTGAAGTACCCAATCAAGGGAAAAATCATCACTGTCCATGGAGAGGAGGAATATATGGTCAGTCACTTGAACTCTTTCAGGTACGTGGAAATGGATGGTGAGTTCATCGAAACTCCATGTCAGCATTTTGAGGAAGTCCCACAAACAGTTGCGGCAGCCAAGACTACTACCAAGACTCCAAAAGTTACCAGACCGCCATTGAAAATGGCCTCTCTGAAAGATGCTAGAGCAAGAAGGTGGATGCACTATCTGGGGTCAACTTCTAGATATTCCTTACAAATCCAACAAATTTGGTTTGGGTTTCACCTTAGAAGCACAAAGAGCTATTCGAAGAACTCGCGCAGGGGGGCCACCTTTTCGTATCAACAATCAGGAAGTAAACACTGTGGAAGACAGTGATGGCAGCTGTGACCTGGATGAGTGGATTTTTCCAACCATCAACAAAGGACTCAAAAATTGGGAAGCCAAAGAATTTGTCCCTATTACTTTTCTTCAAGATTAATTGTCTTTCAATTTTTGTCATATTTGTAATAATTAAACAATTTAGACTTTAAAACCTTGTGTCTTACCCGAGGCACAACGGTCCATTTGTGAGGGTTGTTGCTTCATCTTCATATGTCATCAATAAATCATAGACGTTTTGCATGCAAAATTTTATGCTCATTGTTTTTCTTTTTTAAACCTTTATCATTTTTCAAAGATAGCTATGCTCTTACATACACTCACGTACCAAAATGCAGATCCACATCCACTCAGGATCCCATGGGTAATGATTCTGCTATGGCTTATCATGACTTTGAAAATGCGATCTACCAAGCCGAAGACGAAGGTGAGGAAGATTGTGAGGTACCGGGAGAACTGGCCAGGTTATTGCAACAGGAAAAAAGGACCATACAAGCCCACGAAGAGCCAGTGGAAATAGTTAACTTAGGTACTGAAGAGGACAAGAAAGAAGTCAAGGTAGGAGCCAACCTGGATCCTAGTGTCAAGAAGCGCTTAACTCAGTTACTACATGACTATGTTGAGGTCTTTTATTGGTCATACAAAGACATGCCAAGACTCGACACCGACATCATGGTCCATCGTCTGCCGATGAAAGAAAACTGCCCTCGGGTAAAACAAAAAGTCCGTCGTATAAGGCCAGAAATGTTAGAGAAAATCAAGACTGAAGTCATAAAGCAGTTCAACATCGGATTCTTAGTTTTCACCTCCTATCCACAATGGGTTGCCAATTTTGTTCCAGTGCCTAAAAAGGAAGGTAAGGTACGTATGTGTGTGGACTACAGAGACTTGAATAGGGCAAGCCCCAAGGATGACTTCTCGCTTCCCCACATTGATATTCTGGTTGACAACACCACATAACATAAAATATTTTCTTTCATGGATGGTTTCTCCAGATACAACCAGATTAAAATGGCACCTGAGGATATGGAAAAAACGACCTTCGTCATGCAGTGGGGCACATTTTGTTACAAGGTTATGCCATTCGGGTTGAAAAACATTGGGGTAACCTATCAGCGTGCCATGGTAGCTCTGTTTCACGACATGGTACATCACGAGATAGAAGTTTACATGGATAACATGATAGCTAGATCTCAAACTGGGGAGGAACACCTTGACCATCTACAAAAACTGTTTGAAAGACTGAAGAAATATAAACTAAGGCTGAACCCGAATAAATGCACTTTTGGAGTAAGTTCCGGCAAGATCTTGGGCTTCATTGTCAGTGACAAAGGTATCGAAGTGGACCCTACAAAGGTAAAAGCAATACAAGAAATTCTTTCTCCTCGCACTGAGAAGGAAGTCATAGGGTTCTTAGGACGGCTAAACTACATCGCCCGATTCATTTCCCATCTAACCGCTACTTGTGAACCAATCATCAAATTATTGAAGAAAGATCAAGTGGTGGAATGGAACGACGACTTCCAGGTTACCTTCGACAGGATCAAAGAATACCTTCAAGAGCCTTCCATTTTGATGCCGCCAGTCGAGGGAAGACCTTTGATTATGTATCTAACTGTCTTAGAAAATTCAATGGGGTGTGTGTTGGGGCAACATGACGAGTCTGGCCAAAAAGAGCATGCAATATACTATTTGAGCAAAAAGTTTACCAACTACAAAACCAGATATTCACTGCTCGAGAAAACTTTTTGCACTCTGGCATGGGCTGCTCGCCGGCTAAGACAGTATATATTGACCCATACTACCTTATTGATATCCAAGATGGACCCAATTAAATACATATTCGAGAATCCCGCTCTCTCTGGAAGAATAGAAAGATGGCATATGGTTCTGACTGAATACGACATTCAATACACTACCCTTGGTTTTTGATGGAGCTTCCAACGCACTCAGCAACGGTATAGGCGTTGTGATCATATCCCCTAAAAGATGCCACACTCCCTTCACTTCTAGATTGTGTTTCAACTGTACCAGTAATATGGCGGAATATGAAGTGTGTATTAAGGATCTCAAGGCTACCATAGATTTGAGGATAAAGTCCTTAGGTGTATTTGGAGATTCAGCCTTAGTCATCAGTCAGATCAAAGGAGAATGGGATACAGAGCATCCTAATCTCATCTCTTACAAAGAACATGTGTTGACATTAATCCCGCATTTTGAAGAAGTTACCTTTGAGCATTTTCCACGAGAGGAAAATCAACTAGAAGACGCGCTAGCAACAATGTCATCCATGTTCAAAATCAAGTGGGATAATGAGGCTCCTCAGATCAACATTGAGAGGATGGACGAACCAGCTTACTGTCACGAGATCGATACTGATGAAGTAGTGGACAAGCCTTGGTTCCATGAAATTAAGAGATATCTCAAGGCTTAAGAATATCCAGAGGGAGCTTCAGTCAATGAAAAGAAATTCCTAAGAAGATCCTCTACTAAGTTCTTCCTCGGTAATAGGATTCTTTACAAGCGCAATCACGACTCTACTTTTCTTCGGTGCATAGACAAGAGCGAGGCAGACAAGATCATGGCTGATATACACGAAGGCACTTTTGGCACCCATTCTAGTGGGCACACAATGGCTAAAAATATCCTACGGGCAGGATACTACTGGTCCACCATAGAGGCAGATTGTCATTAATATTCACGAACCTGTCATAAGTGTCATATCTATGCTGACAAAGTGCATGTGCCTCCAGTTCCCCCAAATATCCTAACGGATCCTTGGCCATATGCGATGTAGGGCATTGACATGATTATAGAAATCAAACCTGCAACCCCCAATGGACACCGTTTCATCTTGGTCGCCATTGAGTACTTCACGAAGTGGGTTGAGGCAGATTCCTTTGCTTCTTTCACCAAGAATGTTGTGGCCTAATTCATCAAACATAATCTTATTTGTCAGTATGGTATTCTGGAGATAATCATTACAGATAATGGTACCAATCTCAACAATACTATGATCACTGCACTATGCGTGCAATTCAAGATCCAGCATCATAACTCTTCCCCTTACCGGTCGAAGATGAATGGCATTGTAAAAGCCGCTAATAAAAACATCAAGAAGATCATACAAAAAATGATAGTGACCTACAAGGACTGGCATGAGATGCTACCATTTTCTCTCCACGATTACCGTACTAGCGTACACACATCAACGGGGGCAACTCCTTTCTCTTTGGTATACGACATGGAAGCTGTCCTACCAATTGAAGTCCAAATACCTTCTTTGAGAATCATAAAGGATGCAGGGTTGAATGAAGATGAATGGATTCGAACTCGACTTGACCAGCTGAACTTGATTGATGAGAAGAGGCTTGCGGTTGTCTGCCATGGCCAAATGTACCAAAAACGCATGATCAAAGCTTTTAACAAGAAGGTCAGACGTCAGGTATATCGGGTTAGTGATTTGGTAATCAAGCGTATCATATTGCCATAAGGTGATCCCAGGGGAAAATGGACTCCTACATACGAAGGACCATTTGTAATTAAAAGCATATTTTCCAGTGGGGCAATGATCTTAACCACTATGGACGACGACGACCTTCCGCACCCTGTAAACACGGACATAGTTAAAAGATACTATGCATGAACAAAAACCCACTAGGTCGACTGGCCTAGGCAAAATTAGGGCATCCCAGCGAACCAAAAGGGTTCAGGAAAAAAATAGGGATAAAATACAAAAAATCTGTACACCCGACAAGCTGAAAACCTGAAAAGGCAGCTTGGGAAAAAAAGGGTATCCCGGTGGACTGAAAACTCGAAAGGGAGGTCTAGGAAAAAGTTAGGGATTTAAAAGCGTATGACTATGTCCCATTAGATTACCTTACAGCCGATCATCAACATCAATCGTCAAGCTCTAACGGTTCTAATCAATCCAATCAGCTTTGGAAAAAGCAACAAGGGGATGAGACGCTCAAAGACATGAAGGCTATAGCAGAATGGGAACCCCATGGGATTATTTCACATAACTGTATTTTCTTTGTATCAGTTTTCATTTTTACAATGACATTCTCTTACCAGGATGTTTGTCTCTTTGTACAAGATACTTATTCAAGTTAATACAAGAATTTTCCGTTGAAAGTGCAAAACTATATGTTTCTCTTTTACTGTTTCTGTTTTGTGTGCAAAAAATGTCCAGTATTTATTTTTGAACATATTTTTAATATAATTACTGTTTATAAATGAACGCATAAAAAGAAAACTAAACAGAAAGACAATTACTAATGGCTTTAATAAACAAGACAACATCTGTGGGCCATCCCACAAAACCCCTGCAGGTACTTTCTCCAACAGAGAAGAAGCAAGAACATATTGCTACAGGATCTTTGTCATATCTCCAGCATGCAGCCTAATGGTATCTTTTGCCTTCATATCTCCGGCGGAGAAAAATTTCCAATTACCACCTCAAAGATTCCCCAGCAAAAGTCGTCCAGCTTCTCAGGATTCCCAGCAGGATTTCATAAAGCTCACGGGCAATGTATGACATTTATCTTCCCCGGCAAAGTTTATTTCTCTAATTAGGGAAACCCATCCTTCAACACTTCAACTTCAACAAAATATGAAGACTTACACTCCTCATTCCCAATGATAGTCAGGGATTTATTTTCCCCAATCTGATAACACTGCAGTAGAACATCTTGCATGCGCATACATCGCATCCATAAATCATAAACATCAATGACACAAATGCATATATTGCAATCCCATTGCACTATGCATTTCATGCATCATGGCATTACATATAACTAACTCTTTACCTTTTTCAGGAAAGATCAACCAACAGAAAATTATTATCAAATTTTCAACAAGATAAGGCAAATATCTATGAGCAAATCAATCATAGATCAATTCCTGAAACAAGATAGGACATCTTCTCTGGTTCAGATAAATCGCTCCAAGATTTATTCTGATTCTTTTCCAGACCCTTGCTGGTTAAGTTTAAATCTCTCAACGGTTTATCCTGATTCTTTCCCGCAGACATCTTCTCTGGTTCAGATAAACCGCTCCAAGATTTATTCCGATTCTTTTCTAGACCCTTGCTGGTTCAGTTTAAATCTCTCAACAGTTTATCCAGACTCTTTCCCGAAGACATCTTCTCTGGTTCAGATAAGTCGCTCCAAGATTATTTCTGATTCTTTTCCAGACCCCTGCTGGTTCAGTTTAAACCTCTCAATGACTTATCCTGATTCTTTTCCGCAGACATCTTCTCTGGTTCAGATAAGTTGCTCCAAGATTTATTCCGATTCTTTTCCAGACCCCTGCTGGTTCAGTTTAAACCTCTCAACGGCTTATCCCGATTCATTCCCGCAAACATCTTCTCTGGTTCAAATAAGTCACTCCAAGATTTATTCTTATTCTTTTCCAGACCCCCGCCGGTTCAGTTTAAATCTCTCAACGGTTTATCCTGATTTTTTCTCGCAGACACCTTCTCTGGTTCAGATAAGTCGCTCCAAGATTTATTCTGATTCTTTTCCAGACCCTTGCAGGTTTAGTTTAAATCTCTCGACTGTTTATCCTGATTCTTCCCAAGTAGACACTTTCTCTGGTTCAGATAAATCGCTCAAAGATCTATTCAGATTCTCTCCGGTTAAAGAGTACCCGAGACCTATTTTGGTTTGGTTTAAGCCTCTCAACAGTTTATCCTGATACTTTCCAAGTAGACGCTCTCCCTGGTTCAAATAAATCACTCCAAGGTATATTCTGATTCTTGCCCCAGTTGAAGTCAAGTTTAGACTTAGTCTAATTTCTATCAACAATCACCTCTGGAAAGCATCTATAAGCCCATCTCCGCCAACTCTCCAGAATTTCTCCAAATGGCATCTTTAAACCCATTCCTCACACCTCAACCTCCGAGTCCCCAGAGTGCAAATTTCTGGGCATTCTAGTGTTCAATCATCTTCCACCTTCAAGTCACGAATGGCAGATTCGCCAATCTAACTCTCCAGGTTTAAGAAGATTGAACAGGGGAAGTTGTTGTACCCCAAAATTTTCCCTCTCATTTCTCAAAGGATCATAATGGACCCTCAGGTTTGCTTCTATCAAGTTTCAAGTCTTGGATTACAATTTTCCAAGAAAGTCATTCACAAGGGCAAAATGGTCAAAAGCACACTGAAAAGTCAAACTTTGACTTTTGGATCAAAAATCAAGTTTCAACAATTATATTTCATCAAGACATGAAATTAGTTCATCAAAATCAGAAGTCAGAAATTACTTTGAAAAATCAAATTTCTAAACATTTGGAAATTTTTCTAAGTGTTAGGAGAATATGATACTTCAGAACTTCTGGGCCAGCCTCTACGCAAGTGCAATTAGAATTTGCAAAGACAGTTCAGAATATGATCCTTCAATCAGAACATATGGAAGCAATGTTCTTCGGTCAGAACATGACTCTTCAGCATATGGAGGCTATGTTTCTGGTCTTCTGCGATCAGAACATCACCAAATCCCAAAACCCCGTTTAAGCAGCCTGCTGCCCTGCTTTAGCATAATCCTGCAACCATCTTCCGATCCAGTCCACGCCTGCACTTTCTCAAACCCCATATTTTCACCAAATTAGCCTACAAAAACTATGATTAAAAAGTAATGGAACAGTATGCCAAAAGGGTTTAAATCCCATTTGTTTTCCCCCCAAAACCACAACAAACTCACCTATAAATAAGTTACTCCATCACACTTTCAAGAGATTAGCTTTTGGAAAGAGAGAATTTTCAAGGAGAGAAAAGAAAACAGTAAAAGATTCATGAACCCTGAATTCCTAAACAAAACCAAAACCTTTGTTCTTCCCTTTGAATCAAAGAACATAATAGTTTTTGTTCCGTTGCTCTTGCTGACTCAAGAACATCTGAAGGCATAAACTCAAGCTCCAAACACACGCTCCAGATTCAAGGTAAGTCTTTCTGACTTTGAATCTTTTCATTCAGAACATCATTAAATATGTAAATATCATAGTGTTGATGCTATCCATATCATTGCATAAGTAGAAAAAACTATGGATCAGAACTTCTTGGATAAAGCTAGGCTCAGAATTCGGATTAGAACTTCTATGAACTGTTGTGCTTTTATCTTTCTGATTTTTGATGTTGCTAAGAACTGATTAAGTTGTTGATGAACTGATTGATGTAAGGAAGGAGTTGAAGTGTAACATAAAAATTCTGGGTTTTTCTTTCCCACTGTTTAACACAACACAGAGCTTCTGAGCTCTCCTCACTTTTTTTAACACGCACAAAACTTCCGACTTTCACTCACTGTTTAACACAACACATAACTTCTGATTTTCACTCATTGTTTAACACAACACAGAAATTCTGATTTTTCACTCATTATTTATCACAACACAGAACTTCTGATTTTCACTCACTATTTAACACAACACAAAACTTCTGATTTTTGCTCACTGTTTTAACACACAGAACTTCTAGGCTTTCTTACTATTTTAACACACATAGAACTTCTAAAATTTTCTCACTGTTGTAACACTCAGAACTTCAGCACGTAGCGACCTAGAACTTCTATTTTTCCCTCTAACATTTATTTCAGGACCTACGAGTGCATCAATCCAGAACTTCTGATCTCCTCTGACTTTTACTTCTGAACCATGGCGCTCCTGGCATCAGAACTTCTGATCCCCTTTGTTTTTCTTTCAGCAACATTCTAGTCCTATTCCTCATTGTTTTTCCTTTTTTTCTGTTATTTTTTTATAAAAAAGGACATCAAAAATATTTTCTTTTATTAAACAATTATTTTCCTTTTTATTTGTTAAGACCAAAAACCATTTTTTTTAAAACAAGTCATTTCCTTTTCTTATATTGTACAATTCAATATGGTTGTAATAGATAACTAGGATTTAAATTCTTGCAAACCCATATTTGTAATTATGTACCCCTATCCCTAAATGATGTAATAGCGTAGGACTTTGTTTTTCCGCACTTTTATTGCTTTCATATATTGTTAGTAATTAGGGTGTGTATGGCTAGACATGAAATCAACTAATAGAAACCCTAATTAAGACTAAATGCATGTAAATCAAACACACTTGCACACTAGCACCCTTAGGGTAATCTCACTTTGTTGCCTTTCGAAAAAAATAGTCATGTCCCTCGAATATGGGCGTTTTAGCAAAGACCCTCGATAAAAGATCGTAGTCCCTCGATGACCCTCAATGTTGCCTTCGGTAAACGATCTAGTCCCTAAACAACATTACTAAAACGTCTCATAGGTTGCCTTCTATGACTATACAAAAATGTCCCGTGCCCGTCCCTTCACATCCAACGATGGAGTTTCTTACCAAAACAATGGTAAGATAACAACATCTAAAGGAGGAGAAAAAGAACGTTTAAAAGCTTTTGAGTAGGTAGGTTACTCCTAGTTGCTCGCTTGCTCACGACAAAATATTTATAGACCAACATTTCACTTTGAAACATTTTTCAAAAGACAAAACACTTTGTACGCGTTCTTATAGAGACGAGAACCATTACAAAGACATTCTTTTTCAAAATACTTTCAAAACCCACAAACACATTGTCAAACAAAAAGCAAGTGATCTGGAAAGCAACAAAGAGCCTGTAGATAACTACGGATGAAAAGGGTGCTAATACCTTCCCTTTCCATAACCTACCCTCCGAACTCAAGAAATAATCTTGAAAGGTCTTTCCTGTTATTTTCAACCTTTCCTTATTGGATAAAAGAAAAGTCGGTGGTGACTCTTGTTATCCGCAACAATTGTGATCAAACGCAAAACACCCAAGTCAGTTCCCCCACCGTGTTACACTATGGTGTTAATGCAAGATGTGAATTCCATTCTAGAGGAGTTGGTCATTCTACCGATAATTGTTTTGCACTAAAATGCAAAGTACAAGACTTGTTGGATGCCAAGGCAATTGAGTTTACTCCAGCGACTGGTCCTAATGTAGTCCAGAACTCAATGCCTAGACATGGAGGGGGTATTGTTAATATGATTGACGATAATAGAGAAATGTTGAATCTAGTTGTGAATGTGGAACAAGTGACTACTCTGTTATGGTATATTAAAAGGTATCTGCTTGACAATTCTACTTTCCCGGGCTGTGTTTCAGACTGTGCCAAGTGTAGAGAGAAATCGAAGGGCTGTGATGATTTTAAAGTTGGCATCCAATTCTTGATGGATTAGGATTCCCTACAGTTCGATAGAAGACCAAGCTGCTGAAAGGTTACCGAAGAAGATGTTGTTGTGATATCTATTCCTTACACCTCTACGCGCATTCCTACTCCATCTAGGGTGCCTCCTTTGATGATTACGGTACCTGGTCCCATGCTGTATACTAGTGAGAAGGCCATCCCATGGCATTATGGTGCTGATGTTTATTACCATGGGGTGAAGCAAGAGGCAAATCCTGGTCCTTCCAAGAAAGAAGGTGCTGAAGACAATGAAGGGGAGGTTCATAATTTCTCTGGCGGAGGTCGAATGACTAGAAGCGGGAGAGTGTTTGGTCCTTCCAATATACAAGATGCGGAAGATGACTCTGCAAGATAAAAAGGAAATCAGCAGGTGATGATTGGTAATTCGAGAGTTACACTAGCCAATGTGACTCAGCCAGATCCAATGTGAGAAACTTCCCCAGTTCCTAATGAAGTTGAGGAGTTGATGTGAATTATCAGGAAGAGTGATTATAGCATAATTGATCATCTAATCCATACCCCTTCTAAGATGTTTATCTTGTCTTTGTTGATTTATTCAGAACCTCACATAAATGCTTTGATGAAGTTGTTAAAGAATGCATTCGTGCCACATGAAATAACAGTCAATAAGTTCGAGAATGTTTGTGCTAATATATCTGCTGTGAACGGTTTGGGCTTCATACATTTTGATCTTCCTCCAGAAGGGCGAGACCATAACAAAGCCTTACATATTTCTATGGAGTACAGGGGTACTACTCTATCTCGAGTTTTGGTGGATACAGGGTCGTCTTTGAATGTACTACCCAAGTCAGCATTAATGAAAATTGATTATTCCGGCTTGGAGTTACGTCCTAGAGATTTGATGGTAAAATCCTTTGATGGGTCTCGAAGAGAAGTATTTGGAGATGTGGAATTACATATCAAGGTGGGTCCTCGCACCTTTCATGCTAATTTCTTTGTGATGGACATATAGCCAGCATATTGTTGTTTGTTGGGGCGGTCGTGGATTCACAAGGCAGGAGCAGTTACCTCTACTCTTCACCAGAAGCTAAAATATCCTACAGAGGGAAAAGTGATAAATGTATGCGACGAGGAAGAGTATATCGTGAGTCATTTGACATCATTCCACTATGTTGAAATCGAAGGTGAACTACACGAGACTCTGTTTCAGGCATTTGAGATAGTTCATGCAGTCAATTTTCCGCCCCTAGAGCAGAAAAAGAAGTCAGATACTGTTATGTCTTCTCTCAGGGATACTAGAGTAGTGGTAGAGAACCGCAACCCTGAAGGTTGGGGTCGAGTGCTGGATGTTACCCCAAAATTCAACAAATTCGGTCTTGTTTACCCGTGTCAGCAAAATGTAGCTTCCAGAGCTTCTGGTTTATCTACTCCTGTGTGATTCTCCCGTCCTAATGCTACTCAAGAAGGATGCACGAATGCAATTGGTGACGATAGGGCTGATAGACATAATATTGAAGATTGGATCCGTCCAAGCATTCCAAGCCAAGCGCTCAACAATTAGACTTCTGTGGATGTTATCCAAGTTTCAAGCGCTGAGGAGTAATTTTTCTTGTTTACTTTTATTATCATATCATAATCCCCACGCTCTTCCCAAGGCGTAGTGGATCATTTGTGTAGGGCCACCATGTTTACTTTCAAAAGTTTGTCATAAATAAAGGACATTTTTGCATTCAAAATTTTTGTTTCATTCTTTTCTTTTTATTTATTTTTAAATGGCAATGTTTCCCTTTTCACACACTATCACTAAAACACCCAAAATATCCTTTATCCATATGCACTTCTATCACGGATTATATTGATAACGACTCTGCTATCGCTCACTATGATTTTGACAATCCGATCTATCAAGATGAGGAGGAGGCATATGAGGATTGTGATCTTCTCGAGGAATTAGCAAGGTTGTTAAACCAAGAAGAAAAGGTTATCCAGCCGAACCAAGAATCAATTTAGGCGGTGAACATTGGCACATAAGAGGTAAAAAGAGAGGTCAAGATAGGGGCCGATCTCGAGGAAAGTATGAAGGTCAGATTGATTGAGCTACCCCGTGAGTATTCTGATATATTCACTTGGTCTTATGAAGACATGTCGGGTTTGGATACATATATTATGGTGCATCGACTACCGCTCAAAGAAGTTTGCTCCCCTGTCAAGAAAAATCTCCGAAGAACTCATCCTGAGATGTCCAAGAAGATTAAAGAAGAAGTTCAAAAATAATTGGATGCGAATTTCTTAAAAGTCATCAATTATCCGCCATGGATTGCAAATATTGTGCCTATGGCTAAGAAAGAGGGTAAGGTCAGGATGTGCATGGATTATAGGGATTTAAATAGGGCTATCCCTAAGGATAATTTTCCTCTTCCTCATATTGATGTGTTGGTTGATAATACTGCTCACTCTAAAGTGTTTTCCTTCATGGACGGTTTTTCGGGTTACAATCAAATTAAAATGGCTCCGGAGGATATGGAAAAGACAACATTTATCACGCCTTGGGGAACCTTTTTCTATAAGGCGATGCCATTTGGTTTGAAAAATGTTAGGGCAACGTATCAGCGTGCCATGGTTACTCTCTTTCATGATATGATTCATAAGGAGATTGAGGTATATGTGGATGATATGATTGCTAAGTCTGACATGGAAGAGGAATATCTTGTTCATCTGGAGAAGTTGTTCGAGAGATTAAGGCAATTCCTATTGAGGCTGAATCCAAATAAATGCACCTTCGGGCTGAGGTCCGGCAAGTTGTTGGGATTTATTGTAAGTGAAAAAGGCATCAAGGTTGATCCAACTAAAGTGAAAGCGATATAGGAAATGCCTGAACCAAAAACAGAGAAGGAAGTCTGTGGTTTCTTAGGGAGGTTAAACTACATTTCTAGATTTATTTCTCATCTCACGGCCACATGAGACTTTTATTCAAAGTGTTGAAGAAGAATCAGACAGTAAGTTGGAATGAAGATTTTTAGAAGGCGTTTGACACAATAAAGGAGTATCTGCAGGAACCCCCGATACTCATGCCGCTGGTGGAAGGAAAGCCACTAATCATGTATTTAACTGTGTTAGAAAACTCTATGGGTTGTGTCCTTGGTCAGCATGACGAACGAGACAGGGAAGAAAGAGCAAGCCATTTATTACTTGAGTAAGAAGTTTATAGAGTGCTAGTCAAGGTACTCATTGCTGGAAAAAACTTGTTGTGCGCTTGCTTAGGTTGCCAGATGCTTACAACAATACATGTTAACTCACACCACCTACTTGATATCCAAAATGGATCCAATCAAGTACATTTTTGAGAAGCCGGCACTTACAGGTAGGGTAGCCTGTTGGCAGATGATACTCACTGAATATGATATCAAGTACACTATGAAAAAGGTGATCAAAGGTAGTATATTGGCCGATCATCTTGCTCATCAGCCCATGGACGATAATGAACCAATGAAGTTTGATTTTCCAGATGAGGAAATAGTGTATATTCGAGATTGTAATATACCGGGCCCAGATGAAGGACCCGAGCCAGGATCACGTTGGACGCTTGGATTCGACGATACCTCCAATGCCATGGGCAATGGCGTCGGAGATGTTATTGCTTCCCCTAAAGGATTCCACATTCCTTTCACAGCTCATATTTACTTTGATTATACTAACAATATGGCCGAATATGAAGCTTGCATTTATGGCATTGAAGTAGCAATTGACCTGCGGATCAAATATTTGAAAGTTTACGGGGATTCCAATCTTGTTATCAGCCAGATTAATGGAGATTAGGAGACTCGTCATCAGAACCCGATTCCCTATCGCGAGCATGTATGAGGTTGATTCCGTACTTTGAAGAGATCACATTCGAACACATTTCCAGAGAAGAGAAAAATCTAGCTGATGCACTGGCAACTTTATCTTCCATGTTCAAAGTTAAGTGGGCTAACGAAGCACCTTCCATTACCATCAGAAGGTTGGATGAACCATTTTTTTGCTTTGAAGCCAATTTGGAATCAGACGATAAACCATGGTTTCATGATGTCAAAAGATATCTTGAAACGCAAGAATACCCTGAAGAGGCGTCCGTCACGAATAAGAAGTTCTTGAGAAGATTTCCGGCTAAGTTCTTTCTCAGTGGTGGTGTGTTGTATAAGAGGCATCATGATGGTTTACTTCTCAGATGCATTGACAAAAGAGAAGCAGCTAGAATCATTGAAGAGATGCATGAGTGTGACATCGGGACTCACACTGGTGGATATACCATGGCCAAAAAGATTTTGCGAGCTGGTTATTATAGGTCCACCATGGAAACAGACTGTTACAATCATGCATGGATTTTCCACAAATGTCAAGTCTATGCTGATAAGGTGCATGTTTCGCCCGTACCACTAAATGTCTTGACCTCCCCTTGGCCGTTTGTGATGTTGGGAATTAATATGATTGGTAAAATCGAACCAAATGCATCCCACGGACACCGTTTTATTCTGGTTGCCATCGATTATTTTACTAAATGGGTGGAAGCTGCATCCTATGCCAATGTCACCCAGCAGGTGGTAACTCGGTTCATTAAGCACAATATTATCTGTCGTTACAGAGTGCTTGAAAAGATCATTACCGATAATGGGTCCAATTTGAATAACAAGATGCTAAAGGAGCTTTGTGAGTCTTTCAAAATCAAGCATCATAACTCTTCCCCGTATCGACCGAAGATGAATGGCATTGTTGAAGCAGCCAATAAAAACATTAAGAAGATTGTATAGAAGATGGTGATAACCTATATAGATTGGCACGAGATGCTGTCTTTCGCTTTACATGGTTATCGTACCACTGTGCGTACTTCGACTGGGGCAACCCCATTTTCTCTGGTTTATGGCATGGGTGCAGTGTTGCCTGTAGAAGTCAAAATTCCTTCTCTTAGGATCGTGAATGATGTTGAGCTAATGAAAGTGAGTGGTACATAATCGGCTGCATCAGTTAGAACTTATTGATGAGAAGATTCTGACAGCTGTGTGTCATGGTCAGGTATATCAGCAAAGGATGAGGAAAGCTTTTGACAAAAAGGTGCGGCCCCAGTATTACAAGCCAAGTGACCTTATGCTCAAGAGGATAATTCTTCCCCAAGGGGATCCCAGAGGCAAGTGGGCTCCGACTTATGAAGGACCATTCGTGGTCAAAAAAGTTTTCTTTGGTGGAGCGATGATGCTCGCAACCATGGATGGAGAATGCTTCCCTCTTCCTGTAAATGTTGGCGTAGTTAAAAAAATAATTTGCATAAAAAAAGAACCCCGTTAAGTTGAAAACCCGAAAGGGCAGCTTAGGAAAAAAAAGGGTGTCCTGGTGAACATTGTTGGACATGTGAACATTGTTGGACCTACATAATCATGATAATCTAAGTTATCATTGCTTGAAATATGAATAATAAATACAATTGTCATGTCATGCAAGGGGCATGTTAATTTTTCTTCTTCTTGATACTCAGCGGCTACTTTTCTTGTGGGTATTTTGTTAAGCTGTTTCATGACTCTGTACTTGGGGAAAAGGTTTATCTCTCCCTTTTGAATGCTCATTTCTTCGGAAAGACACAAGAAAAACCATTCGCAACTTCACTTCATAATAAAGTGATCATGTGTCAGGATAGTGGCAATTTTTCGGTACATTGACAAGTCCGGATAGAGACGATTCTCTTCCAGGGTGGCATTGTTTCTCTTCTGTACTTTCATGTGTATTTTGATTGACTGATTTATCATTGTCTGCATGCAGGAACTTGTTTTTTTTAATGTCAACCCCGATGTGCTGAATATGTTTTCCTTTACGTGTTTCTTTTGTTTACTTAAATTGTTCATTATCATTATTTAAATGATTTTCTAGCATTTTGATGTCAACTGCGCCAACTCTTTTGCCTAGTCAAAAGATTGGAGGAAGGGTGATATCTCTGATTGTATGCTTTGGAGTAGAACCCTATTGACGATGTCCAGGCCTTGTTTCAAACCCCAAACACTGGAGATATAAGGGAGATAAATCCTCGTTAACCCCTCTGAGCCTTTGAAGTAGGAGTTTCTTTTTTGTTAAAAAAAACCTTATTTTTAAAGTCGGGCAGGGTAGATGTTCAAATAATTTGATCGAGAATTCAAATTTCAGAAGGAGTATTCTATTTAGAGATCACCATATTTTATCCCTTGAATTATGAGGCCGGGAAAATGTTAAAACAACAATACTTATTTCCCCAGTGCAAAAAAAACACAACAAAAATCCCGAGGTCAAGATAGAATCGATACAACAATGGTTATCCCACGTCGACCAAAGAATGAGGCAGTCACTTTTCTTCCAAAAAGTTCAAAGACTTAGGGTCACAAGACTTGTTCAAAAAGGAAAGTATGAATAAGAAAGAAACAAAAAAGCCCCGCTAAGTCGAAACTTGAAAACAAGTCGCTTAGGCAAAAGTTAGGGCATCCCGCTGGACTTCCAAATTGAAATACAAAAGAATTGGTCCAGGAAAAAGTTAGGGAAAGAAAAATAGGAGGAACTTAAAAAGCCTGAGAGGCAGAAAAGGATTATCCAATGAAAATCCTCATCAAAAGAAAAGTCTTGTAATCCAACACCGAAAAAAAAAAAAAAAAAAATATCCCAAAAGTTAAAGTGATTGTCGTGTCAAAGTAACTGTTGAGATTCCTCAATCATCATAGCCTCTTTTGAGAAATGAGTACTCGTATCAAGTTAACTAAATGTAGGACTGGAGAACATCATGGAGAATGGGTGGGCACCAAATAATTTTGAGCCTTAAAAATCTTTTTTTTCAAAAATCCTGAGAACCAGGCCACGTTACAACCCTCAAAAGTCCTAACTGAAACATGGGTTTAGCTCGAAAGCATGTTACAACAGGATAGTGTTTCCTAAACATGTGTTACATATATATTTTGATATCTTATCACCTGCATCATGTTGTTTTAAAGAAGAAAAGTTTTTGAAATTATGTACTCTAACTAGTGATTCACTCATGACAGGGGTGCAACATCTTTTTCATTCAAGGTTTTGATTTCAAGGTTTACATAATTGTCACATCAGGGTTGTCGTTCCCATAATAAACATCCTTCTGCATACAAAACAATTGTTTGACATTGTTGTACCCCAAAATTTTCCCTCCTATTTCATCAATATTTTCTCACCACAAGACCCTTGGAGCTCAAGATCAAGTTAGGGTTTGCTCTTCTCAAGACTCCTCCTTGCACTGTTGACCCAAATTAGGGTTTGAGTTTGCACAAAGATGTTTTGACCTAAAAAGCCCAAAGTGACTTTCATGCTTCATGTTGGACTCACAAGTTTATCCATACCAAGTTTCAAGCCTTGATTCCAATATTTGCCCAGTCAATTGGACAGTTGACCTAGAAATCAACTGTATTGGGGAAAAAGCCAAATGTGGCCAATTGACAGTCAAACCTCATGATTTTTGACCCACATAAACATTATGAACTCATATGGACCATTGGATCAAGTTTGGATCACAATTCCACAAGAAATTTGATCAGATCACCAAAAGGGCAAAATAGTCATTTTTAGGGTTTTGACTGCACAAAGGCAATTTTTGACTGTTTGACCTAGCCAATGACAAACCAAGCTCACATATGGACTCAAGGACTCAATGACATGGTCTTGACACATTCAACAAGTTCAAAAGATCCCAAATGCACAAGATTGACAGATGAATTTTCCAATCAACTGATCAAAATTTGACTGTATACTGATAAGTCAAACTTTGACTTTTTGGTCAAAATCAAGTACCAAGATTCATTTTTCATCAAGACATGTCAAATTATGAAACTTGTTCATCAAGAAATCAAAAATTACAAATTAGGGTTTGAAATGAAGAAATTTCATAACTTAGAAATTTTCTAAGTTATGAAATTTCCTAATTTTTTCCTAAACTTTGTCCCATTTTTTCATCAAGATATATTTGGATTCAAGCAAAACTCAAAACATGAAAGTTATAGTCCATTGAAAAATCTAAAACTTTGATTCACAAAGTTTCCTCAAAAGAACTTGTAGCTCAGGTTATGATTTTTGGAATAGGGGTGCAAAACATTCTTAACTTAGAAATTTTTTGACCTATTTTAGGCAGGATTTTTTCCCAACTTCATGGCCACTTTTCACATGCTTCCACTTGGAATTTCAACTTGAATTACAAAGATGGATTGTAGTACACATTCCAAGCTTTCCAAATTGTCCAAGAACTCATCAAACACCCTTGTGGTTAGGGAGTTTCGAATTGGCAAAGTTGGGCAAAAGTCACTTTGATTATGGCCAAATTACATGTTCATAACTTTGCATTTTCAAACTCAGCATGGTTCAAGCTAGGTTACAGGCCTCTAATCTCTTTCTTACTCAATAATTCAATGCTAAACCATTGTGCCAAGATGTTATTTCATTCATTTGGGCAATACATGTTAGATTAATCCATAATTAGAAAAAGCATTTTATCCATTCTTGTAAAGCATGGCTTTATGTCAAAACACAAATCAAAGAAGTACAATGCAGATCTTCTAGGCACAAGTTTATGGACTAATCCCACTGATCTAGGAGAGATTATGCAGCATGCTTGAGGGACCTGCCTTGGCCTATAATCTAAGTTGACAACTTTTGCTTAGATAAGAAGAAACTTTGCAAAACAAAACACAACTTACATTCCTGCAAGCAAGAACTAAAGCAAACTTTCTCCACACATTGCATACTCCCTAACCAACCTAAAACACGACCATACCATCTCTCAAACCTCCATATACAGAAAAACACAGTTTTGTGGCAAAACAGGGCATAGGCTGCAACTTGAATCCCACAGCATCATTCCATCGTGCGTTTTCATCCAAACCAGTTCAAACACATTCCCTACCATCCATACAAACTATCCCAAGCCTTGGAAACAGACTGTAACACCTATAACCAAGTGTGCCATTTTCACTTTTCTCTCTTGCAGGTTGACTTCTGTAGCTTGATACAGCAAGATTCAAAGCACACCAAGCATTGGAGAAGCATCCCTGAACTTCAAGCAAGTTGTACAAGTCCTCACACTGCAGTGAAAGTGCCTCCATTGCTGTACACGATTCAAGCTGAACAGGTAAAAGTTTGAACTTCTATCTCTCTATCCAGGCATATCTAGGCTTAGGTTTGTGAAGAAGTTATGTCCTACTCATGGCCCTGAAGCTACGCATATCATTAATTTTCATTTATGTTGTGTGTACTGAGAGAATTTGGAACCTGAACATTAGAAAAAACTTAGGTCAGGAATTGGGGATGAAGAAATTCTCCTTCGTTTCTTAGAGTTAAGTCAAGTTCTTTATATGTCTGGATTCGTCTCTTGATGCTCTACATTTTTGGTGTTATGAGTTTTGCTTGAAAGTCCAAGAATCAGGAGTTAGGAAACGCGCGTTGTTGTTTGTTCAAACAAGTCTGGAGGTTGAAGATGACAGGCTTGGGCTGGGCCTGAGTCAGTCCTACTTTTTGCACCCCTTTTTTCAATTTGCACCCCCCTGGCCCATTATGTGATATATTTGTTATTTTTGATTTTTGATTTTTGATTTTTGATTTTTTATTTTTGATTCTGATTTTATATTTTTATTCAAACATGAAAACACACTAAAAATATTGTTCTCACATTTTTTGCATTTTATTTGGTATTTATTTGTTTCATTTATTTCCATATGTAAATAAATATATATATACTTTTATTTAAAATACTACAAATAATACAAATATATTTTATTTTCTGATTTTATTTTATTTTATCTTTTGAAAACATTTTCTAAAAAATATATTTTTTTTTGTAAATAGTAAAATATTTTTATTTTTGTGTATATTTAATATATTTAGTAAATAATACAAATACTTATATATTTAGAATATTTAGGATAAAAATACAAAAATGATACATTTTTATTTTTATTAATATTTAACCTCAAAAATCACTTTTTTTACAATATACTTCCTTTTTATTTATTTTTTGTATATAGTTAATAAATATTGTATATAATAAATAATAAATACCTTTTATTTAACAAATTAGGGTTTTGCCCTAAACCATGAAAATACCCAAAAATTAACCTTTTTATTTTTGTTTATTTGTCCCATAAAAAATACTTTTACATACATATAAAAATCATTTTTTGCATCTTGCATATTTATTGTATTTTATTTAATTATTGTACAAATAAATAACTTGTATATTCAATTTGGATTGTAATAGTTTAGATTTAAATTTCTTGCTAAATATCCCATTTGAACATTTGTACCCCCCATCCTATAATTGTGTTGTAATAATTTAGGATTTTAAATTCCGCACTTTAAAGCTTTCTAAATATGCCATGATAGACTTAGGGTTTGTATGCAAAAAATCAAATAACAAATAGCTTGACCTAATTCAAAGATGAAAAAGCATGAAAATGGACAACACCAATCACACTTGCACCCCTAGGGTTACTCCACTTGTTGCCTTCAATAATGGGCCATGTTGCATGTTGAGTGTTTTTGGCAAAACAAAACAATATCAAATGATCATAGTCCCTCGACGACGCTTTCGAAAGTTGCCTAAAAATGATCAAGTCCCTTAAAGGAAAAGTTGCCAAAGACACTTGGCACCATTGCAATCATGGCCCAAACGATGACCCGCGCCTGTCCCGTTAACATCCTAACACAAGATTGCCCACCAAATACAATGGTGGAACAAAATTGTTAAAAGGGTTAAAACATAGGAAAAATCTTTGAGTAAATTTAGGGGTAGACAACTCTTAGTTACTTGATAAACTTGCAAAAAAACACTTGCCTACTTTTCAAAACACACATCACAACACACTATCAAAACAAACTTTCAAAAACATTGAAAACTTTTCAAAAGATAAGTACACCTTTGTATACATTCAAACATGGATCATTACAAAGGTTGCCACAACAAATGGCCTCTTTTCAAAACATTTTCAAACCCACACACAAAGCACCATTTCAAACAATTGAAAACACAAGGCAAGTGATCTAAGCAAGTAACTAAGAGCCCATGGATAACCATGGATAGAAAGGGTGCTAATACCTTCCCTTTCTATAATCTACTCCCCGAACCCAAGAAAACATCTCAAAGGTTTTTGCTATGCTTTTTAACCTTTCCTTAGGATAAAATAAAAAGTCGGTGGCGACTCTTGCTCAACCGAAACATTTGTGAAAACAAACGCAAAACCCAAGTCAGTTCTCCCACCGTATCACAGAACTGGCGACTCTGCTGGGGAAATTTTAAAGTGGAGTAACCTTAGGGCTTAGATCACCCTCTTGCATGACTAATTGTTTGCTTTGATTACTTTATACCTTGGCTCTCTTGTTTGGGTTTGAAATCCTACACCCGGATTTGGGGAAACATTCATAGATAGCAATACATTGTGGAAACTGTACGGGGTATACCGACACGGTTGAAGCAATAGCTATATTAGTGCGACATATTTGTGAGTACCGGTAACCCTTGAGTTCAATCAAGGAGAGTACGGGGCCGCTGAGTGATGTCACTAAGCACTAATGACCTAGAACCTTACTTGACCATCTTGGCCTTTCATTAGGGGTAGTGAGATGACCGGCTTTGGTGCAGTCCGAAGTTGGTAGATACTCGATACTACACTCATTGAGGGTTGCTTCCTTGGAATATTTTGGTCGCTAGTTAAGTGGCTAAACCAAAACGATGAACATGGAAAACAATCCAATGATATTGAGATCCTTAGAACCCGGTTACTATTTATAGGACAGGTTTTTAAGCCAACTACACTCAAGAGGGTACTTACCTATGAAACCCCATGCAAGCCTGAAACTAGGGTTTTGTGTGAATTGCTTGTACATATGTTTGTGCATACATCATGAGCATCATATGCATACACTAACCATTTCAAGGGTTTAGATCTTCATCTTTGTTCTTGTTTTGTAGGTCATGGAAATTCTTCGCAGGAAAACTATCCAAGTCAACCTTGTGAGACTCCCTCCTCAACTAAAGGAGCTCACATCCAGGATCCCGGAAAGCTCTCCCTTCCGTGAAAGACATGGTAGACTGCTCAGCCTAGTCAACACCAACATTAAAGAGGACATGGTAAAGGTGTTGTTCCAGTTCTTTGACCCCCTTCACCACTGTTTCACTTTCCCCGACTATCAATTGGTGCCCACTTTGGAGGAATTTTCTCAACTCCTGAGAATTCCTATTCTTAATCAACTACCCTACAACGGTACGGAGAAAGAACCAAAGCCTGAAGATGTTGCTCAAGCACTACACTTGCAACCATCTTACATCAAGGGGCATTGGGAAACTAGAAGCGGTGTCAAAGGCTTCTTGGCAAAATTCTTGTTTGAGAAAGCACAAGAATGTTGGAATTCATTGGATCTACAAGCCTTTGAAGAAATTGTGGCACTCCTCATTTATGGGTTGGTCCTGTTCCCAAATCCCGACCAGCTTATAGATGTCAACGCCGTCAAAATCTTCTTATCCATAAATCCAATACCAACACTACTTGGGGACGTTCTTCACTCATTTTACACACGAACAATGAGAAAGAGGGGTGTTCTAATGTGCTGTACTCCTCTCCTTGCAAGGTGGTTTATTTCGCACCTTCCACAATCTGTCTTGAAGAATGACCAAGGCTTAAGGTGGTCACAACGATTGATGACCCTCACTCACTCTGATGTACATTGGTGTTCTCGGTCCATAGAAAATGTCATCATCGTCGATCGTTGTGGAGAGTTCCCTAATGTTCCATTACTTGGCATTAGAGGAGGCATTAGCTACAACCCTTGTCTAGCTTTAAGACAATTTGGATATGCACGGAGGGATAGCCCTCACGACATGCTGATTCCTGACCTAGTTTTTGACTTCGACAACGATGCGCAAGGACTTCGCCAAAGATTCATCAGAGCTTGGAGGATGCCCAACAAGGTAGACAGCAAGACACTGGGGCACAAGAACTTCATCCCTCTTGAGCCTTATCTCAAGTGGGTACGAACCCGAGCCCAGAGTCTAATGATGCCTTACCCTCATGTTCTCCCTGTGATTAAAGAGCCCGTTAAGGAAGGAGAGGTTCCCTACACCATCCTATATCCTGACATGCCAACATCGTGGGAGGAGATGCAGAAGAGTTGGATCCAACTCAAGGAGGAACGGAACACTTTTGAAGCCAGCTTCTACGCCAGTGAGAAGAAGGTTTTGGAGCTTACCCGCCGACTCCATGAGGAAGAGACCCTCAACACCTACATCGCACCAAAGAGGATGCGCAACGTCTTTTTACCTTGAGAAGTTTTTGTAATATTTGGCCCATGGGGCATTTATGTACTGACAAATTTCTTCTTATTAATATGACGTGTGTTCTTTTTGTTTGCAACAATTTTGAATTTTCTAAATCCTTGAATGCATTGCATAAACAAACATATCATTCATCATGCGCATAAGCAGGTCTCCACACCAGGTTTCCTTATCTTTCTGTTATTTATTTCAGTAAGATGGATCTCGAACAGACAGTCAAAGACTTGCAGTCTCAAAACTCACAGTTTCAACATCTCCTGATGACCTTGGCAAAGGGTCAGGAGGATCTAAAAGCCCTGCTTGGGAATAAAGAGCAAGTGAAAAAGAAGAAGAAAAGAGTCGGGGTGGCTACCCTGGGAAGAAGGTTTGAGGGTGAAGCCAGAAGAGTTCTTGAATTTCCCCCTACATCTGAAGAGGGAACCAGTAAAGGGAATAGGGTTGCGGTACCTTCTGAATCCGAAGCTGAAGAAGGAGAGGCTGAAGAAGACGAAGACTACTTAGAGCAACAATATCCGCCCGCCGACGATAAGTACAAAAGCTTGGAAGACAGGTTGGCAGCTATGGAGCTGCAGAGAGTTCCCGGCTTAGATTTCGAAGATTTGGGATTAGTTGCTGGAATTGTGATCCCCCCGAAGTTCAAAGTGCCAATTTTTGCAAGGTATGACGGGCTGTCCTGCCCGAAGATGCATCTCAGATCATATGTAAGGAAGATTCAACCTTACACTATAGACAAGAACCTATGGATCCATTTCTTTCAGGATAGCCTTTCAGGGGCTCAACTCGAGTGGTTCTATCAGCTGGATGAAGCCAGTATCCGAAACTGGGAGGACTTGGCTACTGCATTTTATAAGCAGTATCAGTATAATTCTGACCTTGCTCCCACGCGTACCCAACTCCAGGGTATGTCACTGGGGACGGGCGAAGGATTCAAGGAGTATGCGCAAAAGTGGAGAGACCTGGCTGGCAGGGTGCAGCCATCTTTGACAGATCGTGAGCTTGTTGACATGTTCTTAGGGACCCTGTCTGGTCCGTTCTTCAACCACCTGATTGGTAATTCCTCTACTGGGTTTACAGATCTGATCTTGACTGGTGAAAGAATAGAAGCTGGTATCAAGTCGGGGAAGATACAGAAGGGTGCCTCCTCGAGTACTGAAAAGAAACCTTTCAAGAAGGAAGCCAGTGCTGTTTACGGTCCCAGAAGACAAATTAAACCGGAACGCCGCCAAGCTGTCAACGCGTTGGTAATTTCAAAGCCTGCTGCTGCTCCTCAGCAGTATAACCAACCAAGGGGTGAGAGACCCAAAAGGCAGTACACTCGACTCAGCATGACCCTGTCTCAGATTTTGCCGCAACTACTGTCAACCAATCTGGTAACTGTCAAAGAAGCTCCGAAGGTAGTGAACACAGCTTCTCCAAAATATAACCCCAACGCCCGTTGCGCTTATCACTCTGATAGCCCGGGGCATACTACGGGCGATTGTTAGTGAAATTCCTGGTATGTCACAGACTCAGGGTGTCTAATGGAATGTTAAGACATCTGATCTGACATTAAGCGTTGTACATGTAGAATAGGCGGTACTTTTGATATCTGTTCTACAACAGACACTGAACTATCATACCAGAACCTGCAACACCTTTGACAAACGCAGGTTCTGATTTCCTGAAGTTTAGAACAATTAAGGTTAATCATATACACTGATGTCATGAGGAATGCTGTGACATCAAACAAATAACCAATGCAGAAAGTAAATAACACACAGAATTGTTCACCCAGTTCGGTTCAACCAACCTACATCTGGAGGCTTCCAAGCCAGGGATAAAGTTCACTATTAGTAGTATCAATTCAAAGACCCTACAGCCAACACACCCGTTGACAGCCTTCTCACTTAATCACTACCCAATGACACTATTACCTAAGATCCAATCCTAGATATGAGAACCCTCTCACTCCCCCTCAATCACCGCAGTGATTACTTTCTACAGTACATAAACTGTTCAGAAGATACACTTCCATTACACAACTTGATCATGCTTAAAAGCTTCAATCAAGTACAATGCATACATCCTCTAACCTACAGGTTTCAAGGAGTATAGTGACCATCCCACAGCTCGGGTGGTTCACAACAAAACTAGCCCTCATGATAGCATCTTGTCAATACACGGCTCACTTAAATTAGGTTACAATACTTCTATTTATAACCCTTTTTACCCAACTGGATTTGGGCCTTCATATGACAGCAATGCAGCTTTAACGACCTGCATAAAGTAAGCAGAAAACTTCTGCTGTAAGTTAGGTCTTCAATCGAGCTTTTCTCCTTATCCTTAGCTTCTGATTGAATCTTCTAGGGCTCCACATATGCCTTCAATTTTCGCTACTTGTTATGCATTCTATTTGGCAGAATATTCTGCATAACTTCAGGAACAGAACTGCATCAGACTTGACAGTTCAGTAGCTTGATGTCTGGTATGATGTTATGACATCTCTTGAGACATGTTGTTCCAGAACATGTTTAGGCATTTACAATAGGATTTTCAGGCTGTTCCTATTGTACATTACATTACATTATTGTTGTTACTATTTGTTTTACAAGAAATGAGCCAATCCTAAACGAAGGCACTTATAATCTCCCCCTTTGGCAAATTTTGGCTAAAACAAATACAACAATAGAAAATAAAAGTGTTCAGGATACACACAGAAGGGTGTCTTGACATCTTTGGTTGTAACCACACTAACCATCCAGGACCTCTTGAAGCACAGGAGGAAGAGGATGCACCTCATTCCCTTTTAGACCACGAACCATTTCTTGTCACTGGTGGTGGAGAAAGATGTCCGTGGGAGATAAACTATCCTTTCAGAGGCATCCGAGAACCCTTAAGGAGTGACCAGAATATCTCCCTTGTAACTCAGAACACAGGTCACAATTGTGTTCATAACTCAGATCACAAGTCACAAAGAAATTCACGCCATTTGAATTTCTGCTGAATTTGTGACAAGTCTTTGTGATCAAAATTTTGAGTAGCTGCTGCAACGAGGACAATGTCAAACAGTACTCCTTTCTCCCCCTTTTTGGCCAAAAATTGACAAAGAAAGCCCTCACAAAACCAGATCCAAGAACAGTTTTCCCAGATTCGTACAAACCCCATGATGGTTGTGAGAGAAAAGAATGTGTGACAGGAGGTTATATAAGGAGATAATAGGTTCAAGAAGATGGCAATATAAAATCTTGGTCAAGGATACCTGTTAAAGTTGTTGCATATTTCAGACTGACTGTGCATGAAATTTAGACGCATTTGTTTGTTTCTGCCAAAAGAACCAGTCCTAATACATGCATAAGTTTAGGTCAAAGCAATTCCTGAATAAAATCAGCCTTTGACCGACTTTTTAGGAAACAGAATACCAAATATAGCTCCTGAATAGCTACAATTACGTGGTGAAGTTATTTTCCACGTATTCTTCTTGATTTCCCCAAGGTTGCAATGTCGTTGGTAATGTCATGACACTTACTTAGACATTACCTTACATTCTTCAACAACAGCAGCCTTCTTTTTACTTCTCTCAGTTAGGCACAAAGAAGGACACTTTAAACAGCTAGTAGCTAGAGACTAGTAGCCTTAAGCATGTCCATCAATCATGCTTTCTTAAGTGTTGCTGAGATCCAACACAATTACTTTCTACCTTCTTCCAGACAGCAAAATAAGGAAGGAGGGAATAAACCAGAAGACTCCAAAATGCTTCACAAGACATCACAGATTAGTTCTAATACACAAAATTTAGATGCCACTTCTATTTCTTGTAGTAAAAGAACCCCTTGAACATATGCTGAATATATCAGATTTCTTAATCTGATTTACTTCTTCTGATCTTCCATTCACTAGTAGTTGCTAGAGCTAGTGAAGTCTTTACCACAATAGCATTTCTGATATGCCAGACCAAGTTGCTATTGATAAGATCTGAATCTTCCAAATTGCTCCAAAAGTATCAAAACTTCCACTTATGATACTTTTAAGAATCTCTGAGATTTTCTTCCTAAACCCAGACAGATAACAAGAGCAATTCTTCAATCTCCTGATGTTGAGACATTATCCATGACTACACTTAGAAGTTCACATAAACATCAGCATACCACCGTCCTCTTCTGACTTCTGATCTTCAGATTAAGTCCAACAATACATATACAAAGTCTCCCTTCAATGTATATTGTAATTGGGGAAAGTGCAACACTCAGTGACTCCCCTTGTTAAGGCCAATCAAAAAAATAGCGTGAAAACCAGTAGCACTAGCTCTGAGGTGGTAACTTCAAGCACCCTGAACTAGTCTTAGAATAGTAAGGACATCTCTGATTCATGCCCTTGCACTTCCACACTTATCATGACTCTCTGGATGGCTGAGAAATCATGTAGCCATAGTCTGAAACCAACCTCCAACCTTCTTAGTGTGCTTACAAGCTTTACTAAGATTCAGATTTTCTAGAAGGATTATCCTTTAATCAAAAAGTTGATCATGTCATCCTTCTGTATAATATATTTACTAGTAGTTGCTGATACTAGCAAATTCTTCAGACCACAACAGTAGTTATGCATTGTTAAGCATACTACTCTTAAACACAAGTAGAATCTACTTATTCCAAACCAACAATAGAACTGCTGCTTCTGAATGAGGCGATAGAATATTAAGATTCACAGTCCCAAGTCTCTGCCACAGACTTCTAACAATAATGATGTTACAGCATCATCTGGGACATCAGAACCTATCTGCTTGGGTTCTGAAGTTAACATTCGGGGAATTGATGCCCTTTTATATTCCCCATATGAAAGGTATGATCTTCATCTTCAGCAATAATTACTCACCAGAATACCCTAGAGAGAAATAAACTCTCTACCAAGTTCTGAGAAATAGGTTCAGAATACAGCCTTGCATGCATATTATACAAACACTTAGTCTCCCATCAAAGTGCATATATATATATCTTTATGCAAGATCCTAATGAATACTTAGTCTCCCGTAAAAGTATTCATTATTAGTTAGATTAAGCCACCTTCTCAAGGTAGGATAATTATTCTAACAATCTTCTGCTCCATGCATGAAGAACCAACTGGTCCTTACAAGCTTCCTTTGCTGAAGAGGCCCTTCGTTTGAGATGATGTTGCAACATTGATCCCAACCATATGAGCCTGGCTTATACTATGGTTTTGGATGAACATCCATTGCAATCAAAGCACACTTTTCTTGTAGGGGATACAAGAGTACACCAGAAGCTAATCATCCTTTATGATCAGACCCATAACAACCACATAACCTGTTCTTATTCCTATCCTCCTTGGAAATCACTAAGATCATGAGAAATAAACTCAAGCATCTTACAACTTCCCTCTTTATGGAACAAGGTAAGATGAACTCCCTTTCACATCAGCTTGATCATACTACTGCCTCTGAACAAAATGTTATCCAACTTCCCTCTTTATGGATACATTGTTGAGCTCTTTACTTTAGACACATAGTAAGTACTCTTTATTTGGAATTTGCCACAGGTTTCAAATTAAGAGTCCACATTCTGTAACTTGTACTAGAAGAAACTTCATTATCACTCATGAGGATGTTCAATAAGTCTGGAACTTATCTGTCTTTCCTCAACAACTGATGTCTTCAACAGTTGTGATGTTGTACATCCTTTTTCATCACAAGCTTTAGAACTTTTGATTCTGATTTCCACATATTTATCACATAAATATTCTGCTTCCATCATTTATTCAGTTAGAATTATCTAATCATACTAGATGATCCTGACTGATTACTTCTTCATACTTGCTAAGCATATTTACTTGGCTGAAGACACAGAAATAATGTTCCATCATCCATCACATGAGGGGAAACCTGGAAATTACAGCTTTAAAGTCCTTTTAAGTGCATTTAGCTCAGTACATATACTCCCTTAAACTCACAGCTGGAGTAGATGACCTGTTGATCGTGTCCTGATCAATTATTTCAAAACAGATGTCTCCTCTTCCAGATCAGGAGTAGGTTCCAAACATATGTACTCACACTACATGTGTTTAGCACCCAGAACATCTGTTCTTCAACTGGCAGTTGCATGATGTTTTAACATCCTTAAGCATATCAGTTCCATCTCCTTGGAACACATCATCCTTGATAATCTTCAAGCAGCTTGTAGATGTATATGAGAATCATTGATCAATTGATACTCATCAACACTAATAATAAATGCCTTTATGAGTGGATTTGAGGAAATCTCAAGTATCTTTGACATTATTGATAGATTGCAAAATCTGCTTACAAATTCTGTTGAAAATAATAACCCTAGAGTTCTTCTTTCACTTTAGGGGTTGTATCAGAAACTATGCAGCGGAATAGCAGTACTTCAACAGAACCTACACAATGCTTACTCCATATAGCAAGCATGACACATAAGGATTGAAAATAAATCAATCCTACAAGTTGTTTGCTTCTTCACCAAGAAACTTTCTAGACCCAACTCTACAGCCCTGTTAAAAGGAAGCTTTATACACACAGATGATACCTTATCAATATCTTCACTCCCGCATGAAGGTTTTGATAATATTCTTCTTTGTGCTGAATACAGGTTGAACAATGCACTCCAAAATCTTCACTCCCGCATGAGGTCTTTGAATTTGTTCAAACACTTTCATCTAGTTTCTCCCAAATTGGTCCATCCTCCACTCCTAGGGACCAAACAATATAAACACTACTGGTTCAAACAATATTCTACCTTGTACACAACCGGAAAGTATCCCCCATGGATCTCATCCAGAGACAGACAGGATGCCTGCTCTGATACCAAGTGAAATTCCTGGTATGTCACAGACTCAGGATGTCTAATGGAATGTTAAGACATCTGATCTGACATTAAGCGTTGTACATGTAGAATAGGCGGTACTTTTGATATCTGTTCTACAACAGACACTGAACTATCATACCAGAACCTGCAACACCTTTGACAAACGCAGGTTCTGATTTCCTGAAGTTTAGAACAGTTAAGGTTAATCATATACACTGATGTCATGAGGAATGCTGTGACATCAAACAAATAACCAATGCAGAAAGTAAATAACACACAGAATTGTTCACCCAGTTCGGTTCAACCAACCTACATCTGGAGGCTTCCAAGCCAGGGATAAAGTTCACTATTAGTAGTATCAATTCAAAGACCCTACAGCCAACACACCCGTTGACAGCCTTCTCACTTAATCACTACCCAATGACACTATTACCTAAGATCCAATCCTAGATATGAGAACCCTCTCACTCCCCCTCAATCACCGCAGTGATTACTTTCTACAGTACATAAACTGTTCAGAAGATACACTTCCATTACACAACTTGATCATGCTTAAAAGCTTCAATCAAGTACAATGCATACATCCTCTAACCTACAGGTTTCAAGGAGTATAGTGACCATCCCACAGCCCGGGTGGTTCACAACAAAACTAGCCCTCATGATAGCATCTTGTCAATACACGACTCACTTAAATTAGGTTACAATACTTCTATTTATAACCCTTTTTACCCAACTGGATTTGGGCCTTCATATGACAGCAATGCAGCTTTAACGACCTGCATAAAGTAAGCAGAAAACTTCTGCTGTAAGTTAGGTCTTCAATCGAGCTTTTCTCCTTATCCTTAGCTTTTGATTGAATCTTCTAGGGCTCCACATATGCCTTCAATTTTCGCTACTTGTTATGCATTCTATTTGGCAGAATATTCTGCATAACTTCAGGAACAGAACTGCATCAGACTTGACAGTTCAGTAGCTTGATGTCTGGTATGATGTTATGACATCTCTTGAGACATGTTGTTCCAGAACATGTTTAGGCATTTACAATAGGATTTTCAGGCTGTTCCCATTGTACATTACATTACATTATTGTTGTTACTATTTGTTTTACAAGAAATGAGCCAATCCTAAACGAAGGCACTTACAGTTAGGCTCTGAGGAATAAGGTTCAGGACCTTATTGATGCTAAAGAAATACAGTTTGAGGTGCCCGAAAGACCCAATGTTGTGACCGCTCCCATGCCCCAGCATGGAGTGAATGCTGTGGAAGAAGACCTGTATGTGGCCTCTGTGGATGATATTGTTACTCCATTATTGACTGTCAAGAGGAACCTGTTGCTAGCCGGTTTATTTCCTGGATGTAGCAAAGGTTGCCATTTATGTGCTGTTTCACCTGCTGGTTGTCCTTTGCTGAAGTCAGGCGTTTAAAACCTGATGGATAGCAAAGAGATCTTGTTTGAGAAGATTGTTGTTCCTGCTATCCCTGCTGAAGAAGTTTCTATTGTTACTATTTTCAACAAACCTCCTAAGGCTCCTTCAAAGAAGCCTGTCAAAATCATGTCCACTCAGAAGATTGCTCCTATCATCATCACTGTTCCGGGGCCCCTCCCCTATACATCTGACAAAGCTGTCCCTTGGCACTATGGGGCAGACGTTTATGTTCTTGGAGTAAAGCAAGAGTTTGATACTAGTACCGGCGTCAGTAACATCACCGGGCCTGCCAAAGTTACTCGCAGTGGTAGGCTATTCTCACCAGATATTGCGCCACCAGCTATTCAGAGACCGCTTATCATCACACCTGCAAGTGTGCCTGCTCCCCTTCCTGGTCAAGTTCCTGTTTCTACCCCTGCTGCCGAGTCATCTGACACTCGGGGCAAAGGGATTGCTACTGATTTGCCTGCCCTGACGGAGGCACCAAAGACAACCAATGTTGAAGCTTCCCAACAAGAGATGGAAGAGATTCTTAAGATTATCAAGAAGAGTGATTTCAATGTAGTTGAGCAGCTGGGGCATACCCCATCAAAGATTTCTATGCTATCACTATTGTTGTGTTCAGAGGCCCATGCCAAGGCCCTGATTTCCTTCCTGAAGACGGCCCATGTGCCACAAGAAACGCCTGCTGATCAATTTACCGATTGTGTGGCCAACTTGACTGCTGATAATGGGTTGGGCTTTTCTGACGCCGATTTGACCGCCAAAGGAAAGAACCATAACGATGCCCTGCATGTCTCCATTGAATGCAGGGGCACTACTCTTGCCCATGTGTTGGTAGACACCGGTTCTTCATTGAATATATTACCCAAGAAGGCCCTAGACAGGTTGGATTGTGAGGGTTTAAAGCTCAAGCCTAGTAACATTGTTGTCTGGGCCTTTGACGGTTCGAAAAGAATGGTACATGGGGAAGTTGACATTCCAATCAGGGTTGGTTCTCAAGTCTTTGATTCTACTTTCTATGTGATGGACATCCGACCATCCTATTCTTGTTTGCTGGGTCGTCCTTGGATCCTTAAGGATGGAGCTGTGACCTCCACACTACATCAGAAGCTTAAGTACCCGGTCAGAGGGAAGATTGTTACAGTTCAGGGGGAGGAAGAGTATATGGTCAGCCACCTCAACTCGTTCCGGTACATAGAAATGGATGGGGAATTCATTGAGACTCCATTCCAGCACTTTGAAGAAGTTCCTCAGACACTGGCATCAGCTGAAACTGTGATTGAAGACCCTCCTTTGAAGATGGCTTCCTTAAAGGATGCCCGGGCTGTTATTGAGAAGGGTGAGTGCGCAAACTGGGGCCGACTTCCTGATTTCACTCCAAAGACCGACAAGTTTGGTTTGGGTTTCACTGCAGAGGCTCAGAGGGCTGTTCGTAAGGCAAGGATTGGAAAACCTCCTGTGTTCATCACCAACTCGGGAGTGAATGTTATTGAAGACGACGTGGGGGAATCTGAATTCGACAGCTGGATCTACCCAACAACCGACGGTGGACCAAGCAACTGGACTGCCAAAGACTTCACACCTATTACTTTTGTAACTCAGTAATGAACTCTTTTGTTTTAAATTTGTAACAGACAATATTTTGAAACTTTTATGGCTCGGTGTCTTACCCGAGGCACCATGGCTTCATTTGTGAGGGCTTTTGTGTGTCATTTTCATATATCATCAATAAAAACATTGGACGTTTGTTGCATTTCAAAAATCTTGCGCTCCTTTTCTTTCTTTATTATATATTGCAAAACAGTTATATTTACACACACTCACCTATACAGGTTCCAATCCACTCTGGATCTCACTGGTAACGACTCTGCTACTGCCAGTTATGACTTCAAAAATCTGATCAACTTAGCCGAAGACGGAGGTGAAGATGATTGCGAAGTGCCTGGTGAGCTCGCAAGACTGTTACTCCAGGAAGAGAGGGCCATTCAGCCACATGAAGAGCCAGTGGAAACGATAAATCTGGGTACTGAGACAGACAGAAAGGAAGTCAAGATTGGTGCCAATCTAGAGCTCAGTGTGAAACAACGGTTGATTCAGATGCTGCATGACTATGTGGAAATTTTTGCCTGGTCTTACGAAGACATGCCTGGTTTGGATACCGACATTGTGGTTCATCACCTGCCTACCAAGGAAGAATGCCCTCCGGTAAAACAGAAGGTCCGGCGTATGCATCCAGAAATATCCGAGAAAATCAAAGCTGAGGTTATGAAACAATTTGATGCCGGATTTCTAGCAGTGACTTCTTACCCTCAGTGGGTTGCCAACGTGGTTCCAGTGCCGAAGAAGGATGGTAAGGTCCGAATGTGTGTTGATTACAGGGATTTGAACAGGGCGAGCCCTAAGGATGATTTCCCTTTGCCTCATATCGACGTTCTGGTTGACAACACTACTCAGCATAAAGTATTCTCCTTCATGGACGGCTTCTCCGGTTATAATCAGATCAAGATGGCTCCTGAAGACATGGAGAAGACCACTTTTGTTACTCAGTGGGGCACCTTTTGCTACAAGGTCATGCCTTTTGGGTTGAAAAATGCTGGGGCAACCTACCAACGTGCCATGGTTGCTTTATTTCATGATATGATCCACCATGAGATCGAAGTATACGTCGACGATATGATTGCAAGGTCCCAAACTGAGGAGGAACACCTTGACCATCTACGGAAGCTGTTTGACCGTCTGAAGTTGTACAAGTTGTGGTTGAACCCAAACAAGTGCACCTTTGGGGTGAGATCTGGAAAATTGCTAGGCTTCATCGTAAGCGACAAAGGCATTCAAGTGGACCCTGCCAAAGTGAAAGCCATACAAGAGATGCTAACTCCCAAGACAGAGAAAGAAGTCAGAGGCTTTCTAGGACGGTTGAACTACATTGCCCGATTCATCTCGCATCTAACTGCTACCTGTGAACCAATCTTCAAGCTACTGAAGAAAGATCAAGTAGTACGTTGGAACGATGAATGTCAGGCCGCTTTCGAAAGAATCAAAGAGTATCTCCAAGAACCACCCATTCTTATGCCGCCGGTTGAAGGGAGACCTCTAATACTATACTTGACAGTACTTGACAACTCAATGGGGTGTGTGCTGGGGCAGCATGACGAGTCTGGCCGAAAAGAACACGCCATTTATTACCTTAGCAAAAAGTTTACCGACTGTGAGACCCGATACTCACTGCTCGAGAAAACTTGCTGCGCTTTGGTATGGGCTGCTCGCCGGCTGAGACAGTATATGTTGACTCACACTACTCTATTGATTTCAAAAATGGATCCAATCAAGTACATATTCGAAAAGCCTGCTCTGTCCGGAAGAATAGCAAGATGGAAGATGATCTTGACGGAATATGACATCCAGTACACAACTCAAAAAGCAATCAAGGGAAGTGTATTGGCAGACCATTTAGCACACCAGGCAGTGGACGATTACCAGTCGATGAACTTTGAATTTCCAGACGAGGATATCATGGTAGTGACTGATTGTGAAGTACCTGGACCGGATGAAGGACCTGAGGAAGGATCCCGATGGTCTATGCAATTTGACGGAGCCTCGAACGCTTTGGGTAATGGTATCGGCGCTGTGATCATATCCCCTAAAGGCACTCGTACTCCACTTACCGCCCGGCTATGTTTCAACTGCACCAACAACATGGCGGAGTATGAAGCATGCATCATGGGTCTTCAAGCTGCAATTGACCTAAGGATCAAGTTTCTAAGTGTCTTCAGAGATTCCGCTCTCGTGATCAATCAGATCAAAGGCGAGTGGGATACGAAACACCCGAATCTTATTCCTTACAAGGAGTATGTGTTGACGTTGATTCCCCACTTCGAGGAGATAACTTTTGAACACTTCCCTAGAGAAGAGAATCAGTTAGCGGACGCGTTGGCTACAATGTCTTCTATGTTCAAAGTCAAATGGGATAACGAGGCGCCCCGGATCATTATTTGGAAGTTGGATGAACCTGCACATTGCTGCAATCTTGAGACCGAAGAGGTAACTGAAAAACCCTGGTATCATGAAGTGAAGAGGTACCTTGAAGCTCAAGAATACCCCGAAGACGCATCTGTTAATGACAAGAAGTTCCTGAGAATGTTTGCGGCAAAGTTCTTCCTCAGCAACGGCATTCTGTACAAACGAAACCATGATTCGACCTTACTGCGTTGTGTGGATAAGACTGAAGCAGAAAGGATCATGGAAGAGCTACATGAAGGTACCTTCGGAACACATTCCAGTGGACATACCATGGCAAAGAAAATCCTTCGGGCAGGATATTTCTGGTCCACAATGGAAGTTGACTGTTATCAGCACTCTCGGACTTGTCATAAATGCCAGATCTATGCTGATAAGGTGCACATTCCTCCGGTTCCTCTGAACGTCTTGACAGCACCTTGGCCTTTTGCAATGTGGGGCATTGATATGATCGGCAAAATCAGACCTGCGGCATCTAACGGGCACCGCTTCATCCTGGTAGCAATTGATTACTTCACAAAGTGGGTTGAAGCTGCTTCTTATGCTACCGTAACCAAGAACGTCGTGGCACGGTTCATTCGGCACAACTTGATTTGTCGATACGGTGTACCTGAGAGGATCATTACGGATAATGGTACCAATCTTAACAACAAGATGATCACTGAGCTCTACGAGAAATTCAAGATACAGCACCACAACTCTTCTCCCTATCGACCGAAGATGAATGGGGCTGTAGAAGCAGCAAATAAGAACATCAAGAAGATTGTGCAGAAGATGATAGTGACCTATAAAGATTGGCACGAAATGTTACCGTTTTCCCTTCATGGGTACCGTACCTCAGCACGGACGTCAACAGGGGCAACTCCATTTTCCTTGGTTTATGGCATGGAGGCAGTCTTGCCTATTGAAGTCCAGATACCCTCTCTCCGGATAATGAAGGATGCAGGTCTGAGCAAAGATGACTGGATCTAGACTCGGCTTGATCAATTAAACCTAATTGACGAAAAGAGACTCACTGCTATTTGTCATGGTCAAACGTACCAAAAATGGATGATCAGGGCATTTAACAAAAAGGTCAGACGACAAGAGTATCACGTCGGAGACTTGGTAATCAAGCGCATCATCCTTCCTCAAAGTGATCCCAAGGGAAAATGGACCCCTACATACGAAGGGCCATTTGTGGTTAAACATATCTTCTCAGGAGGAGCTATGATTCTAACCACCATGGATGGTGACGACCTTCCTCACCCCGCCAATGCAGACATAGTAAAAAGATACTACGCATGAATTAAAGACCCGTTAGGTTGACACACCTAGGGAAAAATAAGGGCTTCCCGGCAAACCAAAAGGGTTCGGGCAAAAATAAGGGACGAAATGAAAAAATCTGTACACCCGGCAAGTCGAAAACCTGAAAAGGCGGCTTGGGCAAAAATGGGTATCCCGGTGGACTGAAAACCCGAAAGGGCGGTCCAGGCAAAAGTTAGGGATAAAGCGTAATACTATGTCTCATTGGATCACCTTGCATCCAGAATTCGGCATCAACTATCGGGCTCAGATGACTCCAAACAATCAGCTTCATCTTCAACTAAGCAGCAAAGTGATGAGACGCTTGAAGACATAAAGGCGATAGCAGAGTTGGAACCCAGTGGGATTATTTTTCACATAGCTGTTTTGTTTCCTTTTCAAAATTGTATAAACTCTATGTTGCTCGGCGGCGTTCTCTTACTAGGACGTCAGCCTCCTGTACATAAAAACGCTTATTTACAGGAAAAATTCAAAATCAATACAAGTTCAATTTTTCAGACAAATTACCCATCCTTTTTCCTTTTTCTGTTTTGTTTTGCAAAGAACGTCCAATGTTCATTTTTGATATATGCATTTGACATTAATTTCTAATCATAAATATTTGCATGCGAAACAAAGGACTAATTACAGATGACATCAGAAACAGGGGCAATAAAGAATTGTCTAAGCGATCTAGTTGCTCTGTCCACCGAGGTACCAAGGTAAGTTCGGCTGAAGAATGTAACCAAGTTACCTCAACTCCCCACAGAGTAAGACAAGATTCAGCAATACTCTCCCCAGGAAGAGTTGGTCCCCCATCAGCCCTGAAAAGGCACAGTATCTCCAGCAAGTCAGCGATACTCTCCCCAAGCAGAGTTAGTCTACTATCAGCCTTAAGGAAGTTGGGTATCCCCAGAAGATCTCAACATTCCCCAGCGGAGTATAGACACTCCTCAGCAAGCATCCCCGGCAGTCATAATATAAGATTGTTCCCCGGCGGAATACCAGACACCCCAGTGGAACTCCTCCTCAGTACAGTCAGAAAAATTTCCCCAGGAAAGTTAAATCATCCTCCTCAGTAGATTCTGAAGCCTATGCCCAGTAGATTCTGGAAGCTTATCCCCTGCAGAGTACGAACGCATCTCCCCGGCTTCATTCAAAGGTTATTTCCCACCAGGGCTTATAACTGGGTTATCCTCAGCTAATTACCACGGAAAGATCGTCCTCGGCAAAGTTCTTCCTATCCCCAGCGGAGTTCATCAAATTCCCCAACATAACTTATCAATGGAATCCCCAGCAGAGCTCTCATCAAAACCTCAGCGAAGTATCTCTTCCCACAGAGTAATTCCCGGCAGAGTAATCTCTCCAACAAGTTTATTCCCCAACGGAGTCATCTTCTCCTACCGGTTTATTCTTGCAACCATCATCCCCAACGGAAGCGAAGAACTCTACTCTTCAACATCAGCCCAGGATTTGATTTCCCGGCCTTCGTCAAGGATTTATTTTCCTAGACAAAAATACATTCATCACATTATCATACACCATGACGCATGCATATACGCATCATATCACACAATCTCATTTATTTTTGAGAACATCATGACATCATGCATCTCATACATCATGACATTGCATGCAACTAATGTTTTGCCTTTTCAGGAAAAGGTCAATCCAAAGATGATTACTATCAACTATCACAAT
This sequence comes from Vicia faba, assembly GCA_948472305.1. Taxonomy (NCBI): domain Eukaryota; kingdom Viridiplantae; phylum Streptophyta; class Magnoliopsida; order Fabales; family Fabaceae; genus Vicia; species Vicia faba. The sequence goes on from OX451735.1 coordinate 243,283,655, forward strand.
TTCCAGATTCGATACCTGTACCCAGCCAGGGCATATCTGTAGACGATAATTTCCAGATTCGATACCTGTATCCAGCCAGGGCATATCTGTAGACGACAATTTCCAGATTCGATACTTGTATCCAGCCAGGGCATATCTGTAGACGACAATTTCCAGATTCGATTCCTCTATCCAGCCATGGCATATCTGTAGATGACTAATTCCATATTCGATTCCTGTATCTAGCCAGGGCATATCTGTGAGTATTTGATTGTGGATTCGACACCTGTATCTAGCCAGGGCATTTCTGCATGAATAGTTTAGAGATTCGATACCTGAATCCAGCCAGGGCACGTCTGTAAGCAACCTTTTGAAGTTCCGGATTCGATTCCTGTATCTAGCCAGGGCATATCTGTGAGATTTTGATTGTAAGATTCGATACCTGTACCTAGCCAGGGCATATCTTCATGAATAGTTTGAAGATCAACACCTGTAACAGGCCAAGAAACCATCTTCCTTTCTCAAAGTACGCAAGTTCTCGCTATGGAATCTCTTACGCGATCAACACTTCCAAATGGCATCTATAAGCCCATTCCCGACAAGGTTCTGTCACGTCTCCAGATGGCATCTATAAGCCCATCCTCCTATCCACCATCTCTCTAAATGGCATCTATAAGCCCATTCCCGCCATCACGTTGCTGATACTCCACTATGCGAGTGCAAATTTCTGGGCACACTAGTGTTCAATCATCTTCCACCTTCGGATCACGAAAGGCACGCAAGCCAATCTACATCCTCAGGTCTAAGAAGATTGAACAGGGGCAACTGTTGTACCCCAAAATTTGCCCTCCCATTTCATCAATATTTTCTCACCACAAGACCCTTGGAGCTCAAGATCAAGTTAGGGTTTGCTCTGCTCAAGACTCCTCCTTGCACTGTTGACCCAAATTAGGGTTTGAGTTTACACAAAGATGTTTTTACCTAAAAAGCCCAAAGTGACTTTCATGCTTCATGTTGGACTCACAAGTTTATCCATACCAAGTTTCAAGCCTTGATTCCAATCTTTGCCCAGTCAATTGGACAGTTGACCTAGAAATCAGCTGTATTGGGGAAAAAGCCAACTGTGGCCAATTGACAGTCAAACCTCATGATTTTTGACCCACATCAACATTATGAACTCATATGGACCATTTGATCAAGTTTGAATCACAATTCCACAAGAAATTTGATCAGATCACCAAAAGGGCAAAATGGTCATTTTTAGGGTTTTGACTGCACAAAGGCAATTTTTGACTGTTTGACCTAGCCAATGACAAACCAAGCTCACATATGGACTCAAGGACTCAATGACATGGTCTTGACACATTCAACAAGTTCAAAAGATCCCAAATGCACAAGATTGACAGATGAATTTTCCAATCAACTGATCAAAATTTGACTGTATACTGAAAAGTCAAACTTTGACTTTTTGGTCAAAATCAAGTGCCAAGATTCATTTTTCATCAAGACATGTCAAATTATGAAACTTGTTCATCAAGAAATCAAAAATTACAAATTAGGGTTTGAAATGAAGAAATTTCATAAACTTGTTCATTTTTCCTAAACTTTGTCCCATTTTTTCATCAAGATGTATTTGGATTCAAGCAAAACTCAAAACATGAAAGTTATAGTCCATTGCAAAATCTACAACTTTTATTCACAAAGTTTCCTCAAAAGAAGCTTGTAGCTCAATTTATGATTTTTGGAATAGGGGTGCAAAACATTCTTAACTTAGAAATTTTTTGACCTATTTTAGGCAGGATTTTTGCCCAACTTCATGGCCACTTTTCACATGCTTCCACTTGGAATTTCAACTTGAATTACAAAGATGGATTGTAGTACACATTCCAAGCTTTCCAAATTGTCCAAGAACTCATCAAACACCCTTGTGGTTAGGGAGTTACGAATTGGAAAAGTTGGGCAAAAGTCACTTTGATTATGGCCAAATTACATGTTCATAACTTTGCATTTTCAAACTCAGCATGGTTCAAGCTAGGTTACAGGCCTCTAATCCCTTTCTTACTCAATAATTCAATGCTAAACCATTGTGCCAAGATGTTATTTCATTCATTTGGGCAATACATGTTAGATTAATCCATAATTAGAAAAAGCATTTTATCCATTCTTGTAAAGCATGGCTTTATGTCAAAACACAAATCAAAGAAGTACAATGCAGATCTTCTAGGCACAAGTTTATGGACTAATCCCATTGATCAAGGAGAGATTATGCAGCATGCTTGAGGGACGTGCCTTGGCCTATAATCTAAGTTGACAACTTTTGCTTAGATAAGAAGAAACTTTGCAAAACAAAACACAACTTACATTCCTGCAAGCAAGAACTAAAGCAAACTTTCTCCACACATTGCATACTCCCTAACCAACCTAAAACACGACCAAACCATCTCTCAAACCTCCATATACAGAAAAACACAGTTTTGTGGCAAAACAGGGCATAGGCTGCAACTTGAATCCCACAGCATCATTCCATCGTGCGTTTTCATCCAAACCAGTTCAAAAACATTCCCTACCATCCATACAAACTATCCCAAGCCTTGGAAACAGACTGTAACACCTCTAACCAAGTGTACCATTTTCACTTTTCTCTCTTGCAGGTTGACTTCTATAGCTTGATACAGCAAGATTCAAAGCACACCAAGCATTGGAGAAGCATCCCTGAACTTCAAGCAAGCTGTACAAGTCCTCACACTACAGTGAAAGTGCCTCCATTGCTGTACACGATTCAAGCTGAATAGGTAAAAGTTTGAACTTCTATCTCTCTATCCAGGCATATCTAGGCTTAGGTTTGTGAAGAAGTTATGTCCTACTCATGGCCCTGAAGCTACCCATATCATTACTTTTCATTTATGTTGTGTGTAATGAGAGAATTTGGAACCTGAAAATTAGAAAAAACTTAGGTCAGGAATTGGGGATGAAGAAATTCTCCTTTGTTTCTTAGAGTTAAGTCAAGTTCTTTATATGTCTGGATTCGTCTCTTGATGCTCTACATTTTTGGTGTTATGAGTTTTGCTTGAAAGTCCAGGAATCAGGAGTTAGGAAACGCGCGTTGTTGTTTGTTCAAACAAGTCTGGAGGTTGAAGATGACTGGCTTGGGCTGGGCCTGAGTCAGTCCTACTTTTTGCACCCCTTTTTTCAATTTGCACCCCCATGGCCCATTATGTGATATATTTGTTATTTTTGATTTTTTTTTTATTCTGATTTTATATTTTTATTCAAACATGAAAAAACAATAAAAATATTTTTCTCACATTTTTTGCATTTTATTTGGTATTTATTTGTTTCATTTAGTTCCATATGTAAATATATATATATATATATATATATATATATATATATATATATATATATATATATATATATATATATATATATATATATATATATATATATATATATATATATATATATATATATATATATATATATATATATATATATATATATATATATATATATATATATATATATATATATATATATATATATATATATATATATATATATATACTTTTATTTAACATACTAAAAATAATACAAATACATTTTATTTTCTGATTTTATTTTATTTTATCTTTTGAAAACATTTTCTAAAAAATATACTTTTTTTTGTAAATAGTAAAATATTTTTATTTTTGTGTATATTTAATATATTTAGTAAATAATACAAATACTTATATATTTAGAATATTTAGGATAAAAATACAAAAATGATACATTTTTATTTTTATTAATATTTAACCTCAAAAATCACTTTTTTACAATATACTTCCTTTTTATTTATTTTTTGTATATAGTTAATAAATATTGTATATAATAAATAATAAATACCTTTTATTTAACAAATTAGGGTTTTGCCCTAAACCATGAAAATACCCAAAAATTAACCTTTTTATTTTTGTTTATTTGTCCCATAAAAAATACTTTTACATACATATAAAAATCATTTTTTGCATCTTGCATATTTATTGTATTTTATTTAATTATTGTACAAATAAATAACTTGTATATTCAATTTGGATTGTAATAGTTTAGATTTAAATTTCTTGCTAAATATCCCCATTTGAACATTTGTACCCCCCATCCCATAATTGTGTTGTAATAATTTAGGATTTTAAATTCCGCACTTTAAAGCTTTCTGAATATGCCATGATAGACTTAGGGTTTGTATGCAAAAAATCAAATAACAAATAGCTTGACCTAATTCAAAGATAAAAAAGCATGAAAATGGACAACACCAATCACACTTGCACCCATAGGGTTACTCCACTTGTTGCCTTCAATAATGGGCCATGTTGCATGTTGAGTGTTTTTGGCAAAAAAAAAAACAATATCAAATGATCATAGTCCCTCGACGACGCTTTCGAAAGTTGCCTAAAAATGATCAAGTCCCTTAAAGGAAAAGTTGCCAAAGACACTTGGCACCATTGCAATCATGGTCCAAACGATGACCCGCGCCTGTCCCGTTAACATCCTAACACAAGATTACCCACCAAATATAATGGCGGAACAAAGTTGTTAAAAGGGTTAAAACATAGGAAAAATCTTTGAGTAAATTTAGGGGTAGACAACTCTTAGTTACTTGATAAACTTGCAAAAAAACACTTGCCTACTTTTCAAAACACACATCACAACACACTTTCAAAACAAACTTTCAAAAACATTGAAAACTTTTCAAAAGATAAGTACACCTTTGTATACATTCAAACATGGATCATTACAAAGGTTGCCACAACAAATGGCCTCTTTTCAAAACATTTTCAAACCCACACACAAAGCACCATTTCAAACAATTGAAAACACAAGGCAAGTGATCTAAGCAAGTAACTAAGAGCCCATGGATAACCATGGATAGAAAGGGTGCTAATACCTTCCCTTTCTATAATCTACTCCCCGAACCCAAGAAAACATCTCAAAGGTTTTTGCTGTGCTTTTTAACCTTTCCTTAGGATAAAATAAAAAGTCGGTGGCGACTCTTGCTCAACCGAAACATTTGCAAAAACAAACGCAAAACCCAAGTCAGTTCTCCCACCGTATCACAGACATCAAAGAGAGCTTACACAATGAACATCAGTAAGGAGCTTAATGTTGTCAAGAAGGGAATATTTGGCTTTTCTGTTGAACAGAGGCCATTCATGGCATGAAGAGGTTCTTTCCCTATCCCCAGTGAAGTTTCGCTTCTTCAATAGAGTTTTATTGCCCCAGAAATCTTTTTCAAGAGAAAGGCTTTGTTCTGAGACTCCAAGTTTGAAGATGTCGCATATCCCTAGTGGAGTTGTTTAAATGGGAACTCACATTCTGAAGAAGTTTCAATTCTCTAGTGGAGTTACCAATTCGAGATTTATCGCCCTGGTCTCTCATTTCCCAGCTAATCTGTTGCTTGGGGCATTCATATGTTATGATCTTTCCTTTTGCCCAATAAGGTCGATACTGCGTGACTATCTGCATGATCCATCCAATGGTTGCATTCCAAAAGTTCAAAAATCTCCAACAAAACATTCTTCAACAGAGTTCTGTTTCCCCGGTGAAGTCTTGTTTCCTCAATAGAGCTTTGTTCCCCTACAAATGTTTTTACCCCTCATGTCTGGTTTTTTATATCGGTGGCATCCTTAACACGGTTGCACGCTGTCTTTTCCAGAGATTACAGTCTTTCCCTGAACTTCTCCCACAATGTCTAATATTCATTTGGCATCCCTCTCTAGAAGCTACAATGTTGATATGATCTTCTCTAGGAGTTTTCAATTTATTTTTGCAACTCCTCTCTTTGTTTGTAGCCTGTTCCTACCAGTTACTCATTTGTTACTCCCTGCAGAGTCTCATCTCCTAAAGGGTTTCTCTCCGGCGATTCCTCGTATCTTCTCCTCTTCAACAGATTTTGCAATTTAGTTTTGCAAAGTCTTGCCAAATCTTGACTTCTCGTTTGGCCATTCCATAGTGAAACATTTAAACATGCATCATTACATTGAATCTACCAAAACGCGTAGCATTTCCATTATATGGAGCATTACGCTATAAAAAAAATTCAAACTTACATCGGAATTTAAGCCATTACCATTTCTGTTTATCCCCAGTGATTTTCTAATTCTACAAGTTTATTCCCAGCAAGGTCTTTTTCTGCATGATCTCAATTTTCACCCCATACAAATATCCTTTTAATGTTAATCATTTGATTGTTTGAGTGTATACTCTTGATCATAGTTCAGTTTCTCCCTGGCACAGTCTTTTTGGGTTTAGTCTTCACTGCCCTCACCGGTTCATTCTAATGTCTATTGGTCTACCTTTTGAATACCAATTTCGTCTTGATATTCGCTTTCAGCAGGTTTTTAGGTGTACGCCCTAATCTCCTTTCTTTAGGTCGAGCTCAGAGTTTCGTCTCCTCACCTTGCGCATGAAATCTAGTTTCGTTCTAGTACTCATCTAGTTCAGTTTTGTCTAACTAGTTATAATGAGTCGAGTTTCATCTCATTTTTGTTTTCATACCTTGGACTTTATAAGTTATCGTTTACTGAACCCTTTTCGGTTATCATTTACCGAGTATCTTTGCGGTGCTCGTGCTGCGTCCCTAGTTGAATTCAGTCTCTTTTGTTCCTTGGATTCTTTTTTCAGTTTTCGTCACTTTTTATTCATTTCTTCTGAGACCAACATGTGCTCTAAGAAACATGCGCTCTCATCACTTTGCTTTGGGTCGAGTTTTAATCTCGTCGCCTGTGTATGAAATACAGCTTCGTTCTGGTAGTCATCTAGTTTAGTGTCACCTAACTAGTCATAATGAGTTGAGTTTTGTCTCATTTTTTGTTTTCATACCTTGGACTTTATCAGTTATCGTTTACTGAACCCTTTTTTGGTTATATTTTACCGAGTCTCTTTGCGGTGTTCGTATTGTATCCCTGGTTAAATTCAGTCTCTTTTGTTCTTTGGATTATTCTATCAGTTTTTGTCACTGTTTATCCATTAATCTAAGACCAGCAGGTGCTATGAGAAACATGCACTCTCATCACTTTGCTATGGGCCGAGTTTCGCCTCGTCACCCGTGCGTGAAATCCAGTTTCGTCCTGGTACTCATCTAGGTTAGTTTCATCTAATTGGTTATTTGGGTCGAGTTTCATCTCACTTTTGTTCCTCACTCCTAGTATTCTTTCATTTCCTTCATACTCTCTATCTTAGTTTGAGATTAGCAGGTGCTCCTAGAATCACGCACTCTAGCCACTTCATTTTGGGACGAGCTCAGAGTTTCGTCTCCTCACCCGTGTACTTTTTATTTTCCAGAGTTTAGTTTCGCCTATTCTCTTTGGTTTGAGTCTTATCTCACCCTTTTCTGGTCCAGTTTCATCCTGACACATTTTTGCGGAGGTTTAGTTTCGTCTATTCTTCTACGTTTTGGTTTTATCTCATTTTTATCTGCGTTACAGCTTCATTCTGACGCAGGTCTTGGGGGTTTTTCTGCTTTTTCTTCAAGAATGTAAATTTTCGGGTTCTTTCATATTTAATCATCTTCAACTTTGAACGCTCGAAAGTCGTCGTTTTTCTCACTTATCCAGTTAAAGATGATTGAATAGGGGCATCTGTTGCACCCCAAAATTTACCCTCTTGATTTAGGCTTACGTTTCATCATAAACATCATATTGCATTGCATTCATACATGGTGTAGGGATCGAGTATTTTGGTTTATCAAGCCTCCCTCAAGCTTTGGAAGATTGATTGTATTGACAAGTTTCTCAAGGAGAGCCTTATTATCTAAACCTCTGGATCTTTCAAGCCCAAAGTTTTCACATATCCCAAGGTATCTTATCCACCTCATTGGATCATCAGAAGATTGAGTATTATGTTGTTATAAGGAAAACCACTTCCTTTTTTATTCATCGGTCAAGATTAGGGTTTTGCCCAAGTTAGAGTTATTGGGGTCTAAATGAGCCAATTTTTGAAGCATCATTTGTTTATCATCATTGGAATCATTTTTTTTCAAAAAGCCTCTCTTGATGCCCTGAGGAATTAGGGGTTTGAAGCTTGACCAATTATCTCCCAATGTAGAGTGCAAAATTAGGGTTGGAGTTTTAATCATGGATTCTTTGTAATTTTGAGTGGAAACTCGTGCCATAGCCTCTATGCGTTTTTAATGTCATATGTTTGAAGTTTTGGTTCACTAATTTTGAAGAAAAGCGGTTCAATTAAATCAAAAGGGCAAAACACTCATTTTATTCAAAGTCAACAAAATCAAAGTTGACCAAGTGGACTTTTTGTTAACATGAAGCATTTGACATGTATTTTCATGTGGGATGATCATTGATGATTTATTTTGATGAGAACTGCAAGTTTAAGAGGTTACTTGGGTTTGAAGTTATCTTGGTGATTGAAAATTTCACTAAGTGTCCTTGATTTCTGGCCTGACTTTGCAAGGGCATAACTTTCTCATTTTTCAGGGGATTTTGGTGGTTCTTTTTTCCAATTTAAGAGGGGGAAAAGATCTACAACGGCCCACAGCGGACAAGAAACACACTTCATGCTCAAAATCGAAAGTTATGAGTCTTTGAAGTTTAAGGCAAGTTGGGCATTTGTTGAGGCACCTTGGGCGTCTGGCCAGGCAAGGCAAGGCATTTGGCCTAGGAAATTCATCAAACAGTTGGTAACATACCTATATCTTTTGGTTCAAGTCATAATTCAAAAATGTGCCTCGTGCATTTTAAAGAGGACTATGAAAGCTTCTCATTGAACTTGGAATCAATCAATTTGATTTAAATTCGAAAGAGTTGTGGTTTGAGGAAGTTGGGTGCTAAAACTGGATTCGAGTGGCTCTCTCTGATTTCCTTTAGCTTGGACCATTCAAGTTGGCTTTCTGGGCTGGTCGAAGCCTCCTTGTGCTCCCTTTGATTTTCCTTAGTATGGACCATTCGAAGTGTGACTTTGTGGGCTGGTCGAAGCCTCAGTTTTCTCTCTTTGATTGAACTAACTGAGGTGTCATCCTGTGGGCTGGTCTAAGCCTCATTCATCTTGCTTCAGTTTGGACCATTCAAATTGGTACCTTGGGCTGGTCGAAGCCTCATTTCTTATTTCTTCGTTTGGATAGTTTGAAGTGTTATCTTAAAGGCTAGTCGAAGCCTCACTTTTCTCTTTTCGTTTGGACATTCGAAGCATTATCTTGAAGGCTAGTCGAAGCCTCGCTTTTCTCTCTTTGTTTGGACATTCGAAGCATTATCTTGAAGGCTAGTCGAAGCCTCACTTTTATCTCTTCATTTGGACTCAAAGTGTCTCCTTATCGGTTGGTTGAAACCTCATTCATGCTCTCAATTTGGACCAATCGAAGTGTTATCTTGGGCAGGCCAGCGTGCGCAGTTTTGGGCAAGTTGGTTGGATTTGCCCAGGAATCCAAAGCCTCATATCTTGCTCATCCTTCCATCATTTCTTTCAAACCTCAGGTTGTTTTTAAGCTTAGAATATGTTCTTTAATTGGCTCAAGGAAGATTTGACAATGCATGATCCAATTTTATATGGCCTCATTTAGAAATCAATTGACTCTTGGTGCACGCATGGGGCATGCAAGTTGCAGTTTTTTTTACATCCTTCGATTCTGACTTTTGGTGCACATGTGGGTCATACAAGTTACAGATTTTATACATCCTTCGATTCTGTTTAGTTTCAGGGTGATATTGCACATGCTTGTCACGAACCACACACTTCATTTCTTACTCCTTTTGGCCAAACAATCACACTTTCCTTGCCTCCCCACGCTTTCTGCATTTTTGCCAAAATTGGTAACTTTCATCACAAGAAAATCAGTCCCATGTGCAATCCTTTCCACCTCACCCCTCACGCTTTGTTTGCATCACTCATAGCTCATCAAAATGCAGCATAAAAAGCCAAATCAACAAACAAAACGCAAGCACATGATCTCACATTTCCATTCACCTGTTTTGGCCAAATTGCCCCCCCTACGGATTTATATGAGTTATGACCCTATTGCCCTCACTCTAAACACTTTATATAAACACTACAGTGTTCATTCAAAAAGAAAAAAGGAGAATAAGAGAGGAACGAAAGGTTGGAGGAAGCTCAAGATCTGAAACTACTTTTTTCTCTCAAAATCCATTTCTTCGATTCTCCCAGCTTGCTTGTGCATTTTGAGTGATTCTTCTTGCATTATCTTCTCCAAGTGCTAAAGATTGCAGATCAAGGATTGGTTTGCAGCTGGAGTGAAGGAGACAGTATATACACTTTTGCCTCAAAGGTTAGAATCCTCAACTTTGAATCCTGATTTCTGACCATGAATTGTATGATTTGAGTTTGGAACCATGTTGTTTGATGTTAGTTAAGTGTTTCTGCAGCTTTAGAGCTTTTGATTTGATGAGATATGTATGTATGATGAATCTGAAAATTTCTGCTCAGTGTGTTTTCGCAATTTTCATGAGATATGTTCTTGATCTGTGTTTAATCATTCAGTGTGATTCGAATAACATAATGTAGATCTTATTTCTAGCTTTGATTTGCACAAAATTTCATGAAAAATGGTGTGTAAGTGAGTATGAACGATAGATCTTAACATGAGCCCTAGTATTTGATCTTCCCTGATTTTATTTCTTGATCAAAACTTGATGAAAAATTATGAAAAATTTCATGAAACTTAAAAATAATATTTCTGACCTTGTGTATTTGTTTCAGAATTTTTGAAAATGTTTTGATTGGTTTTAAAATTCGTGTGTTTAATTAATTTCTTGTTTAATATTTGATTTTATTTTGATATGTCTCTTGATCCAAAAAATCATAGAAGCTTATTTTTAATTCTAATATTTGAATATAATTTTGGTTGAATATTTTTCTTACTTTTGATTAGAATTTTGTTTTAAAACGTGTATATTTGTTTAATTGTTTAATGGTTTAAATTTTGATTTGATTTCTGACTTTTCCTTAATGCAAAAAATATGGAAAAATAAGTTTTATGATCCATGGAGTTTTCTTTATTTGTGTATGATTTTAGTTTGAATTATTTAGAATTGGAACTTTATTAATCAATAATTGAGTTTATTTTCTAAATAATTAGGGTTTTGGTAATTCACTTGTTTGATTTAATTCCAAAAACTAATTTTCATTAAGTTCCAATTGAATTCAGCTCTTGTTTAAAGTTCATAGATGGATCGAGGATCTCAAAAATATTTTTCTTGCATTAATTGATGAGTTTTGGTATTTTCCATTGATTTATTTTGAAAGTTTGCCTAGTTTGGTAGTTTTGCCAACTAGTTTTGGTCTTTGAGCCTCATTTGATCCTTTCCTCTACTGTCCATAAACTTAAAATATGTTTTCTGACTTCTATACATCTCAAGGATGTTGAGAAATATTTTGTTTGAATTATGGAAGTCCATTTCTATTTTTGATGAGTCTTCAAAGAGAAAGTTCCCAACTGATGTTGCATATCTTGTTTCAATTTATTTGATGGCCAATGAACTTGTGATAGGCCTATAATTTGACACTTAATGATCATGATACTCCTGTTTTCCTCACACCAATTCAAATCAATTCACTTGAGTTCCCATAAGTGGTTAATGAGCCCTTTAGATTCATGCCTCTTAACTAATGATTCTTTTCTTGTTTTTTTTACTTTGAACTTTAAACTTTTAGTTTGAGATTGAGGTCATCAAATGATCAATTATAACATGTTTAGGAATGATACATCAAGGATAGTCTCATAAATACTTGAGATCACTTGACCCCTAATGTTTGAACTATTCCATCTTATTGTGAACTTGATATTCAACCCTTTCTTTTTTTTTGAATCTTTGAGGTATATTGAATGCACTTGTGAAACATGTATTAGAATAAACATTTAAACTTTTGATCATATCCTCATAGCATGTTAGAAGCTTGATTTCAAGCCTTTGAATGGTTTAAGTCTTATAACTTTGTCTTTGTTTGAATTCTTTGCCTTGCTAACTTTTGATCCAAGCTTTGTGATACATTTTGTGGAATCCCTCTTCTTTGTTATGCTTGTGAACCATAATTAAATGAATGAGTATGGGTGTGACGTGTTTTCTACTGACTTCTAAAGTCTTTGTTTATATTTCTTCTCTAGCTCCTTTGATCCTTGATTGATATTTACTTGTCAATTCAACATGGTGACATGAAAGGAGCAACAGTTCTTTAGTTTTGACCTAGTTGTTGTTTGAGTTTGCTTGATGCTTCTTACATATACTGATTGGATGTTTTGTCATCATGTTCTTCCATTTCTTTGGCATACCATCTTCCATCCCTTATTGGTTCATCATCCATCTTTGAAATCACTAATTTGTCTGTTGAATGTGTGAGGTACTCTGAGGAGAGTTTCTCCATTTAGACTTGGTATTGTAGTGTTCCACTTTATTTGTGGAACACAATTGGTTGTGTTTGCACCATTCATGTGCTTTGTATATTTGTCATTCTTTTTCAGGATATATATGTTTCATGAATGTTATACCTCACCTATGGGATATGTTCATATTTGGAGCCTCAATGCATATATTTGATGGCGTGATTTGTTTGCTGATGCTAGCTTGCTTGAAGTTCTCTGGGTTTCTTTTTCTTGCTCATTTGCTACGGATAGTTATCTGTTTGGTATTACACTATTTCCCTTTTACTGTGTCTGCTCTTTATTGCTTTCTATTGCATGATGGGATCTCCATTGTTGATATATGTCGGGAGTCCCTCTGGTTTATTTAAAGACCTGTTTAAGGCGATTCTTCATATGTACCTTGCTTGCTAATCATGTTTAAGCACTTGTTTGCTTACTTGTTTGGTATTTACCACGCTCCTTTAAGATTTCTCGTGTAGGGTTAGTCCTCGAGCTAGACCTTATGATAGGAATCCACGTATGCTAACATAGGTTAGAAACCTCCCTTTTTCATCCTCAACCTTAGGGTCAATGATTGTATTATAACATTAGGGCTAGAGATTAGGATAGTCTCCCATAGTTGTTTTATTTTCCTTTGCATTCTTGCATCCTAAAACTAAAAATTCTTCTTGGCAAATCATAAAATACCTTTAATGAACTTAAACCCTTATTTAAGGTAAAAAATACAAACCAATCTTAATTGCTTGTGCGTCTTCCTGTTTTATTTTAAAATCTTGTCAGATTGATGTTTCGCCATCTTTGCCATGATACCCTTTTATCTTTTAGTCAATGTTTCGCCATTGCATATTTGTTTGAAGTTGATGTTTCACCATCACACATTCTTTTAGCCGGTGTTTTGCCATCACACATGTTTGTTATCCTACCCTGATTCTCAATATCATAGTAGGTGTGATGTTTTATCATTTGGTTTATCGATGTTTCGCCATCTTTGCTATGTTATCTTCCTATCTTTTAGCCGATGCTTCGCCATCGCATATTCATTTAGTCAGTGTTTCACCATCGCACATGTTTGTTATCCTACCTTGATTCTCAATATCATTGTTAGGTGTGATGTTTTGTTTTCTGGTTTATTGATGTTTCCCCATCTTTGCCATGTTATCTTCTTATCTCTTAGCCGATGTTTCGCCATCGCACATTCTTTTGGCCATTTTCGCCATCGCACATGTTTGTTATCCTACTTTGATTTTCAATATCATTATTGGGTGTAATGTTTCATCATCTTGTCTGATATTTTGCTATTATGCTGGCGTTTTATCGCCTTATCTGAGTTTGTGTTACCATGCGATGTCTTATCATCTCTTTTTGCTATTTTAGCATCATTGTTGACATTTTTGTTGTTTTATCTGATGTTTTACCATTTTGATTGTTGCTTTTATTTCCTTAACTAAAAAACACAAACCAACCAAAATATATGAGCCAAACTATGGTTGCTCTGATTCCTTAAAAGGGATACGTAGGCATTGGGGTAGGGTCCAAGCTAGCACAAATTTTATTTTCCCTACATTATTTTCTCTTTTCTTTTGTATGCATTCCATCTTTGCATTTTCTTTTAGCTATTAAGCTTTAGATATAGATTCTTATGCACCCATTAGATTAGACAACAAGAGTGGATACCATAGAGTACTACGGGCGTGTGGGTGCTAATACCTTCCCCCCATGTAATAGACTCCCTTACCCGATATCTCGGTCATTTGATCGTGATTTCACCCTTCTCAGGTTTTCTCGATGTTTACCTTTCCCTTCTTGCGGGATAAAAGACTTTCAGTGGCGACTTCATTGATTTTTATATCGAATGACGGTTCGGCCAGTTGTTTCACATCCGACCTGCGCTGATTGTTTTGTTATTGATTTGATGCAGGATGTAAAATAAAGCTTCTCAAATAAGCTTTTGTTTTGATGAAGACAAACCATGGCTAACAAAGAAGGCAAAGATTTTGGTCAAGCATCTAAGCATCTAAGGATAATATCTTCACTCAAAGCTCTCAACAACTTTAAAGGTATAATAATATTATCTACTTTGATCTTAAGATATAGATGCTCAAAAATGAAAAAGAAATGTTTAAGAATCATTACTCAAGCTTTTCAAAGATAAAATTTCACTTTTCTTCTGCATGCAATCGATTTACATCTTAGTGCAATCGATTGCACTCTTCAAAAATTTCAAATCTTTTGCTTCTGTTTCTTTGTGAAATCGATTTACATTCCTATGCAATCGATTGCATACTTAAATTTTTCAAAACGTTTGCTACTGACCTTGCATGCAATCGATTACATTGTTAGTGCAATCGATTGCACTCAGTTAATTTTTGCTACTGACTTTGCATGCAATCGATTACATTGTTAATGCAATCAATTGCACTCTTAAAATTTTGAAAAAATAGCTGTTGAAAACCTTGTGCAATCGATTACACACTTCACGAATTTGAAAAATAACAGCTTTGTTCATGCCTTTTGATCATGCCTTTTTATTACATCTTTTCACTCAAACTTGGCATTTGTTCATGATACATTTCCAGATCTTCATGATGTTTCAAAAGGGTGTTATGAACATATAAATATTCAATTTCAAATCCAGACCAAACACCTTCTTTCAAAATATTTTTCTGAACTTTAAAAATACAAACTCAAGCATTCTTCATTTTTAATGCATAAGTTTTCTGCACATTTTCATACTTCAAACAGAAAACTTTCAGCAAATATATCTTGAGTCTTTGTACAATATTATTATTAAAAGAAGAAGATTATACATTGTCAAATCACTCTTAGTGATCAATATTACTCTACTCACCTAAACTCACTTATGACCAGAAAAATAAGAACCATCATCACTAAAAACCAGAATTTTTAAAAGTACCTAATTCACCCCCCCTCTTAGACGCACTTTGTACTTACAATTGGTATCAGAGCAGGTTATAGGTAACCTGCTCCTAAAAGATCCAGAATGGCTTCCGCAAATCATAATCCCGTTTTCAGAGATGGTGGTAGTAACAACAAGCCCCCTCTATTCTGTGGTGAATATTTTGACTTCTGAAAAATTCGCATGAAGGCGCATCTAGAAGCACAAGGAGAAGAAATATGGGATGCCATCGAAAGTGGTCCATTTATCCCGATAACGGTAATCAATGGTGTTGGCTCATCAAAGCCTAAAACTGCATGGGATGATGATGATAAGAAGAAAGTTCTCTATGACAAAAAGGCAATAAACCTTCTTCAAGGTGCACTTAGCATGGGCAAATTCTTCTGTATCTCAGCATGCAAAACAGCAAAGGAAATATGGGATACCTTGGTACAAACTCATGAAGGAACGGTTGAAGTAAAAAGATCAAGACTAAATACCCTAAGTCAAGAATACGAACTATTTCGAATGCACCCGGAGAAACCATTCTTGACTTACAAAAGAGATTTGTGAACTTGACAAATCATCTAAGTGCTCTTGGTAAAACCTTGACGAATGATGAATTGAATCTGAAAGTACTTAGATCCTTAACTAGGGAATGGAAACCAAAGGTAACGGCAATTTCAGAAAAGAAAAGTCTCTCCAACATGACATCCGCAACTCTATTTGGAAAACTTCAAGAATACGAAACGGAACTCGAAAGACTCAAAAAGCATGAAAATCAAGAGAAGAAATCCAAGAATATTGCTTTGAAGATAGACTCCAAGGAAGTTGAAAAGGAAAACAGTCTAGAAGAAGATGAAAACTTCATGCTTCTTGTTAAAAGGCCTGGTAAGTTCTTCGGTAGAAATGACAAACATTTTTCTCATTCAAAAGGAAATAAACATTTTCAGAAAAAGGAAGGATCCATATCAACACAAGAAATCACATGTTATGAATGTGGTAAGCAAGGTCATATCAAGCCAGATTGTCCAAAACTCTCCAAGAAAGGTGGCTTCAAAAGCAAGAAGGGATTCAAGAATAAAAAGGCTTATGTCGCATGGGAGGACAATGAAATAAGTTCCTCATCAGATTCCGATAGTGATGAAAGTGCAAATCTAGCATTGATAGCCTCACACCATTCTGATGATGAAGACAATTAGGTTAGTAATGAATTTTCTCTTTTTGATAGTGATGCACAAGGTGCTATAGATGAACTATTGAATGAATGTAAAATTCTGTATAAACCCATTTCATCACAAAAGAAACAAATTTCATCCTTAGAAGAAAAATATGTTTCAATGGAAAAAGATTTCAAAGAAGAAAAACAAAAATCAAGTGATGAACAAAAATAGAATTTTGTATGCAAAAATTGTGATTCACTCTCTTTCCAAATTATCCAATTAAAAAGAGTCATTGAAAGATATGAAAAAGGGCAAATTGGATTGGAAGGTGTTCTTAGCCAACAAAGATACTCCAATGATAAAAGTGGACTTGGATATTCAAAGTTTTCAAAACCAAGTTCTAACAAAACTATCTTTGTTAAGGCAAGTGATCAATCTTCCAAGGAGAAAGTGAACAAACCTAAAATAGTTCATCACTATCCGAAAAAGAAAACATTTCCTAAGAAGAAATCTTATCCTTCTAGATATAGAAGTAACTTTGAACCTACTTGTTTTTATTATGGTATTAAAGGCCATACACCTAATGCTTGCTATGTTAGAAACTTCAGTGTGGCAAGTGGGCATTATGTATGGGTAAAGAAAGGCATTAATTATGAAGGACCCAAAGCAACTTGGGTACCTAACAAAACCTAATTTGTTTTGCAGGTATGCTTGAAGACCACATGCAATCTTTAGTATCTTGATAGTGGTTGTTCAAAGCATATGACAGGAGACATAAACCAATTTTCACATCTAGCGCTAAAGGCCAAGGGTTTTGTCACTTATGGAGACAATAATAAGGGAAGAATCATAGGCAAAGGCAAAGTTGGTGCTCCACCTTTCACATCCATTGAATATGTTCTTTATGTTGAAAGACTAAAGCACAATCTTCTAAGTATTAGCCAACTTTGTGACAAAGGCTTCAAAATCAAGTTCACCAAGGATGAATGTTTGATAGAAGACGAAGTCACTCATGAGGTTATACTTAAAGGTAAAAGAATCAATAATATATTTATGATTTCCCTTGATGATCCATCTTTGAAGATTAAATGTCTCATGGCGAACAACGATGATTCATGGCTTTGGCACAAAAGAATTGCTCATATTCATATGGAACACTTGAATAAATTAATCAAGCATGATCTTGTCATTGGATTGCCTAAGAGAAATTTCGTCAAATATCGACCATGTGATGATTTTTAAAAAGGGAAACAAACTAGATCAAATTTCAAATCTAAGAATGTGGTGTCCACTACAAGGCCACTACAATTGTTACATATGGATCTATTTTGTCCATCGAGAACAAGGAGTTTCGGAGGTAATGTATATGCTTTGGTTATTGTTGACGATTTCTCTAGATATACTTGGACATTCTTTTTAGTGCAGAAAAGTGATGCATTTAAGGCGTTCAAGAAGTATGCTAAACAAATTCAGAATGAGAAGTCTCTAACAATTGCCTCAATAAGAAGTGACCATGGCGGAGAATTCCAAAATGCTCTATTTGAATAATTCTGTGGAGAACATGGAATATCTCACAACTTCTCGGCACCAAGGACTCCACAACAAAATGGAGTGGTTGAAAGAAAGAATAGGTCTCTTGTGGAACTTGCTAGAACAATGCTTAGCGACTCAAACCTTCCAAAATACTTTTGGGAGGATGCGGTGAGCATGACATGTTTTGTTAGCAATAGAGTTAACATTAGACCAATCTTAAAGAAAACTCCATTTGAACTTTTCAAAGGGAGAAAACCAAACATTGCTTTCTTTCATATCTTTGGGTGCAAATGCTTTGTCCTAAACAATGATAAAGATAATTTGGGTAAGTTTGATGAGAAATCCGATGAAGGTATATTTCTTGGTTACTCACTCTCTAGTAAAGCATATAGAATATACAACAAAAGAACTTTGAATATTGAAGAATCTATGCATGTTTCTTTTGATGAATCTAACCCCTCCAAGAAGGATAATATTGTTTGTGATAATGATGATGAAATTTTAGAAGGTCCTCAAGAAAATTCTTCCAAGGATCAACCCATCCAACTAGAAGAATCACCTCAACAAGAATCGAATCTCAATGATCTACCAAAAGAATGAAGAACTCATAGAGATCATCCTATTGATAAAGTAATTGGTGATATAAGTCAAGGCGTGTCTACAAGATTAAATCTCAAGGATGCTTGCCTAAACATGGCGTTTGTCTCTCAAATTGAACCTTCCAAAGTTGATGAAGCTTTAGGAGATGACCAATGGATCATAGCTATGCAAGAAGAATTGAATCAATTTGAAAGGAATCAAGTTTGGGAACTCGTTCCTAGGCCAAGCAACAAACACATTATTGGAATAAGATGGGTGTTCAAAAACAAACTTGACGAGAATGGAATAATTGTTCGCAACAAAGCAAGATTGGTAGCACAAGGCTATAATCAAGAAGAAGGGATAGACTTTGAAGAAACTTTCGCTCCAGTTGCAAGGTTAGAAGCTATTTGTCTCTTACTTGCCTATGCTTGTTCATTAAATTTTCAGCTTTTCCAAATGGACGTCAAAAGCGCATTCTTGAATGGATATATCACTGAAGAAGCATACGTTAAGCAACCCCCCGATTTTGAAGACTTCAAGAATCCATATCATGTATATAAATTAAGAAAATCTCTCTATGGACTGAAACAAGCACCAAGGGCATGGTATGATCGTTTAAGCAACTTCTTATGCGAAAAAGGTTTCGAAAAAGGCAAAGTTGACAAGACTCTATTTATCAAGAAAATCAAAGGCGACACTTTGCTAGCACAAGTATATGTTGATGACATCATCTCCGGTTCTTCAAATTAAGAAATGTGTGAAGAATTCTCATCAATGATGCAAGGAGAATTTGAAATGTCCATGATGGGTAAAATGAACTATTTTCTTGGACTTCAAATCGAACAACTTAAAGATGGCATCTTCATCAACCAATCCAAATATTGCAAGGAACTCTTGAAAAGGTTTGACATGGATATCTGCAAGGAAATGTCTACACCTATGGGTTTTGGTTCTTATGTTGATCAAGATGAATCAGGTGTTTCCATCTACATCACTAAATATCGAGGTATGATTGGCTCTTTATTATATTTGACGGCAAGCCGTCCTGACATAATGTTTAGTGTTTGTCTCTGTTCCCGCTTTCAAGCTAACCCAAAGGAATCTCATCTCGCGGCGGTAAAGAGGATCATGAAGTATCTCAAAGGGACAACAAATGTCAGATTATGGTATCCTAAAGGTAGTGTCTGCAACGTAATTGGTTATTCTGAAGCAGATTATGCAGGATGTAAAAAAGATAGAAAGAGCACAAGTGGTACTTGTCACATTCTTGGTAATGCATTAGTATCATGGGCCTGCAAGAAACAAGCATGTGTTTCTCTAAGCACGGCCGAAGCTGAATATATTACAGCGGGTAGTAGTTGCGCTCAAATTTTGTGGCTAAAACAACAGCTTCGTGACTACGGACTCGATCTAGGATGCATTCCTCTAAGATGCGACAACACCAGTGCAATCAACATCACAAATAATCTTGTCATGCATTCAAGGACTAAACATATAGACATTCGACATCATTTTCTCCGTGATCATGTTCTTCAAGGAGATGTTAAGGTAACCTTTGTAGATACTCATAATCAGCTTGCCGATATCTTCACCAAACCTTTGGCGAAAGAACCTTTCTACAAAATTCGTCGAGAGCTCGGCATACTTGACAAACGCGACTTATAAGGTGCATTCTACCCTTGATATATCTTTTATATATGTTTTAAACATGTCATATATGAATTTATGCTATGTGATACTTAAAGTTTCAAGAAAAATTTGGTTTTGGACAATTTTTGTTACTGCAAATCGATTTCACAAAGAGTGTAATCGATTGCGCAAAGAAATTTTTCAATTATGTCCATTCTGTTTCATGTGCAAATCGATTTCACCTTTAATGCAATCGATTGCACTATGTGCATTTTGCTTTATTTTTGATTCTATTTGTGTTCAAATCGATTGCACATGGTATGTCAATCGATTGCACGCACTGAAAGTAGCTTTTGTGACAGAAAATTAATGTTGGTCAAAATTCCTCTCTCATATTCCCAAGCCAAATACACTTCAATACTAATAACTCATTCCATACCTACCCAAATCACTTCTAATTCTCTCTCACAAAACCTTTATCTCTCACAAAACCAAAAACCCAAAAACCCTAAAACTCCATATCCATGGCTTCAAGAAAAAAAAGAAAGGCTTCAGTTTCAGATAAAGGGAAAAAGAAGATTGATTCAACATCCAATCCACTGCTTTCAACTCTCACCGAAGAGCAAGAAGTCAGATTTGTCAAAGACTTTCAAAATAAAATTGTATCCAACCCCGAGTATGGTGTACTCTCCTCATTTCCTCAAGAATGTCTTTCATTTCAGAACGATCTAGCTGCTTATGGTCTGGAACCCTTGATTTCTTCGTACGACCCATACTACCCGGATTTGGTAAGAATGTTTTTCAGTAATCTAACTCCCTACAAAGAAAAGATAGTCACATATGTGCTAGGCACTCGTATCTCTCTGACTCCTCAGGTTGTTGGTGAGATCTTGCATATTCCTTTCACTGGAAGCTCCCTATATGATCCTGAAAACGAGATATGGGATGGCTATTCGAAAAGGGATTCTTTTACAGCATTGGGCGGTTACGTGAAGCTGAATTTCGCGCCAAATGGATACGTGGTCTTGGCGGAGTAATTCCTTCCAGAGATTCCTGGAGTGCAGGTAACCTCCATATAGACGATCACTTATTTCATTATTTCTTGGTCTATATACTTTTTCCAAGAGCTAGAAACCATTGCACGGTTACCGACTTCGAGATGCAGCTTATTTATGCAAGGAAGAAAGGAGTTAATGTAAACTGGGCAAGAATGATGATGATGCATATACTGATAGTGGATGAAAAGTCTAAATTCATTCCATATTCTTATTTTGTCACTTTGATTATGGAGGAATTTGGTGTGGATTTTCGTGGTTTTGAAAAGGTGGATATGGATCCTATTTTAAACAGAATTTCAATTAAGAATGTTGATTCAAGAATGGGCGTACATTTTAATCCGGAGACAAAGACCATCACCTATATTAGTGAAGATGTTGTTGGCAATGAATATAATGACCAAGAAGTTGAAGGCGGTGAAGTTGTGCCTCCTACTGCTCCCTCTGGTCCAAGCAATCAAGAACTCATGGACTACATGGCTCAATAATTTGCTTCTATGAACACCAACATCAACAATTAATGGAGTGCAATCAATGACTCCACTACAACCCGGATAAATGATTTTCGCTCGGATGTGAACAAACAATTCTCATACCTTTATTCTCACCTTCATATCCCACCATACGACCCAAACAACCCAGCTGCACCTCCTCCTCATTACACAGAACCGCCATTTCAACAATAATTCCCGAACCAAGGCTCATGGTCTTACAATCATCTAGACATTCATCACCCTTAATGTTCTGGCTGACTATTTTTTTCTGTTATGTTATTGTCTTGATATTTCAATGTTTCGTTTGTTCAATTTTCTATGTAACTCTTAAAATAATGTGTGTTAATGTTTTAATTTTATAATTTTTGGTCAATTTTTTGCTCTATTATTATTTGCTTGAGGTATCTTTCCCTTCTTTTTGATAATGTCAAAGGGGGAGAAAGATGTATGGTTCTTTATGCTTTTATTTCCCTTGTCTTAATTTTCAAGGTACTCTCCAATCAAGATGAAGAATTGCAAGGATTCCAACCCTCTCCTACATAGGGGGAGTTTTGCATCTTAGGGGGAGAAGCTCTTACGGAAAGTAAATCGCATAAAGAAAGATTGTTTGTCATCATCAAAAATGGGGAGGATGTAAAATCAAGCTTCTCAAATAAGCTTTTGTTTTGATGAAGACAAACCATGGCTAACAAAGAAGGCAAAGATTTTGGTCAAGCATCTAAGCATCTAAGGATAATATCTTCACTCAAAGCTCTCAACAACTTTAAAGGTATAATAATATTATCTACTTTAATATTAAGATATAGATGCTCAAAAATGAAAAAGAAATGTTTAAGAATCATTACTCAAGCTTTTCAAAGATAAAATTTCACTTTTCTTCTGCATGCAATCGATTTACATCTTAGTGCAATTGATTGCACTCTTCAAAATTTTCAAATCTTTTGCTTATGTTTCTTTGTGCAATCGATTTACATTCCTATGCAATCGATTGCATACTTAAATATTTCAAAACGTTTGCTACTGACTTTGCATGCAATCAATTACATTGTTAGTGCAATCGATTGCACTCAGTTGCAATCGATTACATTGTTAATGCAATCGATTGCACTCTTAAAATTTTGAAAAAATAGTTGTTGAAAACCTTGTGCAATCGATTACACCAAGGGTGCAATTGATTACACACTGCACGAATTTGAAAAATAACAGCTTTGTTCATGCCTTTTGATCATGCCTTTTCATTACATCTTTTCACTCAAACTTGGCATTTGTTCATGATACATTTCCAGATCTTCTTGATGTTTCAAAAGGGTGTTACGAACATATAAATATTCAATTTCAAATCCAGATCAAACACCTTCTTTCAAAATATTTTTATGAACTTTAAAAATACAAACTCAAGCATTCTTCATTTTTCATGCATAAGTTTTCTGCACAGTTTCATACTTCAAACAGAAAACTTTGAGCAAATATATCTTGAGTCTGTACAATATTATTATTAAAAGAAGAAGATTATACATTGTGAAATCACTCTTAGTGATCAATATTACTCTACTCACCTAAACTCACTTATAACCAGAAAAATAAGAACCATCATCACTAAAAACCAGAATTTTTAAAAGTACCTAATTCACCCCCCCTCTTAGGCGCACTTCGTACTTACACAGGATTGGAGATCATAATAGCCCCTACCATCGGACGATGTTCAATTTTTCTTTGATTTCTCTAGCCATACGCAGAACTAACCTCCTTATTTCTAGTGAAGGGTTTCTTTATTGTACTTGAGGATGCATCCCTCTGAATCTTACCACTCTTAATACCGACTTCTACTTGCTCACCATTCAAAATCAGCTCAGTAAACCCAATTGAAGAGCTTCCAATCATATGGTTGAAAATGGACCAGATAAAGTGTATAAGAACATGTCTACCAGCTCTCTATCAGACAGAGGAAGTTGGACTCTTCCCGCAAGGTCTCTCCACTTTTGGGCATAATCTTTGAAACCCTTGCCAGAACCCATAGACATACTTTGCAATTGTGTACGGGTTGGAGCGAGGTCAGCATTATATTGGTGCTGCTTGTAAAAATCAGCATCTAGGTCTTCCCAATTACGAATGCTGGTTCCTTCCAGTTGATAGAACCATTCCAACTACGTCCCTGACAAACTTTATTAGAAGAAATATACCCACAAATTCCTATCAGTAGTGTGGGGTTGAATCTTCCTGACATATGACCCTAAGTGTAGCTTAGGACAGCAGGCACTGTCATACTTAGCAAAT
This sequence comes from Vicia faba, assembly GCA_948472305.1. Classification (NCBI taxonomy): domain Eukaryota; kingdom Viridiplantae; phylum Streptophyta; class Magnoliopsida; order Fabales; family Fabaceae; genus Vicia; species Vicia faba. The sequence goes on from OX451735.1 coordinate 243,307,624, forward strand.
GCGGATACCTTGGATTTCTGCGGGATGACCACCCCTGAGACTAGTCCTAGATCTTCAAAATCCATCCCGGTTACCCTCTGAATCTCCATAGCATTGAAACGATCCTCTAGCTGTTTGTATTTATCATCAGCAAGAGGATACTGTTCTTCAGAATAATCAGCCTCTTCCTCATCATTCCCAAGGTTGTTGTCTCCTTCCTTGGGCTTTTATTCTGGATTGTCTCCCTTGTTTGATGGAGGTGCAAAATCTAGTGCTCGCTTTGCCGGTCCTCTGAACCTTCTTTCTATATTTAAAACACCAACTGGTTTCTTTTCCTTCTTTGTCTTCTCTTTGGTGATAAGAGCTTTCATATCTTCTTTCCCCTTAGCCAGAGCCAGGAACTTTTGTTGGAACTGAGCATTTTGAGCTTGAACGTCCTTTACTGTTTATTCAAGAGCCATTTATTTTGCTGAAATAAACAGCTAAAAGAATAAGAAACCCATCTCAAAATACCTGCTTATGCAATGAAATGCATGATATGCTTATGCAATGCTTTCAAGGACTTTTAATATTTTAAATTTTCTTATAGACAAAGAGAGAAAAAACATTAATTGTATTCATAAGTTTAAATGATTACAATGATGCCTCTTGGGCTTACAATGGAAAAAACAAAAACAAAACTCTTAAATCAAACATGAATCAGGTTTCCCATGGGTGCATCCTCTTTGATGCAATGTAGGCATTCAAACTCTGTTCTTCATGCAGTTGTCTTATAAGCTCCAAAATATTCTTCTCGCTTGCATAGAATTGGGTTTTAAAGGTGTCTCATTCCTCTTTAAGTTGAATCTAAGATCTTTGCAATTCCTCGAGAATAGTCGGCATGTCAGGATAGAGAATAATATGAGGTACATCTGTCTCGGCAGTAGGATCCATGATGATAGGTAGGATGACGGGGTAAAGCATCATGAGATTTTGAGCGCGTGCTCGCACCTACTTAAGATAAGGCTCCAAAGGGATGAAGTTCTTATGCCCCAATGTCTTGCTATCCATTTTATTCACCATGCCCCAAGCTTGGATGAACTTCTGACGGTACCCTTGGACATCATTCTCATAGTCAAATGCAATTCCCTGAACTAGTGCATCATGAGGTCCATCCCTCCTAGCATACCCAAACTATCGCAACATAAAACAAGGGTTATAAGTGATTCCTCCCTTAATGCCCAGAAGAGGGACATTATGGAATTCCCCACAGCGATCAATGATGATAACGTCTTCCACATATTGAGGGCACCAATGAATATCTGAATGCATGAGGGATATTGTAATACGGCAGGAGAACTGACTTTGGATGTTTTGCGTTTGATCACAAATGTTGCGGTTAGCAAGAGTCGCCACCGACTTTTCTTTTATCTAAAAGGAAAGGTAGAAAAGAACAGGAAGGACCTTTGAGATTATTTCTTGAGTTTGGGGGGTAGATTATGAAAAGGGAAGGTATTAACACCCTTTTCATCCATAGTTACCTATGGGCTCTTAGTTGCTTGCTAGATCACTTGCTTTTGTGTCAAAATGTGCTTTGTGGTGTTTTTTGAAAGTATTTTGAAAAGGCGCCTTCGTTTAGGCAAACTTTGTAATGGTTATCATTCTTAAGAACGTATACAAAGTATTGGACTTTTGAAAATATTTTATGTTTTAAAAGTGTTTGGTGTTTGTTTTGAAAATAAGCAAGGATATTTGTTTTGAAAGTGAGCAAGCAACTAGGAACAATCTACCTACTCAAAAGTCTTTTATTTATTTCTTCCTCCCTTTGATATTGTTATCTTACCATTGATTTGGTAAGAAGCCTTATCTTTGGATGTAAAGGGGCAGGCGTGGGTCATCGTATAGTCATGATAGCAATGTTGTGAGACATCATAGCATTTCTCTTTGAGGGACTAAGATCATTTGAAAAGCAACATTTATAGCGTCATCGAGGGACTATGATCTTGTATTTTTTATTTGTTTTTTCTAAGACATCCCACATGCGTAACATGACCACTTTTGTAAGGCAACAAAGTGGAGTTTACCCTAGGGGTGCAAGTGTGCAAGTGTGTTTGATTTACATGCATTGTTTATCTTGAATTAGGGTTTACTAATTGTTGATTTTAATTTTTCCATACAAACCCTAATTACCAACATTTATATGAAAGCGATAACTTGCGGAAAGTAATATTACTACACTATTACATCATTAGGGGAGGGGGTATACAAATTTACAAAATGGGGATTGCAGGAAAATTAAACCTAATTATCTATTACAACCATATTGAATAATGTACAAGAATTGAAAATAATGTACAAGAAGATAAATGGAAAAGAAAATGATTTTTGTTTGGTTTTAATGAAAGGGTTTAGTTTTGACTTAATTAAGAAAATGATTAATTAAAATTAAATAAAAATTAAACCTAAACTAATTAAGAAAATAAATTAAGTTTGAAGCATTTTTAGGGTTTTTTAAGAAAAGATTTTAAACTTAATGAAATTAATATGATAATTAATTAATTAAAAGAAACCTAAATTCTAAGTTGATATTAAATAAAAATAAAAAATAATAAACCTAAATCTAATTATTAATCTAAAAGAAATCAAATTTGTTAAGAAAATGTTTTGGTCTTTTTGTTTTATAAAGAAAAATAAAATATAAGTGTGTAAATAATAAATAAAAATATTTTTGGATTTTTATCAATAAAAAAAAAATAATAATAATAATAATAATAATAATAATAATAATAATGAAAATAATAAAGGAAAATAAAATAAAATAAAAATATAAAATTAAAAGTTAGGGGGTTTGAAATTGGATTTAGAAGTTTATTAGCAAAAACAGTCTTGTTTGAGTTTGGGCCCAAATGATGTTTTTGTCAGCAAAGGAAAAAATATAATAAAAAAAACAAAAGGGCCTGTTGGAATAAGTAAAATGGGGGGGATGGTGCAGCAAAAAATAGAAGGCCCACTGACTAAGCCCAGACGCGCTTGTGGCTGGAAAAAAGGAAGAAAAAATATTGAAAACCAAAACAAAAGGTAGCGCTAGGACTTGAACCCATGACCCTTACCATACACGCGCGCTACCTTTTCCACTGGGGTGGCTGTACATCCTTTAACTTAAATGAAATGATAAATACATAACATAAAACAAGTCCTGAAAATGACTTCATCTTCAACCTCCAGCCATGGTTCCTGTAACTTTCTCATTTCTCAACAAAAATGAAAGATGCAAACATGAAGGTTGCTCCATTTTTCCATACGAATCCAACCATATAAATATCATAAGCTATAAATCAAAGATGAATGAGAATTTCTAAAAGTACCAAATTCTGACCTAACTGTTTTCAGTGATTCAAACCTAAAATTCTCTAAGCTCAATCAATATAAATGAAATCTATGGACATGTACAGTTTCAGGGAAATGATATCTACATTTTATCTTCACAAATGCAAGCTTAACAATGCCTAAATGAAAAGATAGAAGTTCAAATAAGATACCTCAAAACTGGAAAGCGTGAAATGCAAATGAGCTTGATTCAAGGTGCTACAATGATCAGGTTAGCTTCCTCAAGTTCCCAGGAAGCTAATGCAATGATTAGCTTGAGCAATGGATGGCTGGAATGGCCTGGAGAAGTCAACTTGCAGTGCTCTATTTTTTGGATTTGGAAAATGATGAAGATGGATTTACAGTTGTGGAAAAGGGATAGATATGGACTATATTTGATGTGTATGAGCTTTGTGATTGATTAGGAATGAAAACGTACGAGGGAATGTGAGTTTTGGTTTCAAAGTCAGAATGTGCACACAAATGGAGTTTTGATGCAAGTTCTGATTTGAGGGAGTTGGGGAGAGTTTTAGGGTGCTTAAACTCGTCCCTTACCTCACAAATAGTGCCTCTATTTATAAGCAACAAGTTTTGAGACTTGTGGTTGATCAAAATTCAAAATCAAATGTTTAAGCTCAACTTGTGATTTTTTTGAAAAATCAAGTTTCAATGCTTTGTACTTATTATTGTATAGTGGTTATGCTTTAAACAAACTTTATTATGACTTTGTAGATGGAGTGTGATCAGAGGGAACAAGTGAGAGGCTCGAGAATTGAGTTTGTTCATAAACCTTGCTTTTCAAGAATGGCAATGTTAGCTTTCTTCCCAAAATGGCAAATGGACTTGGACAATGCTTAAACCACTTGGATTATAGCTCAAAAGTTTGTGTAATCAATTAATTATGGATAGATACACAAGTTATATGACCTGCAAAGCAAGATTATACAGCCTAACATTGAGATTGGATTATGTGTTCATCAAGAAATGGCTTATAATTCAAGTTTGAAACCCTAACTTCTTGCCTTCAATTCTCCTAGATAAAGTATGATCTCAATGAGTTCTTGGACATTTTGAAAAGCTTGTAACATCCTCTACAACTTTCATGTTGGACATTTTTGAAAATTCAATTTGGAACTAGGTGAAAAAATTTCATGAAGTTAGGTCAAAATCCTGACTAAACTAGGGCAAAATTTCACTAAGTTTTTCAAGTTTCATGAACATGTCTTCACAAAATCATAACTTAAAATCTAATCATTTATAGGAAAATTTCTGCCCCACAATGTTTAGATCTCATTGATATCTACAATTTTCATGTTGGAAGTTTCCTTTGAATCATCTTGCATCATGGTGGAAATTTGGCTCAAAGTTATGAAAAAATGAACTTTTCAACACTTAGAAAAAATTCTAAGTTTTAGAATTTTGACTTTTCAAATATGAATCTTGAATTTTTGATTTCTTGATGAACAAGTTTCACATTTTGACATGTCTTGATGAATTGTAATCTTTGAAACTTGATTTTTGATCAAAAAGTCAAGGTTTGACTTTTCAATGTACCATTGACTTTTCATCAGTTGATTGAAATTCAACTATCAATCAATTGATCTTGAGACATGTTTTGAGCCATGACATTAGGTCAAAATTATGCATTTGAATCCTTGAGATCATGTCTTAAACCAATGAATCATTGGTTAGGTCAAAAGTCAAAAATTGCACCTTCTCAGTCAAAACCCTAATTTTTACCATTTTTCCCTTTTGATGATCTGATCAAATTTATTGAGGAATTATGATCCAAACTTGATCAATTAAAACATATGAGTTCATAATGTTTATATGTACCAAGAATTATTAAGTTTAACTGTAAATTGACCACATATGACTTTTTCCCCAATATAGTTGATTTTAGGTCAGTTGATCAATTGACTGAGCAAAAATGTGTTCCAAGACATTGAAACTTGACATGAGAAATCTTGAGGGTTCAAAATGATCCATGAAAGTCATATGGGATATTAAAAGTCCATTTGTCCTTGTGCAAACTCAAACCCTAATTTTTAGTTAGCAGTGCTTGAGGAGGTGTATTGAGCTGATCAAACCTTGTGTGGTCTTGAACAAAAGGAGATCTTCATGAGAGATTACTTGAGAAATGAAAGTTAAAATTTTTGGGTACAACAACTTCCCCTGTTCAATCTTCTTAAACCTGAAGAGTTAGATTGGCGGATTCACCATTCGTGACTTGAAGATGGAAGATGATTGAACACTAGAGTGCCTAGAAATTTGCACTCGAAGATGTATTAGGAATGGGCTTATATATTCCATTTGGAGGAATGATAGTAAACACTGGAAGAAGTATCAACACAGATCTTCTAAAACTTGATGTTTTACCTGTGGGAAAAAAGGGTTAGTTAAATGCAAATGTATGCATGATGTTCACAAGATGAATGAGGTTATGCTAAATGCATTTCGTAGGTATATGCTATGATATATGAGTGTGAGATGCATATTCGTCTAGGAAAATAAATCCCTAACTAATGCCGAGGAGTTCTGAGAAGTTGAATCTCGGATTACTGTTGGGGATGAAGAATATACATATCTTCAAACTTTGTTGACATAATGCTTCTGTCGGGAATTATCTCTTGCATGTTAGCTATTATCTAGTCGGGTCCAGGCTTCACAACAATTTGCTGAGGACGAGGAAGTCAACTGCTATCTGGTCGGATCCCAGGTTTCACGATAACTTACTGGGGAAGAATAAATTAATTGTTATTTGGTCAGGTTCCAGGCTTTGCATAAAATTTCTTGAAATTGAACTGTTATCTGGTCGGATCCAGGCTTTGCAGATTTCTTGAAGTGGTAACTACTATCTGGTTGGTTCCAGGCTTCATGGTTTTTGAAAAGTTATACTATTATCTAGTCGGGTCCAGGATTCATAGTGTCTTTTTGGGGATTGTAGCTAGTCGTTATCTGGTCGGGTCCAGGCTTCACAATAACTTGCTTCAATAGACAAAATTGAACCGATATCTAGTCGGATCCAGGCTTCACATATTTTGAGGTGAATGAAGTTAGTTACTATCTGGTCGGTTCTAGTCTTCACAATAAACTTGTCTAAAGAGATAGGGTTGAACTGATATTTGGTCGGGTCCAGGCTTTACAATAACTTGCTTGGAACTTAGTTGTTATTTGGTCGGGTTCCAGGTTTCACAATAAACCTCTGAAGGGAATTTCTATCTGGTCGGATCCAGGCTTACTTGAAAAGATGAAATTGAGAACTGATATATGGTCGGATCCAGGCTTCACAGTAACTTGTTGGGGTAGAGGCAAACTCTACCGGGGAAAAGAAGTTAAACCTTGGTTTGGTTGAGTCCAGGTTCTTCAATATCTTGAAGAGTTGGACTATTATCTGGTCGAGCCCAGGCTTCATAGTTTTGAAAGGTTACACTATTATCTGGTCGGGTCCAGGTTTCAAAGAGACTTGAGAAATTGACTATTATTTGGTCGGGTCCAGGCTTCATAATAGCTTGAAAATTATACTATCATCTGGTCGGGTCCAGGCTTCATAGTATCTTTTGGAGATATTAAAGGTTTTTTTGATGACTTTACTGGGGATTAGGGGTTGTGGCCCTCTGAATTGTAATAGTCTGAAAGGCAAACTCATGCTGGAGAGGATAGACTATGCCGAGGAAGACATACTCAGCTGGGGAGTTTTGATATGCGGGGAATTTTGTTGTTCATTGATTGTTGTATGTTGGTTGTTGGGGAAATAAACCTTGTTGATGAACACTTGATGAACTGCTGACGAGGTGAGTTCTTTTAGGAAGATATCCACAAGGCTTCTTCTTGTAAGATCCACTTAGCTGGGAGAGAGCTGTCAAGAGATTGAGACTCTGGTTGGAGATCATCCTATGCAAGGAGACTTTGTGGGTAACTCTGTTGAGGATTGGTTTATTATAGCCGGTCTTATGAGGATAATGTTAATGAAATAACTCAATGGGGATATTCCATATACATTAAAGAGATGCTTGCTACTGCTTAGCAAGACACGTGTGCCAAATAGTTTTAATTATATTCACATGCATATGTTCGTTCAATTAAAGTCATTGGACATTTTTGCATTCAAAACAAAAACAGAAAGTTTGCACTTCAAAGTATATTTATATTGATATTTTTCCCACGAATAGGCGTTTTTGTACAAAGAGAAGGAGATCCTAGTAAGAGGAAATCGTCGAAAGGAAAACAAAAATTTGAAAACAAAAACAAATAGCTATGTGGAAATGATCTCATTGCATTCCGACTCTACGATTGCCCCAATGTCTTCGAATTCCCCTTGCCATTGACAGAAATTGATTGGATTTATCTTGGACCATTTGAACTTGGACCTTGGTAATAAAGGAAACTGTGGTGATTCCACGGGACATAGTCATACGCTTTCAATCCTTAACTTTTTCCTGGACCGCTTGCCGTAACCCAAATATGCCCTACCTCCTTTTGCTTTTGTTCGGCTTTGAACTTCACATCCCATTTGCATAATTTTTACTAAGTCATTTGCATATCCCACATCTCATGGAATCGGGCGCCTTGGATTAAGGTATTAGGGTTGTGCCCTATTTATGTCTAATTTTGTTTTGAATTTTTCTTATCAGGTAAAAGGGAAATTCATCTGGTTCTCGGTTAGTGGATCATGAGGTGGATTCTTGAGGTATCATGGATTGCTTTCTTATCAACTTACAAGGATGTTTCTCGCTCGAATCCATCAGAGCTAGGATTAGGGTTTATTTCCCTATTTGTTGGTCAAGATGCTAGGGTTTTTGATCCATGATTTTAACGAACTGTTTCTTGCACCTGCCTTAAGGATAACTCGAAGTCAAGTACATTTGGTTAGGGGTTTCATGTCTAATATCTCCTCGCACTTCAAGTTTTCTTTTTAAGATCTCTAAGTCATTGAGCCAAGAGTTTGAAGTTTAAATTGATGAACATGGAATCCGGGTGTAACAAATAAGGTTAGAGGTTCATGACGATCAAGGCGTGTTTTTGTTGCTTAAGTTACAAGTTACTTGCGGTTTGGATATCAGAGTTAAAGTTCTTGTTGAGAGGGCAAGTTTGGTTTAGGCGTGATATGAAGATTGAGGATTGAAAGATAAGGTATAAGGTTCTTGGGATACAAGTTACAACGGTTGTTTGTGATTTCTTAAAATTCAAGTTACAAAGGAAAGATGTCCATTCAAATCATTCAAGTAAGAATTTCAAAGTTCAAACAAGATTCAAGAGTTGTCTAATTTTTGTATAACAAATTCATCATTCATATGATTTAAAGAAGTATCATTCAAATTACATTTTTTGTGGACAATTTAACAAAAGGGATTACAATGTGAAATACGAACTACAATTGTTTTATTAACAAAGAAAGAAATAATGTTTGTTTCTTCAAGTCTTCTTTGCTTCATCTTCAAGAAACTCATCCACTCCTTGCTAGCCATGGTCTTCTCTTTGTCTTTTAACCTTGCCTCGCTTTCCATCCACTCCTCGTGTTCATGAAACAAGAAAAGGAAAAAAATTAGCAAACAATCAACATCTGAAACATTTTAAACCGCACCCCTGCATATATACAAACCACAACCGCACCCCTGCATATATACAAACCACAACATTTCAATGTGTTCATCAGTTTGAACAGACTCAATGACACCACAGTTTCAATAACAGATTTCTGAAACGTAAAGAAAATAAAGTAAAAGCAGAAGTACCTGATCTTTGAGTTCAACCTCCACTGAAGAACATTGTCGCATTCGCCTTCGAGGTAGGTTGGGTGTTGCCTTCAAATTATTCTCCTGAATACTCTGATATAAGTCACGATTGCATTTGTTTTCCCATACTGATTTGAATTTCTTCACCGTTAGTGTCTAAATTCGGATTTAAGGTTTAGTATCCTTTACTATGAGATGTAGATTTATAGGGTTTCCTTAGGATCAGAAGTAACAAGGATGTATTTGGACGGATACATGTCAGAAAGATCGAGAGAGAAAATGGAAAGGACAGGGGGATCGAGAGAGGATTTACGGATTAGAGGTTTTGTCAATTCACAGTGATTTGCGGAGTTGAAGCAAGGACGAAGGAGACGACACTAATAATAGTGAATCGGTTGTGGATGAGAGGAAGGTTAAGATTGAGTAAGAGAGATGTGAGATCGAACCAGAGAGAGTTTGAGATTGGGGGAGAAAGATGAACGTAGAGATAAGGGGCGCTGGACCAAATTAGGGTTTCCCAACCCGGTCCGGCCCAGCATGCTTTTTTGGGTATATTTTTTTGTTTTTTTTTTGTTTTTGTTTTTTTTTGTTTTATAAATCTTTTTTTGAATGATTTATGGGCTTTACAAAACTGATTTTTTAGCCCAAGTCCAGAAATGTTAGCTGTGCACACCACCACTTTAGTCTAGATACCCTTTTTTCGTTTATTTTAGTTTAACAAATTTATTAGTTTAGTTAACTTAATATTTAGTTCAATTTTAATTATCATCCTAAAATACAATTTATAAAAAAAAATAGTAATAATAATAATAAACATTAGGTTAGTTGAAATAATAAATATTTTAGAATTAGTTCATTAATTTTTCTTTTAATATTTTCTCTAAAAACACAAAGATTTGATTACCTTTTAATTACTTATTAAACTAAAATTTTCTTTTATTATTTTATCTTGAATAGCCATTTAGAATAGATAATTTTTGTAGATAAATTAAGTAGTTTTTTATAGTTTTCGATTTGGTTGTATTGCTTGATTAATTGAATTCTTAATCGAACTTTCGGTCTGATTCATCCCCATTCATCAAACTTGTACCCCCATCCTCATATGGTCTGTAATAATTTAGAATTTTTCTTTTGCTATTTTTCTTTGTATGTTTAAATTGCTAATTATTCATATTTAGTCCAAAGTAGAACACTTGGCCTCCTTTTGGGCTCATCATCAATGAGAAGGTATCCACTGATAAAATGCACACCTGCACACATTTCATAGTTTGGTCTTGGGCTATTCTATAGTGACAACTATTTGATTGATTGTTTCAATTGGTCGTTTAGAATACTAGGGCCACGCTAGTCCTACTTTTTAGGAGCATGCATATGGCCACCTTGTATGGGCTTTTTTTTATCTTATCCATTAAAGCAATCTCCCTCCCCTTGGTCCACATACCAAGCATCTTCTTAAAGGGTCTCATAGCTGAGTTTGGGCATGGCCACTCTCACGAGGTTAATCAAGTTTAGCCCTTGGTTAATCATGACCCGAATCAACCACTTTGGTCCATATACCAAGTGTTGCCATGCACAAAGGGTCTCATAGTTGAGGGTAGGAGCACCTACTCTCACGAGATTAATCAAGTACACCCCTTGGTTGATCATAACCCGATTCCTTCCCTTACACTCTGCATTCCATTTACACCTCTCATAATACTACACATTTTGTCACTTTCACTATGATCACCATACACAAGCACTCTTCACAAACAGCGCCTCCTCTTACCAATAACATGCTCCCTTAGGATGTTAGTTTCCTCTTCTTTAAGATGCGAACTAATCAGACCTTAGGATGAAACCCATGCATGACAACATTAGGGCTTTTCTAGTTTCCCCCTTAACCCTTTTCTTTTGTAATTAAAATGTAACATTCACAAATCAAAGATCCAAAAACACTTTTAATCATTACTTGAATTTATTTTAAAACTCGCAAAACACTCCATAAATCAAAATTCCCCCAAAGGGCATGTTATCTTTGTTCTACCGCAATACCGGTCGTGCCTATTGCTAGAATGCGTGCATTAACGGCGCCCACTAAAAAAATACAAAAAATACAAAAAAAAACAAACCATTTTCTAGAGGAACTACGGTATTCTGATTCCTTCATTGGATACGTAGGCAAAGGGTCGCAAAACCCTCATGAATGCAATAATAAAAAAATAATTCATCTCCTCCTTAAGCAAGTATAGTTGTAGATAAATACACCCTTTAAGACAAACAAACAAAATGTATCCCGTTGAGTACAACGGATGTGAGGGGTGTTAATACCTTCCCCTCGCATAATCGACTCCCTTACCCTTTCTCTTGGTCGCAAGACCATATTATCCATTCCCTTGTGGTTTTATTGATATTTTCCCTTCCTTCGGGATAAATAAAGTTCGGTGGCGGCTCTGTGTTTTCTTCCGGTAGCTTCACCGCCCTTTTAGGTTTTCAGCCCACCAGGATACCTATTTTTGCCTAAGTCGCCCTTTCGGGTTTTTAACTTGTCGGGTGTACAATCTTTTTCATATATCCCTAATTTTTGCCTAAACCTTTTGGTTTGCCTGGATGCCCTTATTTTTCCTAGGTGTGTCAACCTAGCGGGTCTTTTATGCGTAGTATTTTTTTAACTATGTCTGCGTTCACAGGATGTGGGAAGTCTTCACCATCCATGGTAGTCAGCATCATGGCACCGCCAAAGAACACTCTCTTAACAACAAATGGCCCTTCCTAGGTGGGAGTCCATTTGCCTCTGGGGTCACCTTGTGGCAGAATGATGCGCTTTATCACCAAGTCATCAGCTTGATATACTCGATGCTTGATCTTTTTGTTGAAAGCCTTAATCATGCGTTTTTGGTACGTCTTACCATGACAAACAGCAGCCAGTCGCTTTTCATCGATCAAGTTCAACTGATCCAATCTTGTCTGAATCCACTCGTCTTCGCCTAGACTTGCTTCATTCATAATCCTTAATGAGGGAATTTGAACTTCCACTGGAAGAACAACTTCCATGCTATAGACCAAAGAAAAGGGAGTTGCCCCAGTTAATGTCCTAGCTGAGGTACGATAGCCATGAAGAGAAAACGGTAACAGCTCATGCCAGTCTTTATAGGTTACTACCATCTTCTGCACAATCTTCTTGATGTTTTTGTTGGCCGCTTCGACTGCGCCGTTCATTTTAGGTCTATAAGGAGAAGAATTGTAATGCTTGATTTTGAATTGAGTACAAAGTTCAGTAATCATAGCATTGTTGATGTTAGTCCCATTGTCGATGATGATCCTTTCAGGGATATCATAGCGGAAGATGAGGTTATGTTTGATGAATCTGGCTACCACGTTCTTTGTGATTGAGGCAAATGAAGCGGCTTCGACCCATTTGATGAAATAATCGATAGCGACAAGAATGAAGAGATGTCCATTGGAAGCAATGGGCTTGATCTATCCAATCATTTCAATTCCCCATATTGCAAATGGCCATGGAGCGGTCATGATGTTCAGAGAAATATGAGGCACATGGACCTTGTCAGCATAGATTTGGCATTTGTGGAAAGTCCTTGAGTGTTGATGGCAATCAGTCTCCATTGTTGACCAATAGTAACCAGCTCCCAGGATTTTCTTGGCCATCGTGTGTCCGCTTGAGTGAGTGCCAAAGAGGCCATCGTGCATGTCTTCCATAATTTCCTTTGCCTCCTTCTTGTCCACACATCGGAGTAGAGTAGAATCATGGTTGTGCTTGTACAATATTCCGTTCCTTAGGAAGAATTTGGCTATAAATCTTCGTAAGAACTTTCTGTCATTGATGGATGCTCCATCATGGTACTCTTGTGCTTCAAGGTATCTCCTCACCCCATGGTACCATGGCTTTTCTGTGTCAGTGTCAAGCTCACAGCAGTGTGCAGGTTCATTGAATCTCTCAATGGTAATCATAGGAGCTTCGTTGTCCCATCTGACCTTGAACATAGAAAACATGGTGGCCAAAGCATCAGCTAACTGATTTTCTTCCCTAGGGATTTGCTCAAAGGTGATCTCTTCGAAGTATGGAATCAGAGATAGCATAAGCTCTTTGTAAGGGATGAGATTAGGGTGCTTAGTGCTACAATATCCTTTTACTTGGCTAATCACTAGAGCGGAATCCCCAAACACATTCAAATGCTTGTTCCTCAAATCAATGGCGGCCTTCAGACCCAAAATACATGCTTCGTACTCGGCCATATTGTTCGTGCAATCGAAGCATAATCTGGCAGTGAAAGGAGTGTGACAACCTTTAGGGGAGATAATCACGACACCAATTTCGTTACCCAAGGTGTTAGAAGCCACGTCAAAGACCATAGTCCATTGGGATCCTTGATTAGGTCTATCATACGGTCCAGGTTTCGCGGAGTCGGTCACTAGCATGATATTCTCATATGGGAAGTCAAAGTTCATAGAATGATAATCATCAACAGCTTGATGGGCCAAATGATCGGCTAGTACACTTCCTTTGATGGCCTTTTGCATTGTGTATTGAATGTCGTACTCAGTCAAGATCATTTGCCATCTAGCTATCCGTCCGGAAAGTGCAGGTTTCTCGAAGATATACTTGATTGGGTCCATCTTAGAAATCAACAGAGTGGTATGAGTCCACATATATTGTCTTAGCCGGCGAGCAGCCCATGCCAGAGCGCAGCAAGTTTTCTCGAGCAGTAAATATCTGGTTTCACAGTCGGTAATCTTTTTGCTCAGGTAATAAATAGCATGCTCTTTTCGGCCAGACTTGTCATGTTGGCCCACAACACACCCCATAGAGTTCTCTAGCACTGTAAAGTACATAATCAAGGGTCTTCCTTCAACTGGAGGCATGAGAATAGGAGTTTCTTGTTGATACTCTTTGATTTTGTCGAAGGCATCTTGGCATTCATCATTCCATCTGACTACTTGATCTTTCTTCAAGAGTTTGAAGATTGGCTCACAAGTAGCAGTTAAATGGGATATGAAGCGGGCGATGTAATTAAGACGACCCAAGAATCCTCTAACTTCCTTTTCAGAGTGGGGGACTGGAATTTCTTGGATGTCCTTCACCTTGGCAGGATCGACTTGTATGCCTTTACCACTAACAACAAAACCTAGAAGCTTTCCATATCGTACTCCAAATGTGCACTTGTTAGGGTTTAACCTCAACTTGTATTTTTCAACCTTTCGAATAGCTTGTACATGTGATCGAGATGTTCCTCCTCAGTTTGTGACCTGGCAATCATATCATCCACATAGACCTCTATTTCATGATGAATCATTTCATGAAACAAAGCTACCATATCCATTTGATATGTTTCCCCTGAATTCTTCAACCCGAATGGCATGACCTTATAACAAAAGGTGCCCCATTGTCTAACGAAAGTTGTCTTCTCCATGTCTTCGGGAGTCATCCTAATTTGATTATAGCCGGAGAAACCATCCATAAAAGAGAAGACTTTATGTTGAGCAGTGTTATCCACCAAGACATCAATATGAGGTAGAGGGAAGTCATCATTGGGGCTTGCCCTATTCAAATCCCTATAATCTACGCACATACGAACTTTTCCGTTTTTCTTCGGCACTGGAACCACATTGGCAACCCATTGGGGATAAGATGTCACAGCTAAGAATCATGCGTCAAATTGTTTCATCACTTCAGCTTTTATCTTCTCAGACATGTCAGGCCTCATGCGATGAACTTTTTGTTTGACAGGAGGATAATCTTCTTTTTTCGGAAGACGGTGAACTTCAATGTCGGTATCCAACCCTGGAATATCTTCATACGACCAAGCAAACACTTCCACATAGTCATACAACATCTGAACCAATCTGCTTTTGACACTGCTTTCTAGGTTAGGCCCGATCTTGACCTCTTTCTTGTCTGTCTCAGTACCCAGATTGATGACTTCAACTGACTCTTCGTGCGGCTGAATAGCTTTTTCCTCTTGCAATAGAAGTCTGACTAGTTCTCCCGGGATTTCACAATCTTCCTCGCCTTTGTCTTCTGCTTGATTAATTGGACATTCAAAATTATAGTCGGCAATAATAGATTCATTGGCAATAAGATCCAGAGTGGATGAGGACCTGCAAGAGTGTGCGTGTGTGTGTGCATGTAAGATACATGGCTCTTTTTAAAAATGTATTTGAAGGAAAAGAAATACAATGAACACAAATATTTGAATTCAAAAGAATCTCATGGTTTTTATTGAATGATCATATGATAAGATGAACATAAATAAAACCCTTGACAAATGGACCATAGTGCCCCGGGCCAGGCACATGGCATAAAAGTCATTGTTTAATATTATAGACAAATGTTCTTGAATTAAAAGAAAGCAATAAACGAGTGACTACTCCTCAATGAAGGAGATGGGAACGAAGTCCTTTGCGTTCCAATTCTTGAGCTCTATTGTAGTTGGATATACCCAATCTTCAAATGCAACTTCATCATCAGAATCACCTACAGCATTGACTTCGTGGCTTCCAATACGGAGAGGGGGATTTCCTGCACGAGCGCGCCTCACTTCCTTATGAGCCTTGACGGTGAAACCCAATCCAAATCTGTCCGCTTTGAATGGGATTTCGAGGAGTTGCCCCCAAGTATGACAACTTTCTTCTTCAACTGCAGCACGAGCATCTTTGAATGAAACCATCTTCGACACAACCTTAACAGCTTTGGACGCATCAGAGGAACATTTGGCAGTAGCAATCATTGGTGGCACAACTTCAAAAGCTTGACACGGGGTCTCTATAAATTCTCCATCCATCTCTACGTATTTGAAATAGTTGAGGTGGCTTACCATGAACTCCTCCTCACCATAGACAGTGACAATTCTTCCTTTGACTGGATACTTGAGTTTGACGTTACTTCCCCAGCTCCATGGATCCAAGGGCGACCCAATAAACAGGAATAGGAAGGATGGATATCCATGATGTAGAAAGTGGAGTTGAAAATTTGTGAGCCCACCTTGGTCGGGAGATTCACTTCTCCATGAACTGTCCTTTTGGACCCATCGAAAGCCCTCACAATGATATCACTTGGTTTCAAGACTAAACCTTCATGGTCTAAATGGTATAACACCCTCTTGGGTAGTACGTTTAAAGAAGAGCCAGTGTCGACCAGAACATGTACTAGGGTGGTCCCCTTGCACTCGACAGAAACATGTAGAGCTTTATTGTGGTGCTTCTCAAGCGGTGTTAGATCAGCATCTTAGAACCCCAAACCATTATCGGCTGTCAAGCTTGCCACGCAATTTTCAAACTGGCCAGTCGAGGTCTCATGAGGAACATGAGCCTTCTTCAAGAATTTAATTAACGCCCAAGCATGAGCATCAGAACAGAGTAGCAGAGACAACATAGAAATCTTGGAAGGTGTTTTCCCCAACTGCTCCACGATCTTGAAATCACTCCTTTTAATAATTTTCAGGATCTCGTCCATTTCACGAGCGGAAGGTTCTCCATAAACAATGTCCTTTGCGGGTAATTCTGCCTCAACTGGCTTAACTACCTTCTCCTTTCCCCTTGTATCAGTACTTGGCTTAGCAGTAGTGATGCGGATAGGTGCCTTTGTAACAACTGGTGGTGAGATGTTGGGTGAAAAGATTCTCCCAGTTCTGGTCACTTTGCTAGAGCTAGTTATGTTACCAATGTCATCAGCTTTGTTTTCTTCAATCCAAACGTCTTGTTTTATCCAATGGTAAAACACCTCAGCACCATAGTTCCATGGCACTGCTTTGTTAGAAGATTAGGGAATTGGTCCAGGATTGGTGATTATTAGGGGAGAAAAAGTTAGTTCATTTGAAATCCTGATAGGACCTTTGGAGGAGATCCTAAGAGGCTTGTTTGAGATGGTTATGATGGAGAGATCTTCACATTTATTAGTCAAACTTTTGGTAGGCGGATTCTTCTCAAATATGATCTCGTGGTTGTTCATCAGGCGTTGAATGCCTTTCTTCAGCACTTCGCATCCGTTGAGTTATTTGGCACAGCAAACACAATCCTTCAAATAGCCAGGGAAAATCCTGGCTTTCAACAGATTCTCTTTGATGATGATTAATGGAGTAGTCAATTCTTTGACAGAGGCAACGGAAATGGTATTTTCAACAGCATTGACACCCTTGCCATGATTTGGCATAGGCGCGATGATTACATTTGGATTAGGAGGAGGATCAAATTCAATAGTCTTGTTATCTATCAAGTCTTGAATTTTATTCTTCAGTGCCCAGCATTGGTCAGTCTCATGCCCGGGACTACTTGAATGATATGCACATTTGGCGTTCGGGTTGTACTTTGGTAAAGAGGTATCTGGATTGGCCGAAGGATCACGCAGTGTCACCAAATCAGCCTTTAGCAAGTGTTGTAAGGCTTGGGATAGTGACATGCCTATCCTCATGAATTTTCTTCTTGTAGTCTCAAATTGTTGATGATTGGTAGATGGTCTTTGAGCAGGAGTTAGATTGGAGATTTAGATGGCATTAACAGACGGACAGTCAACCTTCTTGGTATGGGCCCTTTCCCCATACGCGGCATTGATTTCTTTCTTTGTGGCAAAAGGTTTCTTTACAGAATGGGAAGTGGAGGCAGATGCCATGGGAATCTTCCCGCTTTTGATGCCGCTTTCAAATCTTTCACTGGTTAAGATCAACTCGGTGAAACTGGAAGAAGAACAGCCAACCAACAAGTTAAAGAATGGACCAGATAAAGTGCCCATAAACATGTCAATGTGCTCCCTATCAGTCAAAGGTGGTTGAACCCTACTGGCAAGGTCTCTCCACTTTTGGGTGTATTCTTTGAACCCTTCATTCTTCCCTATTGCCATGTCTTGCAATTGAACTCTTGTCGGCGCCAAGTCGGCATTATACTGGTATTAGTGGTAGAAAGCGGTGGCTAAGTCTTACCATTGATATGGGAACCATCCAACTGGTAACACTACTCTAATTGCGTCCCGGCCAAGCTTTCTTGAAAAAATTGAACCCAGAGTTTCTTGTCAGCGGTGTGCGGTTGACTTTTGCGCACATAAGATTTCAGGTGAAGTTTTGGACAGGAAACCCCATCGTACTTTGCAAAGACTGGTCTTTTGAATTTGTGGGGAATGGCAACCCCAGATATCAAACCTAAATCATCAAAATCCAAACCGGGGATGACTTGAATCTCGACGGCCTTCAATATATCTTCTAACTGTTTGTACTTGACATCGGCAGGAGGATACTGCTCGTCAAAATAATCATCATCATCAGATGCTTGATCGTTGATACACCCAGCCTGGGTACTTCTAGCTTCTCCAGTCTGATTCTCATCTTCCTCAGATGAGTCTTCCACTACCAGGATCTGACAGACCGACTCTTTGAATCTTCTACCCATGTTAACCAGGGCTTTCCTCTTCAGTTTCTCTTTAGCTGCTAGAAACACCATCAAGTCTTGTTGCCCCTTGGCTAGGGTTAGCAGAGTCTCCTGGAACTGAGAGTTTTGTGCTTGTAGGTCCTTCACAATTTTCTCTAGATCCATCTTGCTGAAATAAACAGCAGAAAGATAAGGAAACCTATTGTGTGAAAACCTATTATGTTATGATGCATTGAAGATGTATATGAAAATGATTTCAAGGATTTATTAAATTTAAATTTGTATAGACAAAGAATGAATAAACGTCAAATTTTATTAATTAGTTCAAAATGATTATATCATGCCTCTTGGGCTTACAAAATAAATCTCTAAGATAAAAAGACCGAATGCATCCTCTTCGGCGCAAGGTAGGCGTTCACACTTTTCTCTTCATGTAGTTGCTTTGTAAGCTCCAAGAACCTCTTATCTCTAGCTTAGAATTGAGCTTCGAAAGTATATCGTTCTTCCTTTAGCTGAATCCAACTCTTTTGCAAGTCTTCAAGAGAAGTTGGCATGTCAGGATAGAGGATAGTGTACATGACATCTCCTTCAACCACAGGCTCCATGATAATTGGTAAGATGGAGGGATAAGGCATCACTAGTTTCTGAGCACGAGCTCGTACCCACCTAAGGTAAGGCTCAAGGGGAATGGAATTCTTGTGTACCAACGTCTTACTATCCATTTTTCTTACCATCCTCCAAGCTCGTATAAACCTCTGACAGTAACTTTGACCGTCGCTCTCGTAGTCGAATACCACTCCTTGGATGAGCATATCATGTGGACCATCTCTTTGCGCATAGCCAAACTATCGTAAGGCTAAGCAAGGGTTGTAAGTGATGTCTCCCCTAATGCCAAGAAAAGGTACATTAGGGAATTCCCCATAATGGTTAATGATAGTAACATTCTCCAAGGATCGAGAATACCAATGAATATCTGAATGTCTGAGCGTCATCAACCTATGGGACCACCTCAAACCTTGCTCGTTCTTTAACACATACCGGGGAAGATGAGAAATAAACCATATTTCCAAGATAGGAGTGTAACACATGAGGATCCATCTCTTTCTCATAGTGCGAGAGTGAAAAGAATGTAGGATATCTCCCAACAAAGTAGGCACCGGATTGTGAGACATGAAGATTTTGACAGCATTTACATCTATAAGTTGGTCAGGGTTTGGAAACAAAACCATCCCATAGATGAGAATGGCCAAGATTTCTTCAAAAGGTTGTAAGTCCAAAGAGTTCCAACAATCTTGAGATTGTTCAAATAAGAACTTGGCTAAGAAACCTTTGACACCACTCCCTGTTTCCCAATTAGTCGTGACATCAGATTGTTGCAAGTGTAGTGCTTGGGCAATCTATTCAAGTTTTGGATCTCTTTTCATACCGTTGAAAGGTAGTTGATTGAGAATGGGAATCCTCAATAGTTGAGAGAATTCTTCCAGAGTTGGTTCAAGCTGATAATTAGGAAAAGTGAAGCAATGGTGTAGAGGATCAAAGAATTGGAAAAGCACCTTCATCATATCTTCATCAGTGTTGGAGGTAACCAAGTTTAGGAGGAGACCACATCTTTCAGTAAATGAGGAATTCTCAGGGACCTTTGATTCTAACTCTTTGAGTTGAGAAGGAATTCTTATGAGATTGACTTGAATGGTTTTCCTGCGGATGGAAGTCATGTCCTATAAAACAGAACAAAGATAAATCCCAAAAATCCTTGAAATGGTTAGTGAGAATGCTTATGATTTCATGATGTTTATGATGTTACGTACAAGTAAGTATATACAAACAAGTCAAACAAGTCCTCTGTTTTAGGCTTGCATGGAGTCTTATAGGTAAGTACCCTCTTGAAGCTTTGTTGGCTCAAACCTGTCCTAGAAATAGTAACCGGGTTCTAAGAGATCTCAATATCAATGATCTTTCTTGTCGGTCATTGTTTCAGCACAAGCCTCTTTCATGGCGACCGAAATATCCCGAGAAGTCTGATCTCAATGAGTGTAGTATCGAGTATCAACCAACTTCGGACTGCACCAAAGCTGACTATCTCACTACTTCCTAATGGCCAAGTTGGTCAAGTAAAGGTTCTAAAAGTCAGTTAGTGCTTCATGATACCACACAGCGGCCCCGTATTCTCCTTGACTACTCAAGGGCTACCGGTACCCATAAATGTGCCATACTAACGTAGCTATTTCTTAGACCATGTCGGTATACCCCGCACAGTTTCCACAACATATTGCTACTTACCTATAAGGTATCCCAAATCCGGGTAGAGCATTAAAACAAGCCCAAACAAGGAACCAAAAATGCAAAGCAAGTAAGTCAAACAATGAAAGCAAATAAAGATGATCTAACCCTAAGGTAACCCCACTTTTAAGTTTCTCCCCAACAGAGTCGCCAATTCTGTAATATGGTGGGAGAACCGACTTGGGATGTTTTGTGTTTGATCGCAAATGTTGCGGTTAGCAAGAGTCACCACCGACTTTTATTTTATCCAAAAGGAAAGCTGGAAAAGAACAGGAAAGACCTTTGAGATTATTTCTTGAGTTCGGGGGGTAGATTATGAAAAGGGAAGGTATTAGCACCCTTTTCATCCATAGTTATCTATGGGCTCTTAGTGTCTTTCTAGATCACTTGCTTTTGTTTGAAAATATGCTTTGTGGTGGTTTTTGAAAGTATTTTGAAAAGGCGCCTTCGTTTAGGAAAATTTTGTAATGGTTCTCGTTCGTAAGAACATATAAAAGTGTTGGACTTTTGAAAATATTTTGTGTTTTAAAAGTTTGTTTTTGAAAGTGTTTGGTGTTTGTTTTGAAAATATTCGAGGATATTTGTTTTGAAAGTGAGCAAGCAACTAGGAACAATCTACCAACTCAAAAGTCTTTTGTTTATTTCTTCCTCCCTTTGATATTGCTATCTTACCATTGATTTGGTAAGAAGCCTTATCTTTTGATGTAAAGGGACGGGCGTGAGTCATCGTATAGTCATGATAGCAATGTTGTGAGACATCTTAGCATTTCTCTTTGAGGGACTAAGATCATTTGAAAGGCAACATTTGTAGCGTCATCGAGGGACTAGGATCTTGTATTTTTTTTCTAAGACATCCCACATTCGTAACATGACCATTTTGGTAAGGCAACAAAGTGAAGTTTACCCTACGGGTGCAAGTGTGCAAGTGTGTTTGATTTACATGCATTGTTTATCTTGAATTAGGGTTTACTAATTGTTGATTTTAATTTTGCCATACAAACCCTAATTACTAACATTTATATGAAAGCGATAACTTGCAGAAAGTAAAATTACTACGCTATTACATCATTAGGGGAGGGGGTATACAAATTTACAAATGGGGATTGCAAGAAATTAAACTTAATTATCTATTACAACCATATTGAATAATGTACAAGAATTGAAAATAATGTACAAAAAGATAAATGGAAAAGAAAATGATTTTTGTTTGGTTTTAATGAAAGGGTTTAGTTTTGACCTAATTAAGAAAATGATTAATTAAAATTAAATAAAAATTAAACCTAAACTAATTAAGAAAAGAAATTAAGTTTGAAGCATTTTTAGGGTTTTTTAAGAAAAGGTTTTAAACTTAATGAAATTAATATGGTAATTAATTAATTAAAAGAAACAAAAATTCTAAGTTGATCTTAAATAAAAAAAAATAATAATAAACCTAAATCTACTTATTAATCTAAAAGAAATCATATTTGTTAAGAAAATATTTTGGTCTTTTTGTTTTATAAAGAAAAATAAAATATAAGTGTGTAAATAATAAATAAAAATATTTTTCTATTTTTATCAATAAAAATAATAATAATGAAAATAATAAAGAAAAATAAAATAAAATAAAAATATAAAAATAAAAGTTAGGGGGTTTGAAATTGGATTTAGGAGTTTATTAGAAAAAAAACAGTCTTGTTTGAGTTTGGGCCCAAATGATGTTTTTGTCAGCAAAGGAAAAAATATAATAAAAAAACAAAAGGGCCTGCTGGAATAAGTAAAATGGGGGGGATGGTGCAGCAAAAAATGGAAGGCCGGTTGACTAATCTCAGGCACGCTTGTGGCTGACAAAATGGAAGAAAAAATGTTGAAAACCAAAACAAAAGGTAACGCTGGGACTTGAACCCATGACCCTTACCATACACGCGTCCTACCTTTGTCACTGGAGGGGCTATACATCCGTTAAGTTAAATGAAATGATAAATACATAACATAAAACAAGTCCTTAAAATGACTTCATCTTCAACCTCCAGCCATGGTTCCTGTAAGTTGCTCATTTCTCAACAAAAATGAAATATGCAAACATGAAGGTTGCTCCATTTTTCCATACGAATCCAACCATATAAATATCATAAGCTATAAATCAAAGATGAATGAGAATTTATAAGAGTACCAAATTCTGACCTAACTTTTTCAATTATTCAAACCTAAAATTCTCTAAGCTCAATCAATATAAATGAAATCTATGGACATGTACAGTTTCAGGGCAATGATATCTACATTTTATCTTCACAAATGCAAGCTTAACAATGCCTAAATGAAAAGATAGAAGTTCAAAAAAGATACCTCAAAACTGGAAATTTTGAAATGCAAATGTGCTTGATTCAAGGTGCTGCAATGATCAAGTTAGCTTCCTCAATTTCCCAGGAAGCTAATGCAATGATTATCTTGAGCAATGGATGGCTGGAATGGCCTAGAGAAGTCAACTTGCAGTGCTCTATTTTTTGGATTTGGAAAATGATGAAGATGGAGTTACAGTTGTGGAAAAGGGATAGATATGGACTATATTTGATGTGTATGAGCTTTGTGATTGATTAGGAATGAAAACGTACGAGGGAAATGTGAGTTTTGGTTTCAAAGTCAGAATGTGCACACAAATGGAGTTTTGATACAAGTTCTAATTTGAGAGAGTTGGGGAGAGTTGTAGGGTGCTTAAACTCGTCCCTTAGCTCACAAATAGTGCCTCTATTTATAAGCAACAAGTTTTGAGACTTGTGGTTGATCAAAATTCAAAATCAAATGTTTAAGCTCAACTTGTGATTTTCTTGAAAAATCAAGTTTCAATGCTTTGTACTTGTTATTGTATAGTGGTTATGCTTTAAACAAACTTGATTATGACTTTGTAGATGTAGTGGGAATCAGAGGGAACAAGTGAGAGGCTCAATAATTTACTTTGTGCATAAAGCTTGCTTTTCAAGAATGACAATGTTAGCTTTCTACCCAAAATGGCAAATGGACTTGGACAATGCTTAAACCACTTGGATTATAGCTCAAAAGTTTGTGTAATCCATTAATTATGGATATATACAAAAGTTATAAGACCTGCAAAGCAAGATTATGCAGCCTAACATTGAGATTGGATCATGTGTTCATCAAGAAATGGCTTGTAATTCAAATTTGAAACCCTAACTTCTTGCCTTCGATTCTACTAGCTCAAGTATGGTCTCAATGAGTTCTTGGAAATTTTGTAAATCTTGTAACATCCTTTACAACCTTCATGTTGGACATTTTTTAAAATTCAATTTGGAACTAGGTGGAAAATTACCATGAAGTTAGGTCAAAATCCTGCCTAAACTAGGGCAAAATTTCACTAAGTTTTTAAAGTTTCATGAACATGTCTTCACAAAATCATAAGTTAAGATATAAGAATTTATAGGAAAAGTTATGCCCTACAATGTTTTAGATCTCATTGATATCTACAACTTTCATGTTGTAAGTTTCCTTTGAATCATCTTGCATCATGGTGGAAATTTCGCTCAAAGTTATGAAAAAATGAACTTTTCAACACTTAGAAAAAATTCTAAGTTTTAGAATTTTGACTTTTCAAAGATGAATCTTGAATTTTTGATTTCTTGATGAACAAGTTTCACATTTTGACATGTCTTGATTAATTTTAATCTTTGAAACTTGATTTTTGATCAAAAAGTCAAGGTTTGACTTTTTAGTGTACAGTTGACTTTTCATTAGTTGATTGAAATTCAACTATCAATCAATTGATCTTAAGACATGTTTTGAGCCATGCCATTAGGTCAAAATAATGTATTTGAATCCTTGAGATCATTTCTTAAACCAATGAATCATTGGTTAGGTCAAAAGTCAAAAATTGCACCTTCTCAGTCAAAACCCTAATTTTGACCATTTTGCCCTTTTGATGATCTGATCAAATTTCTTAAGGAATTGTGATCCAAACTTGACCAATTGACACATATGAGTTCATAATGTTGATATGTACCAAAAATTATGAAGTTTGACAGTAAATTGACCACAGTTGACTTTTTTTCTCAATACAACTGATTTCAGGTTAGCTGAACAATTGACTGAGCAAAAATGTGATCCAAGACTTTGAAACTTGAGCAATCTTGAGGGTCCAAAATGATACATGAGAGTCATATGGGGTATTAAAATTCAATTTGTCCTTGTTCAAACTCAATCCCTAGTTTTCAGTTATTAGTGCTTGAGGAGGTGTCTTGAGCTGATCAAACCTTGTGTGGTCTTGAACCAAAGGAGATCTTCATGAGAGATTACTTGAAAAATGAGAGGGAAAATTTTGGGGTACAATAGATGTCAACCTATTTGACCACCTCATGCCTTGCTCATTCTTCAATGCAGATCGAGGTAGGTGAGAAATAAACCACCTAGCCAACAGAGGAGTGCAACACATAAGGGTTCCTCTTCTCTTTACGGTGCGAGTGTGAAAAGAGTGCAAAATGTATCCAAGTAAAATAGGCATCGGGTTACGAGACATGAAAACTTTAACCGCATTCACGTCTATGAGTTGGTCTAGATTAGGGAACAGTATCATCCCATAGATGAGAAGGGCCAACACCTCTTCAAAGGCTTGTAAGTCCAAAGTATCAAAAAAATGGTGAGCTTTCTCAAACAAAAACCTTACTAGAAACCCTTTGACGCCGCTTCTTGTTTCCCAATTTGTCACAATGTTGGATCATTGTAAATACAGGGCTTGAGCGATCTCCTCAGGCTTTGGGTCTCTTTACATACCGTTGAAAGGTAATTGATTAAGAATAGGCAGTCCCAATAACAGAGAAAACTCTTCTATGGTAGGCACCAACTGGTAATCGGGAAATGTAAAGCAATGATGTAAAGGGTCAAAGAATTGAAAGGGAACTTTCACCATGTCTTCATTAGGGCTTGAGGTGACCAAACTGAGGAGTCGACCATGTCTTTTAGTGAATGGGGAATTCTCAGAAACCCTTGATTCCAACTCTTTGAGTTGAGGAGGCACCCTTACGAGGTTGACTTGGATAGTATTTCTACGAATGGGAGCCATGTCCTACAAAACTGACACAAAGATAAGTCCTAAAAGTCCTTGAAATGGTTAGTGTGATATGCCATATTATGATGTTATGTACAAATAAATATATACAAGCATACAAACAGATCCTTAGGTTTAGGCTTGCATGGATTCCATATGTAAGTACCATCTTGAAGTTTAGTTGGTTCAACCTGTCATATTAATAGTAACCAGGTTCTAGGGAATCTCAATATCATTGATCTTTCTTAATCGGGCATTGTTTCAGCACAAGCCTCTTTATTGACGACCGAAATATTCCAGAAGTCAGATCTCAATGAGTGTAGTATCGAGTATCAACCAACTTCGGACTGCACCAAAGTCGGCTATCTCACTACTTCCTAATTGCCAAGTTGTTCAATTAAAGATTCTAAGGTCAGTTGGTGCTTCATGACACCACACAGCGGCCCCGTATTCTCCTTGACTACTCAAGGGCTACCCGTACCAACAAATGTGTCACACCAACATAGCTATCGTTTCAACTGAGTCAGTATACCCTACACAGTCCCCACGATCTATTGCTACTTACCTAAAAGGTGCCCCAGATCCGGGTGTAAGATCTTTACAAGTAAGCCCAAGCAAACCCTCAAAGTTAAATCAAACAAAACACACAATGAAAGCAAATATAGAAGGAACTAAACTCTAAGGTAACCCCACTTTATAAGTTTCTCCAGCAGAGTCGCCAGTTATGTGATACAGTGGCAGAACCGACTGTTATAATGATTTTATGTTTGTGTTCGCAAATGTTGCGGTAAGCAAGAGTCACCACCGACTTTTCTTTTATCCAACAAAGGAAAGGGTGAAAAGAACAGAAAAAGACTTTCGAGATTATTTCTGAGTAAGGGGGTAGATTATGGAAAGGGAAGGTGTTAGCACCCTTTCCATCTGTAGTTATCAACGGGCTCTTAGATGCTTAGCTCATTTGAAAAATACCTTGTGCTTTTGTGTGTTTTTGAAATGTCTTAATGCGTTGATTTTCTTTATGATAACTCTTGTATCAGTCCTCAAGAGTGTTGATAAAGCGTTTTTGAAAATTGTTTTGTGTAAGTGTAAAAAGTTTGTTTTTGAGAAAGCATCTAACATCTATCTACTTTACTCGAAAGGTTGTTATTTTCCTCTTTTCCTTTAGACAGTTCTATCCTACTATTGGTGAGTAGGTAGCCATATCGTTGGATGTTTTAGGGACATTCGAAGGGACATTTTTATAGTCACAAAGGCAAATGGGCAAGAATCCTTAGTAACTACCATAGGGTTTTAAGATCATTTTTACCGAGGCAACATCAAGAGGGTCATCTAGGGACTTATGATCTTTTTAAACTGGAGGGTAGCCATTAAAATCTCTCATGTTTCGAGAGTTGTGACTATTTTTTCAAAGGCAACCAAAGTGGGAATACCCTAGAGGTGCACATGTGCAAGTGTGTTTGTTTCAGTTATTTATCTTTGTGTTAGGTTTGCTAATGTTTAATTGTTATTCTTGTCATACAATCCTAATTAACATACATCTAAACAGTTAATAATTTGCAGGAATTTAAAATGCGGGATTTAAAGCTACGCTATTACATGGCTTCGAGGAGGGGGATTATTACATGTCCAAACTTGGGGATAAAAACAATAAATGTCCTAATTTAAGCTATTACATCCCAATAAGCAGATACAATAATATGAAAAAATAAAAATACTAAAATGAAATCACGCGCGAATTGGAAATACGTCTAAATCCTAGAAAGAAAAGTATTTTGTTTGTTTTTTATTTAATAGAAGAAAAATAAAAATCTAAATCTACTTAATTTTAATTTAAAATAAATGTTTAAGTAATTAATAATTAATTAACGAAATTAATTTTAATAAAAAAGACTAAAACCTAATTTTTTGTGATTTTTTCGATTTTTTATGTTGGTTAAAACTGGAAGAATAAAATAATAAGAGAGGCAAAATAAATAGATTAGGCAGTAAAAAAATGTGCAACTTGCAGGATGTAGGCCTGGGTCGAAAAGAAGCCTAAGCTGCCTTTCGACCCAATGAAGAAACTGGTCGAAGGTGCATCATGGACTGCACACTTGGGGGCGCGGGCTCTGAATTGGCCAACATCTGGCAGCAAGGAAATGATGGTGTATGGCATACTCCTTTGATCTGGGAACATTGGATCTGCAAGAAATTCATTAGAAAAGCAAAACAAAAATTCCAAACTTGGGTCGAATCTGGTCTTGGATTTGATAGCCTGTGGTTGTGCCATCCTGATTCGAACCCCATGAGTTTGAATCAAAAGCCATTTCATCCTGAGATATCATGAATCCTGAGATTCGAAGGAACCAAAATTTAAATGCACTAACAATGGCAGGTCTATAAGGATTGTAACTTGTCTAACGCTTCATTATAAACACGCACAAACACATTAGAACGAATAAATGTGCTTATATTAAGAAATTGAATTTCGAAATTATACCTATGACCGGTATGCTTCGATCTGCAGATTTAATAAGCAATGGGTGTTATGTGTGATGCAGTATGTGTGGCCTCTGGAGGAAAGGTTTTCGTCTAGCTAATGCGTGTATAGGCAAAATGTTTCTTCGTCTCTGCAAAAATGTTTCTATGGTAATGTTTCTATGCTTCAATGGTTTTTTCTTCGCCCCTGCAATGTGTCTTTAAACCTGTATTTATAGGGGTAGTGGTGAATGGAAATGGAAAGAGACAGCCATTAACCAGGCTTTAAAGGCATAATCGAAAGCCTTAAACAGGTTTCCTTTTTTGATGATTTCATGCCCCTTTTGGGTTTTGAATGAACCTGGACATGTTTCACCCCCTGACTCCTTCGAATGCCCTCAAGCCTTGTTGTTCGATTGGCCCTGAGTGGCTTCCTTCGATGAATCTAGGCTTCAATTCGATTTGTTCATGGTTTCATCCTCATGGCTCCTTCGATTGAGTCCATTTGCATTGGTTGTTTGACCTAGAAAATTCTCCTATTAGCCCAATCGAACACTTCCTTCTGGCCAGTCGAAGTTTCTTTTTTTATTTCTTCGAATGTAATTATGCAGGAGGCTTGGGATTGGCAGCATGTAGGACTTTGGCCAGCAAGCATCTTGAACCAAACTCATCAGAAGATAAAACAAACTTGTTTCCAACAATTATGTGTCCTTTGAATGGACCAATTGTATGTCCTTCGAAGGCACCACTTGTGTGTTCTTCGAATGGGCCACCAATGTATGTCCTTCAAAGGCACCACTTGTATGTTCTTCGAATGGACCAATTGTATTTCCTTCGAAGGCACCACTCGCGTGTTCTTCGAATGGACCAATTGTATGTCCTTCAAAGGCACCACTCATGTGTTCTTCAAATGGATCACATGCACCACTTGTGCATTCTTCGAATGGGCCAAAAGTATGTCCTTCGAAGACATCACATGTGATTTTCTTCGAATGGGCCAAAAGTATGTCCTTCGAAGGCACCACTTGTGAGTTTCTTTGAATGGGCCACCAATGTGTATTCATAATGTATAAATTATGTGTTAAAGAGTTCAGAGGCGGTCGAAGCAAGCCATTTCAGAGGGAGCTATATCCCAGTCGAAGCTATCACAAAGAAAGCCAATGCCTTGTGAATGCTAGCATGAGGGAGGCCATTGTTTGTGAATCGAAGAATGCATGAAATAATTTCTTGCCTTGTGAATCGAATTAGGCACGAAGGAAGTAATTTCCTCTTGGATCGAAGAAGGCATGGAGGAGGTATTCGTCTCGTGAATTGAAGGCAAGTCTGAGGAAGCCTCTGCCTTGTGAATCGAAGGCAAACTTGAAGAAGCCTTTTCCTTTTGAATCAAAGGCAAGTTGAAGAGGGCCAAAGTCCAATTGAATCTTGGGAAATCGAAGAAGCCATGAAGGAGGCCAAAGTCCAGTTGAAACTTGGGAAATCTAAGCAATCTTGATTTTCTTCGATTTGATGCATGAGAGCCAAAAATCCAATTGTACTTGTGAAAACTTTCCCTTTTTAAAATCCTTGTGAGAAAATGTCTTGAGAAAAAGGAGGGCAAATTTTGGGGTACAACACTATTAAAGATGTTTCTGTCATTCTGAAGACTACCAGGGTTACGCACAATATGGCTTCCTTGAAAGATACCAAAGCTACTATAGAAGGAGGTGTTTGCATTATTTGGGGTCAGCTTTCTGATATCCCTTATAAATCTGAAAAGTTTGGTTTGGGCTTTACTGCAGAAGGTCAAAGGGATGTTCGTTGCGCTCGAGCTGGAAGACCTCTGTTTCGTATCAGCAACAATAGAATCAATGCTATAGAATACGTTGATAGTGATTTTGATTTCCTTTAGTCAGGAGTAATAGCTATTTTTGTTTTATTGTTTTAGAAGTTTGATTATGTGATTTATTTTAAAAACAATGACTTTAAACCTTGTGTCTTGCCCGGGGCACAATGGTCCATTTGCTAAGGGTTGTCATTTTGTAAGTCATATTTTCATTTAATGAAAGCATTAGACATTTTCCATTCAAATTTTACGCTCTCTATCTTTCTTTTACTTTAGTGCACTTTCAAATTGCTATATATTCTTACACGCACCCACACACTACATTGAAGATCCCCATCCACTCTGGATCTCATTGATAACAATTCTGCTACGTCCGCTTATGACTTTGAAAATCCGATCTACCAAGCCGATGACGAAGGTGAGGAAGATGGTGAAATACCCGGAGAACTTGTAAAACTCTTAATACAAGAATAAAAGGCTATCAAACTGCACGAAGAGCCGATCGAAGTGGTAAAATTGGGTTTTGAGACAGGCAGAAAAGAGGTCAAGATAGGCGCCAACTTAGAGGGCAGTTTCAAGAACAGATTGATTCAGATGTTGCACGACTATGTTGAGATCTTTTCTTGGTCATACGAAGTCATGCCTGGGCTTGATACTGATATTGTGGTTCACCGTCTGCCAATGAAAGAAGGTTGTTCTCCAATTAAACAGAAAGTCTGTCGCATGCGCCCTGAGATGTCAGAGAAAATAAAAGTTGAGGTTATGAAGCAATTCAATGCAGGGTTCTTAGCAGTGATGTCATATCCTCAATGGGTTGCTAATGTTATTCTGGTACCAAAGCAAGATGGCAAGGTACGTATGTGTGTAGATTATAGGTATCTGAGCAGGGAGAGCCCCAAAGATGACTTCTCGCTTCCACATATTGATGTTTTGGTCGATAACACCGCTCAGCACAAGGTATTCTCCTTCATGGATGGTTTCTCGGGTTATAATCAGATCAAGATGGCGTCTGAAGACATGGAGAAACTTACCTTCACCATATAGTGGGGCACTTTCTATTACAGGGTCATGCCTTTTGGGTTAAATAACGCCGGGGAAACTTTTCAGCATGCCATGGTAGCCATATTTCACAATATGATTCATCATGAAATAGAAGTCTACTTCGATGACATGATAGCAAGGTCACCGACTGAAGAAGAACATCTTGATCATCTGCATAAGTTATTTGAAAAGCTGAAGAAGTACAAACTAATGCTAAATCCGAATAAATGCACTTTTGGGGTGAGGTCTGGAAAACTCCTAGTTTTCGACGACAGTGGAAAAGGTATTGAAGTTCATCCCGTAAAAGTTAAAGCCATTCAAGAAATATCGGCTCCACGTACTGAGAAGGAGTTCAGAGGTTTCTTAGGATAACTAAACTACATTGTCTGATTCATTTCTCATTTGACTGCTACCTGTGAGCCAATCTCCAAGCTGCTGAAGAAAGATCAAGTAGCAAAATGGAACGATGACTGTCAAATATCTTTTGATAAAATCAAAGAGTACTTACAAGAACCTCCGATTCTGATGCCACCAGTTGAAGGAAGACCTTTAATTACGTACCTAATAGTGCTAGAGAATTCAATGGGGTGTGTACTGGGGAAACATGACGAGTCTGGTCAAAAAGAGCATGCAATATACTACCTTAGCAAAAAATTTACCGACTGTGAAACAAGATATTCACTGCTCGAGAAAAATTGTTGCACTTTGGCATGGGCTTCTCGCCGACTAATACATTATATGTTGACTCATACTACTCTATTGATCTCTAAAATGGATCCCATCAAATACATATTTGAGAATCCAGCCCTCTCCGGAAGAATAGCCCGATGGCAAATGGTCTTAACAGAATATGACATTCAGTACACCACTCAAAAGGAAATCAAAAGAAGTGTACTAGAAGATCATTTGGCGCATCAAGTTATAGACAAATATCAATATATGAACTTTGAATTTCTGGATGAGAACATCATGCTAATTACAGATTGTGAAGAACCTGGACTGTATGAAGGACCTGAACTAGGATCCCAATGGACTATGGTTTTCGATGGATCTTCCAACGCACTTGGCAACAGGATCATGCTATAATTGTCTCTCCCCAAGGGTGTCATACGCCTTTCACTGCCAGACTTTGCTTTGATTGCACTAATAATATGGATGAATATGAAGTGTGCATTATGGGTATTAAAGATGCTATTGACTTGAGAATCAAATTCCTAAGCGTATATGGGGATTCAACCTTGGTAATCAGTTAGGTTAAGGTAGAATGGGATACAAAGCATTTGAATCTTATCCCTTACCGAGAACATGTGCTAACCTTGATTTCTTACTTTGAAGAGATTACTTTTGAGCATATCCCAAGAGAAGAGAATCAGTTGGCGGACGCATTAGCTACCATGTCATCCATGTTCAAGGTTATATGGGATAATGAGGCTCCCAAAATTACCATTGAGAGATTCTACAAACTGGCACATTGCTATGAAATTGATACTGATGGAGTACAAGAAAAACCTTGGTTTCATGAAGTGAAAAGGTACCTTGAAGCTCAAGAATACCCTGAAGGGGCATCGATCAATGACAAGAAATTCCTACGGAGGTTCTCGGTTAAGTTCTTCTTGAGCAATGGAATTTTGTACAAGCGTAATCATGATTCAACTCTGCTTCGCTGTGTAGACAAGAAGGAAGCAGAGAAAATTATGGAGGATATGCATGAAGTCATCTTTGGTACTCACTCCAGCGAGCATACTATGGCTAAAAAGAATTTTAGAGCAGGTTACTATTGGTCGACTATGGAAACTGACTGTCACCACCACTTTAGGACTTGTCATAAGTTCCATATCTATGCTGATAAAGTTCACGTGTGTTGTACCCCAAAATTTGCCCTCCCATTTCATCAACATTTCTCATCACAAGACTCTTGGAACTCAAGATCAAGCTAGGGTTTGCTCTGCTCAAGACACCTCCTTGCACTGTTGACCTAAATTAGGGTTTGAGTTTGCACATGGATGTTTTGACCCACAATGCCAAAAGTTACTTTCATGCTTCATGTTGGACTCATAAGTTTGCCCATACCAAGTTTCAAGCCTTGAATCAAATTTTTGCCCAGTCAATTGGACAGTTGACCTAGAAATCAGTTGTATTGGGGTAAAAGTCAATTATGGTCAATTGACAGTCAAACCTTATGAATTTTGACCCATATCAACATTATGAACTCATATGAACCCTTTGATCAAGTTTGGATCACAATTCCACAAGAAATTTGATTGGATCACCAAAAGGGCAAAATGGTCATTTTTAGGGTTTTGATTGTGCAAAGGCAATTTTTGACTGTTTGACCTAGCCAATGGCAAATCAAGCTTAGCCATGGACTCAAGGACTCAATGACATTATCTTGACCCATTCAACAAGTTCAAAAGATCTCAAATGCATAGGATTGACAGATGAATTTTTCAGTCAACTGATCAAAATTTGACTGTACACTGAAAAGTCAAACTTTGACTTTTTGGTCAAAATCAAGTTCCAAGGGTCATTTTTCATCAAGACATGTCAAATTATGAAACTTGTTCATCAAGAAACCCAAAATTGCAAATTAGGGTTTAAAATGGAAAATTTTCATAACTTCGAAATTTTCTAAGTTATAAAATTTTCTTATTTTTTCCTAACTTTGCCCCACATTTTCACCAATATGCAAAGGGATTCAATCAAAACTTAAAACATGAAAGTTTTAGTCCATCACAAAGTATACAACTTTTATTCACAAAGTTTTCTCAAAAGAAGCTTGGATCTCAAGTTATGATTTTTGGAACAAGGGTACCTAAAACTTTTAACTTAGAGAAATTTTGCCCTAGTTTAGGCTGGATTTTTACTCATCTTCTTGGCCATTTTTCACATAGTTCCACTTGGAGTCTTAAGTTGCATTTCAAATATGAATTATATTACATGTTTCAAGATTTCCAAATTTTCCAAGAACTCCTCAAACACCTTTGTGGTTAGGGAGAATCGAATGCTTGAAGTTGGCAAAAACTCACTTTGTAACCATGGCCAATACATGTTCATACCACTTGCCAAATCTGACCAAACTAGCTTAGTACATAATTAAAGGCCTCTAAACAAGTTTACACTCAAAAACTGAATGCAAATACATTGTACATTGGCATTGTTCTGATCAAGAGAGCATTGTACAATGAACATTTCCATTTTGAGCATAAAGGTCATACTTTCATTTTCATAAAGGGAACTTTATGTCAAATTACATTTTCTTGAGCCTTGGACTTTTTTCCTTGCACTAAACAAGTTCCCTAATCTCAGGCATAGTACACCAACTTGAGCATGCTTGTAACTAGCCTGTACAGGCCATAGCTTGGTCAATTCACATCTTTGCTTTCAAAATAAGTCAAATGTCCAAAAGCTCATAACTCACACATCTGATATATTAAACTCAAAAAAAGTTTTGAAACAAGTTTCTCATATCCCGGTAAGTCAGAAACACGAGTCTTTGACCTCTCAAACCCCCTTGTGCACAAAATCTCCATTTCTACCCAAAACAGGGCAAGTTCTGCAAGTCACAAGCCACAACCAAATCCCCTCGTGCGTTTTGTCCCAAATCACTTCAAACACATTCTAAACAATACATCTAAGTTGTCCAGATCATTCGCAAGTTGCTGTAACTCCATTTACACATATCACCATTTTTGTTTGGAATCTTTGCAGGTTGAGTTCTGTAGCACGATTCAGGCCACTTCAAAATAAACTAAGCATTGGGAAAGGTTCAGGGGACATCAAGCAAGCTCAAAAGAACCTCAAGCCCCATTGAAAGTTGTTGTATTGGCCAACTCGAACTCAACTGAAACAGGTATTTCATGAACTTTTATCTCTCTATTTAGGAACATTTAGCCTTAGGATTATGAATGAAAGATGTTGTACTCATTGCCCTAAAACCATACATATGCTCAGTTTTCATTTATATTAATCGTGCTAGGAGAATTTCATCCATGAACTTTCTGAAAAAACTAGGTTAGAAATTAGGGCCAGAGAAATTCTCTCTGGTCTTTGAGAGTTAGCTTAAGTTTTTTATATGGTTAGATTCGTGATTTGATGCTCTACAAGTTTCATGTTTTGAGTTTTGTCGAAAGATCACAAATACAGGAGATACAAGTTTGTACAGGCATGCGCGCGTTTTTCAAATTTCTGGAGGTTGAAGATGAAGTTTGGGCTGGGCCTGGATTTTGGCCTCTTTTCAAAACATCTTTCAAAACCACACACAAAGCACCATTTCAAACAATTGAAGAGCACCATTTCAAACAATTGAAGAGCACCATTTCAAACAATTGAAAAGCAAAGCAAGTGATCTAAACAAGTAACTAAGAGCCCGTGGATAACCATGGATAGAAAGGGTGCTAATACCTTCCCTTTCTATAATCTACTCCCCGAACCCAAGAAAACATCTCAAAGGTCTTTCCTGTGCTTTTTGACCTTTCCTTAGGATAAAATAAAAAGTCGGTGGTGACTCTTGCTAAACTGAAACATTTGCGAACACAAACGCAAAATCCCAAGTCAGTTCTCCCACCGTATCACAGAATTGGCGACTCTGCTGGGGAATACTTTAAAAGTGGAGTAACCTTAGGGCTTAGATCACCCTTTGCATGATTATATTGTTTGCTTTGATTGCTTTACATTTGGTTCTCTTGTTTGGGCTTGAAATCCTCTACCCGGATTTGGGAAACATTCATAAGTAAATAGCAATACATTGTGGAAACTTTGGGGGGTATGTCGACATGGTTGAAGCAATAGCTATATTAGTGCGACATATTTGTGAGTACCGGTAGCCTTTGAGTCAATCAAAGAGAATAAGGGGCCGCTGAGTGATGTCATAAAGCACTAATGAACTCATAGAACCTTACTTGACCATCTTGGCCTTTTATTAGGGGTAGTGAGATGATCGGCTTTGGTGCAGTCCGAAGTTGGTAGATACTCGATACTACACTCATTGAGGGTTATTTTCTTGGAATATTTTGGTCGCTAGTTAATTGGCTAAACCAAAACAATGAACATAGAAAACAATCCAGTGATATTGAGCTCCTTAGAACCCGATTACTATTTATAGGACAGGTTTGAGCCAACTAAACTCAAGAGGGTATTTACCTATGAAACCTCATGCAAGCCTGAAACTAGGGTTTTGTGTGACTTGCTTGAACATGTGTTTGTGCATACATCATGAACATCATAAAGCATCATATGCATCCACTAACCATTTCAAGGGTTTGGATCTTCATCTTTGTTCTTGTTTTGTAGGTCATGGAATCTCTTTGGAGGAAAACAATTCAAGTTAACCTTGTGAGAATCCCTCCTCAACTCAAGGAGCTTACATCCAGGATTCCATAGAATTCTCTCTTCAGTGAAAGACATGGTAGACTTTGACCCCCTACACCACTGTTTCACATTCCCTGATTACCAACTAGTACCTACTTTGGAGGAATTTTCTCAACTCCTGAGAATTCCTATTCTTCATCAACTACCCTACAACGGTACGGAAAAAGAACCAAAGCCTGAAGATGTTGCTCAAGCATTACACTTGCAACCATCTGACATCAAGGGACATTGGGAAACCAGAAGTGGTATCAAGGGTTTCTTGGCAAAGTTTCTGTTTGAGAAGGCACAAGACTGCTGGAATTCTCTTGATCTACAAGCCTTTGAAGAGATTGTGGCACTCCTTATCTATGGGTTGGTCCTGTTCCCAAACCCTGATCAACTTATAGATGTGAATGTTGTCAAGATTTTCATATCTCGGAATCCTGTACCTACATTGCTTGGGGACATCCTACACTCATTTCACACACGAACAATGAGGAAAAGAGGTGTTCTCATATGTTGTACTCCTCTCCTAGCAAGGTGGTTTATTTCTCACCTTCCACAATCAGTTTTGAAGAATGAGTAGGGTTTAAGGTAGTCACAACGGCTGATGACCCTCACAAATTCTGATGTACATTTGTGTTCTCGGTCCAGAGAAAATGTCATCATCATTGATTGTTGTGGAGAATTCCCTAATGTCCCACTACTTAGCATTAGGGGAGGCATCACCTACAACCCTTGTTTAGCTCTAAGACAGTTTGGATATGCTATGAGGGATGGCCCTCATAACATGCTGATTCCTGACTTGGTTTTTAACTTCGACAACGATGCGCAAGGACTTCGACAAAGGTTCATCATAGCTTGGAGGATGCCCAATAAGGTGGATAGTAAGACACTGGGGCACAAGAATTCCATCCCCCTTGAGCCTTACCTCAAGTGGGTATGAACCCACGCCCAGAGTCTTATGATGCCATATCCTCACATTCTCCCCTTGATCAAAGAGCCTGTTATAGAAGGAGAGGTTCCATACACCCTCCTACATCCTGACATGCCAACATCATGGTAAGAATTGCAAAAGAGTTGTATCCAACTCAAGGAAGAACGGATTACTTTTGAAGTCAGCTTCTATGCCAGTGAGAAGAAGGTTTTGGAGCTTACCCGCCGACTGTATGAGGAGGAAACTCTCAACACTTACATCGCACCAAAGAGTTTTTACATTAAGAATTTTGTAATATTTTGCCCATGGGGCACTTATGTACTAACAAATTTCTTCTTAATATGACGTGTGTTCCTTTTTGTTTGCAACAAATTTGAATTTTATGAATCCTTGAATGCATTACATGAATAACATACCATTCATCATCTGCATAAACAGTTCTTCACACCAGGTTTCCTTATCTTTCTGCAAGCATAGAATTCTCAATTCCAGCAACTCCTCATGACCTTAGCAAAGGGTCAAGAGGACCTTAAAGCACTGTTGGAGAAAAATAAAGAGAAAAAGAAGAAAAGGCCCGGAGTAGCCACTTTTGGAAGAAGGTTTGAAAGCAATGCTAGAAAAGTTCTCGAGTTCCCCTCAACGTCTGACGAAGGGGCTGGTAAAGGAAAGGGAGTTGCGGTACCTTCTGAATTTGAAGTTGAAGAGGAATAAGAGGAAGAAGACGAAGACTACTCCGAACAGCAATATCCCCCGGCGGATGATAAATATAAGAATCTTGAGGATAGATTGGCAGTCATGGAGTTGCAAAGGGTACCTCGTTTAGATTTTGAAGAACTAGGGTTGGTCGCTGGGATCGTCATTCCTCCCAAGTTCAAAGTACCAACATTTGCTAAGTATGACTGTGATACGGTGGGAGAACTGACTTGGGTTTTGCGTTTGTTTTCGCAAATGTTTCGGTTGAGCAAGAGTCGCCACCGACTTTTTATTTTATCCTAAGGAAAAGTTAAAAAGCACAGCAAAAACCTTTGAGATGTTTTCTTGGGTTCGGGGAGTAGATTATAGAAAGGGAAGGTATTAACACCCTTTCTATCCATGGTTATCCATGGGCTCTTAGTTACTTGCTTAGATCACTTGCCTTGTGTTTTCAATTGTTTGAAATGGTGCTTTGTGTGTGGGTTTGAAAATGTTTTGAAAAGAGGCCATTTGTGGTGGCAACCTTTGTAATGATCCATGTTTGAATGTATACAAAGGTGTACTTATCTTTTGAAAAGTTTTCAATGTTTTTGAAAGTTGTTTTGAAAGTGTGTTGTGATGTGGTTTTGAAAAGTAGGCAAGTGTGTTTTGCAAGTTAATTCAAGTAACTAAGAGTTTTGTCCACCCCTAAATTTACTCAAAGGTTTTTTCTATGTTTTAACCCTTTTAACAATTTTGTTCCACCATTGTATTTGGTGGACAATCTTATGTTAGGATGTTAACGGGACGGGCGCGGGTCATTGTTTAGACCATGATTACAATGGTGCCAAGTGTCTTTGGGCAATTTTTCCTTTAAGGGACTTGATCATTTTTAGGCAACTTTCGAAAGCGTCATCGAGGGACTATGATCATTTGATATTGTTTTGTTTTGCCAAAGACACTCAACATGCAACATGGCCCATTATTGAAGGCAACAAGTGGAGTAACCCTAGGGGTGCAAGTGTGATTGGTGTTGTCCATTTTCATGCTTTGTTATCTTTGAATTAGGTCAAGCTACTTGTTATTTGATTTTTGCATACAAACCCTAAGTCTATCATGGCATATTTAGAAAGCTTTAAAATACGTAATTTAAAGGTCCTAAATTATTACAGAGTAATCATGGGGATGGGGGTACAAATGTTCAAATGGGGATGAGACTTTGATAGGAGAATGGTATCCCAATATTTACAACCAAATCGAATCAAATCGCAAATGTAAATGTACCAATATATAAGAATAAGTAAATGTGTATGTGTAAATGAATTTGTGTAAGTGTATGATTTATTTATGAGTGAAATAAAAATAATTAAAAAAATATTAATTTTGGATATTTTCATGTTTAGGGCAAAACCCTAATTTTGTAAATAAAAGGTATTTATTATTTATTATATACAATATTTATTAACTATATACAAAAAATAAATAAAAAAGAAGTATATTGTAAAAAAGTGATTTTTGAGGTTAAATATTAATAAAAATGTATTATTTTGTATTTTTATCCTAAATATTCTAATAAATATATAAGTATTTATATTATATTAAATATATTAAATATACACAAAAATAAAATATTTATTATTTACAAAAAAGTATATTTTTTTTAGGAAATGTTTTCAAAAGATAAAATAAAATGAAATCAGAAAATAAAAAGTATTTTGTATTATTTTTAGTATTTTAAATAAAAGTATATATATATTTATTTACATATGAAACTAAATGAAACAAAATAAATACCAAATAAAATGCAAAAAATGTGAGAAAAATATTTTTAGTGTTTTTTCATGCTTGGATAAAAATATAAAATCAGAATCAAAAAGAAAAAAATCAAAAATGACAAATATTTCATACAATGGGCCAGGGGGTGTATGTGAAATAAAGTGGTGCAAACAGAAAAATGAACCAAGCCCAGCCCAACAGGAGTTGTCTTCAACCTCCAGCACCATTCAAACAAAAAAACGCGCGTTCTTCCTCCATCTCTGCAAACTCTTGATTCCTTGACTTTTAACAAAAACTCACAACACAAACATTATAGAGCATCATGTCACGAGTTCATACATATAAAAAACTTGATCTAACTCTCAGAAATGAGAGAGAATTTCTTCTCCCCCAATTTCTGACCTAAGTTTTTTCCAATGTTCAGGTCCAAAATTCTCTCAGCATATACAATATAAATGAAAAGTAACTATATGGATGGCTTCAGGACTATGATTAGAACATGCTTTCTTCACAAACTTAAGCCTAACTATGCCTGGATAGAGAGATAGAAGTTCAAATTTTTACCTGTTCAGCTTGAGTCGTGTACAGCAATGGAGGTATCTTCAATGGAGTTTAAGGACTTGTATAGCTTGCTTGAAGTTCAGGGATGCTTCTCCAACCTCTAGCTTGCTTTGAAACTAGCTGAATCGAGCTATGGAAGTTCACCTGCAAAGTTGAAAACTGAAAATGGCAAGTGATGTTAGGGATGTTACAGTTTGTGTTCAATGCTTGGAATAGCTTCAATGGGTGATATGGAACATGTTTGAACTGGTTTGGATGAAAACGCACGAGGGAAATGAACTGGCCAAGTCAAAATGCAGAAGGTACCCTGTTTTGCCACAAAACTGTGTTTTGATGAATGAGGGAGTTTTAGGGATGTCTTGGTCGTGTTTCAGGTTTGTTAGGGAGTATGCAATGTGTGGAGAAAGTTTGTTTTAGTTCTTGCTTGCAGGAATGTAAGTTGTGGTCAGTTTTGCCAAGTTTCTTCTATGTGAAGCAAGGAAATGTGAGTTTCTATACAAGCCTGTCCAAAGCCCTAAACTATGCTGCACTACTTGTTCTTGATCAGAGTGATTTGTGTACAAAATGCTAGCTCTCAAGATCTTGCCCATGCCTCTTGGATTTGTATTTGACATAAAGTGCTTCTTTACAAGAATGGATAAAATGCTTTTTCTAATTATGGATTAATCTAACATGCATTGCCCAAATGAATGAAATAACAACTTGGCACAATGGTTTAGCATTGAATTATTGAGTAAGAAAGGGATTAGAGGCCTATAACCTAGCTTGTGCAAGCTGACTTGAAAAATGCAAAGTGTTATGAACATGAAAATGGCCTATGAACAAAGTGACTTTTGCCCATATTGACAAATTCGATTCTCCCTAACCACAAGGGTGTTTGAGAAGTTCTTGGATAATTTGGAAAGCTTGGAATGTGTACTACAATCCATCTTTGTAATGAAAGTTGAAATTCCAAGTGGAAGCATGTGAAAAGTGGCCATGAAGTTGGGCAAAAATCCTGCCTAGAATAGGTCAAAAAATTTCTAAGTTAAGAATGTTTTGCACCCTTGTTCCAAAAATCATAACTTGAGCTACAAGCTTCTTTTGAGGAAACTTTGTGAATCAAAGTTGTAGATTTTTCAATGGAATATAACTTTCATGTTTTGAGTTTTGTTTGAATCCAAATGTATCTTGATGAAAAGATGGGACAAAGTTAGGAAAAAATTAGGAAGTTTCATAACTTAGAAAATTTCTAAGTTATGAAATTTCTTCATTTCAAACCCTAATTTGTAATTTTTGGTTTCTTGATGAACAAGTTTCATAATTTGACATGTATTGATGAAAAATGAATCTTGGCACTTGATTTTGACCAAAAAGTCAAAGTTTGACTTTTCAGTATACAGTCAAATTTTGCTCAATTGACTGGAAAATTCATCTGTCAATCTTGTGCATTTGGGATCTTTTGAACTTGTTGAATGTGTCAAGACCATGTCATTGAGTCCTTGAGTCCACATGTGAGCTTGGTTTGCCATTGGCTAGGTCAAACAGTCAAAAATTGCCTTTGTGCAGTCAAAACCCTAAAAATGACCATTTTGCCCTTTTGGTGATCTGAACAAATTTCTTGTGGAATTGTGATCCAAACTTGACCAAATGGTTCATATGAGTTCATAATGTTGATGTGGGTCAAAAATCATGAAGTTTGACTGTCAATTGACCACAGTTGACTTTTTCCCCAATACAGCTGATTTCTAGGTCAATTGTCCAATTGACTGGGCAAAGACTGGAATCAAGGCTTGAAACTTGGTATGGATAAACTTGTGAGTCCAACATGAAGCATGAAAGTCATTTTGGGCATTTTAGGTCAAAACATCTTTGTGCAAACTCAAACCCTAATTTGGGTCAACAGTGCAAGGAGGAGTCTTGAGCAGAGCAAACCCTAACTTGATCTTGAGGTCCAAGGGTCTTGTGGTGAGAAAATATTGATGGAATGGAAGGGAAAATTTTGGGGTACAACAATGACGGTCTGTCCTGCCCAAAGATGCATCTGAGATCCTATGTCAGAAAGATCCAACCCCACTCATCTAATAAAGACCTCTGGGTACACTTTTTCCAAGACAGTTTGTCAGGCACACAAATTGACTGGTTCTATCAACTTGAGAGATCTGAGGTTCATAACTGGGAATACTTAGCTGCTGATTTTTACCGTCAATACCAATACAATGCTGATTTGGCGCCCACTCGTACTCAGCTACAAAGTATGGGGATGGTTTCCAATGAAGGATTTAAAGAGTATGCCCAGAAGTGGCGTGATCTGGTTGGAAGGGTGCAGCCACCATTGTCGAATAGAGAGCTGGTTGACATGTTTTAGGGACCCTGTATGGCCCTTTCTTCAATCATTTAATTGGGATCTCCTCCGCGGGATTCACCGAACTAATCTTGACCGGCGAAAGGGTCGAGGTCGGCATTAAAAGTGGTAAGATTCAGAAAGATACCTCCGCGACCGCTGCTGTTAAGAAGGCCTTCCCAGCTAAGAAGGAAGCCTCTGTTGTTTATTCTCAGAAAAGTCAAGGAAAAACCGAGCGCCGGCCAACTGTAGGGGCTGTAATGATTCAAAACTCTTCAAATGATCAACCTCGCAGCAATCAGCCAAGATCTAATCAACAACGGGTAGAAAGGCCACAACGGCAGTTCACACGAATCAACATGATGCCAGCTCAAGTACTCCCTCATTTGTTAAAGTTGAATCTTACCAATTTGAAGGAAGCACCAAAGAACCCTAATACCTCCTCTCCATACTACCACTCCAATGCCAAGTGTGCTTACCACTCTGACAGTGCAGGGCATGATACCAATAATTGTTGGGCGCTTAAGAACAAAATCCAAGACTTGATTGACGCCAAGGAAGTATAATTTGATGCTTCTGAGAAGCCCAACGTGATATCTGCTCCGATGCCCAAGCACGGTCATAATGTTCATGCCGTTATGGAAGACCTTCATGTTACCGATGTTGCTGACCTTTTGACTCCGTTACTAGTGATTAAAGAGAATTTGATGAGAGCCGGGATATTCCCAGGCTGTGGAAAAGACTGCTACTTTTGTTTAAACATACAAGTTGACTGCCCAGTGTTGAAATCAGGTATCCAACGCCTGATGGATACCCAAGAGATACTCTTCCAAAAGACCCATGTTGATACCTTCACTCCTGTTACTCCTGCTACTTTTGCTACTTCAACCAACGACATTGCAATAATAACCATTTCCGACAATCTTCCCAAGGCTTTCAAAAGGCCTGTCAAGATTACGCCCGACCCTAAATTTGTACCATTAAAAATCACCATGTCGGGGCATGTCCCGTATCAATCTAACAAAATGATACCATGGAACTACGGAGGAGAAATCTTCTATCATGGTATCAAACAGATTGAAGCAGTCCAAGAGAATTCTGAAGAGGAAACCCCTGATATAGGGAACATTGTAGGAACAAGCAAGACAACTCGTAGCGGCCAGATTTTTTCTCCGGAGATTGCTCCCCCTCGAGCAATCTTCGGACCCTCGAAAGTTTCTGTGCCTGTTAAGCCATCTGTGCAAGACCCAATAATTTAAGAATTGGATACTCCTGAAGTAAGACCATCTGTTGATAATACCGATAAGGGTAAGGGGATACTAGAAGCGCCTGTCAGGACGAAGGCTCATACTGTGGTTATCCCCGAAACCACCCAGAAAGAAATGGAAGAAATCTTGAAAATAATCAAAAGGAGCAATTTCGACGTCGTGGAATAGCTAGGGCAGACCCCTTCCAAAATATCCATGTTGGCTCTTCTACTTTGCTCTGAGGCCCATGCTAAGGCCTTAATCAAATTTTTAAAGACGGCACACGTTCTCCAAGAAACTTCGGCTGACCAGTTTCAGGAGTGCGTGGCCAGTCTTACTGCTGATAATGGTCTTGGCTTTTCCGATGCTGATTTGACTCCCAATGGAAGGAAACACAACGACGCGCTACATGTCTCATTTGAATGCAGGGGAACCACCCTCGCCCATGTCTTAGTTGATACTGGTTCTTCCTTGAATGTGCTGCCTAAGAAAGCATTAGACCGTTTGGACTGCGAAGGATTGACCCTCAAACCCAGTAACATCGTTGTTAGGGCCTTTGATGGGTCCAAAAGAATGGTTCACGGAGAGGTTGACATTCCTATCAAAGTGGGCACAGAATTTTTCAACTCCACCTTTTATGTGATGGACATCTGTGCTTCATATTCGTGTTTGTTAGGAAGACCGTGGATCCATTATGCTGGGGCAGTTACCTCCTCTTTACACCAAATGCTGAAGTATCCTATTAAGGGTAAGATTATAACGGTGCACGGCGAGGAAGAGTACATGATAAGTTACCTCAACTCCTTCCTCTATGTGGAGTTGGATGGCGAGTTCATCGAAATGCCTTTCCAACATTTTGAGGAAGTTTCTCCTAAGGTCGCAGTTGCGAAGACAATGGTTGAGGTGCCTATCATTCCCAAGCATGTATCTAGGATGGCATCTCTCAAGGACGCAGAGGCTGTAGTCAAAGAAGGAAAGAGCACAGTGTGGGGGCAACTGCCTGATTTTCCCC
Source organism: Vicia faba (assembly GCA_948472305.1). Taxonomy (NCBI): domain Eukaryota; kingdom Viridiplantae; phylum Streptophyta; class Magnoliopsida; order Fabales; family Fabaceae; genus Vicia; species Vicia faba. The sequence goes on from OX451735.1 coordinate 243,352,540, forward strand.
ATAAGACGGACAAGTTTGGATTAGGGTTTACTGCTGCAGGACAAAAGGCTATGCGTCGCTCCAAGGCTGGAGGACCACCCGTCAAAATCACTTACCATGGAATTAATGTTGTAGAAGATGAGGATGAAGAGGACAACTTTGAAGATTGGATCTTTCCAACCCTCGAAGGGGGTTTAAGCAACTGGGAAGCAAAGGATTTTATTCCCATCACCTTCATCAACCAGTAAATTTATCTTTGAATAATTTCCTATTTTGGTCGGTAATAACTAAACAATTCGTACACTATTTTCACCTTATGCCTTGCCCGGGGCATATAGGTCCATTTGTAAGGGCTTGATTTTCTTCATTATCATATGCCATGTTTTAATGAATCATTGGACGTTTACATCTATAAACTGTTGTGTTCATTTTCTTTCTTTTTGCATTTTGTTTTGTTTAAGGATGGTTATCCCTTACACACACCCACACTCAAAAATGCAGGTACCCATCCCCTCCGAATTCCATGGGTGACTATTCTGCTTTAGCCTTCGGTAACTCTGAAGATTTGGTCAATCATGTTGAGTACGAAGTTGACGAAGACTGTGAAGTGCCGGGAGAGTTAGCTAGACTTTTGCAACAAGAAGAGAGGGCTATTCTGCCTCATGAAGAGTTGCTAGAAACCATCAACTTGGGAACAGAGGAAGACAAGAAAGAGGTAAAAATAGGTGCCAACCTGGAGCCAGGTGTCAAAGAGCGTTTGTGCAATTGTTGAACGAATATGTTGAGATCTTTGCCTGGTCCTATGAAGACATGCCAGGGTTAGACACATATATCGTGGTTCATCGTCTCCCTACAAGAGAAGATTGTCCACCGATCAAGCAAAAGGTCCGCCGAATGAGGCCCGACATGTCTGAGAAGATCAAAGATGAGGTAATGAAGCAATTCAACGCTGGCTTTCTGGCTGTTACTTCCTATCCACAATGGGTTGCTAACATTGTGCCCGTGCCTAAGAAGGACGGCAAGGTTAGAATGTGTGTGGACTATCGGGACTTAAATAGGGCTAGCCCTAAAGATGATTTTCCACTTCCACACATCGACATCTTGGTTGACAACACAGCTCAACACAAGGTATTTTCCTTCATGGATGGATTCTCGGGATACAACCAGATCAAAATGGCCCCCGAGGACATGGAGAAAACTACTTTGTCACGCAATGGGGTACCTTCTGCTACAAAGTGATGCCATTCGGACTGAAGAATGCAGGGGCAACCTATTAACGCGCCATGGTAGCTTTGTTTCATGATATGATACATCATGAGATCGAAGTTTACGTAGACGACATGATAGCTCGATCACAGACAGAAGAAGAACACCTTGATCATTTGCAAAAGCTGTTTGCCAGGTTGAAGGAAGAGAAGCTCAGATTAAACCCAAGCAAGTGTACTTTTGGAGTTAGGTCTAGTAAACTTTTGGGATTTATTGTCAGCAACAAAGGCATTGAGGTTGATCCAGCTAAAGTAAAGGCTATACAAGAAATGCCTGCCCCCGCACTGAAAAGGAGGTTAGAGGATCTTGGGACGCTTAAACTATATTGCAAGATTCATATCTCACCTAACATCTACCTGTGAGCCAATCTTCAAGCTGTTGAAGAAAGATTAGGTGGTTGAATGGAACAATGATTGTCAAGTTTCTTTTGATAAGATCAAGGAGTATTTACTAGAACCTCCTATTTTGATGCCACCCGTCGAAGGAAGACCGTTAATCATGTATCTGACTGTTTTGGATAACTGAATGGGTTGCATACTGGGCCAACATGACGAGTCTGGCCGAAAAGAGCATGCCATTTATTACCTTAGCAAAAAGTTTACCGACTGTGAGACTCGCTACTCACTGCTCGAGAAAACTTGTTGCGCTTTGGTATGGACTGCTCGCCGGCTAAGGCAGTATATGTTGACTCATACCACTCTGCTGATTTCCAAGATGGATCCGATCAAGTATATCTTCGAGAAGCCCGCTTTATCTGGAAGAATTGCTAGATGGCAGATGATCCTGACTGAGTATGACATCCAGTATACTACCCAAAAAGCTATAAAGGGGAGTGTACTAGCTGACCATATATCTCATCAAGCCATCGAAGATTACCAATCTATGAGATTCGATTTCCCTGACGAGGACATCATGACATTAGACAACATTGAAGGTAACGGACCGTATGACGGACCTGAAAAAGGATCCCGATGGACCCTGTACTTTGATGGTGCTTCAAATGCACTTGGCAATGGTATCGGTGCGGTACTCATTTCTACGGAAGGTTACCATACACCCTTCACTGCCCAACTTTGCTTCAGCTGTACCAACAACATGGCTGAATACGAAGCTTGCATCTTCGGTCTCAAGGCTGCTATAGACTTGGGAATCAAATCTTTGGTCGTATTTGGGGACTCGGCTTTGGTTATCAGTCAAGTCAAAGGAGAGTGGGACACCAAACATCCTAATCTTATCCCATACAAAGAACATGTCTTGACATTGTTGCCTCATTTCGAGCAGATTACTTTCGAACACTTCCCACGAGAAGAAAATCAGTTAGCCGATGCTCTGGCTACAATGTCTTCCATGTTTAAACTCAACTGGGATAACGAGGCTCTCCAAATTACCATCGAGCGAATGGACGAACCTGCACACTGTCACGAGATTAACACCGAAGAAGTAGTGGAACAACCCTGGTTTCATGAAATCAAAAGGTATCTCCAGACTCGAGAATACCCTGAAGGAGCTTTCGTCAATGACAAAAAGTTCTTAAGGAGATTTGCTGCCAAGTTCTTCCTAAGCAATGGCATCCTTTATAAGCGCAACCATGATTGTGTTCTACTTCGTTGTGTGGACAAGGTTGAAGCAGAGTTAATCATGACTGATATACATAGTGGCATATTTGGCACCCACTTGAGCGGATATACGATGGCTAAGAAGATTCTAAGGGCAGGCTACTACTGGTCTACTATGGAAGCTGATTGTCATCAACATTCCCGTACTTGCCACAAATTCCAAGTCTACGTCGACAAGGTACATATTCCTACTGTTCCTCTCAACGTTCTGACAGCTCCTTGGCCATTCGCAATGCGGGGCATTGACATGATTGGAGAGATCAAGCCTACGGCATCCAATGGATATCGCTTCATCCTGGTGGCTATTGACTACTTCACCAAGTGGGTCGAAGCAGCTTCATATGCCTCTGTTACAAAGAATGTGGTTGCCCGCTTCATCAAGCAGAACCTCATATGCCGGTATGGTATCCCCGACAGGATCATCATAGACAACGGTACAAATTTGAACAACACTATGATCACCGCTCTATGCGAACAGTTCAAGATTTATCATCACAATTCATCTCCTTACCGATCAAAGATGAACGGTGTTGTTGAAGCCGTGAACAAAAATATCAAGAAGATCATTCAAAAGATGACAGTCACCTATAAGGACTGGCATGAGATGTTACCGTTTGCTCTGCATGGATATCGTACCACGACACGTACTTCAACAGGGGCAACTCCCTTTTCGTTGGTATATGGCATGGAAGCTGTTTTACCTATGGAGGTTTAGATTCCTTCCTTAAGGATTATGAAATATGTCGGTTTAAGTGAAGACGATTGGATTCATACCTGGCTTGATCAACTTAACTTGATCGACGAGAAGCGACTTACTTCTGTTTGTCATGGTCAGACGTATCAAAAACGGATGATCAAGGCCTTCAACAAGAAAGTCAGACGTCAGGTATATCGAGTCGGAGATCTTGTAATAAAGCGAATCATCTTGCTGCAAAGTGATCCCAGGGGCAAGTGGACTCCTACTTACAAAGGACCATTTGTGATCAAGAGCATCTTTTCTGGTGGGGCAATGATCCTGACCACCATGGACGGTGACGACCTGCCGCACCCTGCAAACACCGACATAGTCAAAAGATACTACGCATAAAACGACCCGACAAGTTGAAAACCCGAAAGGGAGACTTGGGCAAAAATGGGCATCCCGGTGAATCGAAAACCCGAAAGGGCGGTTCAGGCAAAAATTAGGGATAAAACAAAAAAATATGTACACCCGACAAGTTGAAAACCCGAAAGAGCGACTTGGGCAAAAAAGGGTTTCCCGGTGGATCGAAAACCCGAAAGGGCGGTCCAGGCAAAAGTTAGGGAATTAAAGCGTATGACTATGTCTCGTCAAATCACTTTAAGAACAATCTCTTCACCAACAAGCTCCAAGCTTCTGATCAATCCAGTCATTGGCGGAAGAAGCAGCGAATGGACAAGATACTTAGAGTTGTGAAGGCTATAGAAGAATAGGAACCCCATGGAATTATTACACATAGCCATCTTTCTTTTGTATAAAAATTTTCTCAATTTTTACGACAACATTCTCTTACTAGGATGTCTGTCTCTTTTGTACAAAGATACTTACGAAAGTTAATACAAAAATACTTCAAAGTGCAGAAATTTGTTTGCCTTTCTTTTCTTTTTTACACTTATGTTTTATTTGAAAAACGTCCAAAAGTTTTGTTAAATAGGCATATGTATTTGAATATAATCACTTCTTACAAATAAAACGAAATTGAGAAAGGATAATTACTGATAGGTTGAAGGTGTAGGAAGATATCTTTGTGCCATTCCAGAAGATATCCCCTGCAATACATTGTTCAAATCCTCAACAAAGCCGAAGTCTTAAAGTATGTGTCCCCAGCGGGGTTAAACTTCAAGATCCCCAGCGGAGCCCGAAAACCCTAAAATACTTATCCCCAGCGGAGCCGGAATATTTTAAACTTTCTTCCCCGACGAAGTCAAATTTCCAACTATCAACCCCCGGTGGGAACTGTTCAACTTCCCCCAATTTCCCCAGCAGGCTATCTTAAAAGTCTGGAAACCAAGCAGATAACAGTTAACTTCTTGGCTTATCCCTAACTAGGATGCTTCCCCAGTAGTTTGGCGTACAACCCAAGCTCCTGATTTCACCGGCCGAGTAAACATTCTCCCCACAGAGTTATCTCCCAACAGATCGAAGATTCTCGGTCTCATTTCTCCAAGCAGAAACCTCCCAGGTTTTAACTCCCCAATAATGATTTTCGGAGTTTTCCTTATTTCCCAGGAAAGTCATGAAGGATTCTCATCCCCCGCAGAAGTTGTCAAAGACTTTTAATCCCTAAGCAGTCAGCAAGGATTTCTCATCTTCAACAATCAAAGATTCTTTTGAATCCTCAGCATCTGTCAAGGATTTACTTTCCCCGGCAGCAGTCAAAGATTTCATTATCTCCGGTTATCAAGGATTTATTTTCCTCAGCAAGACAGCCACTCAGCTTACATGCCCATCCATTACATTCATATATCATAAACATGGATGAAACACAGCTCATTGCATCATACATATCATACAACATAACTTTGTGTTTTAGCTAAAATTTTACCCTTTTCAGGATAAGATTAAAAGGCTATCATTAACAATTATTCAGATACAGTATGGATACACCCCAGACACGGCGGTCATTCTATTACTCATTCAGAACTTCAAGTCAAAATACAGTACGGATACACCCCAGACAGGGCGGTCATTCTACTACTCATTCAGACTTCAGCAAATCGATACAGACTAGATACGCTCCAGACACGGCAGCCATTCTATCTCTCATTCAGATTCAACTATCAACTACAAGTTTAGATACACTCCAGACACGGATGCCATTCTGGCCCTTACACCAGAAGTTTGATTCTCCCCAGTGCAATCACCACGGAAGTCATTCTGTCACTTATTCAAATCCCAGTTACAGTCTCAGATACACTCCAGACACGGAAGTCATTCTGCTACTTATACAGATCTCAACTTCAGATACAATACAGATATACTCCAAACACGGCAGTCATTCTGATATTCATTCAAAGTTCAAATATAGTTACATCTCAGATATGTTCCAGACACGGACGCCATTCTTTTGCTCATACAGACTCAGTCTCCAGATACAGTTCAAATGCATTCCAGACACGGATACCATTTTGATGCTCATTCTTCTGACCTACAACATTGCAATTCAACAAACATTCTTGGATGGAATCTTTAAGCCCATCTCCAGCAAGATTCTACCATCTCCAAATGGCATCTTTAAGCCCATTTCCTCAGCTATATTTTAACGAGTGCAAATTTATGGGCACTCTAGTGTCCAATCCTCTTTTACCTTCGAGTCGCGAAAGGCAAACTTGTCAATCTAACTCTTCAGGTTCAAGAAGATTGAACAGGGGAAACTGTTGTACCCCAAAATTTGCCCTCCCATTTCATCAACATTTCTCATCACAAGACTCTTGGAACTCAAGATCAAGCTAGGGTTTGCTCTACTCAAGACACCTCCTTGCACTGTTGACCTAAATTAGGGTTTGAGTTTGCATAGGGATGTTTTGACACACAATGCCCAAAGTGACTTTCATGCTTCATGTTGGACTCATAAGTTTTCCCATACCAAGTTTCAAGCCTTGAATCAAATTTTTGCCCAGTCAATTGGACAATTGACCTAGAAATCAGTTGTATTGGGGAAAAGTCAACTATGGCCAATTGACAGTCAAACCTTATGAATTTTGACCCACATCAACATTATGAACTCATATGAACCCTTTGATCAAGTTTTGATCACAATTCCACAATAAATTTGATTGGATCACCAAAAGGGCAAAATGGTCATTTTTAGGGTTTTGACTGTGCAAAGGCAATTTTTGACTATTTGACCTAGCCAATGGCAAATCAAGCTTAGCCATGGACTCAAGGACTCAATGAAATTATCTTGACCCATTCAACAAGTTCAAAAGATCTCAAATGCATAGGATTGACAGATGAATTTTTCAGTCAACTGATCAAAATTTGACTGTACACTAAAAAGTCAAACTTTGACTTTTTGGTCAAAATCAAGTGCCAAGGGTCATTTTTCATAAAGACATGTCAAATTATGAAACTTGTTCATCAAGAAACCCAAAATTGCAAATTAGGGTTTAAAATGGAAAAATTTCATAACTTAGAAATTTTCTAAGTTATAAAATTTTCTTATTTTTTCCTAACTTTGCCCCACATTTTCACCAAGATGCAAAGGGATTCAATCAAAACTTACAACATGAAAGTTTTATTCAATCACAATTCTACAACTTTTATTCACAAAGTTTTCTCAAAAGAAGCTTGGATCTCAAGTTATGATTTTTGGAACAAGGGTACCTAAAACTTTTAACTTAGAGAAATTTTGCCCTAGTTTAGGCAGGATTTTTACTCATCTACTTGGCCATTTTTCACATAGTTCCACTTGGAGTCTTAAGTTTCATTTCAAATATGGATTATATTACATGTTGCAAGCTTTCCAAATTGTCCAAGAACTCCTCAAACACCTTTGTGGTTAGGGATAATCGAATGCTTGAAGTTGGCAAAAACTCACTTTGTAACCATGGCCAATACATGTTATACCACTTGCCAAATCTGACCAAACTAGCTTAGTACATAATTACAGGCCTCTAAACCAATTTACACTCAAAAATTGAATGCAAATACATTGGACATTGGCATTGTCCTGATCAAGAGAGCATTGTACAATGAACATTTCCATTTTGAGCATAAAGGTCATACTTCCATTTTCACAAAGGGAACTTTATGTCAAATTGCATTTTCTTGAGCCTTGGACTTTTTTCCTTGCAGCAAACAAATTCCATAATCTCAGGCATAGTACACCAACTTGAGCATGCTTGTAACTAGCATGTACAGGCCATAGCTTAGTCACTTCACATCTTTGCTTTCAAAATAAGTCAAATGGCCAAAAGCTCATAACTCACACATCTGATATATTAAACTCAAAAAAAGTTTTGAAATAAGTTTCTCATATCTTGGTAAGTCAGAAACATGAGTCTTTGACCTCTCAAACCCCCTTGTGCACAAAATCTCCATTTCTGCCCAAAACAGGGCAAGTTCTGCAAGTCACAAGCCACAACCAAATCCCCTCGTGCGTTTTGTACCAAATCACTTTAAACACATTCTACACAATACATCTAAGTTGTCCAGATCATTCGCAAGCTTCTGCAACTCCATTTACACACATCACCATTTTGTTTGGAAGCTTTGCAGGTTGAGTTCTGTAGCACGATTCAGGCCACTTCAAAACAAACTAAGCATTGGGAAAGGTTCAGGGGACATCAAGCAAGCTCAAAAGAACCTCAAGTCCCATTGAAAGTTGTTGTATTGGCCAACTCGAACTCAACTGAAACAGGTATTTCATGAATTTCTATCTCTCTATTTAGGAACATTTAGCCTCAGGATTGTGAATGAAAGATGTTGTACTCATTGCCCTGAAACCATACATATGCTCAGTTTTCATTTATATTAATCGTGCTAGGAGAATTTCATCCATGAACTTTCTGAAAAAACTAGGTTAGAAATTAGGGCCAGAGAAATTCTCTCTGGTCTTTGAGAGTTAGCTTAAGTTTTTTATATGGTTAGATTCGTGATTTGATGCTCTACAAGTTTCATTTTTTGAGTTTTGTCGAAAGATCACAAATACAGGAGATACAAGTTTGTACAGGCATGCGCGCATTTTTCAAATTTATGGAGGTTGAAGATGAAGTCTGGGCTGGGCCTGGATTTCTTTGCTTCCAACACCTCCCAGCTTACTTTCAGCACCCCCTGGCCCATTTCTTTGTATTTTCATTATTTTTGCATTTTAATTTCTTTTCTGACTTTGATATTTTATTTTCAAATATAAAAAATATTCTAAAAATATTTTCACAATTTTTTTCATTCATTAGATATTTTATTTTAATTTTTCCTAATATAAACAACAATTTAAATATATATATTATTTTGTTTAAACTTGAAAATAATGCAAATAATACTCTTATTTTCATTTCTTTTTTTTATTTACACCAAAAATATTTTCTTGAATATATTGCATTTTTGTAAATAATTTATTTTATTTTTTTACACACTTAATATATTTAATATATATATCTATATATACTTTATTTTATTAAAAGCATAGAATAAAAAACACAAAAATAATACATTTTTATTTTTATTGATATTTTATACTAAAAAAATACTTTTTTTCAATATACTTTTATTTTTGTACATATTGATACATTTTTGTATATAAATATTAAATAATACCATTTCTTTAAGGAATTAGGGTTTACCCTAAAAAAATAATTAAAATTAACTTTTTATTTATTTCTTTACATTTCTTTCCATTGAAAATACTTTACATACCTAAAAAAACCTTTTTGCATAATACTTTTTATTTAATATTTATTTATTGTATTTATTTAAATATTGTACATTTAAGTATTATGCCTTGCAAATTCAATTTGGTTGTAATAATTTAGAGTTTAATTTCTTGCAAAATAATCCCCTATTCAAATTTGTACCCCCCTCCCTATATCAAGTTGTAATAGCTTAGATTTATTTTTACGCACTTAAATGCTTTCAAGTATGCCATGATTAGAGAATTAGGGTTTGTATGCAAAATCAAAACCAATAAATAGTTTGACCTAATCAAAGACAAAAATGCATGAAAATCAAACACAATGCACACTTGCACCCCTAGGGTTACAATCCACTTGTTGCCTTCAAAAATGGGCCATGGTATGCATGTTGAGTACTTTGGCAAAGCAAAAACAAAGCAAAAGATCATAGTCCCTCAATGACGCTATCTAGGTTGCCTAAACAAAGTGATCATGTCCCTCAAGAAAATTGCCAAAAATACTTGACACTATTGTTATCATGGTCTATACGATGACCCGCGCCTGTCCCGTTTAACATCCTAACACAAGTTTGTTCACCAAATACAATGGTGAAACAACACTGTTAAAAGGGTTAAAAACATAAGAAAGATCTTTGAGTAAAATAGGGTAGATAACTCTTAGTTACTTGATCAAAAGCTTGCAAAAACATCCTTGATGTTTTCAAAACACACTTCACCACACAAATTCAAAACCCTACTTTCAAACATTGAAAACTTTCAAAAGACAAAAGCACCTTTGTATACATTCAAACAAGAATCATTACAAAGGTTGCCACAACGATGGCCTCTTTTCAAAACATCTTTCAAAACCACACACAAAGCACCATTTCAAACAATTGAAGAGCACCATTTCAAACAATTGAAAAGCAAAGCAAGTGATCTAAACAAGTAACTAAGAGCCCATGGATAACCATGGATAGAAAGGGTGCTAATACCTTCCCTTTCTATAATCTACTCCCCGAACCCAAGAAAACATCTCAAAGGTCTTTCCTGTGCTTTTTGACCTTTCCTTAGGATAAAATAAAAAGTCGGTGGCAACTCTTGCTAAACCGAAACATTTGCAAACACAAACGCAAAATCCCAAGTCAGTTCTCCCACCGTATCACAACGTGCCTTCGGTTCCTCTGAATATTTTTAATTCTCCTTGGCCATTAGTAATATGGGGCATTGATATGATCGGAGAAATCAAGCCTACTGTTTCTAACGAACATCGCTTCATTCTCGTCGCCATTGAATACTTCACAAAATTGGTTGTAGCAGCCTTGTTCGCCTCTGTTACCAAGAATGTGGTTTCCCGGTTCATAAAACATAATCTTATATGTCGGTATAGCATCCCCTAAATAATCATCACAGACAATGGTATCAACCTCAACAACACTATGATCACTAAACTCTGCACGTGGTTCAATATCAAGCACCATAACTCTTCTCCGTATCAACCAAAGATGAATGGAACAGTGGAAGCCGCCAACAAAAATATTAAGAAGATCATACAGAAGATGATTGTGACTTACAAAGACTGGAACGAGATGTTACCATTTGCTCTTCATGGCTATCATTTGACTGTATGTTGATCATAGTTGACTTTTTACCCAATGCAGTTGACTTTCAATCTTCTGAGTCATTGACTGAGCAAACATGTGATGCAAGACTTGAAACTTGACATATGCATTATTGAGGACCTATAATGAACCATGAAAGTAATTTGAGACCCTTACAAGCCAATCTTCCTTGAGAAGCACAAAACCCTAGTTGAAGACCCTTGCTTAGGAGGAGGTTTGACTAGTCAACTCTTGAGTGGCTTTGAGTATTTGAGACCTTTTGTGAGCATGTTTTAAAGAAAATGGGAGGCAAAATTTTGGGGTACAATAGCTGCCCCTGTTCAATCTTCTTAAACCTGAAGAGTTAGATTGGCATGTCCGCCATTCGTGACTTGAAGGTAGAAGATGATTGAACACTTAAGTGCCCATAAATTTGCACTCATCGATGTACGAAGTAACTTTGTTGGTTGATTATAGTGGGAATGGGCTTAAAGATGCCATTTGGAGAGGTAACAGTGAGTCATCAGAGATGGGCTTATAGATGCCATCTGAAGTAACTGTTGATAGAAATAAGACTAAGTCTATGATTGATTTCAATTGGAAGAAGTATCAGAGTAAATCTACGTTCGATTTAATCTGAGCCAGAAAATGTTTACTGGAAGAACTATCAGAATAAACCTACACTTGATTTAATCTGAGCTAAAAATGTCTACTGGAAGAAGTATCAGAATAAATCTATGGTCGATTTAATGTGAGCCAGAAGATGTCTGCGCTCTTCTTTAACTGGGAGAAGTATCAGAATAAATCTATGGTCAATTTAATTTGAGCCAGAAAATGTCTACTGGAAGAAGTATCAGAATAAATCTATGGTCGATTTAATCTGAGCTAGAAAATGCATATTGGAAGAAGTATCTAAATAAATCTACGCTTAATTTAATCTGAGCCATAAAATGTCTACAGGAAGAAGTATCAGAATAAATCTAATGGTCAATTTAACCTGAGCCATAAGATATATGTGTTTGTCTTTAACTGGGAGAAGTATCAGAATAAATCTATGGTTGATTTAATCTGAGCCAGAAAATGTCTACTGGAAGAAGTATCAGAATAAATCTATGGTCGATTTAATCTGAGCTAGAAAATGCATATTGGAAGAAGTATCTAAATAAATCTACGCTTAATTTAATCTGAGCCATAAAATGTCTACAGGAAGAAGTATCAGAATAAATCTAATGGTCAATTTAACCTGAGCCATAAGATATATGTGTTTGTCTTTAACTGGGAGAAGTATCAGAATAAATCTATGGTTGATTTAATCTGAGCCAGAAAATGTCTACTGGAAGAAGTATCAGAATAAATCTACGCTCGATTTAATCTAAGCCAGAAGATGTCTTTTTTTTAGAATGATCCTCTGAGAAAATTGTTGAAATAGCCCTTTGTCAGGTGTAGCCTTGGAGAAGACTGCCGGGTAATATAAGTAGTTGATGATGTTTGTCTATTGATTGATTTTTCTTGAAAAGGTAAAGAGTTAGCTATATGCGATATCATGATGTATGAATTGCATTGGGTAATGATGTTCTCAAGATAAATGAGACAGTTCTATATGTGTTTTGTATGCATATGCTATGATGTTGGTAAATAATGTATGAATGTGAAATGTTGTTGGAAATGTATCAACAGTTCTGTATGACATCTTGTTGGGGAAAATGAATCCCTGACTTGTGCTGGAGATGAAGAACATGTGTAATCTTCAACCTTGTCTAGAATGCTTCCACTGGGGATTCTTGCTTGCTGTTTGAGGAAATTCTGCTGGGAAGTGTTGATTTCTATTTGCGGAGAAGAGTTTAGGAACATTAGTCGTTCATCGCTCTACTGGGGAGTTTAATTCTTATATACCCTGACTGGGGATAAAAAAGATGGATAACCTTCTGACTCGTCTGGGGAGTTTAATTCTTATATACCTTGTATGATCAAATGATAACATCTCATTCCAGTCTTTGTAAGTCACAACCATCTTCTGTATGATCTTCTAAATATTCTTGTTGACGGCTTCCACTGTGCCATTCATTTTTGGTCGATACGGAGAAGAGTTGTAGTGCTTGATCTCGAACTGCATACAGAGTTCAGTGATCATAGTGTTATTGAGGTTGGTACCATTGTCCTTGATAATTCTCTTGGGATGCCATACCGGTAGATAAGATTATGTTTTATGAACCGGGTGACCATATTCTTGGTAACAGAGGCGAACGAGACTGCTTCAACCCATTTTGTGAAGTAGTCAATGGCAACGAGAATAAAGCGATGTTCGTTAGAAGCAGTAGGCTTGATTTCTTCGATCATATCAATACCCCACATTGCAAATGGCCAAGGAGCAGTCAAAACGTTCAAAGGTACTGGGGGCACATGAACTTTATCAGCATAAATTTGGCATTTATGACAAATTCTCGAGTGGTGGTGACAGTCGGTTTCCATAGTCGACCAATAGTGACCTGCTCTCAGAATCTTCTTAGCCATAGTATGCCCACTGGAGTGAGTACCAAAGATGCCTTCGTGCATATCCTCTATAATTTTCTCTGCTTCCTTCTTGTCCATACAGCGAAGCAGAGTTGAATCAAGATTACCCTTATATAAAATTCCATTGCTCAAGAAGAACTTAGTCGAGAACCTCTGTAGGAACTTCTTGTCACTTATCGATGCCCCTTCAGGGTATTCTTGAGCTTCAAGGTACCTTTTCACTTCATGAAACCAAGGTTTTTCTTCTACTCCATCAGTATCAATTTCGTAGCAGTGTGTCAGTTCGTCGAATCTTTCAATGGTAATTTTGGGAGCCTCATTATGCCATATGACCTTGAACATGGATGACATGGTAGCTAATGTGTCTTCCAATTGATTCTCTTCTCTTGGGATATGCTCAAAAATAATTTCTTCAAAGTACGGAATCAAGGTTAGCACATGTTCTCGGTAAGGGATAAGATTAAGATGCTTCGTATCCCATTCTTCCTTGACCTGGCTGATTACCAAGGTTGAATCTCCATATACGCTCAAGAATTTGATTCTCAAGTCAATAGAAGCTTTAATACCCATGATGTATGCCTCATATTCAACCATATTATTGGTGCAGTCAAAGCAAAGTCTGGCAGTGAAGGGCGTATGACAACCCCGAGAGAGATAATTACAGCGTCGATTATGTTGCCAAGTGCGTTAGAAGCTCCGTTAAAAAACATAGTCCATCGGGATCTTGACTCTGGTCCTTCATACGGTCCAGGTCCTTCACAATCCATAACTAGCATAATGTTATCATTCGAGAATTCGAAAAATTCATAAAATGATAGTCGTCTACAGCTTGATGTGCCAATTGATCTGCCAGTACACTTCCTTTGATTGCTTTTTGAGTGGTGTACTAAATGTCATATTTTATTAAGACCATTTTCCATTGGGCTATTCTTCTGGAGAGAGTTGGCTTCTTGAATATGTACTTGATGGGATCCTTTTTAAAGATCAATAAAGTAGTATGGGTCAACATATACTGTCTTAGTCGGCAAGCATCCCATGCCAAAGCGCAGTATGTTTTCTCGAGCAGCGAATATCTTGTTTCACAGTCGGTAAACCTTTTGCTAAGGTAGTATATTGCATGTTATTTTTGACCAGACTCGTCATGTTGCCCCAGTACACACCCTATTGAGTTCTCTAGCACTGTTAGGTACATGATTAGAGGTCTTCCTTCAACTGGTGGCATCAGAATCAGAGGTTCTTGTAACTACTCATTGATTTTATCAAAGGCTATTTGATAGTCGTCGTTCCACTTTACTACTTGATCTTTCTTCAGCAGCTTGAAGATTGGCTCACAGGTAGCAGTCAAATGAGAAATGAATCGGGCGATGTAATTTAGTAGTCCTAAGAATCCTCGGACTTCCTTCTCGGTGCAGGGTGCCAAAATTTCTTGAATAGCTTTAACTTTTGCGGGATTCAATGTGGAAGCGGGAAGTCATCTTTGGGGCTTGTCCTATTTAGATACCTTTAATCTACAAACATACGTACCTTGCCCTCTTTCTTTGGTACCAGAACAACATTAGCAACCCATTAAGGATATGACGTCACTGCTAAGAAACCTGCATTGAATTATTTCATAACCTCGGCTTTGATCTTTTCTGACATTTCAGGATGCATGCGACGAACCTTCTGCTTAATCGAAGAACAACCCTCTTTCGTTAGAAAACAGTGAACCACAATATCAGTATCGAGCCTTGGCATGTCTTCGTATGACTAAACAAAGATTTCAACATAGTGATGCAACATCTGAATCAACCTGATCTTGGCACGGCCCTCTAAGTTGGCGCCTATCTTGACCTCTTTTTTGTCTGTCTCAATACCCATATTTATGATGTCAACTGACTCTTCATGCGGTTGGATAACCTTTTCTTATTGTATTAAGAGTCTCGCAAGTTCTCCAGGTATTTCACAATCTTCCCCACCTTCATCCTCGGTTTGGTAGATCGGATTTTCAAAATTCATAAGCGGCAATAGCATGACTGTTATCAACGAGATCCGGAGTGAATGGGGATCTGCAATGTAACGTGTGGGTACGTGTAAGAACACATAGCTATTTGAAAATGCAATAAAGTGAAAGAGAGACAGAGAGCACAAAATTTGAATGCAAAACATCCAATGTTTTCATTAAATGACGATATGACATATGAAATAACAACCCTTAACAAATGAACCATTATGCCCCTTCCCAAATTGATCAGCTGAAATTTCTTGTGGCATATGAGTAGTCTTCAAGAATTTTACTAAAGCCTGCGCATGGGCTTCAAAACACATTAGTAAAGATAATATGGAGATTTTGGATGGGGTCTTCCCCAGTTGTTCAACAATTTTATAGTCACTCTTGCGGATGATTTTCAAAACCTCTTCCAACTCTTGTCCAGAGGTGTCCTTGACTGCAGCTTCTTTTGGCGCCTCTATCTGGGCAGGCTCTATCATTGGCTCTTTACCCTGAGCCTCAGCAGTTGTCTTGGTAACTGTGACTTGAACTGGTGGAGAGATTTTTTGGGAAAAAATCCTTCTGCTTCTAGTAATTTTGTTGGTCCCTGCAATATTGTCAATATTAGGATCATCCTCTTCAACATCTTCGTCAGACAACTCTTGTTTAACACTGTGATAATAGACATCAGACCCATAACTCCATGGAATAGCCTTCTCCGAGGAATATGGGATGGGCCCAGGTGTTGTAATGATAAAGGAGCGGCTTTTGGATTGACAGTAATCCTTACAGGACCCTTGGAAGTGATCTTTAAAGGAGTACCAGATATGACAGACAAATATCGGCACAAATTCTCAGCATACGGAACTTTCTCAATCAAAATTACATGTTCATCCATTAGGCGTTTAGAAAAGTATCCTTGACTATTGAGAGAGGAGTAACCACATCACTTATGGAGGCAACATAAAACATCTTCAATAGCGATTATGCCTTTGTCATGCTTTGGCATAGGTATAATAATCACGTTCGGAGTCTCCGGAGGATCAAACTTAATTTCCTTATTATCGATCATATCCTGAATCTTTCTTTTCAGGGCCCAATAGTTATTGGTGTCGTGCCCAGGACTGTTCGAATGATAGGCACACCTCGCATTTCGATTTTACTTTGGAGAGGATGTCTTGGGATTCTAAGGAGGATCCCGCAGTGAAATGAGTTCAGCATTTAACAAATGTTGTAATTCCTAAGATAAAGGCATGTCGATCTTCATAAACTACCTTGATAGAGTGTATGGCCTTCGACGATTTCCCTGTTTGTTTGTTGAACATGCGCTGGATTAGAAATCAACACCGC
The DNA here is from genome assembly GCA_948472305.1 of Vicia faba. Lineage (NCBI taxonomy): Eukaryota > Viridiplantae > Streptophyta > Magnoliopsida > Fabales > Fabaceae > Vicia > Vicia faba. The sequence continues at coordinate 243,369,182 of OX451735.1, forward strand.
TCCCACAGACTGATGGCGGTCATTTTTACTATGACTTTTCTGGCCATAGACAACATTGGTTTCTTTTTTACCTACGAACGGCTTCTTCACAACATTAGAAGTTACATCCATTGGGATCTTCTCACTCTTAATACCATTTTCAACTCTTTCTCTTGTCAGAATTAGCTCAGTAAATCCAGATGAAGAACTCCCAATCAGATCATTAAAGAATGGACTTGTCAGAGTACCCTTGAACATATCAACTAATTCCCAGTCAAACAAGGGAAGTTGGATCCTTCTAGCTAAGTCTCTCCACTCCTGGGCATACTCCTTGAACCCTTCATTAGAGCCCATGGACATGTTTTTCAATTGTACATGAGTCATTCCAAGGTCATCATTATATTGATACTGCTTGTAGAAAGAAACAGCCAAGTCTTCCCACGTGTGAATGTTGGTTCCTTCTAGCTGGTAGAACCATTCAAGTTGAATACTAGACAAACTTTCTTGAAAGAAATGGACCTATAATTTCCTGTCAGCAGTATGAGGTTGGATCTTTCAAACATACGACCACAGATGAAGTTTGGGACAAGAGACTCCATCATATTTAGCAAATATAGGGACCTTGAATTTGTGAGGGATGACCACCCCCGGGATCATACCTAGCTCTCCAAAATCTAATCCAGACACTTTCTGGGTTTCCATAACTTTGAGACGGTCTTCCAACTGCTTATTATTGTTATCTGTAGAAGGGTATTGTTCATCGGAGTAGTCTTCATCTTCAGGAATATTCTCAGAACCTTGGTTATTTCTACCTTCACCCTTGATACTTCTGCAAACCTCCTCTTGGTTGTCATCTTCCTCGTAGGAAACATCATCCACTCAAACTGGTTGAGCAGGACCTTTGAATCTTCTCCCTATATTGAGGATAATAGTCGGCTTCTTAGTCTTCTTTTTCTTGGTGAGGAGCGCCATCATCTCTTGTTTCCCTTTGGCCATATTCAGAAGAGTCTCTTGAAATTGTGCATGCTGAGCCTAGAGATCCTTGACAGTTTGTTCGAGGGCCATCTTATAACGAAATAAATAGTAAGTAGATGAGAAGACTTGTATTGGAAAACCTTTTTATAAAATGATGCATGATATGCAGATGCAATGTTTTCAAGGACCTTAGGAGATTTAAATTTGCTAACCGAGAGGAAACAAAAACAAAGATTTTTATTAGTAAGTTCAAGATTACAATTGCCTCTTAGGCTTACAATGAAAACAAAAGGGTCTCAAGGAGACAACAATATAAACTCCTAAAACCTAAGACTCAAGTCTCCCACTAACACTTCCTCTTCATGTCGATTATGCATTAAGGCTTTTCTCCTCGTGAAGTTGCTTTGTGAGCTCCAACACTTTCTTTTCACTTGCATAGAATTGAGTTTCAAAGGTGTATCATTCTTCCTTGAGTTGAATCCAGGACTTCTTTAATTCTTCGAGGTCAGTGGCCATGTCTGGATGGAGGATAGTGCGAGAAACATATCCTTCAACAACAGGCTCTATGATCACTGGTAGAACAGTTAGATATGGCATCATGAGGTTTTGAGCACGAGCTCGTACCCGTTTTAGGTAGGGCTCCAAAGGTATGGAATTCTTTTGTCTTAAAGTCTTGCTATCAATCTTGTTTACCATGACCCATGCACGTATAAACCTTTGACGATAACCTTGAAAATCATTCTAGTAATCGAATACAATGCCCTGGATAAGTATGTCATGAGGACCATCTCTTCGAGCATAACCAAATTGGTGTAAAGCTAGAGAAGAGTTGTAGTTAGTACCTCCCCTAATTCCAAGGAGTGGAACATTGGGGAATTCCCCGCAATGGTCAATGATAGTAACATTTTCCAGAGATCAGGAACACTAATAGATATCTGAATGAGAGAGTGATGTCATCCTTTGAGACCACCTTAAACCTTTTTCATTCTTCACTACTGATCGGTGAAGGTGGGAAATAAACTACCTAGATAGCAGAGGTATCTAACACATAAGAGTCCCTCATTTACTCATAGTACGAGTGTGAAGAGAATGCAAAATGTCTCCGAGAAAGGTGGGCACAGGGTTACGAGTGAGGAAAATGTTTACAACATTCACATTTATGAGTTGGTTTGGATTAGGGAATAGCACCAAACCATAGATCAACAAAGCCAAGATTTCCTCGAAAGCCTAAAAACTCATAGCATCCAGAAACAGTTGAGCTTTTTCCATCAGAAATTTATTCAGAAAACCTTTGACTCCACTTCTTGTTTCCCAATTAGATACAATGTCGGACCGCTTCAAATGTAAGGTTGCTGCAATTTCTTCAGGTTGTGGATCTTTTTCTAAACCAGTGAAAGGTGTCCGATCAAGAACAGGTATTATCAGTAGCTTTGAGAATTCTTCTATTGTGGGTACCAGCTGATAATCCGGAAAGGTGAAACAGTGATGTACAGGGTCAAAGAACTAGAATAGAACACTCATCATGTCTTCGTCGAAACCTGGGGTAACCAGACTGAGTAGTCGACCATGCATTTTGATTAATGGAGAACTTTCGGGAACCCTTGAGACTAACTCTTTAAGCTGAGGAGGCACCCTTACAACACTGATCTGTATAATGTTTCTGCGAGGGAAGGCCATAACCTACAAAACAAAACAAAGATAAATCTCTTGGTCCTTGAAATGGTAAGTGAAAATGATATGGTATGATGTAATGATGTTATGATGTCATGTTCGAACAATTAATCATACACAAACAAAACACACAAGGCCTTAGGTTTAAGCTTGCATAAAGTTTATGGGTAAGTATCCTCTTTGACATTTTAGTTGGCTCAACCTGTCCTAAAAGAAGTAATCGGGTTCTAGGAGCCTCAATATCACTGATCTTTCTCTCAGGCATTATTTCAGCACAAGCATCTGATTTGCGACTGAAATATCCCAAGAGTATGATCTCAATGAATGTAGTATCTAGTATCAACCAACTTCAGTTTGCACCAAAGCTGGCTATCTCACTACTTTCTAATGGCTAAGTTGTGTCAACTAAGATTCTACAGTCAAATAGTATTTTATGACACCACACGACAGCCCATCATTCTCCTTGACTGACTCATGGGAAACCGACACCAACCAATGTATCACACTAACGTAGCCATCACTTCAACCGTATCGGTATACGCTGTACAATTTTCATAATCTATTTCTACTTACCTAAAATGCCCCAGATCCGGGTATAGGATCTTTAAAAAAATAAACCCGAGCAAAACTCTGAAATGTAAAGCATACAAATCAAGCAAGTAAAGCATTTTAAACGTGACCTAGATCTTAAGGTAACCCCACTTTTAGTTATCCCCCGCAGAGTCGCCTGTTCTGTAATACGGTGGGAGAACTGACTTTGGTTTTGAGTTTTATCGCAAAATGTTGCGGATAGCAAGAGTCGCCACCGAATTTTATTTTATCTAATAAAGGAAAGGGTAAAAAGAACAGGAAAGACCTTTTTGAGAATTTTCTGAGTAAGGGGAGTAGGTTATGAAAAGGGAAGGTGTTAGCACCCTTTCCATCCGTAGTTTTCTACGGGCTCTTAATCGCTAGCTTATTTTTTAAAATGCTTTGTGTTTGTGTATGTTTGAAAATATTTTGAAAATGACTAAGTGCGGCTATTTTGTAGATTCTCGTATCGTTAAGAATGTATACGAAATGTTTGTTTTGAAAATATTTGTGAAAGAAAGTGTTGTTTTTGTGAAAAGATATTTTGTTTTGAAAAGTTTGTGAGAAAGCGACTATGAGCGTTCTACCTTCTCAAAAAGTCTTTGTTCTTTTCCTCCTCCTTTAAATGGTACTACCCTATCATTAGTTAGTAGGAAGCCCTATCGTTGGATGTGAGGGACAGGTGCAGATCATCGTACAGTCATAGAAGGCAACTTGTAGGATGCTTAAACAATTTTTGTAAGGGACTAAGACCGTTTACCGAAGGCAGCACCGAAGGGTCATCGAAGGACTACGATCTTTTAACTGAGGGTGTTTACTAAAGCATCCCACACTCGAGGGACATGAGTGTTTTATCGGAAGCCAACAAGTGAGGTTACCCTAGAGGTTCGTGTGTGAATAGTGTTTTGATTTCAGTTATTTTTATCTTGAATTTATGGTTATCTAACGTTTTGTTTTTATATCTTTCCATACAAGCCTATTGAGCTAGCAGTTTTATATATATATATATATATATATATATATATATATATATATATATATATATATATATATATATATATATATATATATATATATATATATATATATATATATATATATATATATATATATATATATATATATATACACAGAGCATAAAATAAAGTGCGGGAAATAAATTTTACGCTATTACAGTGCTTCGGAGATGGGGAGTACAAACCATAAAATGGGGAAGAAAATAAAGAAAACCTTAATTTAAACTATTACATCCCTTAACAGTTACAGAATTATATTAATGCGAAAAATAAACAAACGCGCGGAGATAGTGAAAAGGGAAAGAAATTTAAAACCTAAAAAAACCTAAGTGTTTAGAAAATGTTTTTGATGTTTTGTTTAGAAAAATAATTCTATAGTAATAACTCCTAGTTCTAATTAACAAATTAAATAAAATAAAATGTGATTAAATTAAATTATTTTTTGATTATGAAAAATTAAGTTAATTAATTAAAAACCTAAATCTAAATTTTTTATGATTTTATGATTTTTTTTCTGATTTAAAAAAAAGATTAAAAAGAAAATAAATAATTAGAACAAAAGAAAGAAAGAAAAAAAAACAAAATGGGCCTGATTTGTGGAAGGAATTGGGGGTTGTGAGAAAATCAACAGATCCTAGGCCCATAAGCACTGGCCCAACTGCCTGTGTTATCTAGTGAGACTGATCTTAGGAGGTCCACCATGGGGGCTTGTCTGCGTCCATTAGATCTGGATTTGATGGTGATGACTGAGGAGGTGTATGGCATGCACATTTTGACCGATTGCATTGGATCTGTGAGAAATAAACAAGAAAAAGAAAAAATGTCTCACGCCTGGATCAAACCCGAGATCAGATATAGGTATGACTTAAGAGTACGCGCGTTGCCACTGGGTTGGCTGTTTCATCTGGTTATGAAACAGCACCCAATAAATATAATATGAAACAAGTTTGAACATTTGAAAATTCCAGCAACTCATCTTCTTCTCCCTTTCACGCTAACAGACCAACAACAACACCATTTTTGAATTTCTAAAAGCTTCATTTCTCAACCTTTTTGAAAAGTGTAAACACCAAACCTGCTTGAAATTTGAACATGAATTCATCCCTGCCACTTATTTTTACTAACACTCAAAGATTAACGAGAATTTCTATTGGTACCAAAATGTACCCTAACTGGTCAGAGCTTCAATTTTCACACCACATGCAAAATTAATGAAAACTAATTATATGGTTAGCTTCAGGGCATTGATATCTACATCTTTTATTAAGAAACCAAACACAAATGATGCATGTACATGGATATCAAAGTTCGAAAATTCTTACCTATTAGAGAAATTCTAATGCTTCTTCTAGCTGTTACAAAAGAAATGTGATGATTGATTAAGTTTCCTTAAACCTCCCTGAATTTGTTCCAATCCTTACTTTATGCTAAAAGTGTTTGAATCTCCCCAACCAAGTCAACTTGCAAGGCACAGTTTTTGAGTTTTGAAGATGGTGATAATGATGTTACAGAAGTTGTTCTTGTTTTTGGACAACTTCTATATGATGTATGTGAGGTGTGTGGATGGTTGGCTTGAACAAATATTGCAAGGTTTATGAGTTTTGAAGAAATGGACTTCAAAAGCTCAAAAATGGAGTTTTATGGCCAATTCTGGGTTGAGAGAGATTAAGGGTGTTTTTGAAGCTGTGAATGAGTGTCCTATGCAGTGTGTTATGCTCTCTATTTATTGGAAAAGTTTAAGAGTGTGAGAGGACTTGGTTTATAAGTTATCAAGTTTTGGCTTGGTTGAGATGTAACTTGTGATTTCTTGAGAAATCAAAGTTCCAATGCATAGTACCATAGCTCATAGAGTGTTTAGACACTTTAAACATGTTCTTTGATCTTTTAGGTTGAGTCTATTCAGAGGAAACAATTGAGATACTCAAGGAGAGTTGACAATTTAATAAAACATGCTTTATGGGAATGAAAGTGTGATCTTTTCCCCTTAAATGGCCAATTTATTTGAATAAAGCCTTAATCACTTCGATAATGGCCAAAAAGTTTGTGTAATCAACTGATTAGGGCAAGATTTATAGTTTAGAGGCCTACAAAAATATATATATATGCATGGCATGAAGATTTTGTCTTATGGTTATCATAGAAATGACCTCTAATTCAAGTAAAAATGACCAACTTTGTCTCTTCGAAACTCTCAGCTCAAACATGATCTTTTTATGCTCTTGGACATTTTAGAAAGCTTATAACATGATCTTCAACTTTCATTTTGACTACTTTGGGTAAATCAACAGGGAAATTGTGAAAATTGGCCAAGAAGTTGAGATGAAAAACTGATCAAAACTTGTTGAAAAATTTTCTAAGTGTTAGATAAAAAGCATCAGAACTTCATGGGCCCATATCTCTTAATCCAAACACTTTTTGAGGATCATCCCACATTAAAAAAGTTGTAGAATTCATTAATCCCACTTTGTTAATGGCCATAAAGTAGTGACTTTGTTAAGAACAAAACACTTAGAAATTTTTCTAAGTGTTGGAAAACTTTCCAACTTTTGACTTTTGTTGACTTTTTCTTGACTTTCTTGATTATTGATGATCAAACTTGATAACTTTGAATGTTTTGATGATTCTTGATTTTTGAATTTCAATGTTGACCAAAAAGTCAAAGTTTGACTTTTGTGTGACTGTTGACTTTTTATCAATTGATTCAATTCTTCAACTATCAACCACTTCTATCTTTGGAAATGTCTTGAGCCATGTAATTAGGTCAAGATGTTGTATTTGAGCCCTTGAGATCATGCTTTAAGCCATTAGGTCATGCACTAGGCCAAAAGTCAATGATCAAATATCTTCAATCAAAACCTTAATTTGGCAATTTTTGACTTTTGATGATTTGAGGGCTTTCCTTGAGGAATCGATCAAACCTTGATCAAGTGATGAATATCACCTACAAATGTTGATGTTGACAAAAAATATTGAAGTTTGACTGTATGTTGGCCATAGTTGACTTTTTACCTAATATAGTTGACTTTCAATCTTCTGAGCCATTGACTAAGCAAACATGTGATGCAAGACTTGAAACTTGACATAAGCCTTACAGAGGACCTATGATGAACCATGGAATTAATTTGAGACCCTTGCAGACCAATCTTCTCTAAGAAGCACTAAACCCTAGTTGAAGACCCTTGCTTAGGAGGAGGTTTGACCAGTCAACTCTTGAGTACCCTTGAGTATTTTAGACCTTTTGTGAGCATGTTTTGAAGAAAATGGGAGGGAAAATTTTAGGGTACAAAAATCACTGTGGGAATTTGATTATAACCTGAATATGCATCCATAAATGATAATAGTTTATAGTCGGCTGATAGCACAAAAAGTCATAGCATATTCCGCCTAATTTACACATATAAGGTTTCCAATTTTTCTTTAATTATGTTGCATTATGTCTCTATTTTTAGTATGTTTAAGGTATTTACTTTCTGCAAAGCCTACATGAGAAAAGGAAGAAAAATGTTAAAGAAATGAAAATGAAATGACAGTTTAGCAGGAAAATGCAGAAGAATCTATATCAGAAGCATATGACGGTCGTCACAGCTTCCTGACGGTAGGTATAACGTTTGGATGTGTGCCTCTCGGAATACAAAGCCTGACGGTCAGGACAAACCAAAAATACATGCCCCACGTAATGAAATATGTGCCACTCGCCACGACGCACAAGTCTCTTCTCTGTTTCAGTTACATACAAAGTCTTCTCGAGAAACACATTTTCCTCCGATTTTCCCTCCATGCACGGAGAACGGGAATCAAGTAACTGTCCCCATTTTTCCTTAACAAATGGAATCTATAAAAGCAAGACAGTTATCAAAGAAACTCTCTCTCTCTCTCTCGCGCCCTCTCTAGCAATTATTTTTCTTATGCAAACTAAGCTTATTATTGTTTTCAATTTAGAGATTTCAGCATTTTTATTTTCGTTTTAGTATTCTTTAAGGAGAAAGAACCGATCACCATTAAATTAATATTTCTCTACACCAAAGGAGTATTGCACCTTTATTTTCCTTCTCAACTTTCAGAACTTTTCTTAGGTTTATTTATTTTTTTGTAAGTTATTTTATTCTAAGGCAAAATCCTGCCGGCTTGTGGAGGATTACAGTACTGCAGTATATTTTTTCAGTGTTTTATTCCAGGTTTCAAATTTAATTAATACAACCTATTTATTTTACCATGATTATATTATTGCATGCATTTTTTTATCCTATGTTATTACACAATAAAAATATGTCCAGCTAACTATACCGATACTGGTATGTGAGGTCATAAACCGAAGGGGTTCGGTAATTAATTGGCATAAATATTTACAAAAAGGCTTTACTGGTTTTGGTTTCCAATTTCAATATTAAATTCTTTTGTTACGAGATTAAAAGACATACTAAGCATAAAATCAACAGAGCGAGAGTTTGAGATTTTAACCAGATAGCGGTAATTGAACATTAATTTTAAATACAGCGAGAGCACTTTAAAATTAATTGGACTCTATTTGTTTTCAAAAAATACTTTTAGATTTTAAATGACACAGTGAGAGTGCTCATTTGATTTTAATAATATGGCCTGAATCGATAGAACGAGAGTGTGACACAAAGGTTTTTAAATTAATAGTTTCCACTGAAACACTGTATTAATACTCAAAACTATGCCAATGATTTATTGAATCACTAAAGTCGATAAATTACATACCGGTGTCCCGTTATCAATTATTAGATCTTAGTTAATTTCTGTTTAAACCTCGACATCCATATCTTATCATTAGCCTTAGCTTTACACAGTGACCCTAGATAACAGTAGTTTGACCATATGTCCATGTGGGTTCGATATCTTTTAAACTACGCGATTAGACTGTGCACTTGCAGTCACTACACCTGACAGACTCTCAAAGTCGTGATCACCGACCGAGTTGTTGACCAACCTATCAATATTAGGTAAAGGATATGCATCTTTGGGACATCCCCGATTGAGATTAGTATAATCAAAACACGCATACGCCATTTTCTATTATTTTTCTTAACAAGTACAACGTTAATGAGCCAGGTTGAATAATGGGCCTCAGAAACAAAATTTGCCTCTAGGAGGTCTTTTACAGCTTTTTCAGAAGCCTCCGCTTTCTCGGGAGACTGCCTACGCCTATGTTGAACTACTTCCCTAGCGGATGGATCTACAGTGATCTAGTGACAGGTGACCTCATGGTCGAGTCTAGGCAATTCTGCAGCACTCTACGCGAACAAGTCAGCATTCTTCCTCAAACAGGATTTGAGTTGCTTCCTCACTAGATCGTGGAGTCCAACTCTGATTTTCACGCCTTTGTTTGAGTCCTTGTTGAGGAGGATGATTTCAAAGTCTCAATCTGAAACGGTACGAAGAGCATCATGTTTTCCATTAGAGACTTCGACTTCATCTTTTGTGAAGCGAGTGTCGAGGTCAATGGAGCCAACATGGGGTAGAGTCTCCCGTTATTCACTCTGAGCAGGCTTGTTTTCTGAAGAGATCGTTGCGTTAACAGTCTTTGGTTGTGTGTTGATCATGTTTTATCCCATGGAGGATGCATTGAAACATCTTCTTGCAGCTTTGATGTCTCCATGGATGGTGGCGACGCGATCCCTCTTCGTGTAGAACTTCATTTTTAGGTGGACCGTGGAGGGAACGGTGGTCAGCTTAGCCAGTGTTGGTCTCCCCATGATGTAGTTGTAGAGAGATAGGCAGTCGATCACCAGGAAGCATACTTTGACTTACCTGGCGGCGGTTTCTATATCGAATGTGACGAGTAGCTCGACATAGCTTCATCGTTTGGAGGTCCACCCATTAAATTTGTGTAGATCGGATCCAACGTATGACAACGAGTGGCTCTTATCGAGTTGGAGGGTCTAGAACATATGGGTATACATGATGTCGACGGAACTCTCCTTGTTGACCAAGATGCGATGCACGTTGAAGTTGGCCATTTTATCTCTTACGAGCAAAGGGATGTTCGAGTTGGGGGCTCCACCAGGAAGATCCTCGAGGTAGAAGGTGATGGGCTCATATTTTTCTTAGAACCTATCAAGAGTCACGGTCTGGGCCAAGGTCAAATCTATCAGCTCGTGAACTTTCTTTTCTCTGAATTTACAGAGAAAGTGTTGAATTCCCCGCAGGATATAACTATGGCAGAGGGGAATTTTTCCCATCAGCTATGGGTAAACAAGGGCTCCTCATCGTCAATGTTGTCGAGGATGTAGAAATCATCGGGTCGTGAGGTGCACAAAGCAACTTGGTGGGCGCCAACCTCGTCGGAAGGTCGTGTCTCCTCCTCGATCTCTTTCACCTCACAGTTATCACACGCCGAGGTGAATCATTCCTTTTGTACTTCCCGGGTCGCCCATCCTTGATGAGGGTCTTGATGGCATCCTTCATGTGGACGCAGACCTCAGTAATATGGCCATGACTCCAATGGTGCTGAAAATATTTTTTCATGTCCACCCTGGGCTAGGGATGTGTAGGTTTAGGTCTTCTAACCCCACCATCCTTGAACTCAGCATTGGCACACTCCGCGAGGATATGCTCGTAGGGAGTGGTCAACAAGGTGTACTCGGTGAAACATTTAGCTGAACCTCTATGTTAGCGAGGATCGCGGGATTTTTCTTTTTTTATTCTTTCCCCGGCTCATCGAGATGGGCCAGCGTCATTGTACCTCGAGGCACCAGGTGTTCCTCGGTTCCTGGTATCGTGGGTGTTGTTGGCAGACTCCTTCTCTTTGTACATGATGTAAGCCTGGGCTTTATGGAAGAGTTAGTCCAATGATCTGGGAGGCTCGATGTTGTATGCCTTCCGGAAGTCGTTGTCCATGAGAAGGCCCCTCTCGAGCAGGTACCTCTTCATACGGCTTGTAGTGGGGACTTGGATGGCCTCACGGTTGAACAGCTCAATATATGCTTAGATAGGTCCGTCGCTCCCCTGGATGATCGCCTCGAGGGACGCCTCAGTCTTGGGGTGTCATCGAGAGGCTATGATGTTTCTGGAGAATTGGCTCTTCAAGCTCTTCAACGAGGTGATAGACTCGGGGGCGAGGCTTTTGTACCAAGTCATAGCAGTTTTCCTCAGAGTTGTGGGGAATAACATACACTTAATGGCACCCCCGACATTGTGGAAGTGGAGCATTGTTTCGAAGCGGTTGAGGTGGTTGTCGGGGTCTGTAGAGCCATCGTAGATATTCAAAGGTGGAGGTTTCTCCATCCCCTTAGAAATAGGGGCCTCCATAATAGCTTGGGATAGTGGACCGCAGGGGTTGTCTTCATCGCTTCGTTTGTATTTGTCGCTCTGTTCCAGGGAACGAGACGAGGAATGGTTGAAACGGTGGTCTCTATAGCGGGGAGAATTCCTTGCTCGAGTTCTCTTTGTTTCTTCCTTTCCCTTGTTCCTCTTATGAGCAAGGGATCATTGTTTGCACGGTGAAGTGCGATCGCGCTTCTTGACGATTTCAGGTTGGGTCCTCTCCAGTTGAGGGCCCCACTCAGTGTGACGAGGAGAGGAGATGTGTGAGTCTTCTCATTGGTGGCTCTGTGAAGGATATTATGAACAGGTTTCACGTCGTCATGGAGACGGGAAAGTGTGAATCATGTCTTTTGTGCCTCCTGGGGGAGCATGGTCGGCGGACCTTGTCCAGCATTTCGAGGCATTCACCCAGCGGGAAGATCATTTAATTGGTCTGATTGGTCGCTGCTAACAGGGCCTAGGTCATAGGATCAACATTGGCGGGCACAAGGATTTCCTGGTATGTTGTAGGTTCGTCGATGTGCCGATGAGGATTGTCGAGCGGATGCGGGAGCGTTGAGGAAGAAGCGGTCTTCCTGTCCCTGTCGCTATGCTCGGGAATGCCCATGTTGTTGTAGTTTTTGCCAATGTCAGTGAAGTGAATATTCGTGTCACCGTTGTTGACATGATTAGCCATGACGATCGAGAGATTGAAAGTGTTTGCATTGGTCTTAAGTTAGGAAAAGACGGGGAAGTAGTTAATTCCCACAGACGACGCCACTGGTCGTACCTAATCAGAATGGATCTTCGATGGTCCACAAGCTTGAGCTGAATGGTGGTTGAAGGTGAAGTAGTGGGGGTACTTGCAAGATACTCTGATGCCAAAGTAAGGTTCAGAGCAGAATGCAAGTAATGAAAGTGTGAAGAATAATGTACCTAACTTTTATACCCCACTTTTTGCCCCTAAGACTTATCATCATCTCACTTTTATCAATACAACAAGATCATACATTAAGGTTTGTTCTCCCTATCTTAATTCTATCTTTAAGTTTTCCCTTGAGGGATTACCAAGAACCTTGAACTGTGTATCTTGTACATGAGTTCTTTTAACTAACATCAAAATATGTATATATGTTTCTTTGAATGTTCATGTTGTAGGTGGGGATACAATTGCATTAATCTCACCATCTAACCTAGGGTTTGAGGGTTGGTTCTCAATAAAATGACTCTTCAATGGATTGTAGCAGTTCAAGTTTCAAGGCTATGTTCATGATATCAAAGATTTGTGGTTCAAGGAGTTCTCTCACCTTATTTAGGTCAAACTTTCCTCAAAGTTGGTGTTGACATTCATCAAAGAGATAAGTTCATGTGTTTATTTCCATGCCTTCTTCAACAAGCTTCATTGATACTTAAGCTTCATATTTGAGTGTGCTTCAAGACAATATCATTTCAAGACCTATTATGATTCATCATGCTTTATATTTCCAAGAAAGATCAAAAGATTCAAGGTTGGTTCAACAAGTTTCACCTAATTGAGTAAATGCTTGATTCAATGATCACAAGTGTATAACTCTCTCAATTTTAAAGATTTTGAGTTGGTTATTTTTTCTATGGATTATTACCATCATCAACAACAAATTCTCTTAACATGATAAGATCCAATTGTGCAAGAAAAATCATCAAAAGTTGAAAGGAGTTTCAAGTCATTTTGACACTCTCTGAGCTAGGGTTTGTTGACTTTCAAGGACCATATCTTGGTCCTTTTTTGAGATTTTTGATTGGTTCTAAATCTATGATTCCCTTTAAAGGGTCCTTAACAAGCTCTCTTTAGAAATATAAGGCTAATTTTGAAGGGAAGATCACTAATATTTGAGAAAGATTACAACTCTCCTTGAAAGGCCTTTGAATTTTAGGGTTTGACTTCAAATGATCATAACTTGGTCAATTCTTATCTCCTTGAGCAAAATATTTTTCCATAATAATATTTGGGATATCTACTACAACTTTGTTTTTATGTGCAAGACTTGAGAATGCATGGAAAATGGTTGAAGAATTTAAAAGATTATAGGTCTTTTGTGAATTTCCCCAAATTTGTTCATCATCTTCCAAAGACCATAAATCTTTCAATTTTTATTATTTTCGAATGATCTCAATTCCAAACTTTAATTCAAGAGGTCTACTTCATTCCATCTTCAGATATCAAGATCAAATTTTGAGTGAAAAGTCATGTAATTTTGAAGAACATTATAGGTCATTTTAAGGTTCAACACTTAGAATTTTTCTAAGTACAAAAGATCTGTGTGTTTTTCACAAATTCAATTGGACATAACTTTCTTCTCAAGCATCCAAATGAAGGCTTTCTTGGCACATTGTAAAGATTGTGACATGGTCTTTCAAATGCTTCAAGAATTATGCAATAAAGCCTCTTGAGTTGGGTGCACCATGGATTTAAAGTTGACACCTTGAAAATGATTTTGTCAAAATAGTCAGATTTTGATTTTCATAATGTGGATTCTAAACACCAATTTTGTGCATGTTTTCCACTTAATCATGTTTAACAAAGTTGCTAAAGCCGTATTAAGGATTGAAATGCAAGAAATGGTTGACTTTTGACAACTTGCAAGTCACACTTTTGTCATGATCAGGGTAAGCACAATTTCACTTGATTTCTTATCATTCACCCTCTCTCAGCATTGTATTCACTTCTCCTATAAATACGACCCCATTCCATTCACTTTCGCAAGCTTGGACAACCAAAATCACCCTGCCAAACTTTATCTATAACTCATAATTCTGTAACTTCGAATTTGGTTCTACAGCCTTTTTCAATCCAATTTCTTTGCTAATTCTTAATCCTTGTACTTCACTGAAGCTAATAGAAGAAGGTCCAAGCCTTGAAGTGTCCTAAATCGTACTAGCTAAGTCAAGTTTCAGAGCTCTGAATTTGAACTTCAACAGGTAGATTCCTCCATCAATTCTCTCAAAATTTGTTACTACAAGAAAGCTCTCATCACTCTGATACTCATCGCATCATTTGTTTTTAACTCTAAGTGAGTTTCTATCATGAATTTTCAAATCCCTATTCAACTTTTTTGTTCTGGTTTTCTTCAAATTGACTAAGCTACATTTTATGTAAAAAATTTGCGAGGGTACCATTGAAATCATCTTGAAGAGACGAGGCAAATGACACCGATATGAGCTCCTGATTTTACAAGTTGTGAGACCTGTAATTTGCGTGGCTGGAGGTTGAAGATGACCAATGTGTCATCTCTCAACCAATGACAAGGCGCCACTTGTTTTTTTATCTGTTTTTTTAATTAATGGTTTGGTGGTTTATTCACTAATGTCCATGATATGCACAGCACGCCAGATCCTTTGGATTTGATTACTAAGGTGTTTTGACATTGATCCAATGGTCTACATCATTTTGTATTTACTTTTATTTTCTGATTTTTTATATTTTAATTGTTTTAAACTTCAAAAATTCATAAAAAGATCATTTCAACTTCTAAAATTCTGAAAATAGTTCTTAAAAATACTTTTGATTTTTATCTTTCTGATTTTTATTTTTTCACAATTTTATTTTATGATTTGATATTTTTTATAATTTTTCACTTTATTTAACTTGTTTTAATAGATTAAAAAAATACTTTCCTTGGTTTTTAAATTATGGAAGGATCCAATGACCTCTTGACAAATATTTGTGACCTCATTTTATTTTTACTTCTGATTTTACTATTTTTTACAATTTTTGGTTTATTTGTCATATTTCTTTAAATTTTAAAAATTGTTTCTGACTTTAAAAAATTCCAAAAAAAAATTGTCAACACTTCTTAAATCATGTTTCACTTCTGACTATATTTTAGGGTTTTTTATTTGGTGTTTTAATATACTTTGTGTATTTTACCAATTATTTCCTTTTTATTAACCATTTAAATATTTTTTATTAATTATTATTTTAATTATTTGTTTGTTCCTGATTTAGATGTTATTTTGGGACAAGTTCCTCAACCTCATTGGATTTTGGGTGTTGATAGGTTGAAAAACCAAATCCACCAAAATTGATGAATGATGTTGATGATATTTGAAACCCTAATTTCATTTGATAGATCCCCTCCCTCTTCATCTTATCCCTTTCTTACTTGTATTATATATTATTGGAGAATAATCTACATATCATTTCTCTAACATGTGGTACATAGATTTCTATTGATTGGCCTCAAAATAGGTGTGACTTCTACATAAGTCCACTTATGATTGCTTAACATAGAGCTAAAATTGGTCCCAGTCGAAAAGTGATCATTTGTGGCCCAAACAAGCCCAAGTATGTTTAATTTGAAATCCTTGATCCAATAACTTCCAGGTTCGTTGTTAGGAGGCTTTGATCTTATCAGTCTTTTAATGAGCCTACATAAACTTTGGTCTAAGTGAATCATTTAAACACCGTTGATCATATGTTATCACCTCGAGAACTTGAAATGGATGACATTGTGATACGGTGGAAGAACCGATCGTTTATACTGGTTTTGCGTTTGTATTTGCAAATGATGCGGTAATCAAGAGTCGCCACCGACTTTTCTTTTATCCAACAAAGGAAAGGGTGAAAAGAACAGAAAAATACCTTTCGAGATTATTTTTGAGTAAGGGGGTAGATTATGGAAAGGGAAGGTGTTAGCACCATTTCCATTCGTAGTTTTCTACGGGCTCTTAGATGCTTAGCCCATTTTTAAATACCTTATGTTTTGTGTGTTTTGAAAAGTATTTTTGAAATGCCAATAGTAAGGTAGCTTGCTTTATGATAACTCTTGTATCAGTCCTCAAGAGTGTTGATAAAGAAATTTGAAAATGTTTTTTGTGTAAGTGTGAAAATTTGTTTTGAGCAAGCATCTAAGAACTATCTACTTATACTCGAAAGGTTTGTTCTTTTCCTCCTATCCTTTAGACAGCGTTATCCTACTATTAGTGAGTAGGTAAACCTATCATTGTATGTTTGAGGGACATTCGAAGGGACATTTTCATAGTCACAAAGGCAACTGGGCAAGAAGATTTAGTAACTACCCTAGGGTTCTAAGATCATGTTTTTACCGAGGTAACTTCGAGAGGGTCATTGAGGGACTTATGATCTTTTTGGAACTAGAGGATAGCCACTAAAACCTCTTACGTTTCGAGAGTTGTGACTATTTTCCGAAGGCAGCCGAAGTGAGAGTACCCTAGAGGTGTATATGTGCAAGTGATTCAATTCGGTTCATTTATCTTTGTTATTAGGTTTGCTAGCACTTTATTTTCAGTCTTTCCATACAAGCCTAGTTACTAACAGTTAATATTTTGTAGAAATTTAAAGTGCAGGAACCGTAAATCCTACGCTATTACAATACTTCGGGGAGGGGGTATACAAATCCAAAAATGGGCAAATGAAAGCAGTAAAGAAAAATCCTAAATTAAGCTATTACATACTGGGAGCAATTACAATAATTTGGAAATAAAGATGCGAAAAGTAATAACGCGCGCGAATAGTAAGTACGTCTAAAAATCCTAAGGTATGAAAAAGTATATCTAAAGGGAATTAATTCTAATGTTTTTTTTGTATTTTTATCATGAAAAGAAAATGAATTGAAATCCTAAGCTCTAATTCATTTTAATTAAGAAAGGAGGTTAAAATAATTAAATAATTAATTTACAAAATTAATTTAATAAAAAACCTAAAAATATATTTTTTGTGACTTTTTATGATTTTTATATTATTATGGAAAAAAGGATTAAATGAAATAAAAAATAAAACAAATAAATAGAAAAATGCAAGTGGGCCTGACACAATCAACAATGAGGGGGGGATGAATTGCACAACTAGATCCAGGCCCATTTCACCAGCGTTGGATCTAGTGAGGAGAGATTTTGGGGGGCGCATGGTAGTTTAAGCGTGAGGGCATTGAATCTGGCTAAGCTAACACCTGGTAGCATAGATTTGAAGGTGCATGATGAGTGTATATGACTTGCATGCATCAGATCTATAAACAAATTGTTAGCAAAATGAAAATGGGTGACTGGGGACTCGAACCCCAGTCCTCTCTCCAACACGTGCGTTTTTTCACCATCTGAGCTAGTTGTTCAATCGAAATAAATGAAACCGACACTGAATCCTGCAAATTTTGTTAGTTTCAACACCAATAGAAAACCTATCCCAATCGAAATCATCCCCTGAACCCAAATATGGGGTTGTTTCGATCTGTGACGGTTTGTACTTTGAGTTTCGAAGGTAATCTATTTCAAAAACCCCTAGCAATGGTATCCTAGTATCTGGGCGATGCAACTTACATATATCACATTAAATCATTCATAAACAACAGGAGTAACACGAATATGCAATCCATATGGGTTTACATTATAGATAAAATGAGATTGAAAAATTTTACCAACTAGAGGTGCTTCGATCTGAGCGTAGGATGTCTTGGAACTTGACTGGAAATGGTTGGAGATGGGAGTCTCTTCGTGCTCTCTTGCTTTGGAAATTTGGGAGAACTTAGGATTTTGCTCTGAGGCAGGTTGTGCATGTTCTTTTGATAGGAAATCTTTGTGTGTAGTTTCTGGGCGTATGTATCTCGTGTTTTTTGGCTTGTGTTGGTGTCTTCTATTTATAGGAGGGGGAGGAGATAAGAAAATGGGAAAAGAAACATGTCCTTAAAGACCAACCATTAAACATGGCTTTGAAAATAAAATTAGACCAATTTAAAAATTGCCATTTAGATAATTTTCCTGCCATTTTGGAATTGGGAATGAACCTGGACAGGTGATAATTGGCGCCTTGTACGAATTCAAATTGCTCAGAATTTTCTTCAACAGAGTGTCTTCGATCAGCCCCCAAGCGTTACTTTTTTCGATTGCCTTTCTTTTAATTCGAACCAATCGAAGTATCAACTCTTCCTTTTTGACTGGTCGAATGCTTCTTCAGCTCTTTATCAACCGAAGGCTTTATAGAAGCCTCCTCACCTTCCTTCGAATTGCCCCAGGCTTTATCATTGTGGCCTTCAATTGAGCCACTATTTTGCCTTAGTAGCTCGATCTGAAACTCTTCAACTAACCCCATCAAAAGCTCTCTTCTGGCCAGTCGAAGCTTCTTTTGTCGTGAACGTGATTGTGCAGGAGGCTTGGGCCTGGCAATATGCAAGAATTTGGCCAGCAAGCAAAAATTGTTTCCAACCATTGTATGTCTTTCGACTTGACCAAATGCATGTCCTTCGAAGGCATCATTTGTGCGTCCTTCGAATAGGCCTTACTAGGTGTCAAAAGGTGGAGAACCGTGTGTTAAGGATTCTAGATGTGGAATCGAAGCCGTTTCAAAGAGGACCATTACCCAATCAAAGCTGGCAAAAAGGAAGCCAATGCCTTGTGGATGCTAGCATGAGGGAGGCCAAAGCAAGCATAAAAGAGGTCATTCCCTAGTGAATCGAATCAGGCACAAAGGAGGTATTTTCCTTGTGGATTGAAGGCAAATCTGAAGAAGTATTGGCCTTATATGTTGAAGGCACGCACGGAGAAAGTCAATTCATTGTCAATTGAATCAGGCATGAAACAAGCCATGCTCAGTCGAAGTCTTGTGAACCATGTTTGTGTCGAAGGATTTTGGGCATCTGATCGAAGCTCCTTGTCTAGATGCCAATCGAAGGACAACCTGCTCAGTTGCCAAATTAAAGACACCTTATCCCAAGTCTAATCTAAGACAACTTATCTCAATCCCAATCAAAGATACCTTGTTTGTCTTCAAAATTCTTATTTTCTTTAAGCAGGTGTTTGTAATCACCCATGTAAGAGAAAATCTTGGAAAACATAAGAGGGATAATTATGGGGTACAATAGTTACTCATGTTCAATCTTCCTAAACCTGAAGATTTAGATTGGCTTGCTTTCCTTTCGTGATCTGAAGGTGGAAGATGATTGAACACTAGAGTGCCCAGAAGTTTGCACTCGCATAATGTAACGCTGATGGTTGATGATGTCGGGAATGGGCTTACAAATCTCATTTGGAGAAGATGACTGAGAGTCGTCGGAGATGGGCTTAAAGATGCCATCCAAAGTAGATGCTTATTTCATAAATGGTCCCTTTGTGGGGAATTATTGCTCCTGCTGTCGGAGGAGGACTCCTTTGGGGAATATAAGTTTTTGTTGTTCTCCTGCTTGAGGAAAACTCTGTGGAGAATAGAGTCTAGGAACTTCAGTTGTCCAGGGCTCTACTGAGGAGTTATCTCTGGACTGGAGAGACGAAAGTTTGTTATTTTCTTGTTGAAATCCAGGCTTCGCAGTAACTTGCTGGGGATAATGGAATTAATCGTTACCTGAAAATGTATTAGAAAGAGCCTGTGTAGGGTTGTTTCGAGATGAGTCTGTGTTAGTCTGCATCCGGAGGTATATGAGAAGGAGCCTGTGTGGGGATGTTTCAGGGTGAGTCTGTGTTAGACTGCATCTGGAGATCATGAGAAGAAACCCATGTAAGATTGCTTCTGGATGAGTCCGTGTTAGACTGCATCTGGAGATCATGAGAAGAAACCCATGTAATATTGCTTCATCTGGTCATGTAGATAGCTTTCCTGTCTGGTTTCAGGTGTTAATCTACAATCAGTTGTTCGCATATAGTTGTCCTGTCTTGTTCAGGTATTAATCTCTGACCCAAGAAAGAAAGATAGTTTTCCTGGCTTATTACAGGTATTAATGTTCAATCTCCTCCTGTAGATAGTTTTCCTGGCTTGTTACAGGTATTAACCTACAATCGGTCATCCACAGGTAGTTGTCATGGCTTGTTATAGGTATTAATCTGGGACTTGTTTTTGTTGTTCGTTGAGATGGTTGTCCTGTCTGGTTTCAGGCATTAATTTTTGACCTGAGAAAAAAAAGATAGTTTTACTGGCTTGTTACAGGTATTAATCTTTAATCTCTTCATGTTGATAGTTTTCTTAGCTTGTTACAGGTATTAACCTGCAGTCGGTCATCCACAGATAGTTATCTGGCTTGTTACAGGTATTAATCTGGGACTTGTTTTTGTTGGTCGTTCAGATAGTTTTCCTGTCTGGTTTCAGACATTAATCGCTGACCTGAGAAAAAAAGATAGTTTTCCTGGCTTGTTACAGGTATTAATCTTCAATCTTCTCATGTAGATAGTTTTCCTGGATTTTTATAGGTATTAACCTACAGTCGGCCGTCCACATATAGTTGTCCTGGCTTGTTACAGATATTAATCTGAAACTTGTTTTTGTCGTTCATTGAGATAGTTGTCCTGTCTTGTTTCAGGTATTAATCTCTGACCTATTATATTTATTGGTAAACCCGTCTTACTTCGGGAGTTCATACCACTTGGTCGTGTAGATAGTTTCCCCGTCTGGTTTCGGGAATTAATCTTTGACCTGCTGCATAAGTTGATATTCTTTGTCTGTCTGCAAACTCAACCTGGAAAGGTAAAGTCAGTTTCATGCAATGTCATTGTTGTACCCCAAAATTTTCCCTCCCGTATTCTTCAAGATTTGCCAAATCAAAGCTTCAAAATTTCCCCAAGGGTTGCACAGTTCAAGGGCCTCCTAAACAGTCAAAATTAGGGTTTTGGTTCTGACAAAGTAAATGAAGTTTCCAAGGGTCCAATCAAGTCCCACATGCCTATAAACATGGTCAAGCATCCTCATACCAAGTTTCAAGACTTACAGCACAAAATTGCACAGTCAAAAACCTTAATTGCACTACAGTCAACTGCAGGGGCAAAATGGTCATTTGACAGTCAAAAGTTCAAATTTTTGGTCAACATCTCATTTTGAAGCCACAAACATCATTTGATCAATGCTTGATCATGATTCTCAAAGCTTGGCTCAAAAAGTCTCAAGATGCAAAAGTTTCCATATTTGGACAGTTGAAAAAGTCAACTGTAACTTGACCAGGGCATAACTTCCACATGGATTATCAGAAAAATTCCATCCAAAGCTCATTTTGAAGATAAAGACATTGCCTACAACTCCTCTTCACACTTCAAGTCCAAGAAATTCTCTCACAAAAAGTTATCAATTTCAACATTATAGGTCATTTTCAAAAGTCAACAAAAAGGGACTTTAAGTCAAAGGCCATAACTTGAGATTGGTAAATCAAAATGCCATGGGACCAAAGACATTGGTTAGAGGACTCAAGGACCTTTCCAAAATGTCAGAGAACATGAGCAAAGCTTAAACATTGAGCAAGTTATGCCTTGTGGAAGTTGGGAAATTTTTGGATATTTTGAAAAGTCAACTTTGCTTCAAATGTCTTAAAAATGCTAATGGGCCTCTTTTTCTTCCAAAATCCATCATCCAAGGCATGTGCACGACCATTTGGCCCAAAGGGAAGTTTTTCATCATTTTTATTTATTTATTTGGATTTTTAATGACTAATAATTCATTTAATTAAAATAAATATGTGGAAAATACTAAACCAAACTTTTTAAATCTTTTTAGGCATGGGATACACTCAATATTTCGTGCATGATCTGATTTAGAAAGAATCCATGTGATTGGACATGATTGGAACCAAAATATGCATGAAAAAGATTGGAAAATTATGGCATGGAAATCAAATATTCTCTTCATCAATTCATGGATTTTTTGAACCAATTTCTAACCCTAATCATTCCAGTACATATATACATGCTAACCCTAATGTTCATGAGCTCCTAGCTGCGCCATACATCCATAACCAAACTTGAGTTTTTTGATAAAAATTCCAAAACTGAAAACTCGGTTCTAGGGCGATTCAAGCCAAAATAACTATTCCATCGTCTTGCTGAGACATCAAGGAAGGTGCCTGGATCAACATCATAGCCTGAAACATCAAGAATTGGTATATCAGAGTCAAACTTTTCACGAAAATATCCATAATCGTATCATGAATTTTATGCATTTTTCATGTGTTTTCTTTACTGGTTTGCACTAATTGGATGATTCTGAAACTAACCATATGATTTAATTGAGTTTTCCTCATCCATGCGCGAATCCACCATTGGAATGTTTTAGGGTTACAGGGATTCCGATTTGGGGCTTTACGTTCAAAGAAAAATTGGGACACAGGACTGGTACTATGAGAACCAAAAGCTTCCAACGAATCCAATGATGGGGTCGCGCCCAATTTCTGATCAAGAACGAGCTAATCGCTATTTTTTTTTCACACTGTATATAGTGGGGGTTTAAAACCCCCGCTATTCAATTGTTTTTTTTTCAGATACAGCGCACAAGGAAGAAGAAAGTGAGGTGTGAGCAGGGGATTGGATCATTTGAATTTTTGCGCACAAATTAATCACTGATCATTATTTTGTATTATATTGTTTACTTATTGTATTATGTACAAAGCGCGTGAATGACATAGTGGTGGAGAAAGCACTTGGTAACCAACAGGACCTGGGTTCGATCCCAGGTCCCCCTCCCTTTCAATAAAATTTTTTATAACATCATTCTATGTAGCACAATCCCTGAAGGTTCACCATATTCTCCATATCTGAACTCACCACGCGTATAGCAAGATCAATCCAAAGGCACTGATTGGAAGGACACCCTGGGTGTTAGTCAACACGCATGCATGCCAGCACAAAAGTCAAATGAGGCCAGGAGCTTAATGGGCCTAAATTACTAAGCAAAACCTCCAATTGGGGACAGACCCCCCATGGTTTGCTTTGCTAATTCTTTTTCTCATATTTTTCTATTTTTGTTTTAATTAGTTTTTTAATTTAATTCTTTAATTTAATTATTTTCATAAAAACATAAAAACAATATAAAAATCAGAAAAAAGACAAAAATAAGTATTTTTATTTAATGTTATTTTTGTAAATAAATATCATTAATTAATTTTAGCTTTTTAAATTAGGTTTAATTCAAATATTTTTCTCAATAAACTTAAAAAACTTGTAGAATTAGGTTTTAATCAATTTTGATCCTTTTTCTTTTCTTTTCACTAATAATTAATTATTTATTTTTATAAATCAAATTTCCATTAATTAATTAATTTAATTTTAGGTTTAAATTTTAACATGTTTTTCTTAATAAATAAAAGTTATAGAATTAGGGTTAATTTAATTTTAATTTCAGCTAATCTTCTCATTAAAAATTCACAACTCCAAAAAACTAAAAAAATCTTTTCTCTTTATTTTAATTTTATTTCATTAATTTAATAATTTAATTTAATTTCATTAAAAAGGGTCCAACGCCCTCGCTTCCAATTTTAATTCCAATTCGCGCATTCTATTTTACTTCTTATAATATTAATGTAATTCTCCCAAAGCCTTGTAAACTCGGACATTTAATTTCTCGCACTTTCCTTTATTTCTTTATTTACCTTCTGTCAAATCGGGTCCTGGATTTTAAATTTGGCGATGTGGACCCGCGCCTTTGTAATAGCTTAGGAATTTTATCTTTCCGCAACTTTTTTAACTGTTAATAATGGCATGCAAGAATGAATGACAAAATAAAAACAAACGCGTAGATCACCCATGACATGACAAAAGACAAAAATAAATGAATCAGACACACAAATCACACACCACCCTTAGGGTACGCCTCACTGTTGCCTTGCCTCGAAAGGTGATCGTCGAGTAGAGGATGTCTTAGTAAGTCCTCATGATCCGGGAACCTGGCATGAGGGTAGCTTCTAAGGTGTCTTCCCATTTCTCTGGTGATCACCATGTCCCGAACCTCGAATTGACCCGAACACCTCCAACGGTGGTGCTACCTACCTCTCAATGGTGGGATGGCACTACTTTAAAGGACATTTACATAGACGAATTCCTTAGGGTAGGTAGACGACTCTAGACACTTGCTCTAATTTCAAAACAAATCAAAAATACTTTTCACACCAACACATTTTCAAAAAGCTTTCGAAAGCAAATTTTTCAAACACTCTTGAGGACTGATACAAGAGTCGAACTGGAATTTTCAAAGAAACTTTTTTAAAACCCACATTGAAAAGCAAACAAACCATTTTTGAAAACACAAATGAGCAAGTATCTAAGAGCCCATGGATAACCATGGATAGAAAGGGTGCTAACACCTTCCCTTTCTATAATCTACCTCCCGAACCGAGAGCAATCTCTTTAAGGAATTTTTCTGTGCTTTTGTCCTTTCCATTTGGAGAAAATAAAAGACGGTGGCGACTCTTGCTTCCGCGACATTTCGCGAACCAGCGTTAAACAGTCAGTTCCAGATCCACCGATCACAGTCATGATGTATGAATTGCAAGATACTCTCAAAATAAATGAGATTGTGATATATGCATTTGTGTTACATATTCTATGATGTTTGTAAAATGTAGTATGAATGCAATTTATGAACATGTTAGTTATTCCATTGTTGCATTGTTGAACTAGGGAAAATGAATCCCTGGTTGTTGTTGGGGATGAAGAATGTATGCCTTCAAATTTGTTGAAGTTGAAACGCTGGGAGATGAACTTCCGTTGTTATAGAAATAAACTCTGTTGGGGAAGGAAGACCCTGTGAACTGCTTGGGGATTTTGTTGAAATCCTGTTGGGGAATCCTAAGAAGCTTGGCGACTTCACTGGGGAATTTTTTGTTGGAGCAGTAATTTAGAGATTCTTGCTCCGTTGGGGATATGAGAACCTGACACCATTAGGTTGCATACTGAGAATATGGTAGTGACCTTGTAGTAGGATGTCTCTTCCTCTGTACCTGCTGGAAAAGGTATCTGCGAGAAGAAATATCTGTGGGGTTTTGTGGATGGCCCTTAGATATTGTCCCGTTTCTTAAAGTCATTAGTAATTATTTTTCTGTTTTTCATGTGTATATTTGTAAGCAGTAATCACATTCAAATGCATATGTTCAAAAATAATCACTGGACGTTTTTGCAAACAAAAACAGAAAAATAAAAACAAATAGTTTTGCACTTTCAAAGGAATAGCTTTGTATTAACTTGGATAAGCGTTTCTGTACAAGGAGACGGACATCCTAGTAAGAGAATGTCGTTGTAAGAATAAAACTTTACAAAATATCATACAAATAAAACATCTATGTGAAATAATCCCATTGGGTTCCCATTCTGCTATTGCCTTTATGTCTTTGAGCGTCTCATCTCTTTGCTACTTGTCTAAAGCTGACTAGATTGATTAGTATCGTTTGAGCTTGATAGATGATACTGAAAATTGGTTGTAAGGTGATCCAACGGGATATAGTTATATGCTTTATATCCCTAAATTTTCCTGGACAGCCCTTTCGGGTTTTCAGTCCACTGGGATACCTTGTTTTTCCCAAGCCTCCTTTTCAGGTTTTCGACTTGCCGGGTGTACAGATTTTTTCATATGTATATCCCTAATTTTTGCCCGAACCCTTTTGGTTCGTCGAGATGCCCTAATTTTTTCCTAGGCTAGTTGACCTAGCGGGTCTTTGTTCATGCGTAGTATCTTTTAACTATGTCCGCGTTTACAGGGTGCAGAAGGTTGTCACTGTCCATAGTGGTTAAGATCATGGCTCCACCAGAAAATATGTTCTTGATCACAAATGGCCCTTCGTATGTGGTAGTCCATTTTCCCCTGGGGTCACCTTGTGGTAGTATGATGCGCTTGATTACCAGGTCACCAGCTTGATATACCTGACGTCTGACTTTCTTTTTAAAAGCTTTGATCATATGCTTTCGGTACATTTGACCGTGACTGACATCCGCGAGCCTCTTCTCATCAATCAAGTTTAATTGGTCAAGTCGAGTTCGAACCCATTCGTCTTCATTCAAACCCGCATCCTTCATGATTCTCAAGGAAGGGATCTGGACTTCAATGGGTAAGATGGCTTCCATACCGTATACCAGAGAGAAAGGAGTTGCCCCTGTTGATGTGCGCATTATGGTATGGTAACCATGGAGAGCAAATGGTAACATCTCGTGCCAATATTTACATGTCACTGTCATCTTCTGGATGATCTTCTTGATGTTTTTATTAGCAGCTTCAATAGCGTCATTCATCTTTGTCTGGTAAGGAGAAGAGTTATGATGCTGAATCTTGAATTGCATGCAGAGCTCGGTGATCACAGTATTATTGAGATTGGCACCATTATCCAAAATGATTCTTTCTGGAATACCGTATCGACAGATAAGGTTATGCTTGATGAATCGGGCTACAACGTTCTTGGTAACAGAAGCGAATGAAGTTGCCTCGACCCACTTCGTAAAGTAATCAATGGCGACTAGGATGAAATGGTATCCATTAGAAGTTGTAGGTCTAATTTCTCCAATCATGTCGATGCTGTAGTGGTAGAAATGTTTAAGACTAAGCCATGGGATTGACTAGACTTGTACAAATCAAAATAAAATCGCCACCACGCTTTATTGTTTTCAAAGGAATGGGAAAAGAGCGAATAACCCAAAAAGAGGGGGAAAGATTCAAGGTAAGGCGTTGGTTATGTAAAGGGAAGGTATTAGCACCCTAAACATCTACTCCGCAGGAACCTCTTTGTAAAATCTGTATATTTTGGCTATAAAATGTTGTGTAAAAAAGGGATGGTGCAGGTGAGAAAAGAAATATATTTTTATGGTTTTTGAACCCGCCCTGGTTGCGAACCTTTAGTGCCTACGTACCACCCTTTCATGCAATAGGGGATCAGGGTACACGTAGTTCCTCTTTAAAAAAATTTAAAACATAAGTGTGTTGGTTAATTTTATGAGATAAGACATCATTGTCATTGTCCGTGTGGAAAACATACTTACTACCCACAATCATGAGAAAGGAGAATTTGCATCATCTCAAAGTGGAGAATATGGCTTGGATTTTAAAATCAACAAGGCCTCACTCAACACCCAAGTGGAAAATATCTCTCTTCACTACATATTGTAGAAGTATAGTTGTTTGCATCACTACAAAGATTGGCAAGAGTCTAATCTTTTGAGAAATGTTTTAAAATAAAAAGCCAAAGTGGCAAAGTGGTTTGAAATGAGATTGATTGACTTTTAGCCTTCTAAAAAAATGTCAACGTATTATTAAGTTGATTGAAGTTTATTTATGAAAAGGTTTTGAAAATGCATGGACCTAGGTCCAAGTTTATTATGAAAGTGGTTCAAGTTTCAAAACAAGAGGAGTTTTCAAAAGGAGGAAGAAGAGTTTTTAAATTAAAGAAGATTGGGGGAGAAGAAGAGACTATCCTAAAGCATAAGGTAAAAGCTAGGGATAGGAACCATCTAACCAACAAGAATCCAATACATGACATTATGAGCCAAGATAGAATTCCCATTGTTTGGATTAAAACCAAGCAAGCAAAGATACTAGACCTCTTGAAAGAACTAAATTTCAAGTGTATTAAGTCTTCACAAAAATTGGGCAGAGTAACGGTTGTATACAGGTGAAATCCATATTACAAACAAAGAATGTAATCACAATAACCTGCACACAAAACAAACAAACAACTCAATGTCTTGAGGTAAACCTAAAGAACTCCAGACAAAATATCAATTAAGGTTACAAAGTCTCCAACATAGGCCAAGGTTCCTAATCCTAAGTCCAAGAAGTCCCATACTCCATAATGCCAAGGATAGTAACCAAATAGTGCAAGTATCATTAAAGTTTTTATGGTTTATGTTGATTATTAAGTGTCTTATAAGAAAAAAGAAAAGACTCAAGTGAGCAAAGATGAAGATAGCATGAAATGTAATGCTTAAAGTAAATGGTGCATAAAGCATAAAAAAATAAAAGGGCATAAAGTAAAAACAAAGGGTAAATTCAATTATTAGTGATTAGTGGTTAGTTGGATGATCATCTTGAAACTTGCATTTAGAACTCATTAGAGGATTGGTAGAACCAAAGCCTCCACACAACAAGTTGCATTTGCTTTTTGTCAAGTATATCATCCATTTGGGATCCTCAAAAGTACCATTTAGTGATCAACGATGTTTAAGTGATCCGCGTTGACCAAAAGTGTTGTAGATCCATTAGAGGATTGGTAGAACCAAAGCCTCCACACAATAAATCTCAAGGTTATTGGATCAAAGAGATCAAATTAACATACTTGGGCTTGCAAACATAGGTTTGAGCCACGAATGATCATGTATTCGAATCGGGACAAAATTTAGCGCTATGTTAAGCAATCGTAAGTGGACTTATGTAGAAGGCGCGCCTATTTAAGCCAGTCAATAGCAATCTATGCACCATTTGTTTTGAGACATGATATAGAGATCATGCTCCAATAACACTTAGTGCAATAAGAAAGGGGTGAGATGGAGAGGGGTGGGGAAGAATATACAAACCACATTTGAATTAAAATTTAATCAAACTATTATTAAAATCATTCATCCATTTTTGTGGAGTTAAACTCAACACCCTGGATCCAATGATGTTAATAAAGTTCATGATCAAAAATTTAACCCAAGATTAGCCAGAAAATAATCACAAAATAATATTTCATTTTAATATATACATTAAAAAAGGTTTTAGAAATATTTAAAATAGAAATAAGGGATAAAAATATAAAATATGTTCAAATTAATCAAGAAATAAAAAGTAAGACCATAGAAAAATCAGAAATGGACTCAAATATTTTTATAAATTTTTTGGTAATTTTTTTAAGTCAGAAACTATTTTTAAAATTAAAAGAAATGAGTAAAATAAACCAAAAATGATTAAAAAAAATAGCAAAGTCTGAAATATAAAAAAAAAAAAGTGAAGTCACCAATATTTGTCATAATATCATTGGATCATTCCATATTTTATTCAGAATTTAAAAATGCATAAAAGTATTTTTAAACATTTAAAATAAATCAAATAAAGTGAAAATTTATTAAAAAAATACCAAAACACAAAATAAAATTGTGAAAAAATAAAAATCAGAAAAAGAAAAATCAAAAATATTTTTCATAATTTTTTCAGATTTTTTGGACTAAAAATGAATTTTCTATGATTTTTTGAAATTTAAAATAATTAAATATAAAAATCAGAAAAGAAAATAAATTTTAAAAAAATATGGGCCATCTGATCAATGTCAAAATGTGTTAGTAAACAGATCAAGTGGACCTGGCGCACTGTGCATGTTATGGACTTTAGTGGATAATGCATTGAATCATTAATTAAATCAGATTTCAAAAAATACAAGTGGCGTGCCATCATTGGTTGGAAGATGACACGTTGGTCATCTTCAACCTCCAGACAACGTGAATTGCATGTCTCTCAAACTGTAAAATCAGAAGCTCAGACCTATGCCATTTGCTTTGTCTCTTCAAGGCAAAGACAACCACACCTTCGCGACAAATTTATATAAATTGTAGCTCAAGCAAATTGGAAGGAAAGTTTTGAAAAGGGATTTGAAATTTCATGGTCAAAACAAGTTTCCAGATGAAAGTAAGTGTTGTGACTAGAACCAGGGTAATGAGAGCATCACAATGATATCAAAGTTTTGAAGAATTGATGAAGGAATCTACCTATTGGAGTTGAGTTACAGAGCTCTGAAACTGGACTTCTATGGAGCAATCTAAGGCACGATTCTTGAATGTAATTATATGGTTAGCTTCAGGGAAGATCAAGGAATGTGAATTGATGGAAAATTGGATTGAAAAAGGCTTGAAAGCAGATTGCGAAGTAGCAAAATTTTGAGTTATGGAACAAGTTTGGCAGGGTGATTCTGGCTATCCAAGCTTGAGGAAATGAATGGGGGATGACCCTCTATTTATAGGGAATCAAATGGAATATCCAAGCGTGTGAAATGATGAAGTTTGGAGGGAAATCGTGTGAAGTTGCAAACAAGAAAAGTGTGACTTCCAATTTGATCAAAACTCATCCAAAACGCGCATTTTATTGTGCTAATCAATTCTAGAACTTCATTAAATATGTTTAGAAGTATAAACGCGTGGAAACTTGTGATTAGAAGCCAAAACAAAGACTTCAAATTCTAACTTATGGGGAAACTTCAGTTCCAAGT
This sequence comes from Vicia faba, assembly GCA_948472305.1. Classification (NCBI taxonomy): domain Eukaryota; kingdom Viridiplantae; phylum Streptophyta; class Magnoliopsida; order Fabales; family Fabaceae; genus Vicia; species Vicia faba. The sequence continues at coordinate 243,399,546 of OX451735.1, forward strand.
TACCAAGTTCAATCCAATGGCATTCTCAGCTCAATGGGTCTTAAGGTGTGATTCTTGATGCTTTAGAAAGATGAGGTTACAAGCTTTGCAATGGAAAAAGAATGGAATCAAATGGATGCTTGAGTTGAAAGTCGCATTGAATCAAAGTTGGGAAAAAAGAAGTTGACTTTCCATACTTAGAAATATTTCAACTTTTCCTTCAAAAGTGACCTATAATGTTTTGCATCCCAACATGGCCTTACTCTTGGAATTTGCTCTTGACCAAAAACGTTGGCATGAAATAGACCTCTTGAATGACATTTTGAAACTTTAACCATTCAAAATATCCAAAAATTGAGTGAGTTATGGATTGTTGAAGTTGGCAAAAAATCATGAAATGACCTATAATCTTTTTGTATCCTTAGGGCATCTTCCATCCATTTTCTCACTTTGCATATAAAATAAGGAATAAAGTTAACATCCTCAAGATCATTATGGAAAAAGAGTAGGCTCAAGGTGATAAAAATTGACCAAGTTATGATCATTCGAAGTCAAACATAGGAAAATGGGGGTTCATCTGGAGGACTTATAATCTTTCTTCATCATCAAGTTTCTTCCACATGAGAACTCCTTGAAACTTTTGAACTGATTTGTTAATAACCCTTTGAAGAGAAGGATGTCTTTGGAATCACTCAAAAATACCAAAACATGAGCAAGATATGCTTCTTTGAAGTTCAAAAGCCTAGCTCCTAGATCAAGAAAATGCTTTGAGGAACTTTGAGAATTTTGAACAACCTTCTTGTACCAACACTCTTGCTTTATAAATATAAGTTGTTTAGGATGATAATAAGGACTCATAGCCACAAAAACCACTTCCATATCTTGATAATTGAGATAAATATGCACTTGTAATCAATGGGAGCAAGACCTTGTCCAACCATGACAAATTCTTCCATCAACCCCTTGTTCTTTTGAATCAATTTGATAACTTGGAAATGTGGTGAAACAAAATAACCTTTCCATGCCATTTCCTCCAAAACAAATCCAATGGTGAGGTTTGAACTTCTCAAGCTTTATTGACAAGGGCATGGAAATAAACTCATGAACCTATGGAGCAACTTGTTGAATCTCATTGCCTTTACCTACATGAGTAACAAGCAAGACAACCCAATATTGAATTTTATTAATTAAAAGAAGAAATCAAGACAAAAAATATTCATGATCACAAAATAACACAAGTCAATGTGCTTGGTTATTCCTCAAAGAGCAAAGCTAAATATAGGGAGGGGAACCAAGAATCCTAGAGTGATCTTGTTGTGATGGAATCAACATGGTATGATGAGGGGATATTAGGAGCAAAAATTGGGGTACATCAGATGCCCCACATTGTGAACAGACAGGGAGCAGTCAAGACGTTTAGAGGAACCGGAGGTACATGTACCTTATCAGCATAGATCTAGCACTTGTGATAAGTCCGTGAATGTTGATAGCAGTCCACTTCCATAGTGGACCAGTAGTATCCTACCCGTATCATCTTTTTAGCCATTGTGTGCCCACTAGAATGGGTTCCAAAGGTACCTTCATGTAAATCAGCCATAATCTTTTCTTCCTCACTCTTGTCTACACACCGAAGCAAGGTAGAGTCATGGTTGTGCTTGTAGAGGATCTCGTTACTGAGGAAGAACTTGGAAGAGAACCTTATTAGGAACTTCTTATCATTGACTGAAGCTCCCTCAGGATACTCTTGGACCTCGAGATATCTTTTGACTTCATGGAACCAAGGCTTGTCCATTACTTCTTCAGTATCAAACTCATGACAGTATGCTGGTTCATCCATTCTCTCTATAGTGATCTGAGGAGCTTCATTATCCCACCTGACCTTAAACATGGATGACATAGTAGCTAGCGTGTTTGCTAGTTGAATTTCCTCTCGTGAAAAATGCTCAAAGGTAACTCCTTCAAAGTGTGGAATCAGTGTCAACGCATGCTCTCTGTAAGGGATAAGATTAGGATTCTTCGTGTCCCATTCTCCTTTGATTTGACTGATAACTAGGGCCGAGTCTCCAAATACACTCAAGAATTTGATCCTCAAGTTGATAGCAGCTTTGAGACCCATAATACATGCTTCATATTCAGCCATATTATTGGTACAACTGAAACATAATCTGGCAGTGAAAGGAGTATGACAGCCTTTGGGAGATATGATCATAGCACTGATGCTATTGCCAAGAGTGTTGGAAGCTCCATCAAAAACCATATTCCATCGGGATCCTTTTTCAGGTCCTTCATCCTGTCCAGGTTCTTCACAATTAGTCACTACCATGATGTTTTTCGTCCAGAAAATCAAAATTCATGGATTGGTAGTCATCCACAGCCTGATGGGCCAAATGATCAACTAATACACTTCCCTTAATTTCTTTCTAGGTTGTGTACTAAATGTCGTATTCGGCCAGGATCATCTGCCATCTTACTATTCTTCCAGAGAGAGTGGGCTTCTCAAATATGTACTTGATATGGATCCATTTTAGATATCAATAAGGTAGTGTGAGTCAACATATATTATCTTAGTCAGCGAGCATCCCATGCCAAAGCGCAACAAGTTTTCTCGAGCAGTGAGTATCTTGTTTCACAGTCGGTAAACTTTTTTCTAAGGTAGTATATTGCATGCTCTTTTCGACCAGACTCGTCATGCTGCCCCAGCACAAATCCCATTGAGGTCTCTAATAATGTTAAGTATATGATCAGAGGTCTTCCTTCAACTGGCGGCATTAAAATTGGAGGCTCTTAAAGATATTCTTTGATTATGTCGAAGGCGTTCTGTCAATCGTCATTCCACTTCACTGCTTGATCTTTCTTCAGTAATCTGAAGATTAGCTCATAAGTAGTGGTTAGATGGGAAATAAATTTGGCTACGTAGTTTAGGCGACCTAAGAATCCCCTGACCTCCTTCTCAGTGCGAGGAGTTGGCATTTCTTGTATAGCTTTAACCTTTACAGGGTCTACTTCAATGCCTTTGCCGCTGACAACGAAGCCTAAGAGCTTACTGGATCTTACTCCAAAGGTGCACTTATTCGGGTTCAACCTCAGTTTGTACTTTTTCATCCTTTCAAACAACTTTTGTAGATGATCAAGGTGCTCCTTTTCAGTCTGAGACATAGCTATCATATCATCAATGTAGACCTCTATCTCGTGATGGATAATGTCATGAAACAGAGCTACCATGGCGCGCTGATAGGTTGCCCCGGTGTTCTTTAGCCCAAATGGCATAACTTTGTAGCAGAAAATGCCCCACTGTGTGACGAAGGTCATTTTCTCCATGTCCTTAGGTGCCATTTTGATCTGATTATAGCCGGAGAAACCATCCATGAAGGATAATACCTTATGTTGTGCGATGTTGTCAACCAGAACATCGATATGGGGAAGTGAAAAGTCATCCTTGGGGCTTGCTCTGTTTAGGTCTCTGTAATCCACACACATACGTACCTTACCGTCTTTCTTAGGTACCGGAACAATGTTAGCAAACCATTATGGATAAAAGGTAACGGCTAAGAAACCAGTGTTGAACAGTTTCATAACTTCGGCTTTGATCTTTTCTGACATCTCAGGCCGTATACGACGAACCTTCTATTTCACGGGAGGGAAATCCTCTTTTGTCGGTAGGCGATGAACTACGATATCAGTATCAAGTCCTGGCATGTCTTCGTATGACCAGGAAAAAACCTCAACATAGTCATGTAACATCTGAATTAAACGTTCCTTGACACTATGCTCCAGATCGGTGCCTATTTTGACTTCTTTCTTATCCTCTTCGGTACCCAAGTTCACTATCTCAATCGGCTCTTTATGGGGTTGTATTGCCCTTTCTTCATGTTGTAACATTCTGGTAAGTTTTCCTGGTACCTCACAATCTTCCTCACCTTCATCCTCGGCTTGGTAGATCGGATTTTTAAAGTCATAACTAGCAATAGCAGATCTGTTATCAATGGGATCCATAGTGGATGTGGATCTGCAGTTTGATATGTGGGTGTGTGTAAGAGCATAGCTATATATTTTTTGATAAAGTAAAAAGCAGAAAAGAAAAACAAAGAGCACAAAATTTGTATGCAAAACGTCCAATGTTTTATTGATGACATATGAAAATGAAGTAATGACCCTCACAAAGAGACCATTGTGCCTCGGGTAAGACACGAGGCTTTAAAGTTTCAATTGTTCAAATATTACATATCTTCAAAAACAAAAAGACAAGTTACTCTTGAATAAAAGTAATGGGAACAAAATCTTTGGCCTCCTAATTACTGAGTCCACCGCTGATGGTTGGGAAGATCCACTTGTCCAGGTCATAATCATTATCACTGTCTTCCAGAGCATTGACTCCATGGTTACTGATCCGTAAAGGTGATCCCCCGGCGCGAGCATGACGAACAGCTCTTTGGGCTCCTGAAGTAAAACGCAAACCAAATTTGTCAGATTTGTAGGGAATATACTGGTTTTGCATTTATATTCACAAATGTTGCGGTAAGCAAGAGTATCTACCGACTTTTATTTTATCCAACAAAGGAAAGGGTGAAAAGAAAAGAAAAAGACCTTTCAAGATTATTTCTGAGTAAGGGGGTAGATTATGGAAAGGGAAGGTGTTAGCACCCTTTCCATCCGTAGTTTTCTACGGGCTCTTAGATGCTTAACTCATTTTGAAATACCTTATTCTTTGTGTGTTTTGAAAATTATTTTTGAAATGCCAATAGTAAGGCAGCCTTCTTTATGATAACTCTTGTATCAGTCCTCAAGAGTGTTAATAAAGTGTTTTGAAAATGTTTTGAAATGTTTTTTGTGTAAGTGTGAAAATTTGTTTTGAGCAAGCATCTAAGAACTATCTACTTATACTCTAAAGGTTTGTTCTTTTCCGCCTATCCTTTAGACAGCGCTATCCTACTATTAGTGAGTAGGTAACCCTATCGTTGGATATTTGAGGGACATTCAAATGGACGCTTTTATAATCACAAAAGAAATTTGGCAAGAAGCTTTAGTAACTACCATAGGATTCTAAGATCATGTTTTTACCGAGGTAACGTCGAGAGGATCATCGAGGGACTTATGATCTTTTATGAACCAGAGGATAGCCACTAAAACCTCTCACATTTCGAGAGTTGTGACTATTTTCCGAAGGCAACCGAATTGGGAGTACCCCTAGAGGTTTATATGTGCAAGTGATTCAATTTGATTCATTTATCTTTGTTATTAGGTTTGCTAGCGCTTTGTTTTCAGTCTTTCCATACAAGCCTAGTTACTAACAGTTAATATTTTGTAAAAATTTAAAGTCTGGGAACCGTAAATCCTACGCTATTACAATGCTTCGGGGAGGGAGTATACAAATCCAAAAATGGGGGAAATGAAAGCAGTAAAGAAAAATCCAAAATTAAGCTATTACAGACTGGGAGCAGTTACAATAATTTGGAAATAAAGATGCGAAAAGTAATAACACGCGCGAATAGTAAGTACGTCTAAAAATCCTAAGGTATCAAAAAGTATATCTAAAGGGAAATAATTCTAATGTTTTTTTTTGTATTTTTATTATGAAAAGAAAATGAATTGAAATCCTAAGCTCTAATTCATTTTAATTAAGAAAGGAGGTTAAAATAATTAAATAATTAAATAATTAATTTACAAAACTAATTTAATAAAAAAAACCTAAAACTATATTTTTTTGTGACTTTTTATGATTTTTATATTATTATGGAAAAAGGATTAAATGAAATAAACAATAAAACAAATAAATAGAAAAATGCAAGTGGGCCTGACACAATCAACAATGAGGGGGGATGAATTACACAACTAGATCCAGACTCATTTCACCAGCGCTGGATCCAGTGAGGAGAGATTTTGGGGGGCGCATGGTAGTCTGGGCGTGAGGGTATTGGATCTGGCTATGCTAACACCTGGCAGCACTCATTTGAAGGTGCATTATGAGTATATTTGGCTTGTACGCATCAGATCTATAAACAAAATGTTAGAAAAATGAAAATGCATGACTGGGGACTCGAACCCCACTTCTCTCTCCAACACGCGTGTTTTTTCAGCATCTGAGCTAGTTGTTCAATCGAAATAAATGAAACCGACATTGAATCTAGCAAATTTTGTTAGTTTCAACACCAATTAAAAACCTATCGCAATCGAAACTATCCCCTGAACCCAAATATGGGGTTATTTCGATCTGTGACAGTCTGTACTTTGAGTTTCAAAGGTAATTTGTTTCTAAAACCCCTAGAAATGGTATCCTAGTATCTGGGCACTACAACTTACATAGATCACATTAAATCATTGACAAACAACAGGAATAACACGAATATGCAATCCATATGGGTTTACATTATAGATTAAATGAGATTGAAAATTTTTACCAACTGGAGGTGCTTCGATCTGAGTGTGGGATGGCTTGGAACTTGACTGGAAATGGTTGAAGATGGGAGTCTCCTCGTGCTCTCTTGCTTTAGAAATTTGGGAGAACTTAGGATTTTTCTGAGGCAGGTTGTGCGTGTTCTTTTGATAGGTAATATCTGTGTGTAGTTTATGAGCGTATGTATCTCATGTCTTTTGGCTTGTGATGGTGTCTTGTATTTACATGAGGGGGAAGAGATAAGAAAATAGGGAACAAAACATGTCCTTAAAGACCAACTATTAAACATGGCTTTGAAAATAAAATCAGACCAATTTAAAAATTGCCATTTAGAGAATTTTCATGCCATTTTAGAATTGGGAATGAACCTGGATAGGTTATAATTGGCGCCTTGTACGAATTCAAATTGCTCAGAATTTTCTTCACCAGAGTGTCTTCGATCAGCCCCAAAGTTTTACTTTCTTTGATTGCCTTTATTTTAATTCGAACCAATCGAAGCATCATCCTTTTTGACTGGTCGAATTTTGCTTCAACTCTTTATCAATCAAAGGATTTATAGAAGCCTCCTCACCTTCCTTCGAATTGCCCCAGGCTTTATCATTGTGGCCTTCGATTGAGCCACTATTTTTCCTTAGTAGCTCGATCTGAAATTCTTCAACTAACCCCATCGAAAGCTCTCTTTTGTCCAGTCGAAGCTTCTTTTGTCATGAACGTGATTATGCAAGAGGCTTGGGCCTGGCAGTATGCAAGACTTTGGCCAGCGAGCAAAAATTGTTTCCAACCATTGTATATCTTTCGACTGGACCAAATGCATGTCCTTAAAAGGAAACATTTGTGTGTCCTTCGAATAGGCCTTACTAGGTGTCAAAAGGTGGAGAACTGTGTGTTAAGTATTCTAGATGTGGAATCGAAGCCGTTTCAAAGAGGACCATTGCCTAATCGAAGCTGGTACAAAGGAATCCAATGCCTTATGGATGCTAGCATGAGGGAGGCCAAAGCAATCATAAAAGAGGCAATTCCCTAATGAATCGAATCAGGTATGAAAGAGGTATTTACCTTGTGGATTGAAGGCAAATCTGAAGAAGTCTGGGTCTTGTATGCTGAAGGCACGCACAGGGAAAGTCAATTCCTTGTTAATCGAATCAGGCATGAAACAGCCCATGCTCAGTCAAAGTCTTGTGAACCAAGTTTGTGTTGAAGGATTTTGGCATCCGATCGAAGCTCCTTGTCCAGATGCCAATCAAAGGACAGCCTGCTCAGATGCCAAATCGAAGACACCCTATCCCAAGGCCAATCGAAGACACCTTCTCTCAATGCCAATCAAAGATACCTTGTTTGTCTTTAAAATTCTTACTTTCTTTAAGCAAGTGTTTGTAATCACCCATGTAAGAGAAAATCTTGGAAAATATGAGAGGACAAATTTTGGGGTACAACAGATATACTTGACAAAAAGCAAATGAAACTTGTTGTTGAGAAGCTTTGATTTTATCAATCTTCTAATGAGTTTTCAAATGCAAGTTTCAAGATGGTCATTCAACTAAGCTTTAACTTCTAATTCACTAACAATTGACTTTACTTTGTGCTTTTACTTTATGCCCTTTTATTTCATGCCTTTACTTTTATGCACCATTTACTTTAGCATTTACATTTCATGCTATTTTCATCTTTGCTCACTTGAGCATTTATCTTTATGTCTTTTCTTTTTTGCTCACTTGAGCTTTCATTTTATTTTTGAAGACACTTAATAATCAACTTGAACAATAAAATACTTTAAGGTTACTTGGACTATTTGGTTACTATCCTTGGCATTATGCAGTTGTGGACCTCTCGGACTTAGGATTAGAAGTCTTGATTACCCTTGGGACCTTGTGACTCTGTTGTTATTTTGTCTGACGTTCTTGGGGTTTACCCCAAGACATTGGGTTAATTTTCTTTGTGTGCGGGTTATTCTGATTATATGTTTTGTCCGTGATTGAGAATTCTTATGTATACAACCGTTACTCTGCCCAATTTTTATGAAGACTCAATACATCAGAAGCTTGGCATTCTTAAGAGGTTTAGTATCTTTTCTTGCTTTGTTTCATTCCAAAGGATGGGAATTCTATATTTGACTTCATATGTCAAGTGTTGGATTCTTGTTGGTTAGACGGTTCTTTTCCTTAGCTTTTTCTTTATGCTTTAGGATAGTCCCTTCATCTCCTCCTATCTTCTTTAATTTCAAAAATATTCTCTCTCCTTTTCAAAACTCTTATTGTTTTCTAACTTGAACCGCTTTCATAATAAACTTGGACTTAGGTCCATTGCATTTTCAAAAATCTTTTCTTAATTAAACTTTAACCAATTTAATCATACTTTGACATTTTTTGTGAGAAGACTAAAAGTCAATCAACCTCATTCAAACCATTTTTGCCACTTTGGCTTTTTACTTTAAACTTTTCTCAAAACATTAGACTCTTGTTAATCTTTGTAGTGATGTGAGCTACTATACTTCTACGATATGTAGTGAAGTGAGATATTTTCCACTTGGGTGTTGAGTGAGGCTTTGTTAATTTTAAAATCTAAGCTATGTCCTTCACTTTAAGATGATGAAAATTCTCCTTTCTCATAATTATGGGTAGTAAGTATGTTTTCCACTCGGATATAATGATGATGTCTCATTTCTTAAAATTAACCAACACACTTGTGCTTTAAAATTTTTAAAGGTAAACTATGAGTACCCTGATCCCCTATTGCACGGAAGGTGGTACATAGACACTAAAGGTTTGCAACCGCGGCAGATGCAAAAAATGTAAAAAATACTTCTTTTCTCATCTCCACCATCTATTTTTGTATACAACATTTATAGGAAAAATACACATTTCAAAGAGGTTTCTGCGGAGTACCGTAGATGTTTAGGGTGCTAATACCTTTCCTTTGCATAACCAACCCTCATACCTAGATTCTCTCCCCCTCTTTTTTGGGTTATTCGCTCTTTTCCCATTCCTCTGGAAATAATAAAGCGCGGTGGCGATATTTTCATTTGATCTATGTGAGTCAAGTCAATGGCTTAGTCTTAACATTTATACCACTATAGAAAAAATGGCGACTTTACTGAAGAGAGATCGATCAAATACTGGTCCATCTCTAAGTGGGTTGAACCTATCGTTGTTTATATTGTGTATGTGCTATTATTTATTATATATTATGTATTGTATATATGTTTGTCTGGATTTTCCTGGTTTTCAAGGTGCTTGGTGATTTCTTATAAGTCCTCTACCCGGACTTGGGCAAACATAAGATAGGACGGGCGGTGGAGGCACCTTTGACTGTAGTATTCGTTTACCAAGCAATCTGGAAGATGTGCTGCTTTCGACTTGGGAGCTTGCTAAAGCTGAGGACCGTAGAACCCTTAACCCATCTTGGAATTTAGGTGTATTGAAAAAACCATGACATAGCAATACGACGGTGGTTCTCATACGATGCTACACTCAGACAAATTTTTCTTGAGGGTATTACTAATTACCGAGTTAAACGGGATGTTGGTAATATCTGAAGGAAGGATGTAGACTCTAGGAACCTTTTAGAACCTTTTTTGGCAGGTGATAAACCATTAGTCCATACCTTATGGGTAGTACCTTTGACTCCATGTTCGTGACGTCGAACCTATGAATGCCCCATGTTTGTGATCTTGTGTGTGATTGTTGCATCATGCATTCATGCACCCATGAGCATTCTTTAAAACAGTTGTTTCAAGGGACTTAAAGTTGACTTTTTACAAATATATCAGGTGCTTTTTGACCATGGATTTTGTAAAAATAAAGACTCAGAAGTACACTTTCAAAGATCCTAAGATTGAGGAACTGATGAGTTTGATCCCTGAGATTGAGAGTTCTACAGATTTTCGAAAGAAGTATGGATCTGTCGTGTCTCTTATGAAGCTCAAGATAAAGGAGGGTATTCTTTCTATATTGGTCGGGTTCTATAATCCATTGTGTAGGTGTTTTACTTTACCAAATTATCATTTGAGGCCTACATTGGAAGAGTATTCTTACTTGCTCGGTTTACCTATTTCTGATCGTGTTCCTTTCACCGGCTTAGAGAGAGAGCCTAAGTCTTATGAGATTGTTGTCGTGACTCATTTAGGGAAGTCTGAGATTAACATGACTACCAAAGGATGACAATGCCATTAGGATCTTTTTGATTGGGAATCCAGTCCCTACATTGCTAGGAGACACTTATTATTCCATCCACCTTAGGAATCATTATCAGGAAGGAATGATCATTTGTTGCACGTTGTTGTTATATCAGTAGTTTATTTCTCACTTACCTCAGACTATTACATTTTGGGATATCGAAAAGGAACCTCATTGGGCCCCGAAGATTATGGCTCTCACTCATTCTGATATTTTTTGGTATTATTGGGATTATTATGATATGGAGATTATTGATAGTTGTGGTAGTTTCCCCAATTTTCCTCTTCTTGGTACAAAGGGAGGAATTAACTACAATCTTGTTCTTGCGTGTCATCAACTAGGATATCCGATAAGAGACAAGCCAAACAACATTCATCTGAGTGGTTTCTTTCTTAAAGAAGGATAGGATCATAAGGAAGCTAAGGAATATATTGCAAAGGCTTGGCGCCATATTCATAGGAAGAGTAGAAAAGATTTGGGACCAAGAGGATTGTTTCCTTGGAGCCTCTTCTCCGTTGAGTACAAGCAAGGGAAATTTAGTTAAAGATGCCATATTCTCGTGAAGAACCTATAAATGATATGTTTCCGAGGACTACTCCTCCCCCTTTTAGATGATGTGGAAGAACTTCAGCTTGTCCTAGTTAGGATGCAGCAAGAGAAGGAAGCATGGAAGAATAAGTACCATACTTTGGAGGTATCCTACTCAACATAACTGAAAGAGAAGGATGATTTGATTAGGATTCTTGAGAGTCGTGCTATGGAAATGATGGAGAGGAAAAAGGATTTATTTTCTTCTAGAGTTGATTCAGATCCCAGTCACCCATTTTCTGATTCTGATGGTTGGAAAGAAGTCATCGACAGGTGTGCAGAAGAGAATAAGCAGTTAAAGGCTCAAATTGAAAGACTCATGGGAAAACGTCAGTGTGTGGAGAGATCTTCATCATGTTTGGCTCCTTAGGATTTTAGATTCTATATTTATTCTCTTTTACTTAGGATCATTGAAACTTGTACTGAAAGTTGTAATCCATTCTGAAGTTATTTTATAATGAAATTTTCAGTATCTCCAAATGTGTGGGTACTTTAATATTTACAATTTCCTATAATTCTTTGAGTTTCTTGAAATAAAAATAATGATAAATAAATCATATGCATTGCATATCATTCATCATTTTGCACATATTCTTGCATTTATGTTCATACCCGGGTGTCTTACTGTGTTTCTCTACTTCAACAGTCAGTAAGATATCTCATCGCTACAATACTCGAGATAATTCCAGGAAGAAGATGGAAAAAATTGAACAAGAGAATCACGAGTTGCATCAAGAAGTTACTGCTTTAAGGGATGGTATGACCAATCTGACTACTTTGGTGGAATCGTTGGTGGTTGCTTAGAATCAGCCACCACCTCCTCCTCTCTCTCCTCATGCTACGAAACCATAACAAATGACTGTTACTTCCGAGGTTCTGTCGGTTCCCATTTCTGTTACTCCAGTTATTGTTGCTCAATATCGTATGCCTCAGGGTTACCCGTGGGGAATGCCTGGAAATTTCATGCCAGGGGGTTACAATCTTGCTGCTCAAGTTGCTCCATTTGCTTAAACTGCTACTATTTATGCACCTCATGCGGTGCATGCTACTCCTGTTGCTAATAATGAGATTCATCATGTTACGCCTCCTACAGTGAATCTTATGCTTGTTATCAATAATGAAATTTATCATCCTGCTCCTCCACCAAGCAAAAGTTTGGGCTTCTATGATCGGTTGAATGATTTCCAAGGCCAATTCAATGAGATGCATAAAGAAGTGAAGGATCTCTGAGGGAAAGAGTTATTTGGACTGAATGTTAGTGACCTCTACGTATTTCCCAATGTAAAAGTGCCAGTGAAGTTTAATATGCCAAAATTTGAGAAGTACAAGGGCAACTCTTGTCCTCGTCACCACCTGGTGATGTATATCTGAAGGATTTCCACTCATACGATGTCCAACATTTACTTATTCATTTCTTCCAAGATAGTTTAACTGGTGTTGCTTTTAAGTGGTATATGGGGATGGAAAATAGCAACATCCGCACCTTTAATGATTTGGGTGAAGCTTTTATTAAGTAGTATAAGTACAACATATTTATGGCACCTGACTGTGACCAATTGCAAGCGATGGCTCAGAAAGATAAGGAGTCATTCAAATAGTATGCGCAGTGTTGGTGTGAAGTTTCTGCCCAAGTGGTACCCCGATGGAGAACAAGAAATGACCAAGGTCTTCCTAAAAACCCTTGGATCATTTTATTATGAAAGGATGGTTGCCAATGCGCTAAGTGATTTCACCGAGATGGTAAGTATGTGTGTTTGTCTAGAAGAAGCTGTCAAGGAAGGATGGTTGACAAAAGACAAAGGGAAATCATCATATGGGTTTTCTAGAAAGAAAGAGAGTGAAACAAATGTTTTCATTGAGGAAAGAAAGTTTAGACCACCGAGAAGACGTCATCATCACCAATAATAAGTTGCTTTTGTAACTCCAGTCGTCAATGTAGCTCCGACTGTTGTTGCCTATTAGAGAGCACTGCCTCAAGGTAATCAAAGGCAAGGTCAAAAGAGAGAAGCTTTTGACCATATTTCAATGAGTTAAGCAGAGTTGCTTCTGACTTTGATTCAGAATACATTGGTGCAGACTAGACCTCCCCCTATTATACCTTCACCTTTACCATGGTATTACAAGGCAGATCAGACTTGTGCTTTCTATCAAGGAGCCCCCGGGCACAACATTGAAAAATGTTATCCCTTGAAGTCTGAAGTGCAGAAGATGGTAAGATCCGGTCTCCTGTCTTTTAAATACCTTGTTCCTAATGTGAAGGATAATCCACTACCCAAGCATGGAGGTGGAAATGTTGTAAATATGGTTGTTGGTTGTTCTGGGGACTTCCAAATTTTTGACATCAACTTGGTTAGAGGTGATTTAGTGAAGATACGTGTTAATATCTGTGAATTCAGCTATTATACACATGACTATGCTAGTTGTAGTATTTGTAGTACATATATCCATGGATGTGATAAAGTGAGAGTTGATCTTCAAGAAATGATAGATGAAGGGATGAATATGAAGAAGATGTGAATATGTTTTATGGATGTCCCGGTGAATTCCTAATTTTTATATGAATTACATGAATGATGATCTGGTACAGTTGCATGCTACATTTTATCACATGGATGGCCAAGAAGAACACCATTATGGGTCCTGTCAGATCTATTGTAGGGATTCTCAGGGTTGTTCTATTGTAATAAGAGGTGTTCAATTGTTGTTATATAATGGTACTATCAGAATCACAGGCTACGGAGAGGATTACAATGAAGTTAATGTGATTGAAGACTACTCTATTAAGGCCATGTCTGATGATGAATATGTTTCCGCCGATGAGTTCTTTTCTTCTGATGAAGATATTTTCTCCAATAATGATTTTATGATGCCTAAATATTATGATGAAGTGGGGGTGAATGTCATTGTGCCGTGTTTTGGTGTTCCCGCTCCTGTAGAGGTTGAGTACCATAACATGCCTATTGTTGCTCCCTTGGTTATTTGTCTACCTGGTCTTGTCCCATATGAATCAGACAAAGATGTGCCTTATAAGTACAATGCAACTATCCTGGAAGATGGTGTGGAAATTCATATCCAACCTTTGTCCCGTGTCAAGAATTTTGCTGAAGCTAGTCAAGTAACCCGCAGTGGTCGTGTCTTCTCCCCTACCTTTCGAGGGGATGTTAATTATGATAAAAAGGTTGTTGAGAATTTTGAACCTTAGAAAATGGTAGGAGAATCTAGTGGTGCTGCCTTGGAAAATGATGTGGATGATTTGTTGAAAACTATCAATATGAGTGATTACAAGATTGTGGGTCAGTTGTTGCAAACTCCATCTAAGATTTCCATTCTAGCCTTGCTAATGAACTCTTCTACTCATCGGGAATCTCTGATGAGAGTATTGGATCGGGCTTTTGTTGAAAGTGACATGTCTCAAGATCAGTTCAGCAGTTTTGTGGGGAATATTACATCTTGTAACAACATGAGCTTTTGTGATGATGAGTTGCCTGATTAAGGAAGAAACCATAACCTGGCTCTCCATATTTCCATGAATTATAAGAATGACTCTTTGTCCAATGTGTTGATTGACAATGGTTATGCTTTGAATGTCATACCAAGAAGTATGATCATGAAGCTTAAGTAATAGGGAGCTCTCATACCAGATTACCTTTCAGGTTATGGACATCCTCCCTGCCTATAGCTATTTATTGGGACGACCATGGATCGATGAAGCATGAGCTGTTACTTCAACCTTGCACCAGAAGCTGAAATTTGTTCGTGAAAGGAAGGTAGTCATTGTGAACGGTGAGCAAGCTCTATTGATATATCATTTATCTTCTTTTATCATTGTAGAAGCTGATGAAGCCGGTGTCGGAACTCAGTTTCAAGCTTTGTTTATTGACAATATAAGGAAGAATGAGAATTATATCGCCTCATTTAAGGATGAATAACAGGTGGTGGAGAAAGGCCCTAGCAAGGTGTGGGGGCAGATTATTAGTCCTCTTGTGAACAGAAATGGCATTGATTTGGGTTTCTCCATGAAGAAAGAGGTTATGAAGACAAAGTGCGCTTTGAGAAAATATTAAGATATCTTTCACAGTGCAGGCTATCTTCATCTGACTACTCCAAGGATCACTGTTATTCTCGAAGATGAATCAGAATAAGAGATGCTGAACTTCGTGACGTATGGAGTCAGAGTCCAGAATTAGATCACTATTGATGTTCCTTCTTGCATTCACATTTCAAAGTAATTTGTATTTTGAAAAATCTTTCACTCTGCCCAAGATGAAAGTAATCATTGTATGGGTGTATCTTTTGTTTTGATTTTTAAGATCAATAATAAAAGTTGTTTTTGATTCCTAAATTATGTCTTAATTTTCTGCTTTTTCTTGGAAAATGGTAATCAGAAAAAGACCTTTCGAAATAAATAATAATTGTAAATAAATTTGCTTAACCACTTGTTACATGTGTCAGTTTCTAAAATCAATCATAAATCATTTGTACAGATTAACTAAAAAACTCATTGAGTGCAATGACCGTGCACCCTCTCCCAACTTTGAATATCCAGTGTATGTGGCCGAAGAAGAAGAATATGATGAAATCCCAGAAGAGGTTTCACGGTTGCTTGAGCGCGAGAAAAGTACCATCCAGTCGTATAAGGAGCCATTGGAGATGATTAACTTGCATTCGGAGGAAGATCCAAAAGAAATCAAGATTGGGGCACTACTTCATTCTGATGTGAAGAGCAGGTTGATTGAATTATTGAAAGAGTATGTGGATATCTTTGCTTGGTTTTATCAAGATATGCCTGGTTTAGATACTGATATTGTGGAACATTATTTACCACCAAAGCCAGAATGTTCACCAATCAAGCAAAAGTGGCAAAGAACCCACCCCGACATGGCAGTGAAAATAAAATAAGAATTTTTGAAGAAGATTGATGCTGGTTTTATTGTGACATTAGTATACCTGTAGTAATAGAAATGTTTAAGACTCAGCCATTGGATTGACTAGACTTGTACAAATCAAAATAAAATCGCCACCGCGCTTGATTATTTCCAAAGGAATGGAAAAAGAGTGAATAACCCAAAAAGAGGGGGAAATATTCAAGATAAGGGCGTTGGTTATGTAAAAGGAGAGTATTAGCACCCTAAACATCTACGGTACTCCGCAGGAACCTCTTTGTAAAATCTGTATATTTTGGCTATGAAATGTTGTGTAAAAAATGGATGGTGGAGGTGAGAAAAGAAATATATTTTTATGGTTTTTGCACCCGCCGCGGTTGCGAACCTTTAGTGCCTACGTACCACCTTCTCGTGCAATAGGGGATCAGGGTACACGTAGTTCCTCTTTAAAAAATTTAAAATGTAAGTGTGTTGGTTAATTTTTATGAGATAAAACATCATCGTCATTGTCCGTGTGGAAAACATACCTACTACCCACAATCATGAGAAAGGAGAATTTGCATCATCTCAAAGTGGAGGATATAGATTGGATTTTAAAATCAACAATGCCTCACTCAACGCCCAAGTTGAAAATATCTCTCTTCACTACATATTATAGAAGTATAGTTGTTTGTATCACTACAAGGATTGACAAGAGTCTAATCCTTTAAGAAAGATTTTAAAATAAGAAAGCCAAAGTGGCAAAATGATTTGAAATGAGATTGATTGACTTTTAGTCTTCTCACAAAAAAAGGTCAAGGTATTATTTAAATTGATTAGGGTTTATTTATGAAAATGTTTGAAAATGCATGGACGTAAGTCCAAGTTTGTTATGAAAATGTTCCAAGTGAAAAAAACAAGAAAGGTTTTCTAAAGGAGGAAGAATATTTTTGAAATTAAAGAAGATGGGAGGAGAAGAATAGACTATCCTAAAACATAAGGTAAAAGCTAGGGATAGGAACCATCTAACCAACAAGAAGCCAACACTTGACATTATGAGTCAAGATAGAATTCTCATTCTTTGGATTGAAACCAAGCAAGAAAAGATACTAGACCTCTTGAGAGAACTAAACTTCAAGTGTATTAAGTCTTCACAAAAATTGGGCAGAGTAACGGCTGTATACGGGTGAAATCTATATTACGAACAAAGTATGTAATCACAATAACCTGCACACAAAACAAACACAACAACCCAATGTCTTGAGGTAAACCTTAAGAGCTCCAGACAAAATAATTAGATAAGGTCACAAGGTCTCCAATCATAGGCCAAGGTTTCTAATCCTAAGTCCAAGAAGTCCAATGCTCCATAATGCCAAGGATAGTAACCAAATAGTCCAAGTATCATTAAGGATTTTATGGTTCATATTGATTATTAAGTATCTTAAGAAAAGAAAAGAAAAGCTCAAGTGAGCAAAATAAAAATGACAAGAAAGTAAATGCTCAAATGAGCAAAGATGAAAATGGCATGAAATGTGAATGCTAAAAGTAAATAGTGCATAAAATTAAAAGGGGCATATAATAAAAATACAGGATAAAGTCAATTATTAGTGATTAGTGGTTAGCTGGATGATCATCTTGGAACTTGCATTTGGAACTCATTAGAGGATTGGTAAAACCAAAGCCTTCATACAACAAGTTGAATTTGCTTTTTGTCAAGTATATCATCCATTTGGAATCCTCATATGTACCATTTAATGATCAACGATGTTTAAGTGATCCACGTTGACCAAAGGTGTTGTAGATCCATTAGAGGATTGGTAGAACCAAAGCCTCCACACAATGAATCTCAAGGTTATTGGATCAAACAGATCAAATTAACATACTTGGGCTTGCAAACATAAGTTTGGGCCACGAATGATCATTTATTCGAATTGGGACAAAATTTAGCATTATGTTAAGCAATCGTAAGTGGACTTATATAGAAGTCGCACCTATTTTGAGGCCGGTCAATAACAATCTATACACCATTTGTTTTGAGACATGATATAGAGATCATGCTCCAATAACACTTAGTGCAATAAGAAAGGGATGAGATGAAGAGGGGTGGGAGAGAATATACAAACCACTTTTGAATTAAATTTAATCAAACTATTATTATCATTCATCCATTTTTGTAGAGTTAGACTCAACACCATGGATTCAATGATGTTAATAAAGTTCATGATTAAAAATTTAACCCAAGATCAGCCAGAAAATAGTCACAAAATAATATTATATTTAATATATACATTAAAAAAGGTTTTAGAAATATTTAAAATAGAAATAAGGGATAAAAATATAAACTATGTTCAAATTAATCAAGAAATAAAAAGCAAGACCATAGAAAAATCAGAAATTGACTCAAATAATTTTATAAATTTTTTGATAATATTTTAAAGTCAGAAACTATTTTTAAAATTAAAAGAAATGAGTAAAATAAACCAAAAATGATAAAAAAAGTAACAAAGTCAGGAACAAAAATAAAATAAGGTCACCAATATTTGTCACAATATCATTGGATCATTCCATAATTTTTTTAGAATTTAAAAATGCATAAAAGTATTTTTAAACATTTAAAACAATTCAAATAAAGTGGAAATTTATTAAAAAAATACCAAAACACAAAATAAAATTGTGATAAAATAAAAATCAGAAAGAGAATAATCAAAAATATTTTTCATAATT
The DNA here is from genome assembly GCA_948472305.1 of Vicia faba. Taxonomy (NCBI): domain Eukaryota; kingdom Viridiplantae; phylum Streptophyta; class Magnoliopsida; order Fabales; family Fabaceae; genus Vicia; species Vicia faba. The sequence continues at coordinate 243,418,262 of OX451735.1, forward strand.
TTTTCAGATTTTTTGGACTTAAAATGAATTTTCTATGATTTTTTGAAGTTTAAAATAATTAAATATAAAAATTAGAAAGAAAAAAATAAAAGTCAAAAATATGTGGACCATTGGATGAGAGTTAAAACGCGTTAGTAATCAAATCCAAGGGATCTGGCGCGTTGTGCATATCATGGTCATTAGTGAATAAAGCACTGAATCAAATGTAAATTAGAAATTCAAAAAACACCAAATGGCAATGTTTCATTGGTTGAAGGATGACACGTTGGTCATCTTCAACCTCCAGCCAGTCCCAAAACCAGGTTGCTCAATCTGTAAAATTAGAGCACGAGACTTATGTCATTCGTTTCGTCTCTTCAAGACGAAGACAACCATACCCTCGCGACAAATTTATATAAACCGTAGCTCAAGCAATTTGGAAGGAAAGTTTTGAAAAGGGATTTGAAATTTCATGGTCAAAATGTGTTTCCAGTAAAAAGAAAGTGTTGCGACTAGAACCAGAGCAATGAGAGAATCACAATGATATCAAAGTTTTGAAGAATTGATGAAGGAATCTACCTATTGAAGTTGAGTTGTAGAGCTCTAAAACTGGACTTCTATGGAGCAATATAGGGCACGATTCTTGAATGTAATTATATGGTTAGCTTCAGGGAAGATCAAGGAAGGTGAATTGATGGAAAACTTGGATTGAAAAAGGCTTGAGAATAGATTTTGAAGTTGCTGAATTTTGAGTTATGGAACAAGTTTGGCAGGGTGATTCTGGCTATCCAAGCTTGAGGAAATGAATGAGGGGTGACCCTCTATTTATAGGGAATCAAATGGAATGTCCAAACGTGTGAAATGATGAAGTTTGGAGGGAAATCGTGTGAAGTTGCAAACAAGAAAAGTGTGACTTCCAATTTGACCAAAACTCATCCAAAACGCGCGTTTTGTTGTGCTAATCAATTCTGGAAGTTCACTAAACATGTTTAGAGGCAAAAACGCGTGGAAAACTTGTGATTATAAGCCAAAAAAAAAATTTCAAAATATGACTTGTGATGAAACTTTAGTTCCAAGTTACCAACTTCAAAATCATGGCATTCTCATCTCAAGGGGTCTTGGGGAATTATTCTTGATGCTTTAGAAAGATGAGGTTACAAGCTTTGCAATGGAAAAAGAATAGAATCAAATGGATGCTTGAGCTGAAAGTGGTGTTGAGTCAAATTTGGAGAAAAAGGGTTGACTTTCCATACTTAGAAATATTTCAAATTTTTCTTCAAAAGTGACCTATAATGTCTTGCATCCAAACATGGCCTTCCACTTGGATTTTGCTCTTGACCAAAAAAGATGGCATGAAATAGACCTCTTGAATGACATTTTGGGACTTGAACCATTCAAAATCTCCAAAAATTGAGAGAGTTATGAATTGTTGAAGTTGGCAAAAAATCATGAAATGACCTATAATCTTTTGTATCCTTAAGGCAACTTCCATCCATTTTATCCCTTTACACATAAAATATGGCATAAATTTCACATCCTCAAGATCATTGTGAAAAAATAATGGGCTCAAGGTGATAAAAATTGACCAAGTTATGATCATTTGAAGTCACACATGGAAAATTGGGGATTCATCTGGAGAACTTGTAATCTTTCTTCTTCATCAAGTTTCTTCCACATGAAAACTCCTTGGAACTTTTGAAGTGATTTGTTTATAACCCTTTTAAGATAAGGATGTATTTGGAATCACTCCAAAATACCAAAATATGAGCAAGATATGCTTCTTTGAAGTTCAAAATCCTAGCTCCTAGATCAAGAAAAATGCCTTGAGGAACTTTGACAATTTCGAACAAACTTCTTGTACCAACATAAATGCTTTGTAAATATAAGTTGTTGAGGATGATAATTAGAAATCATAGCAACCACAACCACTTCCATATCTTTAGAATTGATAGAAATATGCATTTGTGACCAATGGGAACAAAGCCTTGTCCAAGCATGACAACTTCTCCAATCAATCCCTTGTGCTTTTGAACCAAATTTGATAATATTGAAATGTGGTGAACCAAAATAACCTTGCCATGCCATTTCCTCCAAAACAAATCCAATGGTGAGTTTTGAACTTCTTAAGCTTTATTGACTAGGGCGTGGAAATAAACTCATGAACCCATGGAGCAACTTGCTGAATCTTATTGCCTTTACCTACATGAGTAACAAGCAAGACAAACCAACTTTTCATTTTATTAATTAAGAGAATAAATCAAGACAAAAATATTCATGATCACAAGAGAACACAAGTCAAGGTGCTTGGTGATTCCTCAAAGAGCAAAGCTAAATTTAGGGAGGAGAACCAAGAATCCTAATGCTATCTTGTTGTGATGGAATCAACATGGTATGATGAAGGGATCTTAGGGGCAAAAATTCGGGTACAACAATACCCTCAGTGGATTGCCAATATTGTTCCAGTACCAAAGAAAGACGGAAAAGTCCACATATGTGTCGTTTATAGAAATTTAAACAAAGCCGGTCCAAAAGATGACTTTCCATTGTCGTAAATTCAAAGTTTTTTCGTTCATGGATGGATTTTCCAGATAAAATCAAATTAAGATGGCCCCTTAGGACATGGAAAAAAACAATGTTTATCATACCTTAGGGAATATTCTATTACAGAGTGATGCCCTTCGGGTTGAAGAACGCTGGTGCAACGTACCAGAGGGCTATGACAATCCTATTCTATGATCTGATGCATAAGGAAATTAAGGTATATGTTGATGATATGATCGCTAAATCTCAGACTGGGGAAGGGCATATAGAAGACTTGTTGAAATTTTTTTAGCGTTTGAGGAAGCATTATCTCCGCTTGAATCCAAATAAGTGTAATTTTGGTGTTCCTTCAGGAAAGTTGCTAACTTTCATTGTCAGCCAAAAAGGAATTGAGGTTGATCCTGATAAAGTTAGGGTAATTCAAGAAATGTATGCACCAAGAACTTAAAAGCAAGTTAGAGGCTTCCTTGGATGTTTGAATTACATTTCCCGATTTATTTCCCATATGATTGCAACATGTGATCCAATCTTTAAGTTGTTGAAGAAATATCAAGGTTGTGTATGGATGGATGATTGTCAAAGGGCATTTTAAAGCATTAAAGAGTATCTTCTTAAACCTCCTATCTTGCTCCCTCTTGTTGAAGGAAGACCATTGATTATGTATCTAAGTGTGTTAGATAATTCCATGGGCTGTATTTTGGGACAACCAGATGAAACGGGAAGGAAAGAATATGCCATTTATTATCTCAACAAGAAGTTTACTGAATGTGAGTCATAGTATTCTATGCTGGAAAAAACATGTTGTGCTTTGGCCTGGCCGACAAAGCGATTGCGACAATATATTTTGAATCATACTACTTGGTTGATTTCAAAAATGGATCCAATTAAGTATATTTTTGAAAAGCCTGCTCTCACTAGAAGAATTGCCCGTTGGCAAATGTTGTTATCTGAATATGATATTGAATATCGTATTCAGAAGGCTATAAAAAGCAGTATGTTGGCAGAATATCTTGCTCACTAACCAGTTGATAATTATCAGTCTGTTAAATATGATTTTCCTTATGAGGATGTGATGTATTTGAAAGCCAAGGATTGTGATGTACCTTTGCCTGAGGAAGGTACTGATCCTGAATCCCGGTGGGGTATGGTGTTTGATGGAGTTGTAAATGCTTATGGAAAAGAAATTGTTGTTGTGATTATCACTCCTCATGGGTCACATATCCCTTTCACTACAAGGTTGGCATTTGATTGTACCAATAATATGGCAGAGTATGAAGCTTGCATCATGGGACTTGAAAAGGATATAGATCTCAGAATTAGAACTCTAGATGTATATGGCGACTCCGCTTTGGTAATAAATTATATTAAAGGAGAATGGGATACTCGTCACATTGGCTTGATTCCCTACAAAGATTATGCAATAATATTATTACCTTTCTTTAATAAAATTTAATTCCATCTGTAACGCAGTGGGAGAACTGACTTGGGTGTTTTGCGTTTGATTGCAATTGTTGTGGATAGCAAGAATCGCCATTGACTTTTCTTTTATCCAAAAGGAATGGTTGAAAAGAACAGGAAAGACCTTTAGAGATGTTTTCTTGAGTTCGAGGGGTAGGTTATGAAAAGGGAATGTATTAGCACCCTTTTCATTCGTAGTTATCTACGGGCTCTTAGTTGCTTGATAGATCACTTGGTTTTATTTGAAAATGTGCTTGTGGTGTGGGTTTTGAAAGTATTTTGAAAACGTCTTTGTAATGGTTCTCGTTTCTATAAGAACGTGTACAAAATGTTGTTTGGAAAATAGTTCAAAGAAGTGTTTGTGGAATGTGTTTTTGAAAGTGATTTTAAAAAGGTGTCTTTGTAATGGTTCTCGTCTCTATAAGAACGTATACAAAGTGTTTGTCTTTGGAAAATGTTTCAAAATGAAAGTGTTGGTGTATAAAATGTTTTTTTGTTGTGAGCAAGCGAGCAACTAGGAGCATCGTACCTACTCAAAAGGTCTTAAATGTTCTTTTCCTCCTCCTTTAGATGTTGCTATCTTACCATTGATTTGGTAAGAATCCCCATCATTGGATGTGAAGGGACAGGCGTGGGACATTTTTATAGTCATAGAAGGCAACCTATGGGACGTTTTAGCAATGTCATTTAGGGACTAGATTGTTTACCGAAGGCAACGTTGAAGGTCATCGAGGGACTACGATCTTTTATCGAGGGCCTTTGCTAAAACACCTACATTCAAGGGACATGACTATTTTTCCGAGGCAACGAGTGGATTTATCCTTAGGGTGCATGTGTATGGATAGTGTGTTTGATTGCATGCATTTAGTCTTTGATTAGGAGTTGTCTACTTGTTGTTTTTATCTTGCCATACTAGTCCTATTTTACTAGCAATCATTCAAAAGTAATAAAATGTTGAAAGGTAAAATCCTACGCTATTACAACCATATTGAATTACATGAAAATATAAAGGCAAAAATAAAATAAAAGCAAGAAAAATGAAGGTCTTTCGATTGAGGCAGAAAACCCTTCGATTATTCACTTTCTGGCTCTCTTCGATTTGGCCTAGAGTCAGTGACGTTGTGCCTTTCGATTGGGGTCTGGAGGCCAGCATGTTGTGCCTTTCGACTGGTCCTAGAATCAGTGCAAGATGTACTCTGCCTTTCTGCCTCCTTCGACTGGGGACTGAAAGCAGTGAGGGAGTGCCTTTCGTCTGGGCTGGGACTTAGTGCAGGCGTGCCTTTTGGTTGCCTCTTTCGTTTGACCTGGATATTGGTGTAGAAGCCAGAAGCTTCATTTCCTACTTCTTATTTCTTGTTTCTTTCGTTTGATCTCTTTAATAGCAACATAGCCTAAGGCCATGCTAGTATTGCCTTACAATCAGTTTAATACTTAATGCATGGTTAGGTAAACAAGAAGAAAAACGAAAGGGTTAGCTTTGAAAAAATATTAAAAGGGTGGAAACAAAAATAACAATGGCATGTACATGCTTGAAACGAAAGAAAAGTTTATTTACATGTTATACAAGAAACGAAAAGTTCAAGGTTTGGAACAACTTACCTTGCTGGAGGTTGGACGGTGTGCTGGACCTTGAAGTGGTTTCCTTGAATGCTACTGGATTCGAAGGAAGGGACAAGAGGCAACGTTTCTACTGTTTGATTCTAAGGAGAAAAACAAAATGAAATGTTTTTCTTGCTAGATTCGAAGGGTAACAAGGTGTAAGGATACTTCAGATTCGAAGGGGGCAAGTGTTTGGGATTTTTGGGTTTGTGTTTTTCACAAATGCTTAAGTGTTTGAGAACTTATGGTGTTTTAGAAATTTGAAGATTCTTTCCTCTGGCCAAAAAGTCCTCCTTTGAGCTTGCAAATGCTTCTCTATTTATAGAGAAAAGAATGGATGTGTTTGAAGTAACCAGGTTTGTATGATAACAAACCATAGTTTGGTTAAAAACGAAACAAGTCTTGTCCCTTTTCGTTGATTCCCAGTTTCCAGTACATGTGGGGGCCTGCTGGCAGGAGATTTGACATATGCTTTTGGCATTGCTTGTGTTCAGACAAAAATCAGATTGGAAGCTAACTTTGTGATTAAAATACTTTTTATGAAAAAATGGGTACGTAGCTTATGTCATTTCATCCAAGAATGGTATTATCCAGTAGACAAAGCTTCGAACCTTAATGTAATGTATCACAAACTTATGTAAAACTCTGATTATGTGAAGATTTGGAAGTAACATAGCCTGACAAGTGATATTTGGAGGATAAGGCTATGAGATTTGCTCAATGTTCTTCAAACAAGCTTGCTTCAAATGGTTCAGATTGGATTCGAAGTATGCTATTTCGAAGGGAACTAATACTCTAATCGAAGATTTGCGCGAAGGTGGCTCTTGTCCAATCGAAGGCTTGCCTGCCAGAGGTCACATGGCCAACAAAGGATGCATGCAGGAGGTCACTGCCTTGTGCCTGCTGGCATGAAGGAAGTACTGGCTTTGTGGTGTCAAAGGCAAACATGTAAGGGGTCAATGGTGCAATCGAAGGACACTTTTCAGAAGGTTATTGCCTTCTGAATGGAAGGAAGCTTTCAGAAGATTATTGATTTTCTGAATCGAAGAAAGCCAACAGGAGGCCTTTACTTCCTGAATCGAAGGATGATGTTTCAAAGGGAAACAAGACTCAGTCGAAGCTTGTATGAAGATCATTTCCTTCTGAATCAAAGGATGCTCTTCATAAGGTCAATGCCATGTGCACCAAAAGCCATCTTGTGAGGGGTCATTGGTGTAATCGAAGCTTGCATGCAGGAGGCCACTTGCTTTATGGGCGTTAGCATGAAGGGAAACCAATGCCTTGTAATTCATGTAGGAGGCCAATGCTGAAGGTAGGTTCAAAAGAGGCACAAAGGATGCTATTGTCTTATGAATCGAAGGAGGCATGAAGGAAGTCCTGGTCCAATCGAAGCAGTATTGAAAGAGACTAAAGTCCAAACGAAACAAGGGAAATCTAAGAAGGCCTGAAGGAGACCAAAGTCCAATCGAAACCTTGTGAATCAAAGTAAACTTGTTTTTTTTCAATTTTGTCAAAAAGATTATTTTTATCTGCTTTCCCCCTTTTTAAAAATTTCCTTTTAATCTTGGTACTGGAAAATCCCCATGTACTTGTGCAAGCTTGAACCTTGAGAATCCTAGTGAGAAAGGTCTTGAAAAATGAGAGGGCAAATCTTGGGGTGCAATAGCTGCCCCTGTTCAATCTTCTTAAACCTGAAGAGTTAGATTGGCAATCCTGTCATTCATGACTTGAAGGTGGAAGATGATTGAACACTAAAGTGCCCAGAAATTTGCACTTGATGATGTGGTGGTTGATTGTGTATGGAATGGGATTAAAGATGCCATTTGGAGAAATAATGGAAAGTTGTTGGAGATGGGCTTATAGATGCCATCCGGAGTGACTGTGGAACATATCAAGATAAATCTTTTGGTTGATTTATACTGAAATGGTAGATGTCTTTTTCTTGTTTTTAACTGGAAGAGATAAATCTAACTAGAAGAGGTCTTTGGTTCGCTTGTTGTTAATCTGGAAGAAATAAATCTAACCAGAAGAGGACTTTGTTTCTCCTGTTATTAACTAGAAGAAATAAATCTAACCAGAAGAGGTCTTTGATTCTCCTGTTATTAACTGGAAGAGATAAATCTAACCAGATGAGGTCTTTGGTTCGCCTGTTATTAACTGGAAGAAATAAATCTAACCAGAAGAGGTCTTTGGTTCTCTTGTTATTAACTGGAAGAAATGAATATAACCAGAAGAGGACTTTGTTTCACCTGTTATTAACTGGAAGAAATAAATCTAACCAGAAGAGGTCTTTGATTCGCCCGTTATTAACTGGAAGAGATAAATCTAACCAGAAGAGGTCTTTGGTTTGCCTGTTGATAACTAGAAGATGTAAGTCTCAGAGTGCCTAAGAGGGGGGGTGAATTAGGTCTTATAAAAATTTATTTGGTTTTATGAGAATGCTTGGTAGTAATTTTGGTTAAGTGTTTGAAGGTTTTGTTTATATCTTTATCTTTTCTTGATTATGGTGATGAAAGCGATAAATGCGGAAAAGTAAAGAACACGGTGATATATCCTGGTTCCCCTCACAATCCGAGAGTACTCCAGTCCCCTTTCCAACACGAAAGAGATTTAACTATAGTTAGAATGATTGTACAGCCTATGCTTACTATCTAACCTATAGGGTGATCAAAGGTTCTTAACACCTTTAAGACCAAACAAACACTAATGTGAATGAAGAACAATCCTCTTCAAATCACAACACTTACTTCCAATAATCCTGGATAGTAAGGGAAAATCTTTAAGTAATACAATGATTTAGTTTGAAGTATATGGAGAGCTTTATCAATCTTCAATTGATCTTCTTCTTCAAGATAAAAACAATTCTCAACAATGTATATAAATGTTCACAATGTATGTATGAAACTTGTAATGATAATGAAAGTGTATATGGCAAGTTTCACAAAATTATGAACACATGAAAGTTTATGTTCAAAATGAATGAATGAGAAAATTGTTAATATGAAGAAGTTTTTTGTTGTTTGAAAATGTTATGTGTTCTTGTTTTAAAAACTGAAAAAATCTGCATTTTATAAAGTCATAAGAACCTCTTCATTCATGCCAATTCATATGAAAAGTTGCAATGCATTCATGAAAAGATACCACTTGAAAAATGTTCAAAAAACAAAGTAAAAGCTGCACTGGTTCGCTAGGAACCGGTTCCGACAGTGACAGAACCCGGTTCTTAGTGAACGTTATAAGTTGAAATTCAAAAATATCACGCAAGAACCGGTTCCCCTATTGGTACAACCCGGTTCCTGGTACAAAAACCAGGGACATGTTTTTTGAGAAATGCTGGAACCCGGTTCCCTGTTAGGGAGGAACCGGTTCCTAAAGGGTTATTTTCAAAAATACTTTTTGAAAGATATTTCAAACAAATTTTTCCTTGATGTTAAAGTTATGGAATATGTATATGTTGATGAATGCATATTGTGAACATCTATATTCAAGATTTTAAGAATTATTTATACCATTTGATATTTGATGATTCTTCAATAATTCTTCAATAATCTTCAATAATCTTCAAGACTTTTATTTGATGTTGATAAGCTTTTTGCACATCCTTTGAATGTTGATGTCCATGTTGTCTTCATCAAAACACATTCTTTAAATATGACTTGAGAAGCTTGCAATTACAGAAGAAATAAATCTAACCAGAAGAGGTCTTTGATTCGCCTGTTATTAACTGGAAGAAATAAATCTAACCAGGAGAGGCCTTTGATTCGCTTGTCTTTAACTGAAAGAAATAAATCTAACCAGAAGAGGTCTTTGATTCGCCTGTTATTAACTAGAATAAATTAATCTAACCAGAAGAGGTCTTTGATTCGCCTGTCTTTAACTGGAAGAAATAAATCTGACTAGAAGAGGTCTTTGTTCGCCTGTTAATAACTGGAAGAAATAAATCTAACCAGAAGAGGACTTTCATTCGCCTGTTATTAACTGGAAGAAATGAATCTAACCAGAAGAGGACTTTGATTTGCCTGTTATTAACTAGAAGAACTAAATCTACCCAGAAGAGGTCTTTAAATCTTAAACTGAGAGAAGTATCAGAATAAATCTTTGGTCGATTTAATCTGAGCCAGAAAAAGGTCTACTGAGAGAAGTATCAGAATAAATCTTTGGTCGATTTAGTCTGAGTCAGCAGAGGTCTGAAGGAAGTGTTTGTCATGTAGATAGTCACCCTGTCCTGTTTCGGGAATTGATCTACAATCAATCTGTTCACAGGAAAATTTCTTGTTTCAGGTATTAATCTATAAGTATGAAGCTTGATTGTGATATATGATGAAGGAATCCTGGAGGATTACTACTCCAAAAGGTAATGAAGGAACTTGGGACGATTACTACCTCAACATGTAATGAAGGAATCTTGGACGATTACTACCTCAATGGATAATGAAGGAATCTGAGACGATTACTACCTCAGTGGATGATGAAGGAATCTAGGACGATTACGACCTTAGCAGATAATGAAGGAATCTTGAACGATTACTACCTCAGTGGATGATGAAGGAATGTGAGATGATTGCTACTCCAAAAGGATGATGAAGGAATCTGAGACGATTGCTACTCCAAAAGATAATGAAGGAATCTTGGACGATTACTACCTCAAAGAATGATGAAGGAATCTAAGACGATTTCTACTCCAAAAGTTAATGAAGGAATCTTGGAAGATTACTACTCCAAAAGGATGAAAAGATTCAGGCTTGATTTTGTATTGGAGAAGTTTACATATTAATGACACTTATCTATTGATCTTTTCCTGAAAAGGTAAAGAAATAATTGTATTCAATATCATGATGGATGAAATGCATGACGTAATGATATTTCCCAAAATAAATGAGATTATGTTGTATGCATTTATCATGTATGTAAATATGATGCATGAAATGTTGTTGGAATGTAATTTTGTCTTGGGAAATAAATCCTTGATAAGTGTTAGGGAGTTTTGGGAAGCTAAATCTTGGACGGCCGTTGGGGATTGTGATACGGTGGGAAAGAACTGACTATTTTTTGGAATGCTGGTTGGCGTTTTGCGTTTGTTTTTGCAAAATGTTGCGGTAAGCAAGAGTCGCCACCGACTTTTATTTTATTCAATAAGAAAAGGAAAAAGCACAGAAAAATTCCTTTTTCGAGATATTTCTCGGGTTCGGGGGGTAGATTATAGAAAGGGAAGGTGATAGCACCCTTTCTATCTGTGGTTATCCACGGGCTCTTAGGTACTTGCTCAATTGTTTTCAAAATTTCTTTCTTTGTGCTTGTGGGTTTGAAAAAAGTTTTTGTTTTGAAACTTCGATTTAACTCTTGCTTCTGTCCTCAAGAGTGTATGAAGTGTTTTTGAAAACTTTGTTCGAAAAGGAGTGTAAGTGTGAAAAGTTTTTGTTTTTTTGAAAGAGCAAGTATCTAAGAACCATCTACCTACTCGAAAAAGGAATCGTTATATGCTAATTTCCTTTAGGCAATGTTATCCCACTATTGATGAGTAGGTAGCATCGTCGTTGGAGTTTAAGGGTCAATTCGAATGCGGGACTTACGGTCACCAAAGCAATGTTAGGACGCCTTAGCGGTAACCCTAATGTCTTAGGTCATTTGTTTTGAGGAAACAATATCCGAGGCAACCGTTTCGAGGCGAATATGATCTTTGGACAAGAGGACGACCTCTAAAACAACATATACTCAATGACCGCGTACGAAGGCAACCAAGTGGGGTGTACCCTAAGAGTGCGCATGTGCGAGTGTGTCGTTTTTTAGTTATTTTTATCTTTGTACATGTTAATGGTGATCTAAGTTGATTTTAGGTTAAAACATTCAGTCTTGTCATGCAAACCTATTATCAAACATCTAACAGTTATAAGTTGCGGGAAATAAAATGCGGAATTTAAATTACAAGGCGTCGGGTATTTACATCGCCAAAGACAAACCCTTTGTAAAAATAAATAAAGCGATAAGAAATAAATAAAGGTCTTATTAACAATTACAAACTGGGAACAAGTACAATATTTAATAAATAGATCGCGTGCGGGAAATTAAATCGAGTGCAAAGTTCTAGGATTTTGACCCTTTTTGTTAAAGAAATGATTTTTTTGTTGTTTTTGAATTAATAGAGAAATTACCTAAGTTAATTATTAAATTAATAAATAAATTAATTAATTAATGAAAATAAATTATTTTTTTGATTTTTGGTATTTAAAGAAAGAAAATAAAATTAATCAATCTTAGTAAAAACCTAATTAAGTCTAATTAATTTTAATCATTTACAAAAATATATTAAAGTTATTTCTAATTAAAAACCTAAATTAATTTAATTAGTATTTGTTAAAGAAATAAAAATTTGATTTTATGAAGAGAATATTTTTGTGGTTTTAATTTTATAAAAAGAATTTTTGATTGGTTAGTAATTAAGTGGAAATAATAAAATAAACAATTAAAATAAAATAAATAAAATAGAGAGAGATAGGGGGGTTTGGGCCTGATTATGAGTGTTTGAGAAGCAATTCTGAGGCCCATAATAAGTTGGCCTTATTGACTTTTTTGAGATTCAGTAGGTGCACGTTGACTGGGTCTATGGTAGACCATCAGCTTCCGGCCACCAGATTTGGCCAGGGGCCATCTGGCAATTGATTGAGCGAGGGAGTATGGTACACTGCGCGCCCAGATATGCACATGATAACCTGAAGAAATAAAACAATGATAAATTTGGAGGACCTGGGATTCGAACCCAGGTCCTGATGGTATTTGGAGTGCTTGCTTCGCCACTAGGCCACTTGGTCTTGCTTGTTAATATATTCAACAATAATAATAATAAAAGAAAATGAATTATATGCCAGAAAAAGACAAAACAAAGCGCGCCATGTTTGAATGGGTGAATCACGCTTCCCCACGCATCATCTTCAACCCTCGTCCGTAGCTAAAAACCTGTAAAAACTTATAGATATGGACACAAGTCGTCGCTACAAGTTGTGCCTCCTCCAAAATCTGTTGTAGGCCATAGAAATAAATTCTATGGGCATGGTTGTGCTCGCCTTGACCTCCCGGTCCTAACCATGCCCTTCTTGATGGACAATTATCCCTGAAATAAAAATGCCCAAAAACGACCGAGAAACCCTAGCGATGGCATCTCACAGTATAGGTCACATAAACAAAATTGAATAATGCAAAAAGCTTAGAAACATGGTGAGGATTATGAATATGCAAATAATTTATACAAAAGATGTAGGAATAATGATTTGCAAATTCAAATGCAGAGCTAGGTAATGTGATGCTTACAGTGTGCTTGGGCGTGTATGGAAGCTTGCTTTGGATTGGTTTCAACTCAGTGAACCTCCAGGAATCGATTGGGATATCTTTTGGCTTCTGAAAACCTCTCTTGCTATGATTTCGAATTCCAACTTTTGTCACTTTTTTCAAACTTGGTTCTGCTTGTTCTTACAGCCTCTCCCTATTTTTTGTGCCTTTTCCTTCCTTTTGTAATGTATATTGCATTAGGGTAACAAATGTGGCTTTAAACTTCCACATCAATGCATTGCATATTTAATTTGATTCACTTTTGAAAGCTTGCCAAATTTGTCAAAATTCCATCCTTTTGCACATGATCTTGTGTGATACGAATTTGATGCTCTTAATGATGATGATTCAATCCTGAAATAGCCAAAAGATATCATGTAATCAAAGCTTTGGATTTTTTATGATTTAATTTGATTTAAAATGAAATAATTCAATAAAAAATCAAATAAAATAATAAAAATAAGATATGGGCTCATGGATGAAGCTAGGACACGTGGACAATGATGCAAGCTCAAATCAAGTGGAAAAGAATGGTCCCATTTGACAAAATTTGAAGTTTGGGGCATAGTTGACTTTTGGCAATTTTGCAAAAATGCCCAACTTCAACAATGCATAACTTCTTCAATTTTGAACTTTTGGAAGTGTTCTTGGACTTTTTAGAAATCTTGAGATTTCCTCTAATCAACCCTTTTGGTCTCATCGCATTTTGATATTCCATGCTCAAGTTATAAGCTTTGGAAAAAAAGGTGTTTTGTTGACTTTCAAAAATGACATATAATGTCCAAATTTATAACTTCTTGTGAGTGCATTTTCTGATCTTGAGGTATGAATATGGATTGTAGGAAATTTCATCCTCTTCAAAATTAGATTTGGATGGGTCATTTCTCATAAAGTATGATAAAGTTATGTTTGGTCAAAGTTGAGTTAACTTTTACCCTAGCATGGTCGATTTTTGGACCCTTTGAGCAATTGACTGAGCAAACTTCCTTTACAAGGCTTGAAACTTGACATGGATGACCTTGAGAACATATTAGAACATTAGGGAGCACTTGAGGTCATTTGGATTCAAGGATCTTGATGCAACACAAAACCCTAATTTGAGGTTGACTGCCTTAGGAGATGACTTGTCTGACCCACTCTTGAGCAAACCTTGAGCTACTTGGAGATTTTTCTTGCAATGTTTTGAGAAATATGAGAGGGTAAATTTTGGGGTACAACAGCTGCGCCTGTTCAATATTCTTAAACCTGAGGATATAGATTGGCTTTCGTGCCTTTCGTGATCCGAAGGTGGAAGATGATTGAACACTAGAGTGCCCAGAAATTTGCACTCGCATGAAGTGGTATCAGCCTTGTGATGTCGGGAATGGGCTTACAGATGCCATTTGGAAATTGCTGGCGGGAGGATGGGCTTAAAGATGCCATCTGCATGAGCGTCGATCGCATAAGAGATTCCTTAGCGAGAACTTGCATACCTGTTGTTGAAGAAGATTTCGCTGGGGAAGTCTAACTTTTATTGAGATTTAGGAACTTGCCTGTACTTCAGCTGAGAGAACATCTTTGCTGAGTTTTAAGAACTTGTCTGTAATTCAACTGGGGGAAACATCTTCATCAAGATTTAGGAACTGTCTGGTCTTCAATAGAGTATAATTCTGTTGAGATTGTAGAACTCGTCCACACTGCGACGGAGGAAAATTGTCGAGATTGAGAACCTTATCTGAAATTCAACAGAGGATAATTCAGTTGAGATTTAAGAACTGGTCAGGTCTTCGACTGAGGGAAACATCTTCATCAATATCTAGGAACTATCTGGTCTTCAACGGAGTATAATTTTGTTGAGATTGTAGAACTCGTCCACACTTTGACGGAGGAAAATTGTCGAGATTGAGAACCTTATCTGAAATTCAACCGAGGATAATTCAGTTGATATTTAAGAATCGGTCAGGTCTTCGACTGAGGGAAACATCTTCATCAAGATCTAGGAACTGTTTGGTCTTCAACGGAGTATAATTCTGTTGAGATTGTAGAACTTGTCCACACTTTGACGGAGGAAAATTGTCGAGATTGAGAACCTTATCTGAAATTTAACCGAGGATAATTTAGTTGATTTAAGAACTGGTCAGGTCTTCAACTGAGGGAAACATCTTCATCAAGATCTAGGAACTGTCTGGTCTTCAACGGAGTATAATTCTGTTGAGATTGTAGAACTCGTCCACACTTTGAAGTAGGAAAATTGTCAAGATTGAGAACCTTATCTGAAATTTAACCGAGGATAATTCAGTTGAGACTTAAGAACTGGTCAGGTCTTCGACTGAGGGAAACATCTTCATCAAGATCTAGGAGTTGTCTGATCTTCAACGGAGTATAATTCTGTTGAGATTGTAGAACTCGTCCACACTTTGACGGAGGAAAATTGTCGAGATTGAGAACCTTATCTGAAATTCAACTGAGGATAATTCAGTTGAGACTTAAGAACTGGTCAGGTCTTCGACTGAGGGAAACATCTTCATCAAGATCTAGGAACTGTCTGGTCTTCAACGGAGTATAATTCTGTTGAGATTGTAGAACTCGTCCACACTTTGATGGAGGAAAATTGTCGAGACTGAGAACCTTATCTGAAATTCAACCGAGGATAATTCAGTTGAGACTTAAGAACTGGTCAGGTCTTCGACTGAGGGAAACATCTTCATCAAGATCTAGGAACTATCTGGTCTTCAACGGAGTATAATTCTGTTGAGATTGTAGAACTCGTCCACACTTTGACGGAGGAAAATTGTCGAGATTGAGAACCTTATCTGAAATTCAACCGAGGATAATTCAGTTGAGTTTTAAGAACCGGTCAGGTCTTCGACTGAGGGAAACATCTTCATCAAGATCTAGGAACTGTCTGGTCTTCAATAGAGTATAATTCTGTTGAGATTGTAGAACTCGTCCACACTTTGATGGAGGAAAATTGTCGAGATTGAGAACCTTATCTGAAATTCAACCGAGGATAATTCAATTAAGTTTTAAGAACCGGTCAGGTCTTCGACTGAGGGAAACATCTTCATCAAGATCTAGGAACTGTATGGTCTTCAACGGAGTATAATTCTGTTGAGATTGTAGAACTCCTCCACACTTTGACGGAGGAAAATTGTCGAGATTGAGAACCTTATCTGAAATTCAACCGAGGATAATTCAGTGGAGATTTAAGAATCGGTCAGGTCTTCGACATAGCTGAGAACTTAACTACCTCCTTCCTGAAAGGTAAAGGTCAGTCATATGCAATGCATGATAAAGATCAAGCAATGATGTTCTCACAATAAATGAGATTGTGTTGTATGATGCGTATATGCATATGTCATGATGTATGGAAATGTAATGCTTTTAGATGGGGAAAATAAATCCCGAATAGCTGCTGGAGAAGAGAGTTGAATTCTTCGTTTCCGCTGGGGATGGCGAACGAAGATGATTGTGAGAATAGACCTGCAGGAGAGGATAACTCCGTCGGGGAATAAAATGATGAGGATATTATTCTGTGGGGAAGAGATGTTCTACGGAGGATTCCACTGATAAATTCCATTGGGGATGAATTACCGTTGTTGGTGATATTGAATCCTGTTGGGGTTTTGAATTCTGTTTGTGAAAGGAAAGAACTCCGCTGGGGATGATCTTTCAGTTGCGACTTCACTGGGGATGACCTGTTAGACTCTTGTGGGGATAATCCTTTGAGCTTTGTTGGGGACAATCTTCCTTTGAACTCGACCGGGGATATTTATTTTTATACTCTGCCGGGGATGAACTTCCAAAGTCTACTGGGGATGATTCTTCAACTCCACTGGGAAAGCTTTTTCAGACTGCGATGGGAAAATTTTAACTCCACTGGGGATATCTTGTATTCTGCCGGGGAATATTCTTATACTCCGTTGGGGAATATTAAGACTGCCGGGGATATTAAGCCTTTTCAGTGTTGATGGTAGATAAATTCTGCTTGGGGAAAGAATATTACTGATTCATTCATTCACAGTTGCAAGTCTCAGCTGGGGAGAGTTATCATTACTGTCTTACTCTACGGGGAGTGAAAGCATCTCAACCATATTCTTCAGCTGAATTTACCGTAGTACCTGGTAGATAGAGCAACTATACAGTTTGGACAATTTTATTGTCCCTGTTTCTGATACTACCAGTAATCGTCTTTTGTTTCACATGTAAATATTTATGAGCAGCTACTAATGTCAAGTGCATATATCAAAAATGAACATTGGACCTTCTTTGCAAAACAAAACAGATAAAGGAAAAATAGCTTGAAATTTCTTTGAAAATGAATTGTATTGATTTTGAAGTTTGGCCTGTAAATAGGCGTTTTTGTACAAGAGGCTGACGTCCTAGAAAGAGAACGCCACCGAATAATAGAATTTACACAATTTGTGAAAAACTAAACAAAACAGTTATATGAATAATCCCACTGGGTTCCAACTCTGCTATTGTCTCTATGTCCTCGAGCATCTCATCACTTTGCTACTGGTTGAAGATGAATCAGATTGATTAGTGTCGTCCGAGCTTTATAGTTGATACCGAAGTCTGGTTGCAAGGTGATCCAATGAGACATAGTGTTACACTTTGATCCCTAATTTTTGCCTGGACCGCCCTTTCGGGTTTTCAGTCCACCGGGATACCCTTTTTTGCCCAAGCCGCCTTTTCAGGTTTTCGACTTGCCGGGTGTATGATTTTTTTTCATTTTTCATCCCTTATTTTTGCCCGAACCCTTTTGGTTCACCGGGAAGCCCTTATTTTTGCCTAGGCCAGTCAACCTAGCGAGTCTTTGATTATGCGTAGTATTTTTTCACTATGTCTGCATTGACAGGGTGAGGAAGGTCGTCACCATCCATGGTGGTTAGAATCATAGCTCCTCTTGAGAAAATGTTCTTAACCACAAATGGCCCTTCGTAAGTAGGGGTCCATTTGCCCCTGGGATCACCTTGAGGTAGGATAATGCACTTGATAACCAGGTCCCCGACTTGATACTCTTGTCTTCTAACTTTCTTGTTAAATGCCTTGATCATCCGTTTTTCATATGTTTGACCATGACAAATAGCAATAAGTCTCTTTTCGTCTATTAAGTTCAGTTGATCAAGTCGGGTCTGGATCCAGTCATCTTTGCTCAAACTTGCATCCTTCATGATCCGAAGAGATGGTATCTGAGCTTCAATGGGCAAGACTGCCTCCATGCTATAAACCAAAGAATATGGGGTTTCCCCTGTTGACGTCCGTGCTGAGGTACGGTACCCATGAAGAGCAAAAGGTAACATCTCGTTCCAGTCTTTGTATGTCACTGTCATCTTCTACACAATCTTCTTAATGTTCTTATTAGCCGCTTCAACAGCCCCATTCATCTTCATTCGGTAGGGAGAAGAGTTGTGATGATGTATCTTGAATTGCTTGCAGAGCTCAGGGATCATCTTATTATTGAGATTCGTACCATTGTCCGTAATGATCCTCTCTGGTACACCGTATCGACAAATCAGATTGTGCCGAATGAACTGTGCCACGACGTTCTTGGTTACGGTAGCAAAGGAAACCGCTTCAACCCACTTTGTAAAGTAATCAATAGCCACCAGGATAAAGCGATGCCCATTGGATGCCGTAGGTCTGATCTCGCCGATCATATCAATGCCCCACATTGCAAAAGGCCACGGAGTTGTCAAGACGTTCAAAGGAACTCGAGGTATGTGAACCTTATCAGCATAGACTTTGCATTTATGACATGTCCGAGAATGCTGATAACAGTCGGCTTCCATTATGGACCAAAAATATCCTTCCCAAAGGATTTTCTTTGCCATGGTGTGCCCACTGGAATGAGTTCCGAAAGTGCCTTCATGTAAATCTGCCATGATCTTCTCTGCTTCGTTCTTATCCACACAACGTAGTAAGGTTGAATCATGGTTATGCTTGTAAAGAATGCCATTGCTGATGAAGAACTTTGCCGCGAACCTCCTCAGAAACTTCTTATCATTAACAGATGCCCCCTCAGGGTATGCCTGAGCCTCATGGTATCTCTTCACCTCATGAAACCAGGGTTTATCTGCTACCTCTTCAGTCTCAATGTCGCAGCAATATGCAGGTCTCTCAATGATAATCCAGGGAGCTTCGTTGTCCCAATTGACTTTGAACATAGAAGACATCGTAGCCAGCGCGTCCGCCAATTGATTCTCCTCTCTTGGGAAGTGTTCAAAGGTTATCTCCTCGAAATGGGGAAGCAACGTCAATACATACTCCTTGTAAGGAATAAGATTAGGATGTTTCATATCCCACTCGCCTTTGATCTGACTGATCACGAGAGCGGAATCTCCGAAAACACTCAAGAACTTAATCCTTAGGTCAATTGTTGCTCGAAGACCCATGATGCACGCTTCATACTCCGCCATGTTGTTGGTACAGTTGAAACATAGTCGGGCGGTGAACAGAGTATTAGAGTCTTTAGGAGATATGATCACGGCGCCAATGTCGTTACCCAAAGTGTTTGAAGCTCCGTCAAAGTACATAGACCATCGGGATCCTTCCTCAGGTCCTTCATCCGGTCCAGGTGTCTCACAGTCAGTCACTATCATGATATTCTCGTCCGGAAATTAAAATTTCATAGACTAGTAATCATCCACTGCTTGATGTGCCAAATGGTCTGCTAACACACTTCCCTTGATTGCCTTTTGGGTCGTGTATTGGATATCATACTCAGTCAAGATCATCTACCATCTTGCTATTCTTCCGGACAAAGCAGGCTTCTCGAAGATATACTTGATTGGATCCATCTTTGATATCAATAAAGTAGTGTGAGTCAACATATACTGTCTCAGCCGGCGAGCAGCCCATGCCAAAGCGCAGCAAGTTTTCTCGAGCAACAAGTATCGGGTCTCGCAGTCGGTAAACTTTTTGCTAAGGTAATAAATAGCATGCTCTTTTCGGCCAGACTCGTCATGCTGACCCAGCACACACCCCATTGAATTATCGAGTACTGTCAAGTATAAGATCAAAGGTCTCCCTTCAACTGGAGGCATCAGAATGGGTGGCTCTTGGAGATACTCTTTGATCCTTTCGAAAGCGGCCTGGCATTCATCGTTCCAACGTATTACTTGATCTTTCTTCAGTAGTTTGAAGATTGGCTCACAAGTAGCAGTCAAGCGCGAGATGAATCGGGCAATATAGTTCAAACATCCCAGAAAGCCTCTGACTTCTTTTTCTGTTCTGGGAGCTGGCATTTCTTGTATAGCTTTCACCTTTGCAGGATCCACTTGAATACCTTTGTCACTTACAACGAAACCCAGCAGCTTACCAGATCTCACCCCGAAGGTGCACTTGTTCGGGTTTAACCTTAACTTGTACAACTTTAACCTGTCAAATAGCTTATGAAGGTGGTCCAGATGTTCCTCTTCAGTTTGGGATCTTGCAATCATGTCATCAACGTATACCTCGATCTCATGATGGATCATGTCATGGAACAAAGCGACCATGGCGCGTTGATACGTTACCCCAGCATTCTTCAATCCGAAAGGCATGACCTTGTAGCAAAAGGTACCCCATTGAGTAACAAAGGTTGTCTTCTCCATGTCTTCGGGAGCCATTTTAATTTGATTATAACTGGAGAAACCATCCATAAAGGAGAATACCTTATGCTGAGCGGTGTTGTCAACCAGAACGTCGATATGAGGTAGAGGGAAATCATCCTTGGGACTTTCCCTGTTCAGATCCTTATAGTCGACACACATTCGAACCTTACCATCCTTCTTCGGTACAGGAACCACGTTGGCCACCCACTGGGGTAAGAAGTAACTGCTGGAAAACCGGCGTCAAACTTTTTCATAACCTCAGCTTTGATTTTCTCAGACATCTCTGGGCGCATTCGGCGGACCTTCTGTTTCACTGGAGGACAGTCTTCCTTGGTAGGCAATCGGTGAACCACAATATCGGTATCCAACCCAGGCATATCTTCATAAGACCAGGCAAAGATCTCAACATAGTCACACAGCATCTGAATCAACCGTTGCTTCACACTAGCTTCCAGATTTGCACCGATCTTAACTTCTTTCTTGTCTACCTCTGTACCCGGATTCACTGATTCCAATGGCTCTTCATGTGGCTGTATGGCCCTCTCTTCCTGGAGTAGCAGTCTAGCAAGTTCACCAGGCACTTCGCAATCATCTTCACCTTCGTCTTCGGCTAAGTTGATCGGACTTTCAAAGTCATAACTGGCAGTAGCAGAGTCGTTACCAGTGAGATCCAGAGTGGATGTAGACCTGTATATGTGAGTGTGTGTAAAATAGTTGTTTTGTAATATATAATAAAAGAAAAGCAAGGAGCGCAAAATTTGAAATGCAAGAAACGTCCAATGCTTTTATTAATGATATATGTAGATGACACACATAAATCCCTCACAAATGAAGCCATGGTGCCCCGGGTAAGACACCGGACCGTAAAGTTTAAAACATTGTCTGTTACAAATTCAAAACAAAAGTCTCATTACTGGGTAACAAAAGAAATTGGGATGAAGTCCTTTGCTGTCCAGTTGCTTAGTCCTCCGTCAGTAGTAGGATAGATACAATTGTCGAACTCAGACTCTTCAACATCGTCTTCAATGGCATTCACTCCTGAATTGCTGATGAACAAGGGAGGTCTTCCGATCCGTGCATTCCGAACAGCCTTTTGAGCTTCTGGAGTGAAACCCAAACCAAACTTGTTAGTCTTCTGTGCAAAATTAGGGAGTTGGCCCCAATTTGCACACCCACCTTTCTCGATAACAGCCTGGGCATCCTTGAAGGAAGCCATCTTCATTAGAGGATCTTCAACAACAGTTTCAGCTGATGCCATCGTCTGGGGAACCTCTTCAAAATGTTGAAACAGGGTCTCAATGAACTCCCCATCCATCTCTACATATCGGAAAGAGTTGAGGTGGCTCACCATGTACTCCTCTTCTCCTTGCACTGTCACAATTTTCCCTTTCACCGGGTACTTTAGCTTCTGGTGGAGCGTAGACGTCGCTGCCCCAACTTTGTGGATCCATGGACGACCCATCAAATAAGAATAAGATGGCCGAATATCCATCACATAGAATGTAGATGCAAAAACCTGAGAACCAACCTTAATCGGAGTATCCACTTCTTCGTGCACCATCCTCTTAGACCCATCAAAGGCCATGACGATAACGTTGCTTGGTTTCAGCTCCAACCCTTCACAGTCCAATCGGTCTAGAGCTTTCTTAGGCAAAACGTTCAATGAGGAACCAGTATCCACTAATACATGAGCAAGAGTAGTGCCCCTGCATTCAATGGAGACATGCAGGGCATCATTGTGATTCTTCCCTTTAGCAGTCAAGTCGGTGTCAGAGAAACTCAGCCCATTATCAGCAGTCAAACTAGCCACGCAATCTTTAAACTGATCAGCTGATGTTTCTTGAGGTACGTGTGCAGTCTTCAGGAATGCAATCAGAGACTTGGCATGGGCCTCTGAGCATAGCAACAGTGACAACATAGAGATTTTAGACAGGGTTTGCCCCAGTTGCTCGACTACATTGTAGTCGCTCTTTTTGATGATTTTCAAAATTTCCTTCATCTCTTGTCTAGAGACTTCAACAGTAATCTTCTTTGGTGCCTCCGTCTGGGCAGGCTCACCGGTAGTCCTTTTGCCCTGAGCGTCAGATGACTCGGTAACAGGGGTAAGAATGGGAACTTGAACAGGAACAGTAACCGGTACACTGGCAGGGGTAATAACAACAGGTTTCCGGACAGTTGGTGGAGAGATATCAGGGGAGAAAAGTCTTCCGTTACGGGTGACTTTAGCAGGTCCAACAATATTGCTGACGTCAGTATTAGCGTCCAAATCTTGTTTAACTCCATGATAATAAACATCAGCCCCGTAGTGCCAAGGGACAGCTTTATCATATGTATATGGGATAGGCCCTGGAACAGTGATGATCAATGGTGCGATTCTTGGAACAGATGTAATTCTAACAGGCTTTCTCGAGGAAGCCTTGGAAGAGTTATCGAAAATGGTGATAATAGCAACCTCTTCAGTAGGAACCAAAGGAACAACAGTCTTCTCAAACATAATTTCTTTATTATCCATCAGGCGTTGGACACCTGACTTCAAAAGATGGCAACCGGTAGGTAGGATAAAACACATACGGCAACCTTCGTCACAGCTCGGAAATAAACCGGCTAGTAAAAGGTTCTTTTTCACAGTCATCAAAGGGGTAACAATTTCGTTCACAGAAACCACAAACGAGTCTTCATCTACAGCATTTACTCCATGCTTGGGCATGGGAGCAGTCACAACATTAGGTCTTTCAGGCGCCTCGAACTCAATCTCCTTAGCATCAATTAAGTCCTGTATTTTGTTCTTCAAAACCAAACAATCATCTGTATCATGCCCCGGGCTATCAGAGTGAAAAGCACAGCGGGCATTAGGGTTGTACTTTGGTGGTGTAGTGTTGGGATTCTGCGGGGCCTCCCTTGGAATCACTAGATTGGTTTTCAATAACTGTGGTAGAATCTGAGATAAAGTCATGTTGAGTTGAGTGAATTGTCTTCGAGGCTTCTCGGCCCTTGGCTGATTGTTGCGCTGAGGAGTACCAGTAGGTCTTGAAATAACAACCGCATTAACAGTTTGGCGGCGTTCATGTCTATTCTGGCTTTTCGAACTGTAAACAGCACCGGACTCCTTCTTAAAAAGCTTCTTCTCGGTTCCTGATGAAGCACCCTTCTGTATTTTACCAGACTTAATACCAGCCTCAATCCTTTCCCTGGTCATGATCAGCTCTGTAAACCCGGATGATGAAATTCCAATCAGATGGTTGAAATACGGACCAGACAAGGTCCCCATAAACATATCCACTAGCTCTCTGTCAGCCAAGGGTGGTTGCACTCTTCCAGCGAGGTCCCTCCACTTCTGAGCATAATCTTTGAAACCTTTGCCTGCACCCATTGACATACCCTGGAGTTGGGTACGCGTGGGAGCGAGGTCTACATTATATTGGTACTGCTTGTAGAAAGCAGCAGCCAAATCCTCCCAATTACGGATGCTAGTTCCTTCCAACTAGTAAAACCATTCAAGCTGAGTCCCTGAAAGACTATCTTGAAAGAAGTGGACCCATAGGTGCTTGTCAGCGGTGTACGGATGAATCTTCCTAACATGCGAACGGAGTTGCAGTTTCAGACAAGAAACTCCATCGTACTTAGCAAAGGCTGGTGATTTGAACTTGTGGGGAATCACCACCCCAGACGACAGACCCAAATCACCAAAGTCCATACCAGGCACTTTCTGTACTTCCATCGCACTCAACCGGTCTTCCAGTTGCTTGTATCTATCCTCAGCCGGAGGATACTGGTCTTCGTCGAAGTCCGTCTCGTTGTCTGAAACCACAAGGCTAGGAGCCCTTCTTTCTTCCTGACTATCTTTCCCTCCAAATGAGGGGGTCAAATCAACTTCATCTCATAGCCTGTTTCCAAACCTGTGGCCCATGTTAAACAGGACCGTCTTCTTCTTCTTCTTCTTCTTCTTCTCTTTCAAGATAAGGGCCTTCAGATCTTGCTGACCCTTAGCCAAATTCATGAATAACTCCTGGAATTGGGCGTTTTGAGCCTGTAGAGCCTTGATTGCTTGTTCAGTTGATGGTTCAGAAGACATGATGCTGAAATAAACAGCGGAGAAGATGAGAAAAATCTGTAAAGGTACATGTTATGAGGTGTATGGAATGAGATGCGTATGCTATGATTTCAAAGACATCGAGAGATTCAAATTTGTAAACCAAACATGAAACACACTTTTATTAGATAAACTTGAAATTCAATTGTTCAACAAATGCCCTTAAGGCGTTACAAGAAAGGAAATACTGAAAAGTAAATAAAAACTGGAAATAATCAAAGGACATCAACGCTCCCATGGTCGTTTTCCTTTAATGTTGACATAGTCGTTGATGATCTGCTCATTCTCCGGCTGTCTTGTCAATTTCTGGATCTTCTGCTCTTGCTCGTGATACTTTTCTCGGTAAGTATCCCGCTCTTCTCTCAGCAGCATCCAGGACCTCTTCAATGCCCCTATGTCAGTAGGCATGTAAGGGTGTAGGATGGTAGGAAGAACTCCTTCTTCATCAGCAACTTCAACAATGATAGGCAAGACGGCTTCATAGGGCATTCCCAGCTTTTGGGCACGTATGCGAACCCATCGGAGATATGGTTCCATTGGTAGAGAAGTCTTCGCACCCAGCTCGTGTGGATCAGATCTGTGTACTCTATTCCAAGCTCTTATGAATTTGCGGTGTTGCTCGTCACTATCCCCTTGGAAATCAAAGACAATGCTAGGCATTAGAAACTCATGAGGTCCTTCCCTTCTAGCACGCCCAAACTGACGTAAGGCCAAGCATGGATTATAAGTGATTCCTCAATTGGTTCCTATCAGTGGAACATTGGGGTATTCCCCACAGCGATCAATAATAGCCACCTCGTCCATACCCTTGATAGTCCAAATGATGTCATTGTGAGAGAGAGACATAACCCTATAAGCCCAGCCCATGCCTTCTTTGTTCTTCAAAACTGATTTGGGGAGGTGAGAAATAAACCACCTCGCCAATAATGGAGCACAGCACATCAAGGTTCCCCACTTCCGAGCAGTGCGGGCATAAAGCTGATGAAGAATGTCACCCAAGAGAGTAGGTACAGGGTTACCAGACATAAAAATCTTTACCGCAATCACGTCAACAAAGGAGTCGGAGTTAGGAAACAATACCAAACCATATATGAGAAGAGCCAGAATATCTTCAAATGCCTGGAAGTCTAGGCTGTCCCAGAAATGATTTGCTTTACCAACCAAAAACTTAGTCAAAAAGCCCTTTGCTCCACTTCTAGTCTCCCAATTAGACATTACCTCAGCCTTTGTCAGATGAAGGGCTGAAGCAATTTCTTCCGACCTAAGGATCTTCTCCCAACCTGTGAACGGGGTCTGCTCCAGAATAGAGATACCAAGCAGATCGGAGAACTCTTCCAAGGTGGGGACCAACTGGTAGTCCTAAAAAGTAAAGCAATGGTACAATGGATCAAAAAACTGGACTAGGACACTCATCATTTGCTCGTCCAATTTGGAAGTGACTAAACTAAGAAGATGCCCATGTCTTCTGATGAAGGAGGTAGTATCTGACATCTTTGCAACCAATTCTTTAAGCATAGTGGGAACCTGGACAAAGTTGATCCGGATGGTGTTCCTACGCATAGGTGCCATGACCTACAAAACAGAACAAAGATGAATCCCTCCTGTCTTTGAAATAGGTTAGTCCAATGCAATATGCATGCAATGTCATGATGTCATGATGTCATGATAGAAAGCACACCACAAGTATCCACAAATAGCAAACATGGTAAAGGCACACAAGTCACATAGATAGCCCTTAGATTTCAGGCTGGGAAGGAGCTTAGGTACTACCCTCTTTCAGTTCAGTTGGTTCAAACCTGTCCTAAAAATAATAACCGGGTTCTAGAGGATCTCAATATCATTGACTACCCTCGATCGGTCATAATTCCAGTTTAGCAACCTTTTCTTGCGGTCGGAATCATCGCGAGAGTTTAGTCTCAATGAGTGTAGCATACTGCTACTATTCTATGGCCAAGTTGGTCAATTTAAAGGTTCTAAGGTCAGTTGGTGCTTAATGACCCCTTAGCATACCCATATTCTCCTCGTTGCGCCACAAGGGATATCGGTACATACTAAAGTGCCACACCAACGTAGCTACTGCTTCAACCGTATCGGTCTACGTCGTACAGTTCCCTCACAGTTTATTGCTACTTACCTAAAGGGTACCCCCAGATCCGGGTTAGGATCTATAGTAACTCCGATACAAGCCCACAAAAGTAAAGCATACAAGTCAATCAATTGAAAACATTATGAATTATTCCTAAGGTACACCCCACTTATTAAGCGTCCCCAGCAGAGTCGCCAGTTCTGTGATACGGTGGGAAAGAACTGACTGTTTTTTGGAATGCTGGTTGGTGTTTTGCGTTTGTTTTCGCAAGAGTCGCCACCGACTTTTATTTTATCCAACAAGGAAAGGGAAAAAGCACATAAAAATTCCTTTTTCGAGATATTTCTCGGGTTCGGGGGGTAGATTATAGAAAGGGAAGGTGTTAGCACCCTTTCTATCTGTGGTTATCCACGGGCGCTTAGGTACTTGCTCAATTGTTTTCAAAATTTCTTTCTTTGTGCTTGTGGGTTTGAAAAAAGTTTTTGTTTTGAAACTTCGATTTAACTCTTGCTTCTGTCCTCAAGAGTGTATGAAGTGTTTTTGAAAACTTTGTTCGAAAAGGAGTGTAAGTGTGAAAAGTTTTTGTTTTCTTGAAAGAGCAAGTATCTAAGAACCATCTACCTACTCGAAAAAGGAATCGTTCTATGCTAATTTCCTTTAGGCAATGTTATCCCACTATTGATGAGTAGGTAGCATCATCGTTGGAGTTTAAGGGTCAATTCGAATGTGGGACTTACGGTCACCAAAGCAATGTTAGGATGCCTTAGCGGTAACCCTAATGTCTTAGATCATTTGTTTTGTGGCAACAATATCCGAGGAAACTGTTTCGAGGCGACTATGATCTTTGGACAAGAGGACGAACTCTAAAACAACCTATACTCAATGACCGCGTACGAAGGCAACCAAGTGGGGTGTACCCTAAGAGTGCGCATGTGCGAGTGTGTCGTTTTTCAATTATTTTTATCTTTGTACATGTTAATGGTGATCTAAGTTGATTTTAGGTTAAAACATCCAGTCTTGTCATGCAAACCTATTATCAAACATCTAACAGTTATAAGTTGCGGGAAATAAAATGCGGAATTTAAATTACAAGGCGTCGGGTATTTACATCACCAAAGACAAACCCTTTGTAAAAATAAATAAAGCGATAAGAAATAAATAAAGGTCCTATTAGCTATTACAAACTGGGAACAAGTACAATATTGAATAAATAGATCGCATGCGGGAAATTAAATCGAGTGCAAAGTTCTAGGGTTTTGACCCTTTTTGTTAAAGAAATGATTTTTTTGTTGTTTTTGAATTAATAGAGAAATTACCTAAGTTAATTATTAAATTAATAAATTAATTAATTAATTAAAATAAATTATTTTTTTATTTTTGGTATTTAAAGAAAGAAAATAAAATTAATCAATGTTAGTAAAAACCTAATTAAGTCTAATTAATTTTAATTATTTACAAAAATATATTAAAGTTATTTCTAATTAAAAACCTTAATTAATTTAATTAATATTTGTTAAAGAAATAAAAATTTGATTTTATGAAGAGAATATTTTTGTGGTTTTAATTTTATAAAAAGAATTTTTTATTGGTTAGTAATTAAATGGAAATAATAAAATAAACAATTAAAACAAAATAAATAAAATAGAGAGAGATAAGGGGGTTTGGGCCTGATTATGAGTGTTTGAGAAGCAATTCTGAGGCCCATAACAAGCTGGCGTTATTGACTTTTTTGAGATTCAGTGGGTGCATGTTGACTGGGTCTATGGTAGACCATCAGCTTCTGGCCACCAGATTTGGCCAGGGGCCATCTGGCAATTGATTGAGCGAGGGAGTATGGTACACTACGCGCCCAAATATGCACATGATAACCTGAAGAAATAAAACAAAGAAATTTGGAGGACCTGGGATTCGAACCCAGGTCCTGATGGTATTTGGAGTGCTTGCTTCGTCACTAGGCCACTTGGTCTTGCTTGTTAATATATTCAACAATAATAATAATAAAAGAAAATGAATTATATGCCAGAAAAAGACAAAACAAAGCGCGCCATGTTTGAATCGGAGAATCACGCTTCGCCACGCATCATCTCCAACCCTCGTCCGTAGCTAAAAACCTGTAAAAACTTATAGCTACGGACACAAGTCGTCGCTACAAGTCATGCCTCCTCCAAAATCTGCTGTAGGCCATAGAAATAAATTATAAGGGCATGGTTGTGCTCGCCTTGACCTCCCGGTCCTAACCATGCCCTTCTTGATGGACAATTATCCATGAAATAAAAATGCCCAAAAACGACCAAGAAACCCTAGCGATGGCATCTCACAGTATAGGTCACATAAACAAAATTGAATAATGCAAAAAGCTTAGAAACATGGTGAGGATTATGAATATGCAAATAATGTGCACAAAAGATGCAGGAATAATGATTTATGAATTCAAATGCAGAGCTAGGTAACGTGATGCTTACAGCGTGCTTGGGCGTGTATGGAAGCTTGCTTTGGATTGGTTTCAACTCAGTGAACCTCCAGGAATCGATTGGGATAGCTTATGGCTTCTGAAAACCTCTCTTGCTATGATTTTGAATTCCAACTTTTGTCACTTTTTTCAAACTTGGTTCTGCTTGTTCTTACAGCCTATCCCTATTTTCCGTGCCTTTGCCTTCTTTTTGTAATGTATATTGCATTAGGGTAACAAATATGGCTTGAATCTTCCACATCAATGCATTGCATATTTGATTTGATTCACTTTTCAAAGCTTGCCAAATTTATCAAAAATCCATCCTTTTGCACATGATCTTGTGTGATACGAATTTTATGATCTTAATGATGATGATTCAATCCTGAAATAGCCAAAAGATATCACGTAATCAAAGCTTTGGATTTTTTATGATTTAATTTGATTTAAAATGAAATAATTCAATAAAAAATCAAATAAAATAATCAAAATAAGATATGGGCTCATGGCTGAAGCTAGGACACGTGGACAATGATGCAAGCTCAAATCAAGTGGAAAAGAATGGGGCCATTTGACAAAATTTGAAGTTTTGGGGATAGTTGACTTTTGGCAATTTTGCAAAAATTCCCAACTTCAACAATGCATAACTTCTTCCATTTTGAACTTTTGGAAGTGTTCTTGGACTTTTTAGAAAGCTTTAGATGTCGTATAACCAACCCTTTTTGTCTCATCGCATTTTGATATTCCATGCTCAAGTTATAAGCTTTGACAAAAAAGGTGTTTTTGTTGACTTTCAAAAATGACCTATAATGTCCAAATTTATAACTTCTTGTGAGTGCATTTTCTGATCTTGAGGTATCAATATGGATTGTATGAAATTGCATCCTATTCAAAATGAGCTTTTTATAGGTCATTTATCATAAAGTATGAGAAAGTTATGCTTGGTCAAAGTTGAGTTGACTTTTCCTACAAAACCCTAATTTAGCAACTTTTGAGTCTTGATGAATTTTGAGAAATCCTTGATGAATCATGATAAACCCTTGATCAAATAATGAAATATACTTCAAAATGAGAATGTTGACAAAAAATCTTGAAGTTTGACTGTTTATAGGTCACAGTTGATTTTTGCCCTAGCACAGTCGATTTTTGGACCCTTTGAGCAATTGACTGAGCAAACTTCCTTTGCAAGGATTGAAACTTGACATGGATGACCTTGAGAACATATTAGAACATTAGGGAGCACTTGAGGTCATTTGGATTCAAGGATCTTGATGCAACACAAAACCCTAATTTGAGGTTGACTGCCTTAGGAGATGACTTGTCTGACCCACTCTTGAGCAAATGTTGAGCTACTTGGAGATTTTTCTTGCAATGTTTTGAGAAATATGAGAGGGAAAATTTTGGGGTACAACAGGGATGAAGAGAATTCACACCTTTCCAGACCTTGCTTAGAATGTTTCCATTGGGGATTCCTGTTTTGTTGTTTGAGGAGAACTTCGTTGGGGAATGCTGATTTCGCTTTGAGAAGAAAATTCTATGGAGAGTGTTGATTTCCGTTTGGGGAAAAGAGTTTAGGAGTCTCAGTTGTCTGTTGCTCTACTGGAGAGTTATCTCTTGATGGAAGATAAAGGGAAGTTAGTTGTTATCTGGTCAAAATCCAGGCTTGGCAGCAATTTGTTGAGGATAATGAAGTTGATTGTTATCTGGTCGTATTCCAAGATTCGCAGCGACTTATTGGGGAAGATTAAATTAACTGTTATCTGGTCGTATTCCAGGCTTCGCAGAAAATTACTTGGGAGAGTGAAGTTAAGTTGTTATTTGGTCGGGTTCCAGGCTTCGCATCAGCTTACTAACATTAAAACTGTTATCTGGTCAGATTCAAGGTTTTAAAGCAAATTTCTGAGATGGATGAACTTTATTGTTATCTGGTCGAACTCTAGTCTTCACAATAACTTACTTGAAAGGATGAAGTTGAATTGATATCTGGTCGGGTCTAGGCTTTACAGTAACTTGCTTAAAAGGGTGAAGTTGAACTGATATCTGGTTGGGTCCAGGCTTCACAGTAACTTGTTGGGGATTGTAGAAGAGTCTACTGAGGAAGAGGGGTTGTGGTCCCTTGATTTGTAATAGTCTGAGAGGAAAATTCAAACTGGGGAATTTGTAGTTTGTTGGGGAGATAAACCCGATTTCCAATCTGCTGGAAAGGTGTTTTCTTTTGGCAGAAATCCTCTAGGATTCTTGAGCTCAACTTAGTTTGGGAGAAATCTTCAGAGATTGAAACTCTGGCTGGGGATCACCCTATGAAAAGGATTTTGTGAGGGATTTGTCACTGCCCCAAGTAGCAAGTATTGTAGTATTACCAGAAAAATGTTTGACGTTACGCAATCCTTTGTTGGGATTTATGTTTAATTCCCCAAATGATTTAGATACCGACCTGCCCCTGATATATTCAACATTTCTTGAGAGATTCCTTGGAATCTTGACTGGACTTCCCCAGATGTGTTGGACAGTGACACATCATTCCCCCTTACTTATAGGAGATCTGTCATTGGAAGTGGCTTCCAATTTGAAATGATTTTGTTTACTGAGAGAGTTTTTATTTGCTGGATATTCGTCGTGTGAATTTCTCCGCTATCAAACAAATAGCCATATGCAAACAAAGATATTCAAATAATGCAGAGTTTATGCGTGTCTTGAAGCTTTGAGAATGTAGTTTTAACAAATAAAAGAGTTTTGTAAGAATGTGAATTTAACTCAGGATTTAGAGTAAGCCTTACAATAGTCAGGATACCTTTTATAACAGTATGCTTTCGAACTAACCCATGCTTCAATCAGGACTTTTGAAGGATTGTAGCATGGTCTGGTTCACGGTTTAAGAAACAAAGGATAAGGCTCAAAGTGTATTTGTACCCGCCCGTTCTTCGTGACGTTCTTCTATCCTAAAACTCAGTTAATTGTGCGTTTGAATTCCAATTGAGTCTGGAATGACGTTTTGGTGATGGTTCAGACAAGTTAAGTTTATTGGAAGGCAGTCATTTTTGCAACATTTTTCATGTTGACCGAGGATTTGTAGTGTCCTATTTTTGATTTATTATCCGTAATCTTTGCCTGACTGTTCTCATTTTGAGATTACAGACAGCGGGATGCCCCAGTTTTTCTTAAGTCTCCTTCGTAGGTTTTGACTTAATGGACTTTTCTCTTAGAGAGATAATGACTGCCTATGTAATAGGGAACCACCGTCGTCTTTTGATTCAGAAGGACGTTTTTGATATCACTCGTTGTATACAAGGTGAAAGTTTGCGACTGAACACGCATTTAAAGTAACTGAGAAACTACCCTGCCCCAGGTTTTGATTAAAGGTATCAATTTGTGTAAAAAGGAAACTCCTACTTCTTTGGCTCGAATGGGTTGACTAGGGATTATCCTCCTTATAACTCCAATGTTTAGGAATTGAAAAATCGCATGTACATCGTCAGCAAGGTCTGTTCAAAAGCATACTGTATGAGATTATGGCATTGTTTTTCATCATCCTCCCTCTAAAGGCTTGCAACTTTTAAAACAAGAGTTAAATGTCACCAAAAGGAAGTAAAGCACAATTTAATTATAGTGAAAACGAATGGATTAATTCAAGACAAACATATGCAATGCATTGATGAAATAACAAAGTTTGACATAAATAAATGTTCGACCAATCAAAAGAAAATTACAACTTGAAAGTTCAAATGAACAAAAGCCTCTTTTTCTGAACTTGTCACTTTAGGTGGTGTGCCTTTGAAGGACAAGAGAAGAATTCAGTCTGACCATCTTGTGTGAACTCAAGCACTCCTTCGTCGATCAAATCTTGAATCTTATTTTTCAATGTCCAACAGCTATTCGTATCATGTTCGGGATTATTGGAATGGTATGCACATATTGCATCAGGATGATAGCTAGGAGCGCAAGTACTGGGATTTAGAGGAGGATCCCTTAACGTGACCAAGTTCAGCTTCAGTAAGTGTTGCAAGACCTGTGATATTGGTATGTCAAGTTTGGTAAACTTCCTATAGGGTGGGACCCGTTTACTCCGATTATCCTATCCTTGTTGACGAGGTGGTTGTTGGGCTCGTGACGTGGTAGAAAATTGGAAAGGTCTACTCTCCACCAAATCGGACGTTTGTCTCATGGGGGGCTGAGTAGTGACTTGATCCCTAATCTTGACCGTTTGTTTCATACGGTTGCAACCGTCTTGATAAAGTTTTTTGATGAGAGTCCTTATCTCTTCTTGTCCCCGAGCTAATTTTGGGATGAGAGTCATCTGGCCCACCAGTTGTCCCATCATTTAGACTTTCATTGTTGCCATTTCAGTTTGTAGTTGTTCCAACTGGCTATCCTTGTTGTCCTCAAGATTCCCCATGATCATGCCCTTAGTGAGGAGGGCCTTCACCTCTTCTTGCCCCCTGGATAGGTTAAAGAACATTTCCTGAAGTTGAGCATTTTGAGTCTGAACGTCTTTGAAAGTGTTCTCTAGAGCCATCTCTACTGAAATAAAAAGTAAGCAGATGAGAGACCTGTGTGGGAAAACATATTATGATAAGATGCATGGTATATGGATGTATGTTTCTGAGGATCTCACGGGGTAAACACAAGAAGATGTTATAAGTTGAATTTTGATCAACAGCTTTGATTGGAGAACTTCGTATTGTTGAATGTCCTTCTATGAGAATCAAGCTCACCATGTCAAGTGGGTCATAGACCTTAACTCAAGTTACCGTGCTTTGGTCTTTGACAGTGTTTGATTAGAGAATGAATCCTTTTTCCCCTTGATAGGCGTCTGATTCAACATGACCCTGCATCATAGACCCTTGAGATCCTTGAAATGGTTATTGAAAATTCTATAGTATGATATGATGTTATGTATAAGTAAGCAAATTAAGCAAGTTGTTATGTACAAATAGTCACACACACAAAGCAGACAATTCCTTAGGTTTAGGCTTGCATGGAGTTTGTAGGTAAGTACCCTCTTCAAGTTTAGTTGGCTCAACCTGTACTAGAAAGTAATTGAGTTCTAGGGGATCTCAATATCACTGATCTTTCTTCATCGGGCATTGTTTCAGCGCATGCCTCTTTAATGGCGACCGAAATATCCCGAAAGTCCGATCTCAATGAGCGTAGCATCGAGTATCAACCAACTTTGAACTGCACCAAATCCGGATATCTCACTACTTCCTAATGGCTAAGTTGTTCAATTAAGGTTCTAAGGTTAGTTAGTGCTTCATGACACCACACAGTGGCCCCGTATTCTCCTTGACCACTCAAGGGATACCGGTACCAACAAATGTGTCACACTAACGTAGCTATTGCTTAGACCATGTCGGTATACCCCACACAGTTTCCACAACTTATTGCTACTTACCTAAAAGGTGTCCCAGATCCGGGTGGAGAATCAAAACAAGCCCAAATAAGGAACCATAATGTAAAGCAATCAAGTCAAACAATGAAATCAAGTAAAGGGTGATATATCCCTAAGGTAACCCCACTTTTAAGTATATCCCCAACAGAGACGCCAGTTCTGTAACGCGGTGGGAGAACTGACTTAGGTGTTTTGTGTTTGATCGCAATTGTTGCGGATAGCAAGAGTCGCCATCGACTTTTCTTTTATCCAAAAGGAAAGGTTGAAAAGAACAGGAAAGACCTTTAGAGATGTTTTCTTGAGTTCAGGGGGTAGGTTATAAAAAGGGAAGGTATTAGCACCCTTTCCATCTGTAGTTATCTACGGGCTCTTAGTTGTTTTCTAGATCACTTACTTTTGTTTGAAAATGTGCTAGTGGTGTGGGTTTTGAAAGTATTTTGAAAATGTCTTTGTAATGGTTCTCTTTTCTATAAGAACGCGTACAAAGTGTTATTTGGAAAATAGTTCAAAGAAGTGTTTGTGGAATGTGTTTTTGAAAGTGATTTTGAAAAGGTGTCTTTGTAATGGTTCTCGTCTCTATAAGAACGCATACAAAGTGTTTGTCTTTTGAAAATGTTTCAAAATGAAAGTGTTGGTGTATAAAATGTTTTTTTGTTGTGAGCAAGTGAGCAACTAGGAGCATCCTACATACTCAAAAGGTCTTAAATATTATTTTCCTCCTCCTTTAGATGTTGCTATCTTACCATTGATTTGGTAAGAAGACCCATCATTGGATGTGAAGGGACGGGCATGGGACGTTTGTATAGTCATAGAAGGCAACCTATGGGACGTTTTAGTAATGTCATTTAGGGACTAGATCATTTACTGAAGGCAACGTTGAGGGTCATCGAGGGACTATGATCTTTTATCGAGGGTCTTTGCTAAAACACCCACATTCGAGGGACATGACTATTTTTCCGAGGCAACTAGTGGAATTACCCTAAGGGTGCATGTGTGTGGATAGTGTGTTTGATTGCATGCATTTAGTCTTTGATTAGGGGTTGTCTACTTGTTGTTTTTATCTTGCCATACATGCCTTATTTTACTAGCAATCATTCAAAAGTAATAAACTGTTGAAAGGTAAAATCCTACATTATTACAACCATATTGAATTGCATGAAAATATAAAGGCAAAAATAAAATAAAAGCAAGAAAAATGAAGGTCTTTTGATTGAGGAAGAAAACCCTTCGATTCTCCACTTTCTGGCTCTCTTTGATTTGGCCTATGGTGAGTGAGGTTGTGGCTTTCGATTGGGGTCTGGAGCCAGCATGTTGTGCCTTTCGACTGGGCCTAGAACCAGTGCAAGATGTACTCTACCTTTCTGCCTCCTTTGACTGGGGACTGAAAGCAGTGAGAGAGTGCCTTTCGTCTGGGCCTGGACTTAGTGCAGGCGTGCCTTTTGGCTGCCTCTTTCGTTTGACCTGGAGATTGGTGTAGAAGCCAGAAGCTTCATTTCCTACTTCATGTTTCCTGTTTCTTTCATTTGAACTCTTGAATAGCAACATGGCCTAAGGCCATGCTAGTATTGCCTTACAATCAGTTTAATACTTAATGCATGTTTAGGTAAACAAGAAGCAAAACAAAAGGTTTAGCTCTGAAAACATATTAAAAGGGTGGAAACGAAAAGAACAATGGTATGTACATGCTTGAAACGAAAGAAAATCTTATTTACATTTTATACAAGAAACGAAAAGTTCAAGGTTTGGAACAACTTACCTTGCTGGAGGCTGGAGGGTATGCAGGACCTTGAAGTGGTTTCCTTGAATGCTACTGGATTCAAAAAAAGAGACCAGAGACAGCATTTCTACTGTTTAATTCGAAGGAGAAAAAAATGAAATGTTTTTCTTGCTGGATTCGAAGGGTAACAAGGTGTAAGGATGCTTCAGATTCGAATGGGAAAAGTGTTTTGGATTTTTGGGTTTGTGTTTTTCACAAATGCTTAAGTGTTTGAGAACTTATGGTGTTTGAGAAATTTGAAGATTCTTTCCTCTGGCCAAAAAGTCCTCCTTTGAGCTTGCAAATGCTTCTCTATTTATAAATAAAAGAATGGATGTGTTGGAAGTAACCAGGATTGTATGATAACAAACCATAGTTTGTTTAAAAATGAAACAATTATTGTCCCTTTTCGTTGATTCCCAGTTTCCAGTACAAGTGGAGGCTACTGGCAGGAGATTTGACATATGCTTTTGGCATTGCCTGTGTTCAGACAAAAGTTAGATTGGAATCTAACTTTTTGATTAAAATACCTTTTATGAAGAAAAAAAAGGGTACGTAGCTTTTGTCATTTCATCCAAGAATGGTATTATCCAGTAGACAAAGCTTCGAACCTTTATTTAATATATCACAAACTTATGCAAAACTCTGATTATGTGAAGATTTGGAAGTAACACAGCCAGACAAGTGAGATTTGGAGGATAAGGCTATGAGATTTGCTCAATGTTCTTCAAACAAGCTTGCTTCGAATGGTTCAGATTGGATTCGAAGTATGATATTTTGAAGGAACTAATACTCCAATCGAAGCTTTACATGAACCTGGCTCTTGTCCAATTAAAGGCTTGCTCGCCAAAGGTCACATGACCAATGAAGGATGCATGCAGGAGGCCACTGCCTTGTGCCTACTGGCATGAAGGAAGTCCTGGATTTGTGGTGTCAAAGGAAAACATGTAAGGGGTCAATGGTGCAATCAAAGGACACTTTTCAGAAGGTTATTGCCTTCTAAATCGAAGGAAGCTTTCAGAAGATTATTGACTTTCTGAATCGAAGAAAGCCAACAGGAGGCCTTTACTTCCTGAATCGAAAGACGCTGTTTCAAAGGGAAACAAGACTCAGACAAAGCTTGTATGGAGATCATTCCCTTCTGAATCGAAGGAAGCTTTTCAGAAGGTCAATGCCATGTGCACCAAAATCCAGCTTATGAGGGGTCATTGGTGTAATCGAATCTTACATGCAAGAGGCCACTTTCTTTGTGGGCATTAGCATGAAGGGAAACCAATGCCTTGTAATACATGTAGGAGGCCAATGCTGAAGGTGGATTTGAAGGAGGCACAAAGGATGCTATTGTCTTATGAATCGAAGGAGGCATGAAGGAAGTCCTAGTCCAATCTAAGCAGTCTTGAAAGAGACTAAAGTCCAAACGAAACAAGGGAAATTGAATAAGGCCTGAAGAAGACCAAACTCCAATCAAAACCTTATGAATCGAAGTAAACTTGTTTTTTTTTCAATTTTGTCAAAAAGATTATTTTTATATGTTTTCCCCCTTTTAACAGTTTCCTTTTAATCTTGGTACTGGAAAATCCCCATGTACTTGTGCAAGCTTGGACCTTGAGAATCCTTGTGAGAATGGCCTTGAAAAATAAGAGGGAAAATTTTTTGGTACAACACCATTATATTACCAGAGATGAGAATCAGATGGCAGATGCTTTTGCCATTTTGTCTTCTATGTACCAAGTACATACTTGGAACAATGTACCTCAAATTACAATTTGATGTCTGGATAGGCTAGCTCATGTGTTTGCGGTGGAGGGAACGTCAGACAAAAAACCTTGGTATTGTGATATCATACCCGGTTGGTGCATCGAACAAAGATAGAAATACATTGAGAAGGTTGGCAGTATTTGGTCCTATCGTCCCCGAGCTTGGGATGTGTAGGTTTAGGTCATCTAACCCCACCATCCATGAACTCAGCATTGGCACACTCCGTAAGGATATGCTCGCAGGGAGTGGTCAGCAGGGTGTACTCGGTGAAACGTTCAGCTGGACCTCTGTGCTCGCGAGGATCGCAGGGTTCCTCGATTCCTGGTATCACGGGTGCTGTTGGCGGACTCCTTTTCTTCGTACCTGATGTAATTCTAGGCTTTATGGAGGAGTTCGTCCAATGATCTGGGAGACTCAATGTCGTCTGCCTTCTAGAAGTCGCTGCCCAAGAGAAGGCCCCTCTCGAGCAGGTACCTCGTTATGCGATCGGTAGTGGGGACTTGGATGGCCTCGCAGTTGAACCGCTCAATATATGCTCGGAGAGGTCCGTCGCTCCCCTGAATGATCACCTCGAGGGACGCCTCAGTCTTGGGGTGTCGTCGAGAGGCTGTGATGTTTTTGTAGAACTTGCTATTGAAGCTCTTCCATGAGGTGATAGACTCGGAGGCAAGGCTTTTGTACCAAGTCATGGTAGTTTTTCTCAAAGTTATAGGGAATAACCTGCACTTAATGGCACCCCCGACATTGTGGAAGTGGAACATTGTCTCGAAGCTGTCGAGGTGGTTGTCGGGGTCTGTAGCGCCATCGTAGATGTTTAAAGGTGGAGGTTTTTCCACCCCCTTGGGAATATGGGACTCCATAATAGCTTGGGATAACGGACTGTGGGGGTCGTCTTTGTCGCTTCGTTCCAGGGAACGAGACGGGGAATGGTCGAAATAGGGGTCTCTACGAAGGGGATAATTCCTTTCCCGAGTTCTCTTTGTTTCTTCCTTGCCCTTGTTCCTCTTATGAGGAGGGGATCGCCATTCTTTTCATGGTGGAGTGCGATCGCGCTTCTTAACGATTTCAGGTTGGGTCCTCTCCAGTCGAGGGCCCTGCTCAGTGTGATAAGGAGAGAAGTTGTGTGAGTCTTCTCGTTGGTGGCTCTACAGAGGAGATTGTGAATGGGTTTCACGTCATCATGGAGACGGGCATGCGTGAATCATGTCATTTGTGCCTCCTGGGGGAGCGTGGTCGGCGGGCATTCTCCAGCATTCTGAGGCGTTCACCCTGCGGGAAGATCATGTAATTGGTCTGATTAATCGCCATGAATAGGGCCTGGGTCGTAGGATCAGCATTGGCGGGCACGAGGATTTCCTGGTATGCCGCAGGTTCGTCGACGTGCTGATGAGGATTGTCGAGTGGATGTAGGAGGGTGGAGGAAGAAGCGATCCTCCCGTCCCTGTTGTCGTGCTCGAGAATGCCCATGTTGTTGTTGCCAATGTCGGCAAAGTGAACATTCTGGTCACCATTGTTGACATGATTGGCCATGATGATCAGGAGATTGAAAATGTTTTCTTTGGTCTTAAGTTAGGAAAAGACAAGGAAACAGTTAATTCCCACAGACGGTGCCATTAGTCGTACCTGATCAGAATGGATCGTCGATGGTCCACAAGCTTGAGTTGAACAGAAGTTGAAGCTGAAGTGGGGGGAGTACCTGTAAGATACTCTGATGTCAAAGTAAGGTTCAGAGAAAAATACAAGTAATGAAAGTGTGAAGAATAATGTACCTGGCTGTTTTATCCCAATTTTTGCCCCTA
This sequence comes from Vicia faba, assembly GCA_948472305.1. NCBI lineage: Eukaryota > Viridiplantae > Streptophyta > Magnoliopsida > Fabales > Fabaceae > Vicia > Vicia faba. The sequence continues at coordinate 243,458,063 of OX451735.1, forward strand.
AAATTTCTCATCATCTCACTTGTATCAATACAACAAGATCATACATTAAGGTTGGTTCTCCATATCTTCATTTTATCTTTAAGTTTTCCCTTAAGGGATCACCAAGCACCTTGAAGTGTGTATCTTGTATATGTGTTCTTTAAACTAACATCAAAATATGTATATATGTTTCTTTGAATGTTCATGTTGTAGGTAGGGATACAATTGAATTCATCTCACCATCTAACCTAGGGTTTTAGGGTTGGTTCTCAACCAAATGACTCTTCAATGGATTGCAAGAGTTTAAGTTTCAAGGATATGTTCATGATATCAAAGATTTGTGGTTCAAGGAGTTCTCTCACCTTACTTAGGTCAAAATTTCCTCAACATTGGTGTTGACATTCATCAAAGAGATAAGTTCATGTGCTTATTTCCATGTCTTCTTCAACAATATTCATTGAGACTTAAGTCCCTCTTTTAGTGTGCTTCAAGACAATATCATTTCAAGATCTATTAGGATTCATCATTATTTATCTTTCGAAGAAAGATCAAAATATTCAAGGTTGGTTCAACAAGTTTGACCTAATTGAGCAAATGCTTGATTCAGTGATCACAAGTGCATAACTCTCTCAATTTTCAACATTTTGAGTTGGTTCTTTTTTCTATAGATTTTTATCATCATCAACAATAATCTCTCTTCACATAACAAGATCCAATTGTGCAAGAAAAATCATCAAAAGTTGAAAGGGGTTTCAAGTCATTTTAACACTCTCTGAACTAAGGTTTGTTGACTTCCAAGGACCATATCTTGCTCTTTTTTTGATATTTTTGATTGGTTACAAAGCCATGATTCCTTTTAAAGGGTCCTTAACATGCTCTCTTCATAAATATAAGGCTAATTTTGAAGGAAAGATCACTAATAGTTGAGAAAGATTACAAGTCTCCTTGAAAGGCCTTTGAAATTTATGGTTTGACTTCAAATGATCATAACTTGGTCAATTTTTATCTCCTTAAGCCCATTATTTTTCCACAATAATATTTGATATGTCTAGTACAACTTTGTTTTTATGTGCAAGACTTTAGAATCCTTGGAAAATGGTTTAAGAATTGAAAAGATTATAGGTCTTTTGTGAATTCCCCCAAATTTGTTCATCATCTTCCAAAGACCATAACTCTTTCAATTTTTATGATTTTTGAATGATCTCAATTCCACACTTTAATTCAAGAGGTCTACTTCATGCCATCTTCAGATATCAAGATCAAATTTTGATTGAAAAGTCATGTAATTTTGAAGAACATTATATGTCATTTTGAGGTTCAACACTTAAAATTTTTCTAAGTACAAAAGATCCGTGTGTTTTTCACAAATTCAATTGGACATAACTTTCTGCTCAAGCATCCAAATGAAGTCTTTCTTGACACATTGTAAAGATTGTGACATGGTCTTTCAAATGCTTCAATAATCATGCCATAAAGCCTCTTGAGTTGGGTGCACCGTGGATTTAAAGTTGGCACCTTAAAAATGATTTTGTCAAAACATTCAGATTTTGATTTTCATAATGTGGCTTCTAAACACCAATTTTGTGTGTGTTTTCCCCTTAAACATGTTTAACAAATTTGCTAAGGCCGAATTAAGGATTGAAACACAAGAAATGGTTAAGTTTTGACAATTTGTAACTTGCAAGTCACACTTTTTTCATGATCAAAGTGTGCATAATTTTACTTGATTTCTTATCATTCACCCTCTCTCAGCATTGCACTCACTTCTCCTATAAATACAGACCCCATTTCAATCACTTTCGCAAGTTTGGACAGCCAAAATCACCCTGCCAAACTCTCTCTATAACTCATAATTTTGTAACTTTGAATTTGATTCTACAGCCTTTTTTAATCCAATTTCTTTGCTAATTATTTATCCTTGAACTTCACTGAAGCTAACAGAAGAAGGACCAAGCCTTGAAGTGTCCTAAATCGTGTTAGCAAATTCAAGTTTCAGAGCTCTGAATTTGAACTTCAACAGGTAGATTGCTCCATCAATTCTCTCAAAAAATTTTACTACAAGGAAGCTCTTATCACTCTGATACTCATCGCATCATTTGTTTTTAACTGGAAGTATGTTCGATCATGAATTTTCAAATCCCTATTCAACTTTTTCTTCTAGTTTTCTTCAAATCGACTGAGCTACAATTTATATAAATTTTTCACGAAGGTACCATTCAAATCGTCTTAAAGAGACGAGGCGAATGGCACCGGTCTGAGCTTTTAATTTTACAGTTTGTGAGACCTGCAATTCGCATGACTTGAGGTTAAAGATGACCAATATGTCATCTCTCAACCAATGACAAGGCGCCACTTGTTTTTTTAAAATTTGTTTTTTAATTAATTATCTAGTGGTTTATTCACTAATGTCTATGATATGCACAGCGCGCCATATCTCTTGGATTTGATTACTAATTTGTTTTGACGTTGATCAAATGGTCTACATTATTTTGGTTTTATTTTTATTTTCTGATTTTTATATTTTAATTGTTTTAAACTTCAAAATTTCATAAATTCATTTCAACTTTTAAATTTCTGGAAAAAATCTTAAAAATACTTTTGATTTTTATCTTTCTGATTTTTATTTTTTCACAATTTTATTTTGTTATTTGATATTTTTTTATAAATTTTCACATTATTTAACTTGTTTTAAATGATTAAAAAATGTTTCCTTGATTTTTAAATTTGGGAAAAATTATGGAAGGATTCAATGGCCTCTTGACAAATATTGGTGACCTCATTTTATTTTTACTTCTGATTTTACAATTTTGGTTTATTTTTCATATTTCTTTAAATTTTAAAAATAGTTTCTGACTTTAAAAAATTCCAAAACAAATTGTCAACACTTCTTAAATCATGTTTGACTTCTGACTATTTTTTAGGGTTTTTTATTTGGTATTTTAATATACTTTGTGTATTTTACCAATTATTTCTCTTATATTAACCATTTAAATATTGTTTATTAATTATTATTTTAATTATTTGTTTGTTCCTGATTTGGATGTTATTTTGGGACAAATTTCTCAACCTCATTGGATCTTGGGGGTTGATAGGTTGAAAAACCAAATCCACCAAAATGGATGAATGATGTTGATGATATTTGAAACCCTAATTTCATTTGATACATCCCCTCCCTCTTCATCTTATCTCTTTCTTACTTGTGCTACATATTATTGGAGAATAATCTACATATCATTTCTCTAATATGTGGTACATATATTGCTATTGATCGGTCTTAAAATAGGTGTGACTTCTACATAAGTCCACTTACGATTGCTTAACATAGCGCTAAATTTGTCCCGATTCGAAAAATGATCATTTGTGGCTCAAATATATGTTTACAAGCCCAAGTATGTTTAATTTGAAACCCTTGATTCAATAACTTTGAGATTCATTGTTATGAGGCTTTGATCTTATCAATTTTTTAATGAGCCTTCATAAACTTTGGTCTAAGTGAATCATTTAAACATTATTGATCATATGTTGTCACCTCGAGAACTTGAAATCGATGATATACTTGACAAAAAGCAAATGAAATTTGTTGCTGAGAAACTTTGATTTTATCAATCTTCTAGTGAGTTTTTAAATGCAAGTTTCAATATAGTCATTCAACTAACCTTTAACTTCTAATTCACTAATAATTTACTTTACTTTGTGCTTTTACTTTATGCCCTTTTATTTCATGCCTTTACTTTTATGCACCATTTACTTTAGCATTCACATTTGATGCTATTTTCATCTTTGCTCACTTGAGAATTTATCTTTATGTCATTTTTTTTATTTTTTCAAACTTGGGCTTTTATTTTCTTTTTGAAGATACTTAATAATCAAATTGAACAATAAAATACTTTAAGGTTACTTGGACTATTTGGTTACTATCCTTGGCATTATGGAGTTGTGGATCTCTCGGACTTATGATTAGAAGCCTTGGTTATCCTTGGGACCTTGTGACTTTGTTGTTATTTTATCTAGAGTTCTTGGGGTTTACCCAAATACATTGGATTGATTTTCTTTGTGTGCGGGTTATTTTGATTATATGCTTTATCCGTGATTGAGAATTCTTCTGTAGACAGTCGTTACTCTGTCCAATTTTTATGAAGACTCAATACATTAGAAGCTTGGTATTCTTAAGAGGTTTAGTATATTTTCTTACTTGGTTTTAATCCAAAGTATGATAATTCTACATTGACTTCATATGTCAAGTATTGGCTTCTAGTTGGTTAGACGGTTCTTTCCCTTAGCTTTTATTTTATGCTTTAGGATAGTCCCTTCATCTCCTCCTATCTTCTTTAATTTCAAAAATCTTCTCCCTCCTTTTCAAAACTCTTCTTGTTTTTTAACTTGAAACGCTTTCATAATAAATTTGGACTTAGGTCCATTGCATTTTCAAAAATCTTTTCTTAATTAAACTTTGACCAACTTAATCATACTTTGACATTTTTTGTGAGAAGACTAAAAGTCAATCAACCTCATTCAAACCATTTTTCCACTTTAACTTTTTACTTTAAACTTTTCTTAAAAGATTAGACTCTTGTCAATCCTTGTAGTGATGCGAGCTACTATACTTCTACTATATATAGTGAAGTGAGATATTTTCCACTTGAGTGTTGAGTGAGAATTTGTTGATTTTAAAATCCAAGCTATATCCTTTATTTTGAGATGATGCAAATTCTCCTTTCTCATAATTGTGGGTAGTAAGTATGTTTTCCACTCGGATATGATGATGATGTCTCGTCTCTTAAAATTAGCTAACACACTTGTGTTTTAAAACTTTTAAAGGTGAACTACGAGTATCCTGATCCCCTATTGCACAGAAGGTGGTACCTAGGCACTAAAGGTTCACAACCGCGGCGGACGCAAAAATTATAAAAAATACTTCTTTTCTAATCTCCACCATATATTTTTGTATACAACATTTATAGCCAAAATACACAAATTTTCAAAGAGGTTCCTACGGAGTACCGTAGATGTTTAGGGTACTAATACCTTCCCTTTGCATAACCAACCCCTGTACCTAGATTATCTCCCCCTCTCTTTTAGGTTATTCTCTCTTTTCTCATTCCTTTAGAAACAATAAGCGTGATGGCGATATTTTCATTTAATTTGTGCGAGTCAAGTCAATCCAATGGCTTAGTCTCAACCTTTCTACCGCTACACTGACCCTATAGTAAAAGAGGGTATTTATAGCTCTCGGCGCTGAGCCAAGACCTTCATTATGGGCTGAGGATCCAGGCCAACAACGAACAACTGTCAGGACTCACGTGTGTGAAGTGGAGCAGCGTGTGCCCACAATCTTGGTTCAACTGTCCCGTCTTCTTCAGATAGTGAAAGATCAGTTCTTCATGGAGAGCAAGATGTCCTATGATAATCGGAGGGCAGTTAGCCACATAATCATGGAGAGGTACGTGGAGAATATTCCCCAACGGCTATGAGTTGGGCCATATTGTTGGACCTTCTCTAAGGGACCGTTGGTCTGGGCCACGCCCCTTCAGTGAGCCAAACGCGGGCTCATTCCAAAACAATTATATAAAAGATAATATGATCACAAATTTTCTTAAGGAAGCTCTTTTATATCATTTCACATTTATTAGTTAGTGTAACTGCTTATTTTTCAAACACTCAAAGTAACTTTCAACTATCAATAATCAACTATGAATTATTATTAATCAGTTATAAGTTATTAATAAACAAACAAATATTCAATCATCAATCTATATAATATATTAAATTTAATGCATAGAATATTGTAGCAAGACATCATCAGTGATACTTAACACATCAATTATAACTCTAAAATTTATCACATCATCCTATAGTTATATGTGGCGCATCTCAAAACTCATTTTTACTTTTTAAAATTTCAAATACAATACTTCTTCAAATTAAAGGTCACGGGTTCGAACCCTCACAAAGACGAAACAACATCTCATTTTGAACAAATTGGTCTAACAAACCAATTATTACTCCAATTATGTATATTTCCTTAAATTAAAAATATTCTCTCATATTTCTAAAATAAAAGTGATGTGGAAATTCAAACCCAACAAAAAAAAAATTATTCTTCTGACATTATAGCAATAAAAGCAACACTTGAAATAAATATTTTTAATTTTAAAGTAGTTCTTACATAATTATCAAATATAAGTCACTTTAAACTTATTTAAATACATAATATAGTATACAATAATCTTTTACGGTGTCTATAAACTTTAATACTATATTTTTTTTATATAATATCAAATAATAAACTAATGACAAATAACAAAATACCATCCAAAAGAGATGAGAGCATTCAAAGACAATAAAATATTTTTTATTTTTCTGAAATGTAATTATAGCAATAAAAATAACACCTTAAACAAATGTTTTTTATTTTCCTAAAGTATAGTTATAGCAATAAAAGTAAAACCTAAAACAAATGTTTTTGACCAATCGTTAGTTGGTCCAGTGGTGATTGGCGTTGGACTTAGTATAGAGAATCACGGTTCGATCTTTCACAGCTGCGGTCGGGAGGGGGACTGGACTATATCACACAACTTTCAAAGATAAATTATTCTGAGTTGATCTTTAATTATAAAATAATATGCAACAATCTTTTACCGTGTCTATATACTTTATCATTATACTTTTTATATAATATAAAATAATAAACTAAAGACAAACAACAATATTTTTAATTTCTCGTATATGAGAATATAAAATTGTTTTCAAAGTGAATTATAGTTTACTATTTTGTTTTATAATAATGACCATAGAGAGTATAGTATCGAACAACTTCGAAAATGTCTAAAAAAAGAACACTCATAATATACTAAATCTAATGCATCGAATGTTGTAACAACATGTCATCAATTATAATCCTAAAATTTGTCACATCATACCATAGTTCTATGTGTCACATCCTAAAATTTATTTGCACTTTTCAAAATGTCAAATACAATTCTTCTACAAATTAGAGGCCACGGGTGAAATAAAACATTATTTTTGACAAAATGGTCTAACAAGTCGATCATTATTCAAACTTTGTATATTCCCTTACATTAAGAATATTCTCGCAAATTTCAAAAACAAAATTGATGTGGAAATCCAAACCCAATAAGATATTTTTTGTTTTCATGAAATTATAGCAATAAAAATAACACTTGAAATAAATATTTTTAACCTTAAAGTAGTTTTTACCCAATTTTCAAATATAAGTCACTTTAAACTGATCTTTAAAAATAATATAGTATACAATAATCTTTTACGATGTCTTTATACTTTACTACTATATTTTTCGAGTTGAGATCCTCTCTATTTCTTCAAAGAAATGAAGGGTGTCATTTCCAAAGTTTGCATTGTATAAATATCAAAGTATACAAAATATATGTCACACTTTTAAATAATATAAATGCATTATATCCAAAAACTCCATATTTTTCATATAATATCAAATAACAAACTAATGACTTTTGGATGCAAGTGTGAGGTGTTAAAGTCCCACATTGCCTATGAATGAATGAAATGTTAGATTTATAAGAGAGAGAATCCATTTACGTAACACCTTAGGATTTTGGATTGAGATGTGGCGTTTCCCTCTCTTGTGGTCCTGGAGCATTGGTCCCATTGATGCAAGTGGTGGTGGCTTCTCGAACACTCTTCCATCAAGACACTTTTACTTTATATGTCCAAGCTTTCTATATTTTATACTTTTTCTTCTTTATAAATGCTAAACTGGCAGACTATCCTCACCATAATTCTTGGGATTTTCCTGAGCCTTGAAAAAATCTTTTTCCTTTTCTAGAAAGCAAGATTAAAGATATTGGTTTTATGCCTCATGGAGCAATGGCCAACTTATCTGGCCCTTCACCACACATGAATCTATGTCTCTCAAGGATGCTTTAAGTAGAATAGTACTCCTAAGCTCGACTGGGAGCCCTGATATTTTTCATCCTCAAAATCTCTGCTTGATTAGAGAATCATGCACCATAAACTGCCAACAGATGATCAATTTCAAAGAATAGGCATCTCTATGTCCTCAATGTGCTCTCTTAGCAGAACTGAGCTAGACACGATTCAACATTTGTTCTTTGACTGTACTATTGCCATTAAGCTCTGGAAGTGGATAGTCTTTGGGGTTTTTGCAATAAGACAAAATCTCAGTGCTCGATTACAGTTAAAGTTGCTATAGTTTTTTATCAACATTTGGGCTGCTCGAAATGCTAGCAGAATTAAGGATCAAAGCATCAGCCTCACTAGTATTAAGAAGGTTATTTGGTGCCCCTCATTTGGATAGGATAAAGTGAAATGTAGATGATGCTTTCATTACTATCCCTCCTGCTGGTGGTTCAGGTGGTATTTTTAGAGACAACAAAGACATGTTTCTTCTAGCATTCGTTAGTGAGTTCTAGGCTGTTTTCAATTGTATGCCAAAGGCTGGTTTAAACTATGAGTTGAATCAAACTCCCTTATGGTGGGCAATATGTTTTTTCTTCATCTAATTTTAATTTAGTTCCTTAGTAGCTTAGAGCTAGATGACATAATTGCTTTAGGCTTATTTTGAACATAACATTTATAATTACTCACATTTTTAGAGAACAAAATAGTAATGTAGATTTTCTTGCTAACATATGCCTCACATCTACTGCCTTCACTTACTTTGACACCCTACCTTTAAACATTCATCAAAATTTTGTAACAAATAGGTTAGACTCTTTTCTTTTTAAGTTTGATTTTCATCAAGATCTTGGCCTAATCCCCTTCCTCCTTTTTGTGGATCAATTTTTTTTTAATATATTATAAATTTTTTTATTTTTAAAACTACTTCAATCTATTTATTTGTTAGAGAAAGCGAGACAATCATATGATGCGTGTCTCATATATTGCCTGCAATTACACACAATCACATGAATTTTGTGAGAGCTGAGTCTTGTTTTTGAAAGGAGAGAGAAGATAAATTTTCAAACTTAAAAAATTGGTTGGGTTAATTTTGTGAGTAAACTGCAGTAACTGCATAAAAAACCAACTTCAGTGAATCTTAATCCGTGACACATAACACCACAAAAAAGCTATACCTGTGTCTCTTTTATCTGATTGTTTTCTCAGTTGAACTACGGCGGAGGGATTAAACAGTGAAACTCCCATCCAATCTTGAAATAAATTTACAACATCAGTGTAGTTAAATTAAGCTGCCACCTTAAAGTTGAAGAAAAAAAAGCTAACATGTGGAAATGGAAAAATAATCAATTACACGTTCGTCAAACGAATGGATTATGGCAAGATTAAGCCATAAATTATTCCATAGTATTTTTTATCACTAATCCTTTCTACTAAGAATCAGAGCCCTTTGCAATGCAAGGTAAAACAGATCAGAGTCATCAGACAAACTAAGCGGATTCCTTTGCCAGGATGTAGTCCACAGCTTCTTCCACGGTGTCAACAACCTGCAGAAGCGAAGTTGTATTATAAATTTATAATAACCATCCATTGGTAAACATTGCAACACTTTGTCATTATTTTACCAGATCTGCCGGAAATTTGTCATGATTTTCCTTCCCCTTGAAAACACCAGTTCTCGTGAGAATAGAAAACCAAGGATGCCCAGTCTGAAATGCAGTATTTTCGTCAGAAGCATTTTGCAAACAAATAATTGTACCTAATACCATAATACTTGTGAATTCCAAATTCAATAGACATACCTGTCGTGCACCTCGGATGTCCACTGCAGGATTATCTCCAACCATGTAAAGTGTTTGAAAATGTTGAGTGTTTTTATGATTTATGTCGTTGAAATCTTCATAGACTTGGGGCACATGTTGCTGTAACACAGTTGCTGCATTCTTGAATACAGATGGATGTGGTTTGCCAAAACTTGTGTACTCTAGGGAATGAGAATGAGTCCTGCAGATAGAGGGTTTCACAGTCATAGGTGAATGTTTTTGAAAGCCTAAATATGAATTGAATCAGCACATATATGGTGACATGTCGAGATATAGGATTGTAGAGGCCATACTCATATAAGCAATCTTACCTATTGAAGATGGATTCTAATGCAATCCGGAAAGCTCCCATGCCCAAACGTTCAGAAGGAAATTTAGTCTACCTTTTGTAGAACCTTGTTAGTGAGTATAGTAATATAATATTTTAAATGGGATTCATGTGATAAGTAAGTCTTATCTGTAGCAAACATCAACCAACCTGGTACTCAAGGTCATCATTTGCAAAATATAATTGCGGTTGCATTCCAACATTTCTTCCAGGAAGTCCTCCAGTTTTCAAGATGTCACAGAGAACCTGAATAAAAAGTCTTGGTCAGTTCATAGATCCATCGATTTGATTCATAAAACAAAAATATAAGAACTTTTAGAAACCAGCAAGAAGTGGAGAATGTTGTTATTTATTCTCAGCTTTTAGACACACAAGCCAAATTAAAATTCAAATATGATTAAAGTTAATCTAGTAAAGTGAATAGCAGCTTGAAAGTCTCAAACGTCAAAATAAGTTAGATGCTACTCTTCATTTTGGTTCCTTGTAGAATATTGTGCCGTTTCCTTTTCCCCATGTCTCTTCTCTCAATTTTCTTTTCCATATCTATATCATTTCATTTCTTATGGTCAAGCTATGAGTGAAGACAAAGTCATGGACCACTTATAGCCCAAACACAAACTACTTAATTACTTTCACAAGGAAATGCCTTTTGTACAAGACTCGGTGTCTAATATACATAAACCTCAACATAATTTAGTCTCAACATAATTTAGTCTAACACACGCTCATTTTGCACTATCAAACATTCCTAGGGGATGATGGCTTTGAGCCCTAAAGCCACCCAGTAGTTAACAAAAAAGCCATAAGCAGTTATGTTCCCTCTCAAGAGAGAGACCAAGTGCATTAATAATCTTATTGTTTTGCGTCATTTTATGTACAAATCATGTTGTGAGAAAGAAATAGCTGCACAATGATTTAGTTTCCCATAAACTTTTCAATGCTAATTTTAAAATCTGTTTTAATCATACCATTACTTTCAAACTTGTGATCAAGATTGCCAAACATGGTACTCTATGCAGATCAGACCAGATCAGAAAGAGCATAATAAGTTTAAACTCAAAGGACAAATTGACAAACCACAATGAATTTGTTCATGTTTAAGTGCTACATCGACGAGGCTAATACTTTGTGCACTATGGAGTCTTATCATTCGGTTGGAGCCTTTTGGATTTTATAAAAACACTAAACACAGCTTATATGTTAGGCAAGTCTAGTGAAAAATGACCATTATGTTGTAGACTTGATCCCTCTAAATCATAACTCAGTGTGAGCCTACCTGAGTTTACACATAAACAATTTTCTAAGCGAGTTAGCTTAATTTTGATACCTAGAGTTGTTCGCAAACTCGTAGTTTCATGAAAGTTTGACAACCATGCATACAAAAAAGCCATAGAAAATTTGATCCTCAATTTCCCTCAAAATATGCAGGAGAGGAAAAGGAAAGTCAATTGATGTGGAACAGTCATATAAGATTGTTGTAATCCTTTACCTGTATGTCCCTGCTCCAATCAACAGGATCACTAACTACGAATGCTGCTTGAACCCTTTCAGAGAAGACATCAATTCGCAAACCATTCTTGTCAAACTTTGGATTCTGAGGAGCAGCCAGCTTGGTTGTCCATTTCTTGTATGGTGCTAATGGATCAATGTTTTCAAAGCGCGATGCATATTCATCAATTGAGATAACATTTCTGAACATAAAAAACAAGAAGAACAAAACAAGACATTGGAAATAACAGTAGATTGATTGCTAAATAAAACCATGAAATATCAGACAAGACAATATCTTAAAACCTTACTTAAAACCATATTCAGACATCACTGAAGCTGGTTCCCCTTTTCCCACAGCAACAACGAGTTCATGCTCAAATCTGTAAACTAAAATTCTATATGATAAATATAACCCAACAGAATAACTGTTGGTTTCAGCATATAACCATATACAGCCAGTTCAGATAAGAAGCACACATATACCTATCAACCAATTGTCTAAATGGTGAATGGCCCTGCAAAACCTGCATAACGATCACATTCAATTCAGGGAAGAACCTCAGTAATTTCACGACAACAACGCGAAAAAGTATTCCCTAGTTGTGACGTTTTAGATAAACATGCCTGCAGGAAAAAAACAGAAAACTAAACCACATGTATTGCATATACTAGATACATTACTTATCAACAGGGGAAGAGAAAGAATCATCACTTACTATATATTACAACTGCACATTTCCAAAATCAATAATTTTAAATTATACTAAGAGCATATTCAATAGAAAAATTTAGAGAAATTTATTTTGTATTGCATAGTCACCACCACCTACCAAGTGGCCCCTAATATGCGACATCATACTTAAACAACTCATCCACATTCTGTTCCAATAGTTTAATTTTTAAATAATCTTTAAGCAATTAATTTATAATAGTTTAATTTTCATGTTTTCTTCAATGTGTTCTTTCTTTGTGTATGTTTGGATTCACGGTTGGACCACTTATAATTGATTCTGGAGGTGTAGAATTGATTTTGACATGTTTGGTTACTCTCGAGTAGAACTGCTTTTGCTTTTTAGAATTGATTCTACTTAAAGTTAAGATTTGTAGTGTGTGTCTGGATTAGCCGTGGACAAAATTGATTTTGACAGAAGCTATAAATTTTATCTTCAAGTTGAATCAATTCTGGAGGGAGAATCAATTCTACTTTAGAATAACCGAACACCTCAAAATCACTCCTGAATCAATTCTACACCTTTAGAATTGCTTTTGGCTCTTCTAAAAGCCAATCCAAACATGTTCTGAATCAATTTTTCCACGGCATAATAGGATAAAGCATAACACTTCCAACATACCTGAGAAGGTGAGACGCTTAAACCCAAGAGTTGACTAAGCTGAGAGGCTCTTTTAGCTTCAGGAATACCACCACCTTTGTAAAAGATAAAATCAAAATAACCACTGCATCATTTCCAAGCAAAATATTCACCTAAGCTAATGCTGGCTATACCAATGAGTAATTGATTGAATTTGAACCATATTGATGGAAATAGGAAAAATTTGATAAATAATTGTATCTATCTAAACCTAATGGCACCAAATGCGAGATTTCAGAAGAGAACTAACCATTGGTAAGGAAAACGTAAGGGATCTTCATTCTACCTAACAAAATAAACAGATCAATAAATTTACGATTGTAAATAGGAAATAGCGAAAATTGATAGAGTTTTTTCTTGTTTGCCTTGTGTGTCGTATAGTTTTCTCAAAGCTGCCGGAGAGCCACCGACGGGAGTGTTACCGAGGAGAATGACGCCGTCGATGTCGAAAGCAATGCCGAATGATGGCCTGCTAAACCGTTCGGATTTGTGAGAAAAAGAGCGGAGAAGTATGTGAGAAAAGGCGGTGTGGTTTTTGGATTGGGTCCGTTGTCGCCATGCTTTGGTTAAGAGACGGAAGCTCATTGTTTGATCGGAATCAACTCAGTGCTAACCGTCGAATGTCGATAGCAAAAGTTTGTTGCTCTGTTCCTAGACCAGATGTCTCAAACGGGCTGGTTCACCAAACATTTTCGAATTCATTTTATATTTTTACTTTAATTTCTCCATCGATAACCTAAAGCACTGCATATTTTTATTCTAGAATAATAGTCATTTTATCCATGTTAAATATAGCAAATCCCAAAAATTTAAAAAAAAATATATAGATTTTATCTTTGTAATTTGAAAATTCATTTGTTTCAGTCTTTTATTGGATTTGATCACTTAAAATATTGATGTGGAATTGACATGTAGATATTTTTTGTTAAAATGAGTAATATGTGACTTTATTTTTATTTATTTATTTATTTACAATGTTAAATAATGTAGATTAAATTGCTAATTAGATTATCTTCTTCTTCGTATTGAACAACATCTAGATCTAGGGTTTCAACACGACTTCTTCATCTGTCATCCGTAATTTTCACATATGGTAGGAAGCGCAAGTTCAAGGATCAAATTCATTGGAAGAAAAGCTCCAATTTAAGGGCACTGGCTCCCTATGAGAGTCTTTGTTTCAAAATCGAGCTCAAATCTAAGAAGAAGATATTGGAAGTGTAGAAATTGGGGGGTTTGTTCAAATTTGTTCATATCCCTTGTTCATACCTGATTTAATAGTGTTGTATCTTAATAGTTTTCTACATTTCGTTTTTGTTTAATCTTCATACGTTTCATTTATTTTCCAGAACGATGATGATTGTTATCTATTTTACTAGGACGATGAGCGTGAATGTGACAATCGTAATGAACAAAGGTATGATTGAGGTTGCACTGAAAGTGAGAAGATGATGGAAGTTATGAGAAATTATGGAGTAGAGTTTGGGAAGAATTTTGTGCATGAGTTTGGGAAGACAATGAACAAGAAGAAGATTGAGAGAACTGGAAATGAAGTCTGCAAATGATCAGAAGACCATTAAAGCCCTCACTTACCTTCTTATTGCATCTTGGATTTTTTTTGCTATTATGTTTAGTATGTAGAATATATTGTACACACGTAGAAATAATTATGTTGTGGAAAAAATATGTGTTGTACTCTTTGTGTCGCTAAATATGAATGGAATTGGGATCCATATCCTTGCTCATATAATTGGTATAATTGGTAATAACTTCTCATAATCGGTAAACATACATTGTCAGTAACCATTGGAATGCACATGTAAACATATATTTGGTAAATATACATTGTCAATAACCATTGTATTGGACCTGTTATACAAAATACCATCTAAATATGAATGGAATTAGGATCCATATCCTTGCTCATATAATTGGTAAATATACATTGTCAATAACCATTGTATTGGACCTGTTATACAAAATACCATATTCAAGTACATTCAAAATACCGACTTAAGATACAGTCAAAATAATGTTATATGTTTTACTAAACATTGTACTGTCATACAAAATACCAACTTAAAGTACAATCAAAATACCATAAAACATTACATTCAAGATAAAAAAGGCTAAACTATCTTCATTTCTTCTTAGAGCCCACTTGCTTTTTCTTCTTCTTTTTTGGAGACTTGTTTGTAGGTGTTGGATTCACTATCTAAGATGCCTGAGTTTCTTGGTATTCAGCTTTGATTGAGGCCACCATTGTTTCAACTTGTGCATCAATTTCACCATTAAAATAGTCCACTGCAGGATCAACAACTACCTCATTTGCATTGGCAGCTTGTTGGTCATCTGCATTGGCAGCCTGTTGGTCATTTTTAGGGGCAACAACATTGCTTGTTTCAGGCACTTTCCTTGGTGCCTTTCTCTAAGACATCAAAAACATAAACAACATGTCACACATAAAACTTAAACAACAATACACAAGTCAAACATAAACAAATAATGTACACACCTTTCTCTTTAAAGCAACAAGGTTTTGTTCTGTACTCTGACATTTTCTTGGGTTATGTCTAATATTGTCACACTTAGTACACCTATAATCAACATCAGGCCTTCTCATCCTAGATATATTTTCATCATGTTCTATAATCGTAAGTTTCCTTGGTCTACCTGGACCTTTCTTAAGTGTAGGTGGAAGCATATCCTCAATATCAATATTAGGCCACACATCCATTACATTGGTGGGACTCACACTATATGAGTAGCACTTAGTATATGTTTCCCTACTGTAACATTCTGTTGGCTGAAGATTTTGATACTATAATTTGAAATATGGTTGAGTTTGGTTTGAATAAAGCAGATTTGATGATTCGGAATGGAAGAGAATGCTTGTTTCAAATGGAAATATTAGAGTTCAAGGTTTCGAATGATAAATTGTGGAGTGTGAGTCCAAAGCCTTGTTCGAAATAATCATAAGAGGATATTTATGAAGGTCATTTTTGGAAATAACCTATGAACAAACTCGAAACGAAAAGTTCCAAAAACATTTGAAATTCAAACGTAAGAGGGATATTGGAAATTCAAATACGCAAGCGCAAGAGTGTTCGAAGACGCGTGGAGGCTAGAGGGAAGCGATGCTCTGCATGCTTCGAACGTGGCAGATTCTGATAGCAAGACCGTTATGGTCGAATAGTATAAATAGAAGTCTTATTGTTAGGAATTGGTGTCATATATGTTGTACAAATTCAATAAACATTCAAAATACCGCATGGATAGGGAAACGAATGCTCGAAAGATGTACGTATGATAACACCAGCATTTACAATTCAATGAAAACTCTTTACATTTTCCAATTTTATCTTTCACTTTCGTTTCATTTGTGTTTCAAGCAATTTTATGTTTATGCCTTTACATTAATACCTTTGTACTCGAAGTCATTTATTCCTTTCTGCATTTAAATGTTTTTCTTATGGTCGAAACCTCCAAACATTTAGTAACTTTTACATCCACTCATTTAATCCTGCCATTTATCCAATTTCAAGTCTTTAAACTTTTCTCATAAATATTCCTAATACCATATAGAAGTTATCCTTCGAACCATTCAGTATAGTAATCGAAGCGAATTGGATATCTTTGGAACAACTCTAATTCGAAATCCTAAATACAGATGTCAGTTTTACAATTAGACTTAGCCAAACAACTATGTTCCATAGGATCAATCTAGTCGATCCTGTAAGTTACCAAAGAGATTGAATAACAGTAATTAAGTTTATTTGATAGTTTGGAAGACTAGCGGTTGTTCACCAGAAATCACTGTGAACAAATTGGCACACCCGGTGGGACCAGTTGTTAAGTAAGTTGAAAGTGAAGATTTTTTAGGATATAATCTTGTTGCGTAAGTTCTTTTCTGGATATCGATTTCGCTGTTATATGAACCTTATAAGTGGTAAAACAACTAATAGTAACCAACCTTTACCCAGAAGAAAACGTAGTAGTGGGATGTCTAATTCAAATAATCAACAAGGGGAACAAAATATCCCACATGGAACAGGCACCAATGCGTCTGTTTCAACAGGGACGTCTAACGCGATCCCCACGAACGCACAGTCTGTTGCATCTTCTACCAGTAGTGTGGCCACAAATGGAGCAGGTGGCATGACAACCAACGGTTCGACCCTAGGAAATACAGGGACCACTGGTTATCTTGCGGGATTTGTCCCACCATCAGGGACACAAACCCATTTCGCCACCCCACTAACTAGACCACCCGGTTTCGATAGTAACAGACACATAAATCCCTCTTATGGGATGCCAACATCTTTTATGGCAGGTTTACACAATTCCACATCAAATTC
The DNA here is from genome assembly GCA_948472305.1 of Vicia faba. NCBI lineage: Eukaryota > Viridiplantae > Streptophyta > Magnoliopsida > Fabales > Fabaceae > Vicia > Vicia faba. The sequence goes on from OX451735.1 coordinate 243,475,323, forward strand.
GTCACCACAATTTGGATCCGGATCTGGGGCCAACCAGTTTATGACAAATACCCAAGGTTCAGTGGGTCACAATACATTGCCTATCTTAACCACAGAAAATCAGATGGCCTTTAGACAATTAATGGATGATAGTAACCATAATATGATAGGAGTGTTAGCACAGACTATGCAAGAAATCTTTGTCCCAATAGTACAAAATGTAACTGTGACAAACAGAGAAAACACGGACAACATGAGTCGAATAGCATATTTTTTCGCTCCGCCAGAAAGGCGTAGGCAGAATCAGGTGGGGGTTCGAGCGAACATACCCATCATAGAACAAATTACTGATGACCCACCCTATAGACCAGCTAGAGAGGGGGTTAACTTGGGGGCAAGGGCACAAAGGTTAGAAGCCCCAGTGATTCGAGACCCACAAAGGGGAATTATAGAACCAGGGGCAAGGGTCGAAAGGTTAGAAGTCCCAGAGTTTCGAGAAGAACAACCTAGAGGAGTTGTCATGGTGGGACGACACCAAGATGCTGATGAAGTCGTTCATAGAATTCGAAATGACAACATCTTGGCAGAAAATAATTTAACCACCATGATAGAAAGGATTATGGCTCAAAACGGTCTCAATACAGGTATTAGAAGGCCAAACTATTCCTCTCCCATAATAGATTATGTGATGCACAATGATTTACCAAGGGGATATAAAGTCCCTAAATTTACAAAGTTCGCTGGAGACACCAATGAATCAACAGTCAAACACATAGCCAGGTATCTAACCGAAGCAGGAGATATAGCAAATAATGAAGACCTTAGGATTAAATATTTCCCAAGTTCCCTAACTAAGAACGCTTTCACATGGTTCACCACTTTGCCTCCTGGGTCCATAGATACTTGGGCTCTGTTGGAGAGGTTATTTCATGAATAATTCTACATGGGACAATCTAAAATAAGCCTGAAAGAGTTAGCCAGTGTCAAGAGGAAGTTTACTGAACCCATAGATGATTATCTGAATAGGTTCAGACTCTTGAAGTCTAGATGTTTCACAATAGTTCCCGAACATGAGTTAGTCGAAATGGCTGCTGGTGGCCTAGACTACTCCATTCGAAAGAAATTAGATACACAACACTTGAGGGATATGGCCCAACTAGCAGACAGGGTTCGACAAGTCGAAAGACTAAAAGCCAAGAAGGCCAGAGTTTTTAAAAATAACAAGAAAGAAAGGGTCTCCTATATCGGAACTGAGGAAGCAGAAGATTACCCTGAATTCGAAGAGGTCGAAATTGATCTCGCTAAATTGAAACAGGCTCCCCCTTATTCCTGTAAATTACTAGTTCCCACAAAAGGGAAAGAAATTATTGAAAATGAGAAAAGTGACAAGTTCCCAAAGAAGGTTTATACCTTCGACGTAACAAAATGTGATGAAATTTTTGATTTGCTTGTCAAAGATGGCCAACTAATAGTGCCATCAAATGTCAAATTACCACCTTTAGATCAAAGAAAGAAAAGAGGATTTTGTAAGTATCACAGTTTCTTAGGCCACAAAACCTCACAATGTTTTCTTTTCAGGGATCTGATTCAGAATGCAATCAAGGATGGTAGACTAAGGTTCGCTGACAAGCCAAAGATGAAGGTGGATGATGACCCTTTAGATGTTGCTGACACCAACTACTCTGAACCTGCATACATTGGAGAGATAAACATGGTTGGAGTAGGTGAAGGTGACGCTCCATCAGATAAGGAAAACACCGAAGATGAGAATTGCGTGTTAGTGGAGGTCGAAAAGGAAGTTACTGAGGACTTCCATAAGGAACAAGAGGCTTCGATCGAAGCAGTTCCTTTGATTGCTTCGAAAGAGATCCAGGCTACTGAAGGCCAGGAAAACCAGAAACAAAATTTGACACAGGCTACTGAAGGTTTGAGGCAAAAATTGGAGAAAGTACAGATCACAGTGCCAGTTCTCCCTCAGAGGGAAATATGGGATACTTTGGGGGAACCCAGCGGAAAGTTCGATTACATGGTGAAGTATTCCACCCCAGAAAGCTCAAAGACCCAAATTGAAGACATCAAACCTACAGGTTGGGGAGATACTGCTATCGAGGGAGAAGATGTGGATGTTAACATGGTAAACATGGAGCAACCTTGTTCTGAAATGGAAGAAATTGAAAGGTACTTAGAGAAAGAAAAATACAAGATGGAAGACAGGTATGCTAGTGATGCCAGTCTCAAAGATTACCTTATGCTGTGCCACAAAGAGAATGCTGCAATGATGTTGTGTCCTAGATGTAGCATCATTTGTAATCAGAGAATTGCTGTATACTTTGAAAAAAGACAAGGGGGACGAACAGTCGTTAACTGACGCCAGGATAATCAGCTGTTCAGATGCTATCCTAAGGCTGGAGAAAGCCTTATGGGGTTTTTAGTTCGTTGTCACAAAGGGGCAACCAAATGCTTAGTGTGTCCAAGATGTTCTGCAGTATATGATCAGAAAGTGGCTGAAACCTTCGAAACAACCCCTTTCGCCCCATGTTGGAACCACAGAGAAATTGGTCAAATGGGCCAACGTTTCGAGAACAACTACACCCAACGGAGGCCTGACAGCCCCTATCCTAGAGGCGCTCAAAGGGTAACGTTTAAAGTTCCTGCTGACGCACCAACGGACAAGTGGCTACAAGTTAGAGCTGACAATGGGAGAGACAAGTGGAGGAATAATGAAAGGAACACACGCCATGCCATGACGTACAGAAGGAAGTTCAATATGGCAAAAAGAGAAGAAGTAAGGTTGGAAAACTACAAGGGAAAGAACCCTATGTCCAGGTCACAATGGCGAAGGTAACAAAGAGTTCGAAAAGCTGAGAGAGATGTTGCGCTAAACAAAGGAGTGGCTTCGAGCAAAGACAAAGAGGAATCAAGCACCAACAAACCTGCACCAAACAATCAACCTGGGGACCATCCTCCGGTTAGCAGGAGACTTTTCTTTGAAACGAAGCAAAATGAATCAAAGGAATATACGCCAGGACTAGAGGAGAATGAGGATATGCTGACTGACAATTTCAAATCAGAAGGGGAATCTTCACTCAACATCAACTGCAATGTGGTATCTGTGTTGCCTTGCGAATTTGGGCAAGACACTGAAGTTGAAGAACACGAAGAGGATGATGCAATAGACCTGACGAAACACAGGCCAGTATGCTATTATGTGATGGATAACGGGGCTGTCGAAGAGCAAAATGCCTTCTTCAAATACCCAGAACCAGCCATGCAAAATCACCTAAAGCCATTGTTTATTCGAGCAAAAGTTGGTACACATGGCATAAACAAAGTTCTGGTGGATGGAGGCGCTGCAGTGAACTTGATGCCTCATTTCATGTTGAAGAAGTTAGGGATACAAGATGGTGACATAAAACCACACAACATGGTACTATCAAACTATAAAGGTAAAGTGGGCCACACATTGGGGGTGATCCAAGTGGATTTGACAGTAGGATCAAGTTGCAGACTCACTATGTTCATGGTAATCGAAGCTAAAGCCAACTACAATTTACTGTTGGGCAGAGAATGGATCCATGGCGTTGGAGCAGTCCCCTCATCAATGCATCAGAGGTTAGTATTATGGAGAGAAGATGGCATTGTTGAGAATATAGAAGCTGACTAAAGCTACTTCATGACAGCAGTCAATTTAGTTGATAAGAGAAATTATGACAAACACTTGGCCAAAATTGCTCCTTGTGCCCCTAACAACGAGATCAATGAGACCAGGAATGCGCATTATTACATGACCCTTCACCATGATGGAATGTATTGGGATCGAAGGATAATCAAGGGAGATGGAGAAGTCGAAGGCACTGCACAAAGACGGCCAGCAGGCTGGGAATTCGATAATCCTGCCCATGACTGAGTCTTCTTTCTTCAAAAAGATTTCGGCCTACATGGCTGAGAACGAATGGAAGGCGGCCTTAGAAGCTGAAATGGATAGTATGGCTGCAGAAGTAAACGAAACAGACGGGGATGGCTCAAAAGGCTTACCCTTAGAAGAACAAGAAATAATTGATATAGATTAAAGGCTAGATGCCATTTATGATAAAGAACATTTAGGCTTCGAAAGGGATCCCGCAGACTCGGGTGCTAAAATGTTAGCACAGGATCCATTAGAGGAAGTGAACTTGGGGGATGAAAACACAAAAAGAATAACCTACATGAGCGCAAAACTCAATTCAAGCCTCAAGCAGAAAGTGATCGAAGTCCTTAGGAAGAACAAAGATTGTTTCGCGTGGGATTATGATGAAATTCCTAGTTTGAAGAGGGAGTTAGTGGAACACAGACTTCCAATCAAGGATGGCAAGAAGCCCATCAAGCAGACTCCTAGAAGATTCGCGCCAGCAGTTCTCACGAAGATCAAAGCTGAAATTGAAAGGTTGTTGTGCTGCAAATTCATCAGGACCACAAGGTATGTTGAATGGTTAGCAAATATAGTACCTGTTATTAAGAAGAATGGCTCTCTGAGAATTTGCATAGATTTTAGAGATTTAAATACTGTCACCCCCAAAGATGAGTATTCCATGCCTGTGGCAGAAATGTTAATAGATTCGGCTGCAGGATTTGAGTATTTAAGTATGTTAGATGGATACTATGGGTATAACCAGATCTTTATTGCTAAAGAAGATGTTGCTAAGACAGCATTTCGTTGCCCAGGAGCCTTAGGCACCTACGAATGGGTAGTAATGCCTTTTGGCTTAAAAAATGCTGGAGCAACTTATCAAAGGGAAATGAATTCGATTTTCCATGATTTCATTTAGACTTTTATGCAGGTGTACATTGATGATATATTCATCAAGTCAGTATCTGCAGAAACTCATTTGCATCATTTGAGCCAATCATTCGAAAGAATGAGAAAACATGGCTTGAAAATGAATCCCCTTAAGTGTGCATTTTTCGTACAGGCGGGAGATTTTCTTGGCTTTGTGGTTCATAAGAAAGGCATTGAGATCAACCAAAACAAGACCAAAGCCATTGTTGAAACGAAAGCACCTACATCAAAAAAGGAGTTGCAGTCTTTATTAGGCAAAATAAACTTTTTAAGAAGGTTCATTTCGAATTTAAGTGGAAGAACCCAGGCTTTCTCTCCGTTGCTTCGTCTGAAGCAAGGACAAGCTTTCGAATGGAACGAAGCACATCAGGAGGCATTTGACAATATAAAAAGATATCTTACTCAACCTCCTATCTTGTCTCCACCTTCGTGAGGAAAACCCATGAGATTGTACATATCCACCTCTGAATTTACTATAGGTAGTATGTTAGCACAAGAAGATAGCAATGGCATCGAAAGAGCCGTGTACTATTTAAGTAGGGTGTTGAATGATGCAGAAACCAGATATAGCAACATAGAAAAGCTATGTCTCTGTTTATATTTCTCTTGTATGAAACTTAAATATTATATAAAGCCTGTTGATGTTTATGTTTCATCTCATTTCGATGTTATCAAGCACATGCTTTCGAAACCAATAATGCATAGCAGAATTGGTAAATGGGCTTTGGCCTTGACAGAGTATTCTTTGACTTTCATGCCTTTAAGAGCTGTGAAAGGTCAAATAATTTATGATTTCATTGTTGATCATTCACTGAGCGAAGATACTGTCATGGGTTATGTTGAAATGCCACCTTGGAAATTGTACTTTGATGGTTCGACCCATAGAGATGGTAGTGGTGTTGGGGTTCTTATAATTTCTCCTGAAGGAATTCCAACAAAGTTCAAGTATAAGTTAGACGGTCCTCGTTGTTCGAACAACGAAGCTGAATACGAAGCGCTTATCATTGGACTTGAAGCTTTGTTAGAATTGGGGGCAACTAGAGTCGAAATTAGAGGAGATTCGGAGCTAGTGGTCAAGCAAATAACAAAGGAATACAAATGCATAAAAGACAATTTAATTACATATTTTGTCATAGCTAATAGGCTACTCAAAAAATTCGAATATATGGATATTAAACATATTCCAAGAATAGAAAACCAAGAGGAAAATGACCTGGCACAGTTGGCTTCGGGATATAAAGTTTCCACCAAAAAATTAGAAGATTTGGTTGAATTGAGAGGAAGAGTTATGGCTACTAGACTCATACCATCAGATTTAGAGAATGTAAAGTTAGGTTGTGCTGACAAGCAGAAATTCGGAGTATTTGCCATAGACACCTTGACAGATGCAGATTGGCGAAGTCCAATAGTGAGTTATTTAAAAAACCCAACACTGAATGTTGATAGGAAGATAAAATACAGAGCGTTATCATACATCCTCATGGGAAATGAATTGTTCAAGAAGACCCAGGAAGGCGTATTACTGAAGTGCCTAGGAGAAGATGAGGCATACTTAGCATTATCAGAGGTTCACAATGGGGCATGTGGGGCACATCAAGCAGGCCATAAAATGAAATGGTTGTTATTCCGATATGGCATGTATTGGCCCAGCATGCTCAAAGACTGTATAAATTTTGCTAAAGGGTGTGAAGAATGCCAGAAACATGCGGGAATTCAAAATGCTCCTGCAAGTGAGTTACATTCGATCATTAAACCATGGCCCTTTAGAGGATGGGCATTAGATTTAATAGGAGAGATCAATCCTGCTTCGTCTAAGGGACAAAAATATATCTTAGTGGGAATTGATTATTTCACCAAATGGATCGAAGCAATACCATTAATAGTTGCTGATCAAGAGGCCATTATTGGGTTCATACAGAAACAGATAATTTATAGGTTCGGATTACCAGAGAGTATAACCACAGACCAAGGTTCTGTGTTTACTGGTAGAAAGATGCAGGAATTTGCTCAGGAGATGGGTTTCAAGTTATTAACATCAACGCCATATTACGCTCAAGCAAATGGTCAGGTCGAAGCAGCAAACAAAGTGATAATAGGGTTAATAAAAAAACATGTGGGTAAGAAGCCAAAAAATTGGCATAAGACTTTGGACCAAATACTCTGGGCTTGTAGAACATCTCCTAAAGAGGCTACTAACACCACGCCTTTCCAACTAACATTTGGCCATGATGCTGTTTTACTAGTGGAAATTCATCTGCAGTCAGTTCGAATTCAAAGGCAAAGTGAGATCCCATCTGCATTATATTGGGAGATGATGATGAATGAGTTAGTTGAGTTAGACAAAGTTAGATTGCATGCATTGGAAATCCTGATGAGGCAAAAGGAAAGGGTAGCCAGGGCATACAACAAAAGGGTGAAAGGTAAAACATTCATTGTTAATGACTTAGTTTGGAAAGTCATATTGCCCATGGACAAGAAGAATAAAGCTTTAGGTAAATGGTCACCTCATTGGGAAGGACCCTTTCGAATACTAAAGAGTTTCTCAAACAATGCATATGAAATCGAAGAGCTAACTGATGACAAACGAATCTTAAAGGTTAACGGAAAGTATTTGAAAAAATATAGACCTTGCCTGCAAGAGATTCGAATAATAGCAACATAGTCGAAATATAACAAGGAGGTTCCAAAATGGTGTCATATATTGCCAAAATGGCATTGTTTAAATATTACAAAACCAAGTGTAAATCAATTCAGATAAGCAAATGTTTAAAAATAAACGTTGTTTCTCAGTCTTGCGAAGGTGCTTCTGAAAGACTCAAGCCTTTGCTGGGTGTAACGTCTTGCTCCTTCCAGAGTATTTACTTCCGCTTTGATGCGCTCTGCTGCTTCTATTTCGGAAAGACCCCTGTTAAGAAGTTCTTCGAACTAATTACTTACGCTGCCAGTTTCGTAAGCTAATTGCTGTTGTTGAGCTTCTTTGATCTTTTGCTGGAGCTCTTGAATTTGTCCTTCCCAAAAGAGAATAGAGCGCGCTCGAACTTCATAGTCAGCCTTCGCTTGTTTTAAACGCGTTGCTTGATCCTCAGCCTCTGTAGAAAGTTTCGAAGCGCGCTCATAAGCAGCATCCATGGCGTTCCGTTTCTCCTGGACTTTAGCAGCAGCCATTTCATCTTGTAGGAGACATCCAGTTACATCGTCCAATAAAACTTGGAGATCGAACAGAATAGTGCTGATTGGCAAGGAGCAAGTTGTAGAATTAACCTGAGTAAGAAGTTCCTTCATGGTATAACAAGCAGTGCTATCCTTTTTGAGAACTTCGAATAGGCCTACATCAAGGATTGTTTTCCTGACTTGGTTAAGAAGTTTAGCTCTAGCATCTGGGGACATTGTACTGCTAGTTGAACTTGTGCCAACCCTAGTGAGAGGAACGTCCTTCTGAGCCAGTTTAATTTTCATGTACCCAATTGGGTCATTGAGCTTTAGGAGAGCTAGTTCCTCTTCAGTCAGTCGAGGCTGGGAAGTTGGGGAAAGTTCCTTGTTTAAAGGAGTCACGTCCATTTCTACCCCCCATAGTTTCTTTAGTCTTACCCCCATCATCTTCATCCTTGCCTTGCTCCTCGCTTTCTCCTTCGTCACATGGATCCACCACATCGATGGTATTGGTATCGCTGCTAATAGCATCAGATTTTGTTCCACCAGCTGAACCACTTTGGGTTTCGTCTCCACCAGAACTTTCTTCTGCAGTTTCTTCACTCTCTTGAGAAGAGTCAGTCTTGTTCTTTTTAGCTTCAGTGATTGTTGGAGTCTCTTGAAGGGTTTCAATAGGAGATCTCAGAAGGGAAGTTTCTGGTGGATTTTCTTTGGACTTGTGGGATGACCCTTCGTTTGCTTCCTTCAAAGGGGGTGAGGTGCCTTGGTCATCGTGTGCCTCCGAAGCTCCAGTCAGGACCGCCATGTTGGAGGATCCTTTGTTTTGCACATAATTTTTGGAGTCCCCATGAATAGAGGAAGTGATTGGAGCATGAATCCCGGTTGGAGGATTTGAAGCAGTGGGGTTTGCATTCGAAGTGTCCTGCATAAACAAAATTAATTAAGAGTATGCACTAAGGTATGAATAACTATCTTTGTTATGAATTCGAATTTAATTACCTGTGGGTTATCGGAAGGAATGTTGTTGTCAATATGTTCCAACGTTACGTTGGAGGTCGAAGGTGGAATTTTGGATGTTGTTGAGGGAGCAACGTCTTTGGGATCAAGCCCAAGAACGTTAGTAGGCTCAGGGCCTTTGGAACTTTCTTTCTTCTTCTTCTTCTTAGAAGCTGTTGGAGAGTTTTTACTAGCTTTGGGGTCCCTGTCAGTAGGGCCTTGTTTCCGTTTCTTGGGAGTTGTTGGTGGAAGTTTGCTAGTCTGAAAAGGGTTAGACAAAAGTTAGGTCTAATTCATAAACTTCAGTTTACTCGAAACAACAGGGTTAGTTGATTACCTTTGGAATGGAGATTTCTGCTGCAGCCGGTGTTGTTGTTGTAGTAGTTGTTGTTGTTGTTGGTATTGTTAGAATTGCATCATCACTAACTTCAATAGCCTGTTGAGAAGTGTTGCCTTCCTTGGATTTTGAAGTAACACTCTTTATCTTAATAGCTGAAAAGTGAAACAATTGAGGTAAAGTGTTAAGTATAAGGGAATTAGAATACAATTGGAATTTTCCCAGGCATTCGCACATGTGCCTTGATTAGATGTAATCGAAATGGCAGGAAGGTCATAGCGAAGATGTCCTGGGAAATTATGAAGCCAGTAACGAGCCCATGTCACAGTCTCAGATGGCTTTGGTTTCTTTTGGGGCTGGTATTTGAACATTTCTTTGCAAGTGAACCACCAAGGGTATGGAGGAAACCAAGCCAGAGCCAGTTCTGAGGTAGGCAACCTAGGAAATTTAGGTGGGTGCATTTCGAGTGCCAACCTATACCTATCCTCAAGTGACAACCCTGAAGGAAGTTTGAGCTTAGAAATTTTTTCTTAAAATTTTTCCTTCAAGGTCTCGGCCGCTTGATGTATAGTGGTTTCCAAGTGTGTGGGATCATAAGTGGTTTCGAAATAATTTTGAAAAGCCCTAATTTCTTTGACGTGAGTGAACATACCTTTCTTGGAGTGTACCTACACATTGAACGCGTCAGTTAGCTTTTGTTGAATGGTGAGTGTGTCAAACATATAGGTCTGGTAGAACTTAGTCCACCATTCAAGGAATCCTTTCACTGTGAAGTATGTTGGCTCGAAAGGTAAAAGCTCGAACTGAGCGAAATCTTGGTATTGTTCCTGTTGCAACTTGGCCTCTCTTGCTTTGAATGTTTTTCCTGAAGTAATGGCACTTTGTGTTTGGAACAAAGGTCCAGGGATTAATTGGCACAGGCCAAATTGTCTAGAAACAAAATTGGGTTGATAAGCTAAGAGAAAAATTTGATTCTTGTTTGGGGTGATTCTTGAGGAGATTAACCTAGGAAGAAGAAATACTTTCCAGATATTTTGCATATCTTTGCTCTTGGTAGCTTCTGAGAGAGGCATTGTGAACCATGAAGGTCCACAAGTCCTTTGAGCAAAAGGTGCCATAGATTCTTCGAACTTATGTCTTTTGGAGAAGATCATGATGTATTTAGAAAATTGGATTTTGAAATCATCCTTGTCGTCATTCGGGGTGAGCTTTCGAAGTCTCGTGCCTTCGATGCTCCTGTCAACCATTTCTGGATCTTGTTCAATGATGGTATCAGCGGTTGACAAAGAAGATTCGAACATGGCATTAAGCCATAATTGGAGCAACCAAAAGGGTCCGGCCAGAAGAATGTTTTTTGGAGTATGGGATTTTAAACTAGAAACTGCTGACCTTAAACTCTCATAAAGGTCAACAAGTAACAGTTCACTCAGGCAGACTTTCCTATTTTCATGGAAATCCCTGGCTAGAGGAATGAACCTACTTGCTACTTGTAAAGATCTACTGCAAAACACATATCGTGATAGCCACAGGGTGAGGAAAGCGATATGTTCTACATCTGAGACCTCATCCCCTTCAGTGTGATAATGGCTGATAAATTTTGAGAAGCTAGCCAGTTTGACATCGAAGTCAATAATGTTGGAGTGTTCTTCGTTGTCAGGAATGTAAATTTCCCCCACTGGTGAGATACCAGTGATGGCAGCTATATCAAAAAATGTAGGTGTTATCATTCCACCTGGAAGATGGAAAGTGTTGTAAGTACTGTCCCAGAAGTACAATGAAGCGAATAGCAATGGGTGGCTGTAGGTAAAGCTTGGTTTCGATAGTTTAATTAAGTTATAAATCCCTAATTTTTCCCATTGTTGAGACTTTTGGATTCCACCTTGGTGAACCAGTTTTGGTATGCTATGTCTGAAGTGGGGCAGGATCGAAAGGGTTTGAAATTACTTTTGATATAATCTAAGATAAAAGGGTCTTTTGGAGGTAAGGCCGAAGTTTCAGTTGTTTTTGAATCAGATGATTCGCTTAGGTCTTCAGTCCCTGCCCTAGGGGCATCCATTTTGTTGAAAAGGGGTTTAAATTTATAGCAAACAGGAAAAAATTTCCTAGTATCTTTCAGAATTTCAAAAACTATTAAAGGACCCATTAGGGCAAACCTTTTTCCAGCAACAGTGGTAGGGATTAATACCTGAGAGGCGTACAACATTTCTTTCTCCTTGGAGATCATTTGAGGATTGAGTACAGATTGATTCTGATAAATACTCACTTTGCTCTCCATGATGGTTTCCGTGTTGGTTTTCTTGTTTTTCTTCTTTGATAATTTCTTCAGTTGTGATGATGTTGATGAAGACATTGTTAAGATTGCTGGAAGTTTTTGGGTTTAGCAAAGAGGAGGAAGATTTCAGAAATTATGGAGAAAAAGAAGAAAAAACTAAACTGATAGGTTTTATAGAGTGAGTGTAAGCATCCACTAAAAAGACTAGGAATACGTGGAAGTTGTTGATTGGATTCAGAGGGAGGTGGCGTAAGATCTAGTGTTGATAATAAGTGTGATTAATAATAATCATTATTTTTAAACCGCACCATGCTGTGGTAACTGGTCCAAAACGGTTGAGTACTCAAAAAGGCGTCTTGATTGACGTGGGTAAAGTCATGTGCAGTGAGTGTCATGATTCATTCAAAAAGGGTTATCAAAATCTTGTGAATCTATTTAAAATAAGTACTTCTCAAAGGGTTCGAAATATATATTTTAAAGGGGCATTTTGTTGGCTGAAGATTTTGATATTGTAATTCGAAATATGGTTGAGTTTGGTTTGAATAAAGCAGATTTGATGATTCGGAATGGAAGAGAATGCTTGTTTCAAATGGAAATATTAGAGTTCAAGGTTTCGAATGATAAATTGTGGAGTGTGAGTCCAAAGCCTTGTTCGAAATAATCATAAGAGGATATTTATGAAGGTCATTTTTGGAAATAACCTATGAACAAACTCGAAACGAAAAGTTCCAAAAACATTTGAAATTCAAACGTAAGCGGGATATTGGAAATTCAAATACGCAAGCGTAAGAGTGTTCGAAGACGCGTGGAGGCTAGAGGGAAGCGATGCTCTGCATGCTTCGAACGTGGCAGATTCTGATAGCAAGACCGTTATGGTCGAATAGTATAAATAGAAGTCTTATTGTTAGGAATTGATGTCATATCTGTTGTACAAATTCAATAAACATTCAAAATACCGCATGGATAGGGAAACGAATGCTCGAAAGATGTACGTATGATAACATCAGCAATTACAATTCAATGAAAACTCTTTACATTTTCCAATTTTATCTTTCACTTCCGTTTCATTTGTGTTTCAAGCAATTTTATGTTTATGCCTTTACATTAATACCTTTGTACTCGAAGTCATTTATTCCTTTCTGCATTTAAATGTTTTTCTTATGGTCGAAACCTCCAAACATTTAGTAACTTTTACATCCACTCATTTAATCCTGCCATTTATCCAATTTCAAGTATTTAAACTTTTCTCATAAATATTCCTAATACCATATAGAAGTTATCCTTCGAACCATTCAGTATAGTAATCGAAGCAAATTGGATATCTTTGGAACAACTCTAATTCGAAATCCTAAATACAGATGTCAGTTTTACAATTAGACTTAGCCAAACAACTATGTTCCATAGGATCAATCTAGTCGATCCTGTAAGTTACCAAAGAGATTGAATAACAGTAATTAAGTTTATTTGATAGTTTGGAAGACTAGCGGTTGTTCACCAGAAATCACTGTGAACACATTCATCCATAAATGTTTCTAGATCTAATTTCCGATAACTCATGGCAGTTATGGCATGCCTACATAAAATGTCTACAAGTTCCCAAAAATAGCATTTACATGTTTTTTTACTAAGATCAACAATGAATTGATGACCATCAAATGTGTGGTTAACCTACCAAACCATATGTTGGCACCAAGTAGGAATCTAATTACCACTCATTACAACCTCTCTGTCCATTATTTTCTTAGGCATAAGCATTATTTTATGTTTTCATTTGACTAACTTGGTTAAACTAACAGTCACCTTATTCATGAGATAATTCCTAATCCATTCACACATAGTGATAATTGGTTTATCTCTAGCCTGCAATATGGTACTATTGAAAGACTCACTAAGGTTATTAATGAGAACATCATATTTTGGATAATAACTAAAAGCATACTTACACCAGAGTTTGGTTGGAACACCCATTAGCCATTCCCAAGCCTTTGGATCAAGTAGCCTTAACTCAGACATCTTTTTCTCCCAAGCTCGTAGGTATGTTGCTTTTTCTGCTCCCGTTGTTAGATCCCTTATTGCACTTCCTACACCAAATTTATTTTTGAGATTGGCATACAAATACCTTAGGCATACTCTATGCTCGATTGACTCAAACATCTCTTCAAATACAGCCACAAATGAATAGAAATAAATCCATACCTTTTGTTGTTCAGATATGAATACATATCTTATGTGCTGCCTAATATCTTCCATAAGAAATTGTAAGAACCACCTCCAACTTTCCTTTGTCTCTATCTCTACAACACCAAATGCAAGGGTAAAGTACTGATCATTTAGATCCCCTGCCACAAGAATAAGTAGTTGGCCATCATACTTTGTCTTCAGGTGACAGACATCTACACCAATAAATGGTTTGCAACCATGGAGAAAACCATTCTTGCAGCCATCAAAACAAAAGTAGAAACTGCCAAACCTTGGTGGAATTGTTGGAATTGGCCTCTCCATATTGATCTTCACAATATTTCCATCATTTTGTTTCTTAAGTTCTACAGCATAACTATATAACATAGAATATTGGCTACATGAGTCCCCAAATAATTTCTTCAACTATGTGTTTGGCCCTTCATGCCCTTCCCTTAGAAATCCCAACTGAGTATTTACTCCTTAGTTCTGCCATTACATCTAAAACTTTGACCTTGCCAGTAGACTGCCTCTTTTCTACCATAACCTTAGACACCCACTTTGAGTTTGTTGACTTGTTATTTAATACCCTAGCACATGTATGGGTCCCCACCACAGTCTTTATTTGAAAAGTGTGTTTGTCACCAACTTTACTGCAAAGGACTAAAAAAACCACATTTACCCCTACATTCTACCCTAACCCTATTACTTTCATTTTTCACAAACCTAATCTCTCTACCATTTAGAACAGACCATTCTCTTATAGCATCCTTAAATTCAACAAGAGAGTTAAAATCCATACCTACTTTGAACTCATAGTCTTTGTTGAGCAAATACCCTTTATACTTCTCATACTTGGACATCCTTTTGTTGTCACTAACATCTAGATCAGAACTACCCAACTCTTCACTTTCATAATCTTCGTCTCTCTCTACAACCTTTGATAAACTAGGTTTGCCATCAATGACCCTTGAAGGAAAACGCAACTTGATTTTTTTGGGAGACTTTTAAGTTGATGCATCCTTGTTAGCTCTTAACTTATACCTAAGTTTCTTACCAGAGACTTCAACCCTATTGCCTTCATCAAGTCTATCAACCTCCACAACCACAGAGCCTTTGTTGTCATCATTCACTATTTCTTCCTTGCTGTCACCAAATCTTATCCCTACAGAGTCTTCATCTTCAACATCATCCCTCTCTTCACCAACATCAACTATATTTGGATTTAATGCCCTCTTTGTGTTGTCTCTGATAATATGCTCAAGCCAAATATGTCCTTTAATGTTGTGCAAAATATAATGATCAGCAATGTCTGTAACGTGAACATCTTCAGTCACGTGGAAGAAACTTTCGTCAATACCTTCGGTTTTCCTCCACATTCAGACTCCACTACCGTTGAATCCACACTCCAGTACTAAGCTCATAGATTTATAGTATGACCATGTGTCTTAATCTTTCATTCTAACAATAGTTGTAGTACCTCCTCTGTAAAAAACATGAATTTCTCGCACAAACTGACCACCATGGTGAAAACATAAGTTGAACAGTGTCATCCCTACAAATGGAAGAAAAAAATGAATGCATGTGTTAAGAATCATGAACAATGGAGGTAATCGTGTTTTGGTTTAGTGAAAATAGAAGAAATCATACCTGACACAGCTTCCCAAGTTTCCAATGGAGTCTTCGTAAACTTGGAGGAGGCGATGAAGAATAGAGTTTTCTAAATTAGGTTTTCAGGGGGGTGAACAAAATGAATTGAGTGGCTTTTCATTTCAATTACTTTAACTAATTACATAAATTACTTCAATTGATATTTTGTAAGTAAATAAATAAATTGAAATAAAGTCACGTGTTACTCATTTTAACAAAAAATGCCAACATGTCAATTCCATATCAGCATTTTAAGTGACCTGGTCCACTAAAGGATTGAAACGAGGGAATCTTCAAATTACAGGGATGAAATATGTGTTTTTTATAGGGTTATTTTTGGGATTCGCCATATATGGAAGGGGGGAAATGGCTACTAACCCTTTATTTTAACTTCCTTCTAGCAGTAACAAACTGGCATGTCCTTTTCCTCTAAGTTCGTCCAACAAAAGTAAGCAAAAGAATAGGTTGTGGCATGGCAGACTTAGTTGAGGGTGTGACCTAAAACCGTAGTCTTCCTCGTAAAAAATAAGTGTGGGACGAAACCAACAGATCCTTCATATTAATGTATGTGCTAGCAAAAGCTTACACAAAAATGAGGCAAAACAAGCATAGTAAAAGGTGTATGCCTAAAACATTCACTCGATCCACAAAAAAATACAGATAAAATAGACATGTTCGATAGGGTGGGACCCATTTTCCACCCCTACTTTCTTCCCCTTATACTACATCGGGCCCTCAAAACGTTTGTGGACACATTTAATCGTATGACTAGAACTTTATTTGGAATGATACTACCATTACATGTATTTATTTGTTCAACAAATAAATTACTCACCCAAGAAAGTTGGGTAGCCTAGGGGTTTAATCAACTAGAGATATCAAAACACAACCCTTCTTGGTAACTTGGTTTAGGATATGGTTCAAAATGCTAATAAACTTCGGATACGTTTTTTCTCATGTACGTATTTGCCTAGCGTCTAGTTACTCTCACGTTTTGTCATAATAGGTTCTTCCACCAGAAACTCTATTGTCAAAGTGAAGAACATCCTCAAATATGGGCATGAACGAAGGTTTATATCATGCTCATCTTCATTATGGTACATCCACTGGACTTTTCTTAGACCCCTAGCTGCTCATGTTAATTATGAACAGATTCACAACATTAACTTATTATTTAAAGATTTTGACTCTACAATACTGTCACGCGTCAACCACATATACACTTAGCTCTTTGACTAAATCAACATTGAATTCACCAGTAAAAATCTTACTTTCAATCCCAATACAGAAGATGTCTTCATTTGTTCTAATAACATAAATGGTACTTACACTACTAAGAGTGAATACTCTTGGATCATTTGTAACAAATAAGCTTTACATAATATTAACATTGAACCTCAATCATGGAATTGGATATGGAAACTCTATCTACCAAAAAAAGATTAAGTTCCTCTGTTGGGTTGGTTGTCGCGACTCTGTTCCTACTCTCTCTCTCTCTCTCTCTCTCTCTCTCTCTCTCTCTCTCTCTCTCTCTCTCTCTCTCTCTCTCTCTCTCTCTCTCTCTCTCTCTCTCTCTCTCTCTCTCTCTCTCTCTCTCTCTCTCTCTCTCTCTCTCTCTCTCTCTCTCTCTCTACTTCACCACCACAATTTGGCCTCATCAACTATGTGTTTTAGCCTAGAAGAAGAGTCATTTCTTCATTGTGTTCGTGATTGTAGGGACTCTAGAAACCTTTGGATGTACCTTGGATTTAACCACCAAGACTTTTTTTTCTCAAATCAGGTTGGTAATGTTTGGATAATAAACAAGATTCATGATGCCTGTCATAACCTCTACATGAATATGGCGAGCTTGGAGAAATCATAACTCTACATGTATATCACATGAAACCATTCATATGTATCGTCTCTCTATGGATGCCCACTCAATAGCAGACTCCTTCCACAATTATTTCATTAAACCTCAAATTGGGGACACTAAAAATTGTTTCATCTAGTGGAATTCCCTCAATTATCCATGTGATATTATTAATGCAGATAGAAGTTTTAATGGCATGCCAAATCGTGTCGGCTTTGTCAGTACCTTTTGTAACATCCTAAATTTTAGAATTATTTATTTAATAAATTATTTGTGATTATTTGTGTGATGTATGATGATATGTGATGGGGCATTAGTGAGAGATAGATGATAATTAGAATTATTTAGATTTAATAATATAGTTTATATTATTTAAAATTATAATGATAACTAAATAGAATATTAAGGTGAAAAAGATAATATGGGCATAATGGTAAGTGTGTGAGATAAGTGAGGGCATAAAAGGAAAACCATAGAAGGGGACTATTTTAATAGAGAAAATTAAAGAGAAGGATTATTTGGCACGATCATGAAACTTTGGAGAAACGTGAAGTGAGAGTTAGGGCACAGAGAACCAAGAAGAGAATTTTGTGGAACTCGAATGAGGAATTGATTTGCTTGGAATATGAGGTAAGGGGTGTAGTCTTGGTTTATTATGATTGATATGGGGTTAAGGTAGATGTATATTTTGTCTTATATGATGATTTTAATGAAAAAGCATGATGAATATTGTGTGATGATGACGTTGATATACCATGATTCAAATATAATATAGTATGATGAATTACTGTTGTTGAATTATGAAAATATGATTATTACTATGTGTTTTAGGCTGAGTTTGGTATTAAAATTGGACCTGAAAAGGGTTTGTGACTGCAGTGCAATCGCGACTGCGAAGTTGCAAAAATTGCATGTCTCGCCGGGAGAGCGAGTCACCCAAGCGTCGCCAGGCAAGCCAGCAGGCGAGCGGGTTTGTAAAAAAGGTGAGCTCCTGGAAAATGTACGAGAAGGGGACTTCGCCAGAGCTTCGTCGAGTGAGAAAAGCAACAGTGAACCCAATCACTCATTTTGTCGGGTGAGCGTCGGGAGAGAAGAAGACGAGGAGGAGAACCACCAGGGTCTTTGGGAGAGCATCAGATGAGCAGTATTGCAGTAAATTTTCAAAGGCTATAAGTTGAGTTTCGGAACTCTGTTTGATGCGTCGTTCGAAGCATTGGGAAGCTGACGCGCTGTTGACTGAGAATTTCGACTACATGAGTTTTTAGCTGGAATGATATATTTTGGAGAATATAGTTCGAAAGGAAGACTAAAGAAGTCTTTGTGAATATTTCGATAGATGAAAAGCTAATAAGAGCTTCATTTTCACTAAAGTATTAGCGAAGGGCTCGTATGCAAATCATTGGGATTTAAGTTATTCGAAATATCATAAAGGATATTTTCGACCGTCACGATTATGATATTTGACGCTTCGAAGACAAATAGTTTTCAAATTCAAAAGTTTGATCTTATCCAAAGAGACGCGTGGAAGCATAGAATTCGAAGGCGCATGCAGATGTCGAACGTGGAAATATTTTATGAAGAGACCATTTTGGTCTAATTAGTTTAAATAAGGGTCTTAGTGTTAGGATTCAGTGTGCTCACATATTTGTACAAAATACTCTAAATTACTCAAAGTACCAGCGTTCGAGAAATGAGTTGTGAGAATGTATGTATGATGCACCAATTTTATGTTTATTGTCATTCAACTTTAACTGAAGTTTTATACATTCCCTTTAAATTTCTGTCGAAATTCTTTTACATTACAGTCTTTTCTTTAAAGCATTATATTACTACCTACAAAGTAACAATTGAAATCAACTTTGTTTAAAAGAATAAGAATGTTGTCGAAAGTATTATTCGTTTCAAGAACAGAAGTTTTGAATATGAAAACATGTACTTAGGATCAATCTGGTCGATCCTGCAAGTCACCAATTTTTATTTAATTTGGAATACCAATGATTGTTTACCAAATTTCACGGTAAACAAATTGGCACACCCGGTGAGACCTTTGTTCAATATTTCTATCATTTTTTTGTTCCAGTAAAAAAGTTTTGAAAATCTTCATTATCTTTTTGTATTTTTTTTGTGTTGTATGAGACTGAGGAGTGGTAAATTAGCCACAAACAACAAGAAAATATCCAAAAGAAAATACGTTAGGAAAATGGTGAATCAAGGCCAAACAGGTAATCAAAATCCTCCTAACAATGATGAAGTACCACCCTCAGTCACTTTAATAGGGGAACTATGGTTTTTGCTCCTTCTTCTGAGGCTATATCGTTTTCAACAAGTTTTACGTCAATGCAGTCGAATGCTTATACCGACCCTCTTCTGACCTATGTTGGGCCATAGGATTCACAAGGACCCCCCCCCCCTCCCCCCCTCCAGGGGAAAATATTTTCATAGGCCTCAGGGGCCACCTAGTTTTTCCATGCCCCAAAACGATCGTAAGCAGCCTTATGGCATGCCACCTTCATTTATGATGGGTTTACATAACTCTACTTCAACATATTCAGACCTTGTGATGAACGTTACTTCACCATTACAAGGTTCTGGATCTGTGGTTAATAACATGAGTCGAAATGTCTAACCACAAATTGAAGGAGTTTCTTCCCAAATACCAAATTTAACAAATCAATTTGCAACATCATTAGACATCAAATGGAAAAAAGTAACCATGAAATGGTCCATATGCTTGCACAGATAATGGGTACAATCTTTAACCCTCGGATTCAAAACACCACTCAAGCGAACCAACAAATGGCTACACAAATGACGCGCATCATTGATTTCTTTGGTGTGCCTCAACTCCTAACACATCCTCAAAGGGAGTGGGTCATGGAACATCAAGGGATAATCTTAGAAGAAGACCGAACAATTAACCAAGTTCAATATAATCAAAGAAATGAACCCCAGGCGAATATGGTAAATTAGGGAGGAATAGTTAAAGTGCCTAGAGTTACGAATGTCGAAATACCTAGGGTTGAACCTTTTAGGCAAGAACCATAAATTTTAAGGCAACCAGAACCTAAGGTTATGATGGTAAATAGAAACCAAAATGCTGATAAAGTCTTATATTAAGTTCAACAAGACAACGTTGCAGTAAACAACAATCTGGCAGCCATGGTCGAAAGAATCATGGCATGAAATGGTGTAAATGTAGGCTTCACTAGGCCAAATTATACTTTTCCCTTATCTGATTATATTTTACAGATTGAATTTCTCAGGGGTTGGAAAGTCTCAAAGTTCACAAAATTCTCTGGTGACACCCGCGAATCAACCGTCGAACATATAGCCAGGTACCTTGTTGAGGCTAGGGAAATAGCGAATAATGAAAACTTAAGGATAAAATATTTTCCTAGTTCACTAACCAAAAATGCTTTCACATGGTTCACGACCCCTGCAACAAATTCTATCCAAGATTAGACGCATTTAGAAAGACTATTTCATGAGCAATTTATGTAGGTCAATCAAATATAAGTCTAAGTGAATTAGCCAACATTAAGCACAAGTTTAGCAAGCCAATTGATGATTACCTCAACAAATTCCGCCTACTAAAGGCAAGATGTTTCACCCAAGTTCCTGAACATGAATTAGTTGAGATGGCTGCGAGAGGATTAGATTTCTCCATTAGAAAGAAGTTAGACCCTCATTACTTAAGGGATATTGCCCAATTGGCAGATCGGGTTTGACAATTGGAGCTTTTAAAGGTCAAAAAAGCTAGGGCAAACAAAATCCATAGAAAAGAAAGAGTTGCTTATGTCAAAACAACCATAGATGAATAAGAAGCCTGCAGTGACTTTTTAGATTTCGAGGAATGTGAAGTAGATTTGGCTGAATAAAATCAAGGGCCACCATATCCTTCCAAAGTTTTGGCCCCCTCGAACGAGATGAGTCCTGCAGGACCAGAAAAGAATGATAAGTTCCCTAAGAGAACATATACCTTTGATGTAATAAAATGCGACAAAATATTTGACTTGTTGGTAAAGGATGGCCAGATGATAGTGCCACCTAGTGCCAAAATTCCTCCGTTAGACCAACGGAAAAAAAGAGGTTTTTGTAAATATCATAAATTTTTGGGACATAAAACCTCACAGTGTTTTCTTTTCAGGGATTTGATTCAGAATGCTATCAAGGAAGGGAGATTGAAGTTTGGCGAAAAGACTAAGTGCCAAATGAAGGTTAATTCTGACCCTCTCCATGTAGCAGAAACCAATTATGGCGAACCTGCAAAAGTCATATATTGGAAGTTACTGGTTTCGACATAAACCCTAAGGACAAGATCACTGAAGATTTTGCTGCATGTGTCAAAGCAAATGAGGCTACAACAAGATTACTGAGGATGTTTCCACCAATGCCGGAATGATAAAGGCCACTGAGGGCCTTAGGGTTAACTTTGAAAAGGTCAGAATTACTGAAGGTCCTAACCTAGAAGTTAACATGGTGGACTTGAATCAGTATGCTCCTGAGATAGAGGAAGTCGAAAGGTGCCTCAGGATGGAAGATGATCAAATGAAAAAAGGTTACCCAAAGGCTAGATAAAGTTTGCTAGACTATTTGGTTCGCTGCCACAAGAAGAATTATGAGGGGTTAATGTCTCCCAGATGCATCCTAATCTATGATCGAAAGGCAGTAGACACTTATGAAAGAATCCAACATGCTCGAATTGGAGGCGATTGGAAGAAAGATGATTAGATGGAAATTGTCTATCCAAAAGCTAGGGAAATTTTTCTAGATTTCCTTGTCCACTGCCACAAAGAGAAATCAGAGTGCCTAATGTGCCCAATGTGCAGTGCGACCTATGATCAAAAGCGTTAGAAAAATTTGAAAGAATCTCATATGTTCGTTGTTGGGATAACCAGAGGTGCCCTAGGAGAAATTTTACATTCGACAAGAGGGGAGTTCCCAGGAGGCCTGCTAGTCCTTACCCAAAAGGAAATCAAAGATTCACCTTCAAACCACCTACAAACATCCCAACTGACAAGTGGATACATCCAAACAAAGGGAAGGAAGCAGGAAAAGGAAAGTGAAGGAGTTTTAAGGCAGGAGGAAGGACGTTAATAGCATATCGAAAACAATTTCAAGTGTCAAAACAACAAGCATACAAGTCAGGGAATTACAAGGGGAAGAACCCCATGTCCAGATCCTAGTGACGAAGACACCAAAGGACAAAAAAGGAACAAAGAGAATTGGAAAATAAAAAAGTGGGAGATTCCAGCAATAACCAAATTCCCTCAACCATCATAGTCAAAGAAAAACCACATGTGGGGAGAAGACTGTTTTCCCCAAGGAAAGAAGAAGCTGGCGAGAAAGATCAAAAGGATCCAGTAAATAATGAAGACATGCTCACTGATGACTTTGCGTCAGATGGAGTGTCCTCCCTCAACATCAACTACAATGTGGTCTCGGTGCTTCCATATGAATATGATCAAATAACGGAAGTCGAAGAATCAGAGGAAGCTGATGAGATGGAAATGGCAAAACACAGGCAAGTGTGTTACTATATTCTGAATAATGGGGTTGTTGAAGAATAAAATGTGTTCTTAGAACGGCCTGATTAGGGGATGAAGAATCACCTTTAACCTTTATTCATAAGGGGAAAGCATGGAAAGAGTGGGAATTAACAAATTTCTGGTAGATGGGGGAGCTGCAATGAATCTGATGCCCCAATTCATGTTAAGGAGAATTGGCATGTTCGACACTGACATCAAGCCCCACAACATGATGCTCTCAAATTATGAAGGTAAAGCAGGGCACACTCTAGGAGTGATGCAAGTGGACCTAACAGCGGGTTCAATTACAAGACCTACGATATTCATGGTCATTGCAGCAAAAACAAATTATAACTTGTTGTTGGGACGTGAATGGATCCATGGTATTGGGGTTGCGTATTCCTTCATGCATCAATAAATATCAATATGGAGAGAAGACAGAATTGTCATGAACATTGAAGCTGACCAGAGCTATTACATGACAGAAGTTAACCATGTAGATAGAAGAAACTTCAATAGGAATTTGACCAACATTGGGCCATGCAACCCTGCTGATGATGCATATTCACTCAAAAAGAATGCTCTATATTTCCTTACTTTACATCCCACTCATGGATTCCAATGGGATAGGGAAATTATGGGAGAAGAAGCTGATGTCAAAGGAGTTCCAGGAATACGACCAATTGGTTGGGCTGACAAAGACATTGATAATGTCTGAGTCCCATTTTTTCGAAAAGATTTCGGCTTATTTGGCCAAAAATAAATTAAAAATGGCCTTAGAGGCCGAAGTAAAGTACATGGTTATCGAAGACAAAGATGAAGCAATGTATGTGAAGGGACCTGGGGTGGACTTCAAACAAAAACCCCCTGATGAAGAGATGCCCTTCGAAGGAAAAGACCATAGGATAGATACAATATACGACAAAAATCCTATAGGATTCGAGAAAGATCCAACAACATCAAGTGCAAAGATGATGGCGCAAGACCCTCTCGAAGAAGTGCACCTGGGTGAGGGTTCCATCAAAATACCCACCTACGTGAATGCAAAACTCAACTCGGATATGAAAGCCAAAGTAATACAATTGCTAAAAGAATACAAGGATTGTTTCGCGTGGGATTATGATGAGATGCCTGGTTTAAGAAGAAATTTGGTCGAACTAAATCTGCCTATTAAAGATGGCAAGAAGCCCATCAAGCAGACCCCAATAAGGTTCGCACCTGAGATTCTATCGAAGATAAAGGAAGAGATCGAAATACTCCTCTGTTGCAAGTTCATCCGGACCACAAGGTATGTCGAATGGATTGCAAATAGTCTTCTTGTTATTAAGAAAAATGGGTCTCTTAGGGTTTGCATATATTTTTGAGATTTAAATTTTGCAACCCTAAAGGATGAATATCCAATGCATGTGGTAGAAATTCTAATTGATTCAGCCGCAAGCTTCAAGTATAATAGTATGCTTGATGGATACTCTGGATATAATCAGATTTTCATTGCTGAAGAAGATGTGTCCAAGACAACTTTTCGATGCCCAAGGGTATTAGGTACCTATGAATGGGTAGTCATGCCTTTTGCTTTAAAGAATGCTGGGGAAACTTGTTAGAGAGCAATGAATTCTATATTTCATGATTTTATTGAGACTTTCATGTAGATTTATATTGATGAAATAATAGTGATTTTATTGAGACTTTCCCATAAGTCCTTAGTGGGAAAACCTTTGAACATTCATCCTAAATACTAAGTCCTTAGAGAGTTATGATGAAATTAAGCCTTTGTTTTATTAAGAGTTAATCGGTAACTATAGGGTATCCCTAGTTCTAGGTGATATCTACTATAGTCTAATCGTACAAAAACCTTAACAATCACGGTCCAACTGGTTGTTAACCATAAATCAATCCTAATTAATCCGATCAGGAAAGCATAAAAACATTACACGATTAAATTGAATAATAAAAACCATGGAATTGATAAAACCAAAAGTTAAAAGTTATTATAGAGTCAAATCAGGGACACCCCTGGCATTGCTACTCATATTGTTCAAAGTAATTTAAATAACAATAAAGATAGACAACATAAATTGATGGTGAACTTTGATCTTCAATTGCTTCCGCTCATGAAAGGTCTTCGTTCTCCAAAACTTACATAGTCTTCAATCTTCAATTGTCTGAATTCTTCGTGTGGTAAAAAATCCCTTAATTCATCGTGGAAAATCATCTAAATAGCAAAACCTCACTTAGGCCGGATGAAAGTACCCAAAACGCCCTCACAGCTTAACATCTGGGCAAAATAGAAAAGACCAGAAATCAATGTCACAGGCCAACACGACTCGTGTTGGCCATCAAACTTTTAATTCTCCACTTCAACTCCCAGGGCTTGCAACACGGTCCGTGTTAGGCAACACGGCCGCCCGTGTTGCACCCCTGACTTCAATCTTTCTTCACTCGTCCATCCTGACACGGCATGTGTCAGGCGACACGGGTGGCTGTGTCAGGCCTCTTGTAGGTAGATTTTTGACTTTCTCCGAAACTCAGAATTTTTGCACTTTTTCACCCTGAATTGTCCTGTTTTATTCCTCTAATCCTGAAAACACAAAAACACGCAACCAAAGCATAAAATGCTGTAAAATGAAATAAAACACTCGGCAATAAAAGAAAAAGATAAATGCAATTAACGTTAAATAACTGTGTAAATACCACTGATTACAATCGTCTGTATTGTGCTCGTGACTTTTATGAAACCAACAATACTTGCTTTTGTTTGTCCCTGGCTTGGACGATGTTTGACGGGGAAAGCACACCCTAGCTTGTCGGAACTCCGAGTTGGCACATTCTATCAGAATACACTCGCATGAAGCGTTGACGGGGGTGTAGTCTTGGAATTTACCAGCGGTCCCCTTGTAGTCTTTTGAATCACGGTATTTGTCCTCCCTTTTCTTTTCTCCTCTTCGATGGGATGTTAAGGGCTCATCATTCTATAAAACTTTTGCATTATCACGATGTCGCGAGTCTCACGCATTGTTAGCAGACTCTTTCTCCTCGTACTGGATGTACGCCTGTGCTTTGAGTAGGAGGGAATTGCATGTTGTAGGAGTCTCAATGCCAACTTCTTTGGCAAAGTGTTGGCTCCCAAATTCGACACTTACTGTATTTGGTCTTTTGGACCAAACAACTGGAATGAACTAAACCAAGAGGTATGATTCGACACACGAGATAACTTAGGAAAAAGGATCTAAGTTATGATAAGAGTCTCCGACCAAGGGTTCATTCGACTGAAGCAGATTTAGGTTGTTCGACTGAAAGAAAGTGTTCGCGCCTTGGCACATGGGACGAAGACCATTTGAAATTTGAATTATTGGAGGGAAAGGTGGTTTTCATCAGCGTCTAAGGGAAGGGAACGTGGCAAAAAGCTATGGGTCGAGAGGCATGCAGAAGACACTTGTCTTCATCCTAGCGCAGAATGTCCCCTCGACGGTTACCTACTGTTGTACCCCAAAATTTGCCCTCCCATATTCTTCAAGGTTTGCTAAGATCATGCTTCAAAATCTCCCAAGGGGTTGCACAGTCCAATTGCCTCCTAACAGTAAAAAATTAGGGTTTTGGTTCTGGCAAAGAAATTGAAGTTTCCAAGGGTCCAAACAAGTCCCACATGCCTATAAACATCCTCAAGCATCTACATACCAAGTTTCAAGACTCACAGTGCCAAATTCCACAGTCAAAAGCTCCATTTGATCCACAGTCAACTGCAGGGGCAAAATGGTCATTTGACAGTCAAAAGTCCAAATTTTTGGTCAACATCTTATTTTGAAGCCACAAACATCATTTGATCAATTCTTGATCATGATTCTCAAAGCATGGCTCAAAAAGTCTCAAGATGCAAAAGTTTCTATTTTTGGACAGTTGAAAAAGTCAACTGCAAATTGACCAAGGCATAACTTCCACATGGTTTATCAGAAAAATTCCATCCAAAGCTCATTTTGAAGAGAATGACATTTACTACAACTCCTCTTCACACTTCAAGTCCAAGAAATGCTCTCACAAAAAGTTACCAATCTCAACATTATAGGTCATTTTCAAAAGTCAACAAAAAGGCACTTTAAGTCAAAGACCATAACTTGAGATTGGTAAATAAAAATGACATGGGACCAAAGACATTGGTTAGAGGACTTCAATAACTTTCCAAAATGTCCAAGAACATGATCAAAGCTTAAAAATTTAGCAAGATATGCCTTGTGGAAGTTGGGAAATTTTTGGGAATTTTGAAAAGTCAACTTTGCTTCAAATGCCTCAAAAAATGCTAATGGGCCTCAATTTCTTCCATGAATCATCACCCAAAAGCTATGCACGACCCATTGACATCCAAGGGAGTTATTTCATCATTTTTTATTAATTATTTGAATTATTATTATTATTAATTCACTTAATTAAAATTAAATATGACAAAATATCAAATGCCACCTTTCAAATCTTTTTATGCAGCATTTTCATCCATCATGACCTCAAGATTTCGTGCACAATCAAAAAGGAAAGATTATATGCAAATATGCAAGTTTTCATGGCAAAGAGATTTGGAAAAAGATCATTGAAAATCAAATATTGAAAAGCATTAAAACATGGATTTTGGGCCAGTTTTTCTAACCTAAATCATTCACATACATAAGCATAACAGAACCCTAATGCCAAGGAGAAGGAAGCTGCGCCTCAAACAGAAGAACACATTTGCATTTTTTCACAAAAAATCTCAAAACTGTTTTCATAGCTAGAGATCGTTCCAAGGCCTCAAAGCTATTCCAAAACACTCCTCACACTACCAGGAAGCTGTTGCAATTGAAATCAGATCTCCACGCGCAAGGAATTGGTAGAACCATGTTGCACTTTTTCACAAAAAAATTCATAATCGTGTTTCCATTTATATGCATTATTTGTGATTTTTAACCATTGATTTACATTAACATGGACATTCTGAATCTATTGGTGCTATTTAATTGAATTACTATGGCCTGTATGAGAATCCACCATGGAAGCTTTTTAGGGTTTCAGAGGTTTGAAATTAGGGTTTCTTTCATGTGGAAAAATTGAACCATAAGACCAGCACCATTAGAATCGTGACATCCAAACGGATTGAAATCACCCATCGCGCCCTTTTTCTTTTTGCTTATGAGCTAATCGCTATTATTCACTGTTCTATTTAGTGGGGGTTTAAAACCCCCGCTATCCATTTGTATTTTCAGGCAAAAACAAAGAAGCAAGGAAAGAGACGCTGAGGTGTTGAACGGTGACTGGGCAGTTTAAACATTGGCGCGTTTTTTGTTTAGTCCAGCATGATATTGATTTTCCATTATATTATTCATTGTCCATTAAACTAACAAAGAAACACACTGGCTCCATTGGCAAACGCGCTGGCATGCAGGTATTGGGACCTGGGTTCGATTCCCAGGTCCCCCATATTTCTTCATAATTTTGTTTCTAACATATTCAGGTGGTGTTCCCCTCCAGTGGTCCATCATACACCCAACACCTTGGCACGCCACATGTCCAGCAATTTCAATCTATTGGCCAGAAGAGGAAGATCACCATACACGCTGGTCAATGGACTCATACACAAGCGCTGAAAGTCAACATGGGCTTGGGATCAGTGGGCCAAACTGCTTTCTAAACACCTCCAAATTGGCCAAGACACCCCCCCTGCTGTTTGTATTCTTCCTTCTAATTTTCTTCTTTTCCTTTTAATTCTTTTTAATTTGTTTTATTGTTTTAATTAATTCCACAAAATAATTTTTATAACACAAAAATACAAAAAAAATCAGAAAGTCAAAAATAAATATGTTTATTTAATATTTATTTCATTAATATTTTGTAAATAAATTTGTAATAAATCAATTTAGTAAAATTAGGTTTTTAATGTTAATCTTTTCTTAATAACTAAAAAACATAGAAATTAGGGTTTTTAGCATTTTTATCTTTTTAATAAATAATTTCCTCCTCTCGTTATTATTATTAATTATTAATTATTTTGTAAGTAAATATGTATATTAAATAATTAGTAAATTAGGTCAAACTTGAATCTTTTTCTTTAATAATTAAAAATGTTTAGAATTAGGGTTTCTTTCAACATTAATTTTCTTTATTCTCATTAAATTTCATAAACACCAAAAAACAAAAAAAACAATTTCTTTTCTTATTAAATCATTAATTAACCTTTAATTTCAATTTAATTTCCTTAAAGGGTCCAACGCCCTCGCACTCGATTCTAATTTCTTTTCGCATTTATTTTTATTTCTTTTGTAAATGTTATGTAATTGCCCCAAGGCCTTGTAATAATAATTAGGACATTTACTTTCCGCACTTTTACTCAAAATCGGGTCTTTGTTAATTTGGCGATGTATAGACCCGCGCCTTGTAATAGCGTAGGACTTTTATTTTCCGCACCTTTAAACTGTTAATCACATGAAAGAATGTATGCCCAAATAAAATCAAAGTGCAGCTCACCCAACGCATGACAAGATAAAATATAACTGAAAATGACACACAATTCACACACCACTCCTAGGGTACGCCTCACTGTTGCCTTGCCCCTCGAAACGTGGTTGTCGAGTATAGGACGTTTTAGTAAGTCCTTATGTCCATGAACATGGCATAAGGGTAGCTTCTAAGGTGTCCTACTATTGCTCTGGTGACCACCCTGTTGCCTTGCCCCTCGAAACGTGGTCGTCGACTATAAGACGTCTTAGTGAGTCCTTATGTTCCATTGATCTAGTTGCCTCGAAACAAGTTGCCTCGAAACAAGTTGCCTCGGAATAGTTGCCTCAGAATAAAAAGATCAATGGCATAAGGGTAGCTTCTAAGGTGTCTTACTGTTGCCCAGTGACCACACTGTCCCTACACTCGAATTGACCCGAACATCTCCAACGGTGGTGCTACCTACCTCTCAATGGTGGGATGGAACTACCTTAAGGACATTTACACAGCCTAATTCCTTAGGGTAGGTAGATGACTCATGGATACTTGCTCTTTTCAAAAACAAACATAAATCTTTTCACACCGACACTCTTCAAAAAGCTTTCAAAAACAACTTTTCAAACACTCTTGAGGACTGATACAAGAGTCGAGCTGAAATTTTAAACGAAACTTTTTCAAACCCACTCACTCTGAAAAGCAAACACTTTTGAAAACACAATGAGCAAGTATCTAAGAGCCCATGGATAACCATGGATAGAAAGGATGCTAATACCTTCCCTTTCTATAAATCTACCTCCCGAACCGAGAACTAATCTCATAAGGAATTTTTCTGTGCTTTTGTCCTTTCCATACTGGAGAAAATAAAAGACGGTGGCGACTCTTGCTTCTGCGACATTTCGCGAACCAGCGTTAAACAGTCAGTTCCAGATCCACCAATCACAGAACTGGCGACTCTGCTGGGGATACTTTAAAGTGAGGTGTACCTTAGGATAGCTCAGACTTATGTTTTCAATTACCTGATTTGTGTGCTTTAAATTATTGGGCCTGTCTTGGGAGTTTTATAGATCCTAACCCGGATCTGGGGGATACCTTCTTAGAAAGTAGCAACAAGGCTGTGAGGGAACTGTGCGGGGTATACCGACACGGTTGAAGCAGTCTGCTACGTTGATGTGGCACTTTGGTGAGTACCGGTAACCCTTGAGTCCAGTCAAGGAGAGTACGGGGCCGCCGTGTGGTGTCGTGAAGCATCAACTGACCTTAGGAACCTTAATTGAACCATCTTGGCCTCTTTAGGGTAGTGAGATAACTACTTTGGTGCAGTCCGAAGTTGGTTGATACTCGATGCTACACTCAGTTGAGGGTTGTTTTCTTGGGATCTTTTGATCGCCAGTTTAGTGGCTAAATCAAAACGATGAACACAGAAAACAATCCAATGATATTGAGCTCCTTTGAACCCGGTTACTTTGATAGGACAGGTTTGAGCCCACCAACTTCAAGAGGGTAATACCCAGACCCCATGCTGGCCTGAACTCTAAGGGCTTCTCTTGTGTGACTTGTGTGCCTTCCAACTTGACTACTTGCATGCTTGTTATCTGACACTTGAGTTTCTTGCAGGTTTTGTTTATAGTCCTTAACTGGGACTCATAACAGGGTTTACTGAGTTTCTTGCAGGGTTTTGTTTACAGTCCTTAATTGGGACTCATAACAGGGTTTACCCACGTTACCCCATGCATAGCATAACATCATACCATTGCATACATCCCGCATAAGGACTAATCCGTTTCAAGGATCTCAAGGGCTTGTGATGCAGGTCATGATGAATCAACTATCCAGCAAGGGGCAAAGAGGATTTATTTTCCTCTAGACAAGGTTGTCAGGGGCTATGACCCACTTGATATGGTGAGCTTTGACACTTGAAGAAAGTTCCCCGAGCCCAGGTTGTCAGGGGCTATGACCCACTCGATATGGTGAGCCTTGACCCTTGAAGAAGGATTCTCAGCAACATGGAGTTCCTTCAATCAAGCTACAAATTCAAATGCTAACAATCTTCTTGTTTACCCTGCGAGGTCCTTGAAAACATTGCATACATATCATACATATCATTGCATTACAGGTACCCTCTTGACAGGTCACTCACCATCTTCGCTGTTTATTTCAGCAATGGCTTTCCAACCGGACAACCAAGATCTCCAGGCTCAGAACGCCCAACTGCAAGAAATGTTCTTGAACCTATCCCAGGGGCAAGAAGAAATAAAGGCTCTCCTCTCAAGGAACTTGACCCTAGGGAATGCAGGGGGTATCAGGAACGATCAGCTGGAAGGGCTACAAATTGAGTTAGCAACCATGAAGATCCAAATGATGGGGCAGTTGATGGGCCAAATGACTCTCATTTAGGACTTAGCTCAAAAACAAGAAGAGCTCCGGGTCCTCGTCACCAAGCTGTTTCAAAATAATCCAGTGGGGCAAACAGCCAAGGTTGAAATTCCAGTCATCATTCAACCACATACGGGGCAAGAAGACAAAGGAAAATCTCCTCAGCTTGCTTCAGGGTCACGAGCCCAGCCTCAACGGGGTAGTCAGCGTAAACGATATACGCCTGGAAGACATTTCTCGGAGACTGAGATACCATCATCCTTTATACTGAAGCGCTTGCTGGAGGTCAATCTGATCACTCTAAAGGACCCTCCTAAGAATCCGAATATGACACCTTCAAGGTACAACCCCAACACCCACTGTGCTTATCATTCAGACAGACCGGGGCATGCTACAGACGACTGTTGGACCTTGAAGAACAAAGTCCAGGACTTGATTGACGAAGGGGTGCTGGAGTTCATGCCAGATGGCGAGATGAAAATCTTCCGCTGAGAAATGACTAGTTCAAACTAGAGGAGTTTTGTTCATTAGAATTTTTCAAGTTGTAATTTTCTTTTGATTGTTCAAACAATTATTGTCATAGCAAACTTTATCATTTTATCAATGCATCGCACATGTCTATTTTGAATCAATATATTCGCATTCGCTATATTCAAACTGTTTTCATATTCTGTGATGATCAACTCTCGATTGATAATTCTAAGCCTCTTGAGGGAGGATGACGAAAATGATACCGCAATCTATAGTATGCTTTTGAACAGACCCCGCTGATGAGGTACAGGCATTGTTTCAATCCCTAAACACTGGAGTTATAAGGAAGATAATCCCTCGTCAACCCCTCTGAGCCAAAGAAGTAGGAGTTTTTCTTTTCGAAAATTAAAACCCTTTATCATAACCTGGGGCAGGGTAGTTTTCTCAGTTGATCCAAGTGCATAACAAATGGCACCAAAGAGGTCCTTACAAAAAAAAAAGACAGTGATGATTCCGAATAATCATAAGGATAGGCAGTCATTATATCTCAAAAATAAAAACCCATTAAGTCAAAACCTATGAAGGATACTTACAAAACTGGGGCATCCCGCTGACTGTAATCACAAAAGAAACAGTTCAGGCAAAATTTAGGGATAGCGGAATCAAAAAGAAGAAGGTCATGCAAACCCTCAACAAAAAAGGAATGACTGCCTATTCAAAATAAATTGTTAAATATCCGAACCATCACTGGTATATCAAAGCAAAGACTCAAACAAAGTCTAACGCAGGATCAGCTGAGTTTAGGATTGAAGAACATCACGAAGAACGGGTGGGTACAAATAAATTTGAGCCTTTATCCTTTGTTTCTTGAACCGTGAACCAGGCCACGTTATAACCCTTAAAAGTCCTAGCTGAAGCATGGGTTAGTTCGAAAGCATACTGTTACGAAAGGTATCCTGACTCCTTAAGGCTTGCGGTAAAATAACGAGTTGACATCACAGTTTACAAAAAAAAAAAAATCGCTTTTATTGAAAAATGCATTTTCAAAAATTTCAAGACAGACATAAGCTTTGCATTCTTAAGATAACATTGTTTGCATATGATTATTTGTTTGAACAACAGAGAACTTTGCGCAACGAATATCCGATGAACGAAGGTCTTCTCAACAAAAGAGTCACCTCCAGTGGAAGAAACACTTCCAATCAAGGGGCATGGCATGATCAGTGTCCATCATCTGGGGCAGTCCAGTTAAGATTCGGAGAATCTCTTAAAAGGCCAACCAGCTTGGGGAAAATCTCCATCTGGATCACCTGGGGCATTCCGACAACGAATCTTGCCTGACCAGACATCTTCTAGTGGTACGGAAACGCAATACTGCTGACAGGGGCACCTCCCTACATCTTGAGAGCGTGGACATAGTCGAAAAAAGTACTACGCATAATCAAAGACCCGCTAGGTTGACACACCTAGGCAAAATTAAGGGCTTTCCGGCGAACCAAAAGGGTTCGGGTAAAAATAAGGGATGAAATGAAAAAATCTGTACACCCGGCAAGTCGAAAACCTGAAAAGGCGGCTTGGGCAAAAATGGGTATCCCGGTGGACTGAAAACCCGAAAGGGCGGTCCAGGCAAAAGTTAGGGATTAAAGTGTACGACTATGTCCTGTCATCTCGTCACTTGCCTACCAGAAGAAGATTTGTCAACCGACAGTCATCAAGCGCCTCCACAGGTATCTTCTCCCACATCAGAAACAGGGGCAATAATGAGTTGTCTAAGCAATCTAATTGCTCTGTCCACCAAGGTACCAAGGCAGGTTCGGCTGAAGAACATAACCAAGATGCCTTAATTCCCCAGAGAGTGAGCCAGCAAATCAACATACTCTCCCCAAGCAGAGTTAGCCTACTCAGTCAGCCTTAAGGAAGTTGGGTATCCTCTAGCAGATCTCAACATTCCTCAGCGCAATATACGAACATTCCTAACAAGCATCCCCGGCAGTCTTGATCTAAAATTGTTCCCCGGCGGTATACCAGACATTCAGCGGAGCCACTTCCCCAAATGTATCTCAAAATTTCCCCAGGAGAGTCCAATCCAAAGATTTCCCCAGGAAAGTTTGAATCCTCTCCCCAACAGGAAGCTTATCCCCAGTAGATTCTGGAAGCTTATCCCATGCAGAGCACGAACGCGCCTCCCGACTTTATTCAAAGGTTATTTCCCTACCAGGATATAACTGGGTTATCCTCAGCCAAAAGCCACGGAAAGACCGTCCTCGGCAAAGTCTTCTTATCCCCAGCAGAGTCTATCAAAACTTCCAACATAACAACTGTATCCCCAGCAAAGATACCATCAACATCTCAAAGTACCTCTCCTCCCACAGAGTATTGTTCCCCAGCAAGATCGCTAGAGTAATTATTCCCCGTAGAGTAATCTCTTCATCAAGTTCATTCCCCAACGGAGTCATCTTCTCCTACCGGTTCATTCTTGCAATCTTTATCCCCAGTGGAAACAAAAGCTCTACATCAGCCCAGGATTTAACTTCCCGGCACCCATCAAGGATTTATTTTCCTAAGACGAAAACATACATTCATAAACATCGCATTTCCATACATTATAGCATGCATATACGCATCATGAACATACAATCTCATTTATGTTGAGAGCATCATTGCTTATATCATGAATTTCATACATCATGACATTGCATATGACTGACCTTTACCTTTCAGGAAAGATCCAGTTAAATTCTCAGCTATGTCCAAGACTTTCGTCTGGTTCAGTTAAATCGACCCTAAGATTTTTCTGATTCTTATCCAGTCAAAGATATTCCAAGACTTTCGTCTGGTTCAGTTAAATCGACCCTAAGGTTTTTCTGATTCTTATCCAGTCAAAACTAATCCAAGACCTTCTCTGGTTCAGTCAGATCGACCCTAAGATCTCCCTGATTCTTATTCCAGTTGAAGATTCTAAGACCTTGCCTGGTTCAGTTAAATCGACTCCTAAAGATTTTTCTGATGCCGATCCAGTCAAAGGCCTTCTCTGGTTCAGTCAGATCGACCCTAAGATCTCCCTGATTCTTATTCCAGTTGAAGATTCCAAAACCTTGCCTGGTTCAGTTAAATCGACTCCTAAAGATTTTTCTGATGCCGATCCAGTCAAAAGCCTTCTCTGGTTCAGTCAGATCGACCCTAAGATCTCCCTGATTCTTATTCTAGTTGAAGATTCCAAGACCTTGCCTGGTTCAGTTAAATCGACTCCTAAAGATTTTTCTGATGCCGATCCAATCAAAGGCCTTCTCTGGTTCAGTCAGATCGACCATAAGATCTCCCTGATTCTTATTCCAGTTGAAGATTCCAAGACCTTGCCTGGTTTAGTTAAATCGACTCCTAAAGATTTTTCTGATGCCGATCCAGTCAAAGGCCTTCTCTGGTTCAGTCAGATCGACCCTAAGATCTCCCTGATTCTTATTCCAGTTGAAGATTCCAAGACCTTGCCTGGTTTAGTTAAATCGACTCCTAAAGATTTTTCTGATGCCGATCCAGTCAAAGGCCTTCTCTGGTTCAGTCAGATCGACCCTAAGATCTCCCCGATTCTTATTCCAGTTGAAGATTCCAAGACCTTGCCTGGTTCAGTTAAATCGACTCCTAAAGATTTTTCTGATGCCGATCCAGTCAAAGGCCTTCTCTGGTTCAGTCAGATCGACCCTAAGATCTCCCTGATTCTTATTCCAGTTGAAGATTCCAAGACCTTGCCTGGTTCAGTTAAATCGACTCCTAAAGATTTTTCTGATGCCGATCCAATCAAAGGCCTTCTCTGGTTCAGTCAGATCGACCCTAAGATCTCCCTGATTCTTATTCCAGTTGAAGATTCCAAGACCTTGCCTGGTTCAGTTAAATCGACTCCTAAAGATTTTTCTGATGCCGATCCAGTCAAAGGCCTTCTCTGGTTCAGTCAGATCTACCCTAAGATCTCCCTGATTCTTATTCCAGTTGAAGATTCCAAGACCTTGCCTGGTTCAGTTAAATTGACTCTTAAAGATTTTCCTGATGCCGATCCAATCAAAGGCCTTCTCTGGTTCAGTCAGATCGACCCTAAGATCTCCCTGATTCTTATTCCAGTTGAAGATTCCAAGACCTTGCCTAGTTCAGTTAAATTGACTCCTAAAGATTTTTCTGATGCCGATCCAGTCAAAGGCCTTCTCTGGTTCAGTCAGATCGACCATAAGATCTCCCTGATTCTTATTCCAGTTGAAGATTCCAAGACCTTGCCTGGTTCAGTTAAATCGACTCCTAAAGATTTTTCTGATGCCGATCCAGTCAAAGGCCTTCTCTGGTTCAGTCAGATCGACCCTAAGATCTCCCTGATTCTTATTCCAGTTAAAGATTCCAAGACCTTGCCTGGTTCAGTTAGATCGACTCCTAAAGATTTTTCTGATGCCGATCCAGTCAAAGGCCTTCTCTGGTCCAGTATAATCAATTCCTAAAGATTTTCCTGATGAAGACTTAGTAGAAGACGCCCAAGGTTCTCTCATCGTTACTGTTAAGGTAATAATCTCCCAAGGTTCTCTCATCGTTACTGTTGAGGTAGTAATCGCCAAAGGTTCTCTCATCGTCTCGTTGAGGTAGTAACCATCCCTGATTCATTCATCACCGTTTGAAGCTCCAGACTCGATTCCTGTATCTCGCCAGGGCACGTCTGAAGAGGTTTAAGGATTCAATTCCTGTAACCAGTCAGGGCACATCTACACAAAGAGTTTGAAGATCAACTCCTGTAACAGGCCAGGTAATTATCTTTCTTTTTTAGGTACGCAAGTTCTCGCTAAGGAAACTCTTACGCGATCGACACCCAGATGGCATCTGTAAGCCCATCCACCTATCCATCACCTCTCAACATGGCATCTATAAGCCCATCTTCCTATCCATCAGTCTCC
This sequence comes from Vicia faba, assembly GCA_948472305.1. Taxonomy (NCBI): domain Eukaryota; kingdom Viridiplantae; phylum Streptophyta; class Magnoliopsida; order Fabales; family Fabaceae; genus Vicia; species Vicia faba. The sequence goes on from OX451735.1 coordinate 243,512,303, forward strand.
AAATGGCATCTATAAGCCCATTCCCGCATCATACTGCTGACATGTGAGCGCAAATTTCTGGGCACTCTAGTGTTCAATCATCTTCCACCTTCGGATTACGAAAGGCACGCCAGCCAATCTACATCCTCAGGTCTAAGAAGATTGAACAGGGGCAACTGTTGTACCACAAAATTTGCCCTCCCATATTCTTCAAGGTTTGCTAAGATCATGCTTCAAAATCTCCCAAGGGGTTGCACAGTCCAATTGCCTCCTAACAGTCAAAAATTAGGGTTTTGGTTCTGGCAAAGAAATTGAAGTTTCCAAGGGTCCAAACAAGTCCCACATGCCTATAAACATCCTCAAGCATCTACATACCAAGTTTCAAGACTCACAGTGCCAAATTCCACAGTCAAAAGCTCCATTTGATCCACAGTCAACTGCAGGGGCAAAATGGTCATTTGACAGTCAAAAGTCCAAATTTTTGGTCAACATCTTATTTTGAAGCCACAAACATCATTTGATCAATTCTTGATCATGATTCTCAAAGCATGGCTCAAAAAGTCTCAAGATGCAAAAGTTTCTATTTTTGGACAGTTGAAAAAGTCAACTGCAAATTGACCAAGGCATAACTTCCACATGGTTTATCAGAAAAATTCCATCCAAATCTCATTTTGAAGAGAATGACATTTCCTACAACTCCTCTTAACACTTCAAGTCCAAGAAATGCTCTCACAAAAAGTTACCAATCTCAACATTATAGGTCATTTTCAAAAGTCAACAAAAAGGAACTTTAAGTCAAAGACCATAACTTGAGATTAGTAAATCAAAATGACATGGGACCAAAGACATTGGTTAGAGGACTTCAAGACCTTTCCAGAATGTCCAAGAACATGATCAAAGCTTAAAAATTGAGCAAGATATGCCTTGTGAAAGTTGGGAAATTTTTGGGAATTTTGAAAAGTCAACTTTGCTTCAAATGCCTCAAAAAATGCTAATGGGCCTCAATTTCTTCCATGAATCATCACCCAAAAGCTATGCACGACCCATTGACATCCAAGGGAGTTATTTCATCATTTTTATTAATTATTTGAATTATTATTATTATTAATTCACTTAATTAAAATTAAATATGACAAAATATCAAATTCCACCTTTCAAATCTTTTTATGCAGCATTTTCATCCATCATGACCTCAAGATTTCGTGCACAATCAAAAAGGAAAGATTCTATGCAAATAGGCAAGTTTTCATGGCAAAGAGATTTGGAAAAAGATCATTGAAAATCAAATATTGAAAAGCATTAAAACATGGATTTTGGGCCAGTTTTTCTAACCTAAATCATTCACATACATAAGCATAACAGAACCCTAATGCCAAGGAGAAGGAAGCTGCGCCTCAAACAAAAGAACACATTTGCATTTTTTCACAAAAAATCTCAAAAATGTTTTCATAGCTAGAGATCGTTCCAAGGCCTCAAAGCTATTCCAAAACACTCCTCACACTACCAGGAAGCTGTTGCAATTGAAATCAGATCTCCACGCGCAAGGAATTGGTAGAACCATGTTGCACTTTTTCACAAAAAAATTCATAATCGTGTTTCCATTTATATGCATTATTTGTGATTTTTAACCATTGATTTACATTAACATGGATATTCTGAATCTATTGGTGCTATTTAATTGAATTACTATGGCCTGTATGAGAATCCACCATGGAAGCTTTTTAGGGTTTCAGAGGTTTGAAATTAGGGTTTCTTTCATGTGGAAAAATTGAACCATAAGACCAGCACCATTGGAATCGTGACATCCAAACGGATTGAAATCACCCATCGCGCCCTTTTTTCTTTTTGCTTATGAGCTAATCGCTATTATTCACTGTGCTATTTAGTGGGGGTTTAAAACCCCCGCTATCCATTTGTATTTTCAGGCAAAAACAAAGAAGCAAGGAAAGAGACGCTAAGGTGTTAAACGGTGACTGGGCAGTTTAAACATTGGCGCGTTTTTTGTTTAGTCAGCATGATATTGATTTTTCCATTATATTATTCATTGTCCATTAAACTAACAAAGAAACGCACTGGCTCCATTGGCAAACGCGCTGGCATGCAGGTATTGGGACCTGGGTTCGATTCCCAGGTCCCCCATATTTCTTCATAATTTTGTTTCTAACATATTCAGGTGGTGTTCCCCTCCAGTGGTCCATCATACACCCAACACCTTGGCACGCCACATGTCCAACAATTTCAATCTATTGGCCAGAAGAGGAAGATCACCATACACGCTGGTCAATGGACTCATACGCAAGCGCTGAAAGTCAACATGGGCTTGGGATCAGTGGGCCAAACTGCTTTCTAAACACCTCCAAATTGGCCAAGACACCCCCCCTGCTGTTTGTATTCTTCCTTCTAATTTTCTTCTTTTCCTTTTAATTCTTTTTAATTTGTTTTATTGTTTTAATTAATTCCACAAAATAATTTTTATAACACAAAAATACAAAAAAAATCAGAAAGTCAAAAATAAAATATGTTTATTTAATATTTATTTCATTAATATTTTTGTAAATAAATTTGTAATAAATCAATTTAGTAAAATTAGGTTTTTAATGTTAATCTTTTCTTAATAACTAAAAAACATAGAAATTAGGGTTTTTAGCATTTTTATCTTTTTAATAAATAATTTCCTCCTCTCGTTATTATTATTAATTATTAATTATTTTGTAAGTAAATATGTATATTAAATAATTAGTAAATTAGGTCAAACTTGAATCTTTTTCTTTAATAATTAAAAATGTTTAGAATTAGGGTTTCTTTCAACATTAATTTTCTTTATTCTCATTAAATTTCATAAACACCAAAAAACAAAAAAAAAACAATTTCTTTTCTTATTAAATCATTAATTAACCTTTAATTTCAATTTAATTTCCTTAAAGGGTCCAACGCCCTCGCACTCGATTCTAATTTCTTTTCGCATTTATTTTTATTTCTTTTGTAAATATTATGTAATTGCCCCAAGGCCTTGTAATAATAATTAGGACATTTACTTTCTGCACTTTTACTCAAAATCGGGTCTTTGTTAATTTGGCGATGTATAGACCCGCGCCTTGTAATAGCGTAGGACTTTTATTTTCCGCACTTTAAATTCCGCACCTTTAAACTGTTAATCACATGAAAGAATGTATGCCCAAATAAAATCAAAGCGTAGCTCACCCAACGCATGACAAGATAAAATATAACTGAAAATGACACACAATTCACACACCACTCCTAGGGTACGCCTCACTGTTGCCTTGCCCCTCGAAACGTGGTCGTCGAGTATAGGACGTTTTAGTAAGTCCTTATGTCCATGAACATGGCATAAGGGTAGCTTCTAAGGTGTCCTACTATTGCTCTGGTGACCACCCTGTTGCCTTGCCCCTCGAAACGTGGTCGTCGACTATAGGACGTCTCAGTGAGTCTTTATGTTCCATTGATCTAGTTGCCTCGAAACAAGTTGCCTCGGAATAGTTGCCTCGGAATAAAAAGATCAATGGCATAAGGGTAGCTTCTAAGGTGTCTTACTGTTGCCCGGTGACCACACTGTCCCTACACTCGAATTGACCCGAACACCTTCAACGGTGGTGCTACCTACCTCTCAATGGTGGGATGACACTACCTTAAGGACATTTACACAGCCTACAGCCTAATTCCTTAGGGTAGGTAGATGACTCATGGATACTTGCTCTTTTCAAAAACAAACATAAATCTTTTCACACCGACACTCTTCAAAAAGCTTTCAAAAACAACTTTTCAAACACTCTTGAGGACTGATACAAGAGTCGAGCTGAAATTTTAAACGAAACTTTTTCAAACCCACTCACTCTGAAAAGCAAACACTTTTGAAAACACAATGAGCAAGTATCTAAGAGCCCATGGATAACCATGGATAGAAAGGGTGCTAATACCTTCCCTTTCTATAAATCTACCTCCCGAACCGAGAACTAATCTCATAAGGAATTTTTCTGTGCTTTTGTCCTTTCCATACTGGAGAAAATAAAAGACGGTGGCGACTCTTGCTTCCGCGACATTTCGCGAACCAGCGTTAAACAGTCAGTTCCAGATCCACCGATCACACCTACTTTTAGTATAAATTAAGAAGCTTGTGTAATTTTTAGGTGTGTTCAACTTATGGTACTAAATCTCTCAAATATTATCCAAGTAACTACTGCGTGAGAAAGGATAAAAGCGGAGCAATGTACGTTAGAAACACCTTTTTTACTTAATAAAAGTCTTTTTACATTACTTTACCATTATCCTGCAAAGTCATCTTTTTACTTCTTTTACTTGCATTTTTATGCTTTTGCTTACTGTTCAACAATCTTAAACATCCTTCCCCTGGGTCGAACGTGTGTTCTTCCTTCTTACTCATTTCACATAAAGATTAGCATATGTTCTGGGATTAGTTTGGTCGATCCCGCAAGTAAACCAAAAAACATACCTTTTGGAGACCAGCGGTTGTTTACCAAAAACAACGGTAAACAAATTGGCACACCCGGTGGGACGTTGATAATTTTCTATGTTATTGTGTTTTTTCCTGTACAGTTATAACATTGCATGTTATTACGAAGTGGTAGAATAACCAACAAAAATACTGTTAGGAAAGACAACGGAGAGAGTAGTATAGCTAACGAGCCAAGCCATGGAGAAATACCTCCACCAATCACAGGAACAACAGTTACTACTGCTATGGAAAGGAATATCCCAACTTCTGTTGGATCCTGTGATACGGTGGGAGAACTGACTTAGGATTTTGCGTTTGTGTTCGCAAATGTTTCGGTTTAGCAAGAGTCACCACCGACTTTTTATTTTATCCTAAGGAAAGGTCAAAAAGCACAGGAAAGACCTTTGAGTTGTTTTCTTGGATTCGGGGAGTAGATTATAGAAAGGGAAGGTATTAACACCCTTTTTATCCATGGTTATCCATGGGCTCTTAGTTACTTACTTAGATCACTTGCTTTGCTTTCCAATTGTTTGAAATGGTGTTCTTCAATTGTTTGAAATGGTGCTTTGTGTGTGGTTTTGAAAGTTGTTTTGAAAAGAGGCCATCGCTGTGGAAACCTTTGTAATGATTCTTGTTTGAATGTATACAAAGGTGTTTTTGTCTTTTGAAAGTTTTCAATTTTTGAAAGTAGGGTTTTGAAATTGTATGGTGAAGTGTGTTTTGAAGATAGCAAGGATGTTTTTTGCAAGCTTTGATCAAGTAACTAAGAGTTGTCTACCCTATTTTACTCAAAGATCTTTCTTATGTTTTTAACCCTTTTAACAGTGTTGTTTCACCATTGCATTTGGTGAACAACCTTGGGTTAGGATGTTAAACGGGACAAGCGCGGGTCATCGTATAGACCATGATAGCAATTGTGTCAAGTATTTTTGGCAATTTTCTTGAGGGACTTGATCATTTTGTTTAGGCAACTCAGATAGCGTCATCGAGGGACTATGATCTTTTGTTTTTGTTTTTGTTTTGCCAAAGTACTTGACATGCATACCATGGCCCATTTTTTGAAGGCAACAAGTGGATTGAAACCCTAGGGTGCAAGTGTACATTGTGTTTGTTTTTTTTTCATGCATTTTTGTCTTTGATTAGGTCAAACTATTTGTTGATTTGATTTTGCATACAAACCCTAAGTCTAATCATGGCATAATTGAAAGTATTTAAAGGTGCGAGAATTTAAATTCTACACTATTACAACATGATATAGGGAGAGGGGTACAAATTTGAATTGGGGATTATTTTGCAAGAAATTAAACCCTAAATTATTACAACCATATTGAATTTGCAAGACATAATATTTAAATGTACAATATTTAAATAAATACAATAAATAAATATTAAATAAAATGCATCATGTAAAAAAGGTTTTTTTGTTTGTTTATGTATGTAAAGCATTCTTTTAATGTAAACAAAAGGGTGTAAATAATAAAAATAAAAAGATTGATTTTACTTAATAAAAGGGGTAAACCCTAATTTTAAGGAAAATAAAAATGTATTATTTATTACAAAATATATTAATATGTACAAAAATAAGAATATATTATAAAAAAATGTTCTTTAGTATAAAGTAATAATAAAAATAAAAATGTATTTATTTTTGTGTTTTTTATTCTAATTATTTAATAAACATAGTATATATATATATATATATATATATATATATATATATATATATATATATATATATATATATATATATATATATATATATATATATATATATATATATATATATATATATATATATATATATATATATATATATATATATATATATATATATATATATATATATATATATATAATATATATATATATATATATATATATATTATATATATATATATATATATATATATATATATATATATATATATATATATATATATATATATATATATATATATATATATATATATATATATATATATATATATATATATATATATATATATATATATATATATATATATATATATATATATATATATATATATATATATATATATATATATATATATATATATATATATATATATATATATATATATATATTAAATATGTTAAATATGTGAAAAATAAAATAAATTATTTACAAAAATGTATATATTTAAGAAAATATTTTCAAATGTGAATAAAAATAATAAATGAAAATAAAAGTATTTTTTACATTATTTTTTAAGTTTAAACAAAAATAATATAAGTATTTAAACATTTTAATGTTATAAAAAAATTAAAATAAATACCAAATAAATATAAAAACTTATGAAAATATGTTTTAGGCATTCTTTATATTTGAAAATAAAATATCAAAGTTAGAAATAAAATAAAAATGCAAAAATGATAAATATACAAGAAATGGGCCAGGGGGTGTGAAAAGCAGGAAGTAGCCATGGCCCAGCCCAACTACTTCATCTTCTTCCTCTATTCAAACAAAACACGCGCCTTTTTAGTTCAAACCTGTATCTCCTGATCCAGTGTTTTTTTGACAAAACTTAAAACATGAAACTTGTAGAGCATCAAACAACGAATCTAACCATATAAAAAACTTAAGCTAACTCTCAAAGACCAGAGAGAATTTCTCTGGCCCTAATTTCTAACCTAGTTTTTTCAGAAAGTTCATGGATGAAATTCTCCTAGCATGATTAATATAAATGAAAACTAAGCACATGTATGGTTTCAGGGCTATGAATACAACATCTTTCATTCACAAACCTAAGTCTAACTATTCCTAAATAGAGAGATAGAAGTTCATGAAATACCTGTTTCAGTTGAGTTTGAGCTGGACAATGCAGCAACTTCCAATGGTGCCTGAGGTTCTTTTAAGCTTTCCTGATGTCCACTGAACATTTCCCAATGCTTAGTTTGTTTTAAAGTGGCCTGAATCGTGCTACAGAACTCAACCTGCAAAGCTTCCAAACAAAAATGGCAATGTGTGTTAATGGAGTTACAGCAACTTGTGAATGGGCTGGATAGCTCAGGTATGTTTTTTGGAATGTGTTTGAAGTAGTTTTGGATAAAACACACGAGGGAATTTGATGGTGGCTTGTGATTTGCAGAACTGGCCCTATTTTGCAAGAAAAAGTGGTTTTGGAGTATGAGGATGCTTTAGGGGTGAAAGGCTCGTGCTTCTGACTTGCAAGAGTGTATGAAACTTGTTTGATAACTTTGCTTGAGTTAGTTTTATTAGATATGTGAGCTGTCTTGTGTTTGGCAAGTTTCTTGGTTATGAAGCAAAATGAGAAGTGACCAAGAGCAGGCCTGTACAAGCTAGCTCTAACTCTGCATACACTGTGTAAGCTTGGCCCCAAGTTTGTGGATTTGGTTTACAGCATAAGATCTTGTTCAAGGCTCAAGGATTCTATTTGACATAAAGCAAGATTTTGACAAAAATGGCAAAGTTACCTTTTACTATTTTTAGATTAATCTAGTGTATAATCCTCTAATGTCCAAAACAAAACCTTAGACCAATGTATTTGCATTTAATTATTGAGTAAAAATTTGTTTAGAGGCCTGTAATTGTGAACTAAGCTAGCTTGGTCAGATTTGGCAAGTGTTATGAATATGTATTGGCCATAGTTACAAAGTGAGTTTTGCCAACTTCAAGCATTCGATTCTCCCTAACCACAAAGGTGTTTGAGGAGTTCTTGGACAATTTGGAAAGCTTGCAACATGTACTATAATCCATCTTTGAAATTCAACTTGAAACTCCAAGTGTAACTATGTGAAAAATGGCCAAGAAGATGGGTTAAAATCCTGCCTAAACTAGGGCAAAAATTCTCTAAGTTAAAAGTTTTAGGTACCCTTATTCCAAAAATCATAACTTGAGATATAAGCTTCTTATGATCAAACTTTGTTAATTAAGGTTGTAGACTTTGTGATGGAATACAACTTTCATGTTATAAGTTTTGTTTGAATCCATTTGCATCTTGGTGAAAAAATGGGACAAAGTTAGGAAAAAATAAGAAAATTTTATAACTTAGAAAATTTCTAAGTTATGAAATTTTTCCATTTTAAACCCTAATTTGCAATTTTGGGTTTCTTGATGAACAAGTTTCATAATTTGACATGTCTTGATGAAAAATGACCCTTGGCACTTGATTTTGACCAAAAAGTCAAAGTTTGACTTTTCAGTGTACATTCAAATTTTGATCAGTTGACTGAAAAATTCATCTGTCAATCTTATGCATTTGAGATCTTTTGAACTTGTTGAATGGGTCAAGACAAAGTCATTGAGTCCTTGTGTCCATGGTTGAGCTTGATTTTCCATTGGCTAGGTCAAACAGTCAAAAATTGCCTTTGTGCAGTCAAAACCCTAAAAATGACCATTTTGCCCTTTTGGTGATTTGATCAAATTTCTTGTGGAATTGTTATCCAAACTTGATCAAATGGTTCATATGAGTTCATAATGTTTATGTGGATCAAAATTCATGAAGTTTGACTGTCAATTGGCCACAGTTGAATTTTCCCCCAATACAGTTGATTTCTAGGTCAACTGTCCAATTGACTGGGCAAAAATTTGAATCAAGGCTTGAAACTTGGTATGGACAAACTTGTGAGTGTAACATGAAGTATGAAAGTCACTTTGGGAATTGTAGGTCAAAACACCCCTGTGCAAACTCAAACCCTAATTTAGGTCAACAGTGCAAGGAGGTGTCTTGAGCAGAGCAAACCCTAGCTTGATCTTGAGTTCCCAGAGTCTTGTGATGAGAAATGTTGATGAAATGTGAGGGAAAATTTTGGGGTACAACAGTTGCCCCTGTTCAATCTTCTTGAACCTGAAGAGTTAGATTGGCAAGTTTGCCTTTCGCGACTCGAAGGTAAAAGAGGATTGGACACTAGAGTGCCCGTAAATTTGCACTCGTCAAAATATAGCTGAGGAAATGGGCTTAAAGATGCCATTTAGAGATGGTAGAATCTTGCTGGAGATGGGCTTAAAGATGCCATCCAAGAATGTTTGTTGAATTGCAATGTTATAGGTCAGAAGAATGAGCGTCAAAATGGTATCTGTGTCTGAAATGCATTTGAACTGTATCTGGAGACTGAGTTTGTATGAGCAAAAGAATGGCGTCAGTGTCTGGAGCGTATCTGAGCTATAATCGTATTTGAACTTTGAATGAATATCAGAATGACTGCCGTGTCTGGAGTGTATCTGTATTGTATCTGAAGTTGAGATCTGTATGAGTAGCAGAATAACTTCCGTGTTTGGAGTGTATCTGAGACTGTAACTAGGGATGTCAATGGGGCGGGGCGGGGCCGGGGGGACACTTCCCCATCTTTTTCCCCGCCATCAAATTCATTCCCCGTCCCCGTCCCCGATCTCCGTCACGGGGGAATTTCTATCCCCATCCCCGTTCCCCGCGGATCCCCGTTCCCCGCGGGGATCCCCATAGATCCTACATTTATTCATTAATATTTTATTTTTTAAAATGTTTATATTTTCTATAAAAATAAAAAGCACAAAGAATTCACATATTTATTATGTTATTAAAAAATACTAGTATTTGACATTTATTATTTTTTATTAAAAATACTAATGGAACATAAAATAATAATATTTTTTTTATAAATTTCTATAAAATGCTATAAAATTCAACAAAATGAACTATAATACTTTTTAAAGTAACAATATGCCTAAACAACTAAAAAAATCCAACAACATAATTATGCTTAAAAAACTATACTTCATCAAAACTAATAAGGGATAATTATAAAATTTAGCATCATGAGTATGCTTGAAAAGCTAAAAAATACTTCATAATAAGTCAACTAAAAGCAAAAGTCAACATCTCTCTATTTGCTCAATTGATAACACACGTAAAGTAGAAATATCAAAATACTTAAAACAAAGTTACATATAAATAAACTAAAATATTAAGCAAAATATCCAAACAAGTAATGATCAATCATGTCTCTCTTTCCAACTTCTCCTTGCAAGGTCTTCTTCCTCATTCCACAATTAGATATGACTTTCTTTTTCCTACGAAAAGTAAACAATCAATAATTATATTTACTTAAAAAAATACTTTAAAAACTAAAAGGTAATCAACACTAATATGTAAATTACCTTATTATCATCATCATCATCATCATCCATATCTTCATCCACACATTCGAATTGAGTCAACGTTTTTGAATAACCTAAGAAACAAATAGCTAAATTAAAATTTAAAAATCCTTTTCAATTAATCTTGTAAAAGATAAAAATATATTACCTTTTATATCTTTTCGGATCCAATCTTGAGTGCACATCAAAGCCTCTAAAGTGTCTTCCTTCAACCTACTACGTTGTTGACTTAAAACACGACCACTAGTACTAAAGGCGGACTCTGAAGCAACGGTAGAGATAGGAATTGCTAAAAAGTCCCTTGCAATCTTTTGCAAAGTTGGAAATTTCAAACCATTTTGTTTCCACCATCCTAAGATGTCAAAATTTTCCTTTTTTTGTTTATCAAGCAAGACACCATCTTCCAAGTAGGAAGTAAATTCTGACTTGACATTTGTAGTTGAAGTATTTTCCATCACATATTCCAAATAAGCCTTCTCCCAATCTTGACTTGTGACATCAATGTCATCTACCAATGTTGATGCACCAACTTCACTACTTGTAGGAACCATATCATTATTTGGTTGATATTCTTCAACTAAATCTTCACACATTTGTATTACCTTTTCCAATTCTTTGGGAGAATTATTCCCATACATAAGTGGGAAGAAGTAATTCAACAAAGTTATTTTATATCTAGGATCCAAAACAGCCCCTATTGCCATCACCCCATTAATCAAACTCCAATATTTGTCAAACTTCACTATCATACTTCTTGCCATACTTTGTATAGTATCACTAGAAGAATCTTCCCACTTTCTTAAAGCTAATCTTATTTGACAAACTTTGGGAAAATAAATGTTTGATGTTGGATACTTAGTACCCGAGAACAACTCAGTGACACTAAAAAATAATTTCAACTTGTCACAAATTTCTCTTGCCATTTTCCAATCTTCTTCACTTGGTGCACACTTATATTGGGAATCACGGTGTTGTTTTAAACGTTTAAAAACTTGTTCGTAAGGCAATGCAGAAGCAAGCATTAAATAAGTAGAGTTCCATCTTGTTCTACAATCTTGTGCAAGCTTCTTTTCATAAGTCATGTTCAATTGATTACAAGTTTCTTTAAATTCCTCCTCCCTCTTTGGTGTTGCTACCCAAAAACCGACACTTTCCCTAATCTTTTCAATTGAACTAGAAATTGTTTGCATGCCATCTTTCACTATCAAGTTTAATATGTGGGCGCAACAATGCATATGAAACAATTTCCCTTTTAAAATAAAAGAAGAAGGTGACATCTTATCAATCAAATGGTCAATCAGAGCATCATTGGTGCTACAATTATCAACGGTTAATGTTGACAATTTTCTATCAATATTCCAATCCATCAAACAATCTACCAAAAAATCACAAATGACCTCAGCAGTATGTGGCGTAGGGACATAAATGAACCTAAAAATAAATTATAATAAATATCACATAAAATAACTATATTATAATAATAACGTAAATGGAAGGGAGAAGTTACCTGATGATCCGATTCTGCAAAATCCAATTTTCATCAATGTAATGAGCTGTAACAGACATATATCCTTTGTTCTGGTTGCTAGCAGTCCACATATCAGTAGTTATTGCAATGCGGCTTTTATTCTTTGCAAGTATTTTCATTTGCTTTGACTTCTCACTTTCATACAACTTCATTATATCATTCTTCATGGTGTTGCGAGAAACTATCTTGAACAAAGGTTGAAGAGAATGGCTATAATTTCTAAAACCAATATGGTTAACCATCATGATGGGATATTCATGCAATATAATCATCTTCGCGAGTTCATTCCTAGAAACATCTTGATTAAATGTATAATTTCCAACCACAAATGATTCATGTCTGTTTCCGGATTTTTTTTCTGTCACTTTAAGCATGGCTTGTTTTGGACCTCTCTCTGTGCGTTTTGGACATATGCTAATATGATCAAATAAATGTTTAGTACCATTTTTTGTATCACCACCAATTTTCTTATCACAAGATTTGCATATAGCCTTCCAAATGCCTCCTATTTTTTGCCTTTTAAAATAGGGCCAAGCATCTGATTTTAATCCCCTTTTGTTAGGACTTGTAGTGGGTTCAACGGGAGCTTCAGGATCTTGATTTTCTATATTTATTTCATTTGGAGTAGATTGAACTTCCTGTGTGAGTGAAACTCCACTACTTTCTATAGGAACTTCATTCCCTTCCAAAACAACATTAGGACTATTAGATGATTGAACTTCACCAACCATTCTTTTACCAAAAACCTGGCACACACAAACACAAATTTTAAAAGGCTACATGGAAGTAGAACAAAAATAATAAATATATGAAAAAATAATAAATAAATGAAATAGTAAATACATAAAATTCACACAAAAAATAATTAATAAGAAAAATCTTATATTTCTAAATATATGATGCATTACACATATTTCTAAATATGCCTTATTTACTGTAACTTTTCAATTAGAAATAATAACATATATTAATTAATTATATACATTGAGAATACATTTATTTACCTATATACATGATATATTTACTCGTGTAAAAAGTTATATGTTATTATTTCACTTAATGACTTTGGTTTTATAATTAGAAATATAAGATATATTTTTTTTATATGGGTGATAGCATGATATATTATTGTTTATATGTTATTATTTCATTAATAATTAGAAATATAAGATATTTGGTTTTTTTTATGGGTGATACCGTGATAGCATGATATATTGATTCATTTAAAAAGTAATATTTTTTTGTTTAATATAGAAAATTAAATTATAGTGTGATATATTAATAAAAAATAGGAAAAGTATATTTTAATATTTTTTAAGGAAAAACTGACGACATTATTTTAATTACAAATGCATAGTATAGATAAAAAATGAACACAAAAATATTTAAAAGGAGATAAAAATGAGTAATTTTTTGATTATTTTATATTTTTTTAATATGCAAATGATTTGATAACTCTAAAATTTCTAAACAATTTAATTTAAATTTAATCAAAATAATCAACTTTTCCTATAAGCAATTACATGAACATGTTTATGAGAATCAAGGAGAAACAATCTACTTTTTTCTATAAACAATAATATAAACAGATTTATGAGAATCAAAGAGAAATAATCTATTTTTTCCTATAAATAATTACATGAACAAATTTATGAAAATCAAACCTTATTGATGAAATTGTAAGAGCTGTGAATAATGGAAGCACACCAAATAGAGAAGATGGAATTGGAAGAGGAAGATGAATGGAGATTTGACTGGAGAAGAAAAAAAGGAGTCTAACGTGTGAGACTCTAAATGTCTGGCAGAAGAAAATGAAACGCTTCAACTTTTTTAGGGTCTAATATTTACATTTCTCTCTCTTAATAAATACATGAATATTTATTTATTTACTTTTATAAATAAACATAAAGGAAATGACTAAAAAACCTAATCTAAAATATATATATTAAATTAACTATATTAAAATAATAGGCGGGGCGGGGTCCCCGCGGGGCGGGGGGTGTATTCCCCGTCCCCGTCCCCGAAATGCTCTCGGGGGAATTTTTCTCCCCATCCCCGCCCCCACGGGGGAAAATTCCCCATCTTTGGGGCCCCGAACGGGGCGTTCCCTGCGGGGATCCCCATTAACAGGTCCAAACTGACATCCCTAACTGTAACTGGAGTTGAGATCTGTATGAGTAGCAGAATGACTTCCGTGGCGACTGCACTAGGGAGAATCAAACTTCTGGTGTAAGGACCAGAATGGCATCCGTGTTTGAAGCGTATCTGAACTTGTAGTTGATAGTTGAATCTGAATGAGAGATAGAATGGCTGCCGTGTCTGGAGCGTATCTAGTCTGTATCGGATTGCTGAAGTCTGAATGAGTAGTAGAATGACCGCCGTGTCTGGGGTGTATCCATACTGTATCTGAATAATTGTTAACGATAGCCTTTTAATCTTATCCTGAAAAGGGTAAAATGTTAGCTAAAACACAAAGTTATGTTGCATGATATGTATGATGCAATGAACTGTGTTTCATCAATGTTTATGATATATGAATGTAATGGATGAGCATGTAAGCTGAGTGGTTGTCTTGCTGAAAATAAATCCTTGATAATAGGAGATAATGAAATCTCCAGCTGCTGCTGGGAAAGTAAATCCTTGACCGATGTTGAGGATTCAAAACTTTGATTGTTGAAGATGAGAGATCCTTGCTGACTGCTTGGGGATTAAAGATCTCTGTTTGCTCGAGAAGGAGAAATCCTGGGACCACTGCTGGAGATTGAAAATCCTTGGCGATTTGTGGGGATTAATAAGGCCTTTGACAACTTCTGCAGGGAATGAGAATCCTTCATGAATTTCCTGGGAAATAGGGAAAAATCTGAAAATCTCTACTGGGGAGTTAAAACCTGGGAGGCTTCTGCTTGGAGAAAAGAGACCGAGAATCTTCGATCTTGCTGGGAGATAACTCTGTGGGGGCGAATGTTTACTCGGCCGGTGAAATCATGAGTTTTGGGTTGTATGCCAAACTACTGGGGAAGCAACCAAGAAGTTAACTGTTATTTGCATGGTCCTCAGACTTTTAAGATAGCCTGTTGGGGAAATTGGGGGAAGTTGAACAGTTCCCACCGGGGATTGATAGTTGAAAATTTGACTTCTCTGGGGAAGAAGGTTTAGAATATTCTGGTTCTGCTGGGGAAAGGTTTTTTTTCCCAGGGTTTTCGGGCTCCGCTGGGGATCTTGAAGTTTAACTCCGCTAGGGACCCATACTTTAAGACTTTGGCTTTGTTGAGGATCTGAACAATGTATTGCAGGGGATTCCTTCTGGAATGGCACAAAGATATCTTCCTACACCTTCAACCTATCAGTAATTATCCTTTCTCAATTTTGTTTCAGTGATTATATTCAAATGCATATGCCTATTTTAACAAAACTTTGGACGTTTTCAAATAAAAACATAAGTGTAAAAAAGAAAGAAAGGCAAGCAAATTTCTGCATTTGAACTATCTTTGTATTAACTTTTGTGAGTATCTTTGTACAAAGGAGACAGACATCCTAGTAAGAGAATGTTGTCGTAAAAATTAAAAAAATTTATACAAAAGAAAGATGGCTATGTGTAACAATTCCATGGGATTCCCATTCTGCTATAGCCTTCACAACTTTGAGTATCTTGTCCATTCGCTGCTTCGTCCGCCGATGACTGGATTGACCAGAAGCTTGGAGCTTGTTGGTGAAGAGATTGTTTTTAAAGTGATCCGACGAGACATAGTCATACGCTTTGATTCCCTAGCTTTTGCCTGGACCGCCCTTTCGGGTTTTCGATCCACCGGGAAACCCTTTTTTGCCCAAGCCGCCTTTTCAGGTTTTCAACTTGCCGGGTGTACAGATTTTTGTTTGTTTTATCGCTAATTTTTTCCTGAACCGCCCTTTCGGGTTTTCGATTCACCGGGATGCCCATTTTTGCCCAAGTCGCCCTTTCGGGTTTTCAACTTGTCAGGTCGTTTTATGCATAGTATCTTTTGACTATGTCTGCGTTCGCAGGGTGCGGCAAGTCGTCGCCGTCCATGGTGGTCATAATCATTGCCCCACCATAAAAGATGCTCTTGATCACAAATGGTCCTTCGTAAGTAGGATTCCATTTGCCCCTGGGATCACTTTGCGGCAAGATGATCCGTTTGATTACAAGATCTCCGACTTGATATACCTGACGCCTGACTTTCTTATTGAAAGCCTTGATCATCCATTTTTGATACATTTGACCATGACAAACAGCAGTAAGTCGCTTCTCGTCGATCAAGTTAAGTTGATCAAGCAGGGTCTGAATCCAATCGTCTTTACTCAAGTCGACATCCTTCATAATCCTCAAGAAAGGAATCTGAACTTCCATAGGTAAAACAACTTCCATGCCATATACCAACGAAAATGGGGTTGCCCCTGTTGAAGTACGTGCCGTGGTACGATATCCATGCAGAGTAAACGGTAACATCTCATGCCAGTCCTTGTAAGTGACTGTCATCTTTTAAATGATTTTCTTGATGTTTTTGTTCGCGGCTTCAACAACACCGTTCATCTTCGGCCGATAGGGAGATGAATTGTGATGATAAATCTTGAACTGTTCGCATAGAGCAATCATAATGTTGTTCAAATTTGTACCGTTGTCTGTGATAATCCTGTCGGGGATACCATACTGGCATATGAGGTTCTGCTTGATGAAGCGGGAAACCACATTCTTTGTAACAGAGGCATAGGAAGCTGCTTCGACCCACTTGGTGAAGTAATCAATAGCGACCAAGATGAAGCGATGTCCATTGGATGCCGTAGGCTTGATCTCTCCAATCATGTCAATGCCCCACATTACGAATGGCCAAGGAGCTGTCAGAATGTTGAGAGGAACAGGAGGAATATGTACCTTGTCGGTGTAGACTTGGCATTTGTGGCAGGTACGGGAATGTTGGTGACAATCAGCTTCCATGGTAGACCAGTAGTAGCCTGCCCTTAGAATCTTCTTAGCCATCGTATGTCCACTCAAGTGGGTGCCAAATGTGCCACTATGTATCTCGGTCATGATTAACTCTGCTTCAACCTTGTCCACACAACAAAGTAGAACACAATCATGGCTGCGCTTATAAAGGATGCCATTGCTTAGGAAGAACTTGGCAGCAAATCTCCTTAAGAACTTTTTGTCATTGACGGAAGCTCCTTCAGGGTATTCTCGAGTCTGGAGATACCTTTTGATTTCATGAAACCAGGGTTGTTCCACTACTTCTTCGGTATTAATCTCATGACAGTGCGCAGGTTCGTCCATTCGCTCGATGGTAATTTGGGGAGCCTCGTTATCCCAGTTGAGTTTAAACATGGAAGACATTGTAGCTAGAGCATCGGCTAACTGGTTTTCTTCTCGCGGGAAATACTCGAAGCTAATCTGCTCGAAATGAGGCAACAATGTCAAGACATGTTCTTTGTATGGGATAAGATTAGGATGTTTGGTGTCCCACTCTCCTTTGACTTGACTGATAACCAAAGTCGAGTCCCCAAATACGACCAAAGATTTGATTCCCAAGTCTATAGCAGCCTTGAGACCAAAGATGCAAGCTTCATATTCAGCCATGTTGTTAGTACAGCTGAAGCAAAGTCGGGCAGTGAAGGGTGTATGGCAACCATCCGGAGAAATGAGTACCGCACCGATACCGTTGCCAAGTGCATTTGAAGCACCATCAAAGTACAGGGTCCATCGGGATCCTTGTTTAGGTCCGTCATACGGTCTGTTACCTTCGATGTTGTCCAATGTCATGATGTCCTCGTCAGGGAAGTCGAATCTCATAGATTGGTAATCTTCGACGGCTTGATGAGCTAGATGGTCAGCTAGTACACTCCCCTTTATAGATTTTTGGGTAGTATATTGGATATCATACTCAGTCAGGATCATTTTCCATCTAGCAATTCTTCCAGATAAAGCAGGCTTCTCGAAGATATACTTGATCGGATCCATCTTGGAAATCAGCAGAGTGGTATGAGTCAACATATACTACCTTAGCCGGCGAGCAGCCCATACCAAAGCGCAACAAGTTTTATCGAGCAGTGAGTAGCGGGTCTCACAGTCGGTAAACTTTTTGCAAAGGTAATAAATGGCATGCTCTTTTCGGCCAGACTCATCATGTTGGCCCATTACACACCCGATTGAGTTATCCAAAATAGTTAGATACATGATTAATGGCCTTCCTTCGACGGGTGGCATCAGAATAGGAGGTTCTAGTAAATACTCCTTTATCTTATCAAAAGCAACTTGACAATCATTGTTCCATTCAACTACCTGATCTTTCTTCAACAGTTTGAAAATTGGCTCACAGGTAGATGTCAGGTGAGAGATGAACC
This sequence comes from Vicia faba, assembly GCA_948472305.1. Lineage (NCBI taxonomy): Eukaryota > Viridiplantae > Streptophyta > Magnoliopsida > Fabales > Fabaceae > Vicia > Vicia faba. Next base: position 243,530,750 of record OX451735.1, read on the forward strand.
TCGCAATATAGTTTAAGCGTCCCAAGAATCCTCTAACCTCCTTTTCAGTGCGGGGGGGCAGGCATTTCTTGTATAGCCTTTACTTTAGCTGGATCAACCTCAATGCCTTTTTTGATGACAATAAATCCCAAAAGTTTACCAGACCTAACTCCAAAAGTGCACTTGCTTAGGTTCAGTCTGAGCTTATACTCCTTCAACCTGGCAAACAACTTTTGCAAATGATCAAGGTGTTCTTCTTATGTCTGTGATCGAGCTATCATGTCGTCTACGTAAACTTCGATCTCATGATGTATCATATCATGAAACAAAGCTACCATGGCGCGTTGATAGGTTGCCCCTGCATTCTTCAGTCCGAATGGCATCAGTTTGTAGCAGAAGGTACCCCATTGCGTGACAAATGTAGTTTTCTCCATGTCCTCGGGGGCCATTTTGATCTGGTTGTATCCCGAGAATCCGTCCATGAAGGAAAATACCTTGTGTTGAGCTGTGTTGTCAACCAAGATGTCAATGTGTGGCAGTGGAAAATCGTCTTTAGGGCTAGCCCTGTTTAAATCCCGATAGTCCACACACATTCTGACTTTGCCGTCCTTCTTAGGCATGGGCACAATGTTAGCAACCCATTGTGGATAGGAAGTAACAGCCAGAAAACCAGTGTTGAATTGCTTCATTACTTCAGCTTTGATCTTCTCAGACATGTCGGGCCTCATTCGGCGGACCTTTTTCTTAATCGGTGGACAGTCTTCTCTTGTAGGGAGACGGTGAACCACGATATATGTGTCTAACCCTGGCATGTCTTCATAAGACCAGGCGAAGATTTCAACATATTAGTTCAACAGCTGTACTAGACGCTCTTTGACACCTGGTTCCAGGTTGGCACCCACTTTCACCTCCTTCTTGTCTTCCTCTGTCCCCAAGTTGATGGTTTCTAGCAACTTTTCATGAGGCAGAATAACCCTCTCTTCTTGTTGCAAAAGTCTGGCTAACTCTCCCGGCACTTCACAGTCTTCGTCAACTTCGTACTCAGCATGATTGACCAAATCTTCAGAGTTATCGAAGGCTAAAACAGAATAGTCACCCATGGAATCCGGAGTGGATGGGTACCTGCATTTGTGAGTGTGGGTGTGTGTAAGGGATAGCCATTCTTAAACAAAACAAAAATGTAAAAGGAAAGAAAATGAACACAACAGTTTGTAGATGAAAGCGTCCAATGATTCATTAAAACATGGCACATGATAATGAAGAAAATCAAGCCCTTACAAATGGACCTATATGCCCCGGGCAAGGCATAAGGTGAAAATAGTGTACAAATTGTTTTAGTTATTACAGAATGAAATAAGAAATTGTTCAAAGATAAAATTACTGGTTGATGAAGGTGATGGGAATAAAATCCTTTGCTTCCCAGTTGCTTAAACCCCCTTCGACGGTCGGAAAAATCCAATCCTCAAAGTGGCCCTCTTCATCTTCATCTTCTACAGCATTAATTCTGTGGTGAGTGATCCTTACAGGTGGCCCTCCAATCTTGGAACGACGCATAGCCTTCTGTCCTGCAGCTGTAAACCCTAGTCCAAATTTGTACGTCTTATGGGGAAAATCAGGCAATTGCCCCCATATTGTGATCTTTCCTTCTTTGACTACAGATTCTGCGTCCTTGAGAGATGCCATCCTAGATACATGCTTGGGAATGATAGGCACCTAAACCATTGTCTTTGCAACTTCTATCTCAGGAGAAACTTCCTCAAAATGTTGGAAAGGCGTTTCGATGAACTCGCCATCCAACTCCACATAACGGAAGGAGTTGAGATGACTTATCATGTACTCTTCCTCTCCGTGCACTGTTATAATCTTACCCTTAACAGGATATTTCAGCATTTGGTGCAAAGAGGAGGTAACTGCCCCGACATAATGGATCCACGGTCTTCCTAAAAAACACGAATATGACGGACGGATGTCCATCACATAAAAGGTGGAGTTGAAAACTTTTGTGCCTACTTTGATAGGAATGTCAAGCTCTCCATGAACCATTCTTTTGGACCCATCAAAGGCCCTAACAACGATGTTACTGGGTTTGAGGGTCAATCCTTCACAGTCCAAACGGTACAACGCTTTCTTGGGCAGCACATTCAAGGAAGAACCAGTATCAACTAAGACATGGGCAAGGGTGGTTCCCCTGCATTCAACTGAGACATGTAGCGCGTCATTGTGTTTCCTTCCTTTGGGAGTCAAATCAGCATCGGAAAAGCCAAGGCCATTATCAGCAGTAAGACTGGCCACACACTCCTGAAACTGGTTAGCCGAAGTTTCTTGGGGCACGTGTGCCATCTTTAGAAATTTGATTAAGGCCTTAGCATGGGCCTCAGAGCAGATTAGAAGAGCCAACATGGATATTTTAGAAGGGGTCTTCCCTAGCTGTTCCACGACGTCGTAGTCACTTTTTCTGATTATTTTCAAGATTTCATCCATTTCTTTCTGGGTGGTTTCAGGGATAACCACAGCATGAGCCTTCATCCTGACAGGCGCTTCTAGTATCCCCTTACCCTTGTCGGTATTATCAACAGATGGTCTTACTTCAGGAGTATCCAATTCTTCAATTATCGGGTCTTGCACAGATGGCCTAACAGGCACAGAAGCTTTCGAGGGTCCGAAAACTGCTCGAGGGGGAGCAATCTCCGGAGAAAAAAATCCGTCCGCTGCGGGTTATCTTGCTTGTACCCGCAATGTTCCCTACATCAGGGCTTTCCTCTTCAGAATTCTCTTGGACTGCTTCAATCTGTTTGATGCCATGATAGAAGATTTCTCCCCCATAGTTCCATGGTATCGTTTTGCTAGATTGATACGGGACAGGCCCCGGCATGGTGATTTTTAAAGGTACAAATTCAGGATCAGGTGTAATCTTGACAAGCCTTTTGCAAGCCTTGGGAAGACTGTCGAATATGGTTATGATTGCAATATCGTTGGTTGAAGTAGCAAAAGTAGCAGGAGTAACAGGAGTGAAGGTATCAACAGGGGTCTTTTGGAAGAGTATCTCTTGGGTATCCATCAGGCGTTGGACACCTGATTTCAACATTGGGCAGTCAGCTCGTATGTTTAAACAAAAGTAGCAGTCTTTTCCGCAGCCTGGGAATATCCCAGCTCTCATCAAATTCTCTTTAATCACTGGTAAGGGAGTCAAAAGGTCAGCAACATCAGTAACATGAAGGTCTTCCATAACGGTATGAACATTATGACCGTGCTTGGGCATCGGAGCAAAGATCACATTGGGCTTCTTAGGAGCATCAAATTCTACTTCCTTGGCGTCAATCAGGTCTTGGATTTTGTTCTTAAGCGCCCAACAATTATTTGTATCATGCCTGTTGTACCCCAAAATTTGCCCTCCCATATTCTTCAAAGTTTGTCAAGAATAATCTTCAAATTACTCAAATTTGCTCAAGAGGTAGACAGTCAAATCATCTCCTAAGCCAGCTGAAATTAGGGTTTTAGTTCTTTCAAGGAATTTGGAGGTTTTCAATGGTTCAATCAAGTCTCATAGGCCTATATGTATTCTCAAGCATCTACATGCCAAGCTTCAAGACTCACAATGCCAGTTTGCACAGTCAAAAGCTCCATTTGGTCTACAGTTAACTGCAAGGGCAAAATGGTCATTTTAAAGTCAAAAGTCAGAATTTTTGGTCAACATCTTATTTTGAGTTCACAATCATCATTTGATCAAGTCTTGATCATGATTCCACAAGAATGGCTCAAAAATCATCAAGATGCAAAAAGTTACTATTTTTGGATAGTAGAAAAGTCAACTGTACCTTAACCAGGGCATAACTTTTTCATGGTTTGTCAGAAAAATCCCATCCAATGCTCATTTTAAAGAGGATGTAATTTCCTACAATACATCTTCACACTCCAAGATCAGAAAATTCTCTCACAAGAAGTTATCAATTTCTACATTATAGGTCAAATTCAAAAGTCAACAAAAGTGCACTTTGAGTCAAAGGCCATAACTTGAGATTGGTAAATACAAATGACATGGGACCAAAGGCATTGGTTAGAGGACTTCAAGACCTTTCCAAAATGTCCTAGAACATGTTCATATGATCAAAATTGAGCAAGATGTGCATTGGAGAATTTGGGAAATTTTTAGGAATTTGTAAAAGTCAACTTTGCTCAAAACACCTTGTTTTTGCTAATGGGCCTCAAATCTCTTCTTGAAACTTCATCCATGGCCTATGCACGACCCATCAAGCTTAATGGAATTTATTTTCTTATTTTTATTGATTAATTGGATTTTTAATTAATATTAATTCATTTAATTAATTTAAATTGTAGGAAAATACAAGATTTGATTTTTTCAATCAATTTGTGAAGCAAATATGGTCAGGATATGCTGGCAATTTCGTGCTCAAAATCAAAGATGCAAAATCTCCAAAATTATCAACTTTTTCCAATCATGAAGATTCAAAAATATTTGATTTCCAATCAAAGATTCAATCATCAATTCAATGGATTTTTGCTCAAGATTTTGACCTAATTCCATTCCTCTATATATATGCAAGCAAACCCTGATCAGAACACGTGAGAAAGCTGCAGAAAAAAGGCCATAGCATATTGAAAAAATTCAAGAAAATTGCAAACTGGTTTTTGCATTCTAGGGCGATTTAAGGACTTTTCTTGATTCTAATACATTGCAGGAGGTTCCCAGAATGTGTGGCAATCAAATTCCAGCTTCATAACTCAAAGAATCATCACTTACAGTTTCACGGTTTTCCATTTTTTTTCCAGAATCGTAACTCATCATTCATGCGCATTTAACATATTTTCTTGATTTTTTTGTGTTGCTAGGAACCACGTGAAGCTAATGGTATCACCTAATTGAATTATAACTCCCAGAATCACAAGATGCCATGGACGATTTCTAGGGTTCTTAAGCTTTGAAATTAGGGATTCCTAAACCAGGAAAAATTGAGACTTGTGAGACCCATGACTGAATTCGTTGAACCAAGACGAACATAACCAAACCCTCGCGAAATATTTATGTAAACCATAGCTCTAATCGCTATTTTTCCTCGTGGCATATTGTGGGGGTTAAAAACCCCCGCTATCTAATATTCTATATGCAGGTACAACGAAGAAGACAAGGACGTGTTGACACTCCATTGGTTTATTCAAAAACACGCGCGTTATTTTTTCTTTTTCAGTATATTGACCAATTTCTTAATATAATAATTGTCATTTGTTTCAATAACAGTAAAAGCAGCGTGGTTGAGTGGTGAGTGCGTTGGTCTGGAAGCATTGGGATATGGGTTCGAGTCCCAGATCCACCCAAAACACTTATGCTATTTTTCTTAACATATTCTTGTGCAGCTTTCCAAAAAGGTACCCACCATGCATCTCAAACATCAACGCGCCATGTGGCTTCAGGCACAGATCCAAGGGTCATGGGTGAATGATCATCATACTCCCAGACAACACGCGCCATAGAGGATTAGGAAAGTCAAAAGCAGGCTTGAGTACAATTGGGCTTCAGAATTCCACATACACCTCCTAATTGGGCCATCACCCCCCTGGGTTATTCTTTTTTCTCTTTTTATATTTTTCTATTTAACTATTTACTATTAATTATTATTATTATTATTATTATTTAATTAACCAAATTAACTTTTTTTTCATAATAAAATCAGAAAACTAAAATATTTTTATTATTATTAATTTCACCTTTAATTTATTATTTTTGTAAATAAATAATGTAATTAATTTAGTTTTAATTAGGTTTAATTTTAACTTTTTCACAATAAAATAAAATCAACATAGAATTAGGGTTTTGACAATTTTAATCTCTTTTTTTATTTTATTTTCCTTAACACATAAAAAACTCAAAAAATATTTCTTTTTAATTAATTAATTAGCTTAGATTTAATTTAAATATAACCAAAAACAACTCTTTCTTTCTCAAAAAGGGTCAAAACCCTAAAAACTTTTCCGATTCAATTTTCTCTCGCGCGCATGTTTATTTTTTATTCATATTTTTGATCATATTTATGTAATTGCTCCGAGGATGTAATAGCGTAATTAGGACTTTTTATCGCTTTCCTTTAATTTCCCGCAATTTACTTTTCAAGGGTTGTTTTTGGCGATGTAAATACCCGACGCCTTGTAATAGCGTAGATTTACTTTCCGCAAAATATTTAACTGCTAGATGTATGTTAACTAGGCTATGCATGACAAGACTTCTCTTAAAATAAAATTAATCGTAGCTCACCATAACATGTACAAAGATAACATAATTGAAACTTGACACACTCGCACATGCCACTCCTAGGGTACGCCTCACTTGGTTGCCTCGACGTGGTCATTAAGTATAGGGTGTTTTAGAGGTCGCCCTCCTGTCTAAAGATCCAAGTTGCCTCGAAACGGTTGCCTCGGATAAAAAGGATCTAAGACATTAGGGTTACCGCTAAGGCGTCCTACTATTGCTTTAGTGACCACATGTCCCATAATCGAATTGACCCGAAAAACTCCAACGATGGTGCTACCTACTTCTTAATAGTGGGATAGTACTGTCTAAAGGACATTTACACAGCTTAATTTCTTTTGAGTAGGTAGAGGTTCTCAGGTACTTGCTCTTTCAAAACAAAAACAACTTTTCGCACTTACACTTTTCGAACAAAAGTTTTCAAAAAACACTTCATACACTCTTGAGGACAGATACAAGAGTTAAATCAAAGTTTTCAAACAAACTTTTTCAAAACCCACAAACACAAGAAAAGCAAAAATCTTTTGAAAACATAGTGAGCAAGTACCTAAAAGCCCGTGGATAACCACAGATAGAAAGGGTGCTAACACCTTCCCTTTCTATAATCTACCTCCTGAACCGAGAAACATCTCGAAAAGGAATTTTGCTGTGCTTTTGTCCTTTCCTTGTTGGAGAAAATAAAAGACGGTGGCGACTCTTGCTTACCGCGACATTTCGCAAACCAACATTCCAAAACAGTCAGTTCTATTTCCACCGATCACAGAACTGGCGACTCTGCTGGGGAATATTATAAGTGAGGTGTACCTTAGGATTAGATCATTCTATGTTTTCAATTGAATGCCTTGTTTGCTTTAATTTTGTGGGCTGGCATCATAGTTTTATAGATCCTAACCCGGATCTGGGGAATACCCTTTAGGTAAGTAGCAATAAACTGTGAGGGACCTGTCCGGCGTAGACCGACACGGGTGAAGCAGTAGCTACGTTGGTGTGACACCTTGGTCTGTACCGACATCCCTTGTGTTGGAACGAGGAGAATATGGGTCTTCTAAGGAGTCATTAAGCACCAACTAACCTTAGCACCTTAAATTGACCAACTTGGCCATAGAACAGTAGCAGTATGCTACACTCATTGAGGCTAAACTCTCGCGATGGTTCCGGCTGCAAGAAAAGGTTGCTAAGCTGGAGTTATGACCGATTGAGGGTAGTCAGTGATATCGAGATCCTCTAGAACCCGATTACTATTTTTAGGACAAGTCTTAACCAACTGAAACTGAAAGAGGGTAGTACCTAAACTTCATGCTGGCCTGAACTCTAAGGGCTGTTTGTGTGACTTGTATGCCTTACCATGTTTTCCTTTTGTGAATACTTGTGGTGTGTCTTTATCATGACATCATACCATCATAACATTGCATGCATCCTGCATAAGGACTAACCCATTTCAAAGACAAGAGGGTTTCATCTTTGCTCTGTTTTGTAGGACATCATGATGCCCATGCGAAGGAATACTATCCGGCTCAACTTTGTTCAACCACCTGCTTTGCTTACAGAATTGGTTGACAGAATTCCAAACACTACTTCCTTCATCAAGAGGCATGGTTCTCTTCTCGGTTTAGTCACTTCAAAGTGGGACCAACAATTGATGAGCGTCCTGGCCCAGTTTTATGACCCGTTATACCATTGCTTCACCTTTCAAGACTTCCAGCTGGTCCCTACCCTGGAAGAATTCTCTGATTTACTTGGTATCCCTGTTTTGGAGCAGACTCCATTCACTGGTTGGGATAAGACTCTTAGGCCTGAAGAGATTGCTGCAGCCCTTCCCTTGACCAAAGAAGAGGTAATGGCTAACTGGGAGACTAGAAGCGGAGTTAAGGGCTTTTTGGCTAAGTTTCTGATTGGCAAAGCTAATAGTTTCTGGAATGACTTAGACTTCAGGGCGTACGAAGACATCCTGGCTCTCTTAATCTATGGTCTAGTATTGTTTCCAAATCCTGATACTTTTGTTAATGTCAACGCCATAAGGATCTTTATCTCTCGGAACCCTGTACCCACTCTCTTGGGTGACATCCTGCAACAGCTCTATGCTCGTTCTGCCCGAAGACGGGGAACTTTGTGGTGTTGTGCTCCTTTATTAGTGAGGTGGTTTATTTCGCACCTCCCTAAGTTCGTACTGAAGAATAAAGAAGGAAGAGGCTGGGCTCATAGGATAATGTCTCTCACTGATAATGACATCATTTGGACTCTCAGAGGTTTAGATGAGGTGGCTGTTATTAATCGTTGCGGAGAGTACCCTAATGTTCCATTGATCGGAACCCAGGGAGGAATATCTTATAACCCATGTTTAGCTCTTTGTCAGTTTGGAAGAGCCAGAAGAGCAGGGCCTCATGAGATGTTGATACCTCACATCAGTTTCGAGTTTCAGGTAGATAGTGACGAGCTGCGTCGTAGATTCATCCGGGCTTGGGATAGAATTCACAAAGCTGACCCACATGAGTTGGGACCAAAAACATCTCTGCCTATGGAGTCATATTTCAGATGGGTCCGCATCCGTGCTCAGAAGTTAGGTATGCCATACGAAGCCGTCAGGCCTATTACTCTTGAAGTTCCTGATAAAGACGGGGTTCCTCCAACTGTTCTTCATCCTCAGATACCCACTGATATTGGTACACTAAAGAGGTCTTGGGCACAACTACAGGAAGAACGGGATTCTTATCGGGAAAGGTTCAACGAACAGGAACAGAAGATCCAGAAGCTGACAAAGCAATTGGAGAACGAGCGGATCCTGAATGACTATATACGCATCGAGAAGAAGAGGCCATGGGAGCATTGAGGGGCCTTGGATGTTTCTTTTACAACTTCTGTTTACTTTTCAGTATTTTCATTCATGTAACGCCTAAGGGCAATTTGTTGAACAATTTAAATTCCAAAGTTGAATCTAATAAAGTGCGTTTCCTTTTTGTCTACAAATTTGAATCCCGATTGTCTTTGAAAACATAAATCATACGCATTCCATTCATCATATGCATAACAAGTACCTTTTTACAGGTCACTTATCTTCTTCGCTGTTTATTTCAGCAACCATCATGACTTCTGAACCTACTACTGAACAAGCTATCAATGCCCTCCAGGCCCAGAATGCCCAGTTCCAAGAGTTGGTTATGAGCCTAGCCCGGGGTCAACAGGAGTTGAAGACTCTGATTCTGAAGAAGAAGAAGAAGAGGACCGTCTTGTTCAACACTGGATGCAGATTTGGGAATGGACTACAAAATGAGGTTGATCTGGCTACTTCCTCTGTAGGGAAAGACAGTCCCCAAGAGAGAAGGGTTCCTAGTCCCGTGGTCTCCGACAACGAGACGGATTATGATGAGGAACAGTACCCTCCTGCTAAGGACAGGTACAAACAGCTGGAGGACCGTTTAAGTGCTATGGAGATACAGAATGTGCCCGGGTTGGACTTTGGAGACCTAGGCTTATCTTCTGGGGTGGTGATTCCCCATAGGTTCAAGGCGCCTGCTTTTGCCAAATACGACGGAGCTTCCTGTCCTAAGTTGCACCTCCGGTCGTATGTAAGGAAAATCCAACCTTATACAGCTGACAAGAATTTGTGGATCCATTTCTTCCAGGATAGTCTTTCAGGGACTCAACTCGAATGGTTCTATCAGCTGGATGGAGCCAGTATTCGTAACTGGGAGGATTTGGCTACTGCGTTCTATAAGCAGTATCAGTATAATTCCTACCTCGCTCCTACGCGTACCCAACTCCAGGGTATGTCACTAGGGACGGGTGAAGGATTTAAGGAGTATGCTCAAAAGTGGAGGGATCTGGCTGGAAGGGTGCAACCACCTTTGACTGACCGTGAGCTTGTTGATATGTTCTTGGGGACCCTGTCTGGTCCATTCTTCAACCATTTGATTGGAAATTCTTCTGTCGGGTTTACAGACCTTATCTTGACTGGTGAGAGAATAGAAGCTGGTATCAAGTCTGGGAAGATACAGAAAGGTGCCTCCTCGAGCACTGAAAAGAAACCCTTAAAGAAAGAATCTAGTGATGTCTATGGTTCAAGGAGACAGAATAAACCAGAACGCCGCCAAGCTGTCAACGCGGTGGTTATTTCAAAGCCTGCTGCTGCTCCTCAGCATCACAACCAACAAAGGGGTGAGAGACCTAGGAGGCAGTTCACTCGACTCAGCATGACTTTGTCCCAGATATTGTCGCAGTTACTGACAACCAATCTGGTGACTATAAAAGAAGCTCCGAAGGTTGTAAACACAACATCTCCAAAGTACAATCCTAACGCCCGCTGCGCTTATCACTCTGACAGCCCGGGGCATACTACAGATGATTGTTGGGCTCTGAAGAATAAGGTTCGGGACCTAATTGATGCTAAAGAGGTCGAGTTCGAGGCGCCCGAGAGGCCTAATGTTGTAACAGCCCCCATGCCCAAGCATGGAGTAAATGCTATCAGGGTTAAAGATGACGTGGAGGAATCTGAATTCGACAGCTGGATCTACCCTACGACCAATGGTGGACCAAGCAACTGGACAGCGAAAGCTTTATGGCCCGATGTCTTACCCGGGGCACCGTGGCTTCATTTGTGAGGGCTTTTGTGTGTCATTTTCATATATCATTAATAAAAGCATTGGACGTTTTTGCATTTCAAATTTTGCGCTCCTTGTCTTTCTTTATTATATATTGCAAAACAGCTATTTACACACACTCACATATACAGGTCCCAATCCACTCCGGATCTCACTGGTAACGGCTCTGCTACTGCCAGTTATAACTTCGAAAATCCGATCAACTTAGCCGAAGACGAAGGTGAAGATGATTATGAAGTGCCTGGTGAGCTTGCAAGACTGTTACTCCAGGAAGAGAGGGCCATTCAGCCACATGAAGAGCCAGTGGAAATAGTGAATCTGGGTACTGAGACAGACAGAAAGGAAGTAAAGATCGGTGCAAATCTAGAGCTTAGTGTGAAACAATGGTTGATTCAGATGCTGCATGACTGCGTGGAAATCTTTGCCTGGTCTTACGAAGATATGCCTGGGTTGGATACCGACATTGTGGTTCATCACCTGCCTACCAAGGAAGAATGCCCTCCGGTAAAACAGAAGGTTCTCCGTATGCGCCCAGAGATGTCCGAGAAAATCGAAGCTGAGGTTATTAAACAATTTGATGTCGGTTTTCTAGCAGTAACTTCTTACCCTCAGTGGGTTGCCAACGTGGTTCCAGTGCCGAAGAAGGATGGTAAGGTCCAAATGTGCGTTGACTACAGGGATTTGAACAGGGCGAGCCCTAAGGATGACTTCCCTCTGCCTCACATCGACGTTCTGGTTGACAACACTGCTCAGCATAAGGTATTCTCCTTCATGGACGGGTTCTCTGGTTATAATCAGATCAAGATGGCTCCTGAAGACATGGAGAAGACCACTTTTGTTACTCAGTGGGGCACCTTCTGTTACAAGGTCATGTCTTTTGGGTTGAAAAATGCTGGGGCAACCTACCAGCGTGCCATGGTTGCTCTGTTTCATGATATGATCCATCATGAGATCGAAGTATACGTCGACGATATGATTGCAAGGTCCCAAACTGAGGAAGAACACCTTGACCATCTACAGAAGCTGTTTGACCGGTTGAAGTTGTACAAGCTGAGATTAAACCCGAACAAATGCACCTTCGGGGTGAGATCTGGAAAGCTACTAGGTTTCATCGTGAGCGACAAAGGTATTCAAGTGGACCCTGCCAAAGTGAAAGTGTTGTACCCCAAAATTTGCCCTCGCATTTTTCCACAAGAAATCGCAGCTTCAGGCTTTTCCTGATTTTTCAGACTGGCTCAAGAATCGGTCAAACAGACTTTTCTCGTCAGTCAGACAAAATTAGGGTTTTCATTGATTTTCATGGCTCTGGAACAATTCAAACAATTTGCTTAGGGTTTGGTTGATTTTGGCTCAGCTTTGGTCAGGCGAACGCTTCTTTGGCATTTGATCAGCAACTAGGGTTTCCGCGCGCATATTTCTCAAGAAGAGTTAGTTCTATCAATGCTTTTCAAATTACTCTGAAATAAGAACTGAGGCTGCTGGTTGTTAATTTGCATTTGTTTGGATTTAATCAGTGAAAAGAGGCATTTGGATTGAGTTTGCAGTGTTTGATTAAAATCAGTAAAAGGAAAAGACATTTGGGCATGTGTGATTTGACAGTGCATTGCTTTGATTATTCAAGATACCACAATGTTTATTTAATTGTTTATTTATTCTAAGTTGAGATAATTGGAATTTATTTCCATTTATTATAATTTAAGAATTATAAATAATAAAATAAATAATTGAAAAGAAGAAAAGGAATTAACTGATAAAAAATGGATTTTTATTCATCTTTAATTATTCTTTACAATTGTTATTTGAATACAGTATTTATTTACAAAAGTATTCTAATAATGATTACAATAATTGAAATGAAATAAAGCTATCCTAATTCCTAAGTCTTCATCTTCTATCCATTACTCCAATGCTCCATTGAATTTTATCTGCAAAACAAAGAAAAGAAGAAAAAAGTCAGAAGCAGATAAATTGAAATTAAAGGCAAACAGTTAATTCGGGTTCATCATTAAAGGCAACTGGCTGGAATCAGTTCGCCCTCTCTGCAAATCACGGGATTTCTCCCGGTTCACAAAGAAGGATGAAAAATGCTTGCAACAAAAGTTTTGAAATGCACAAAAGATTTAATTGCACAAATTCAAAAGGGGTCAAACAAAGCTGCATAGTCCAAAAGTTTCAAAATGAATGGCATAAACAAAGTCCAAATCCAAACTGAACTATAAAGTCACAAATACAAATTATCCAAAAAGCGGCCAAAAAGGTGCAAAGCTGCCCAAAAGATATCTCAAGATATCAAAGTATCAAAAACTGTCACCAAGAAGCAGAAAATATGGAAGCAGTACACAAAGTATGCAGGTTAAAACCAATATTGCAAGCAAGCATAGTCAAAGGCATCATTTTCCAGCAGTGCCTTTTCAGAACCTAAGTACATCTAAGCAATATTAAAATGCTTAAAACTGTACTAGAGAGAGAGGGAAGAGAGAAAAGAAAGTAGGCTTACAGCAGGTTTAGGCATGAGGACAAAATATATAAAACAAAACTGTTATGACACAGTAGAGAGGGAGAGATTACAAAAGGCAGAAGATAATAAAACTGTGGGAGGAGAACACAAAAACGACCACCAAGCTGGAAACCAAACCTTCAAACCACCCTGTTAAAACCTGCTGAAGCCCAAATCATGCATAGTTCATATAACAGAAACCTAAACCTGTCAAACAGATCACCAAAGCCTTATCATGTTCAAACCAGAAGTTCAAGCAAATCTGTCCAGCTATAAGCCGAAAGCCTGCCTGAGCCTAAAAGGCTGAAGCCTAAAGCTTCAAGCCCTCCCACCTGAAACCTGTAACTCATCAAAAAGCCATAGCCTCAATCAAAACAAGAGCTTACAAACCTCTAAGCTGCATAAACCAATGTCAACCCAACCTGTATCAGCTGAAAACCCTCTAAGCTTATAATCACTAAAAGCTCAAGCCTTACCTGATAAAAAGATTCAAAGCCTTTAACCTGCTAGCACACTCAACAGAAAACAATCAAAAAGCCTAAACAAACATAAGGCAAAAAGCATACAAACCCTTTTCAACACAAGCCTGGTCAGATCAAGGCAACCTCTAAGCCCTCAGAAAAGTTTCATCATTGGGCCATCCAAATCATCACAACATATCTCAGCATACCAATAAGCATATTCAGAATCATCAACAAATACATCATCAAGAAATTATTTCACATCAAGCAAAACAAGCTAGGCATCAGGGCGACAAGAAGAAGAAGATAAAGAAGCAAGAGGGCAGGCATCAAGGCAACAAGAAGAAGAGGAAAAGAGATATACTGGGCTTTCAGAAATGCATCATTAAGCAACAGAAAAGGCGAAAATACACAAACCAGGAAGAACAAGTTCATCACCACTTTCTCGCCGTCCGACCGCCTGAGCACCTCCAAGCTCCATCTCTCCCCCATCTCCAGAAGATAAAGGTAGTATAATTTTCTTCCCTTCCCTTTCATACCTCGAACATAAAATCAAAACACTTAAATCAGAACTCAATCAAAACATGAAGTCAAAAGAGATAACAAAAACCCTAGCACATTAAAGAATGAAACCATTACCGTTATACCATGTCACGGGTTAAACCACTGGAGGGAGGAGGACGAGCGGTGGCGTACGGTGGCCTTGGACGAAGGATGGCATCTGTAGTCATGGCAAAGAAGATAAAGAGGAATGAACGAAGCGAATGAACGACGGCGCCTTAATCTCAAACCCTAAGTTTTTCCCAAATGACACAAAGTTGTTCAAACCCTAAAAACAATTGTAAGAAACAAATGGGCCTTCAACCCGTTCCCAACGCCTCAAGCCCATTTCAGTTAGCGCACCCCCCTTATTTTCTTGTTGTGGCTCAGTTGGTTTTGTTAAGTTGGGCCAAACCCTTTCAAGCCCACATAACCTCTTTTCTTTTTCTATTAACAAACCCTTTTTAATATTTTCTAAATTTTATAACCTAACTCTTTTTTTATATATACATAATATTTTAACTAAATATAAATAGTACATTAATCTCATTAAATTTTGTTTATCACATTTAAAATAAATATTAGACTTTTATCTAGGTTTAAACATTCTGTTTTATTAAAACTTTTTTGTACATAAAAATATTCATTAAAACACGTTAATACGTAGAAGAAAAAAATGGAACTTAAAACTTTTTCCTTTCTTTTATTAAAATTTTCTTATTTGTACATAATTAATTAAAATACATTATTTTTAATACCTAAAAGAATAGAATTTAAAACATTTTCTTTTTTCTTTTAATTAATTTTTCTCCTTTGTACATACTTTACAAAAAATATAAGAATACAACAATACGTAATTTTCTTAAATTTGAAATATTTTCCCTTTTCTTAAATTAAAACTTTGTACATATTAAACAAAAATATAAGAATACAAAAATTAATTAAATCAAATACTTAACTTTCCCATTAAGTTAGCATTTCTCAAACTTGTAAATAAACCTCATACATTTACACATACACTTACACACTCACATTGATATATTATACAATTGCTATTCTTATACATTGCTATACATTACATTGTTTACATTTGATCGCGATTCGATTTGGTTGTAATTATTTAAGTCTCATCCCCCATTTGTAACTAATTGTACCCCCACTCCCGGATACTATTTGTAATAGCGTAGACTTTAAAATTCCCGCAATTTATCGCTTTCGAATTATACCATGGTTAGACCTAGGGCTTGTATGTACATAAAATCAAATGCTAGATAACCTAATACAAAGACAAATGCATGAAATCAATACACAATCACACTTGCACCCCTAGGGTAATCCCATATGTTGCCTTCCAAAATGGGCCATGCTTGCACGTCGAGTTTCTTTGGAAAAACAATTCAAATGATCATAAGTCCCTCGACGACGCTTTCGAAAGTTGCCTATCAAAATGATCATAGTCCCTTCAAGCAAAATTGCCAAAGACACTTGGCACCATTGCATTCATGGTCCATACAATGACCCGCGCCTGTCCCGATCACATCCTAAACGCAAGATTGTTCACCAAATTCAATGGTGGAACAAAATTGTTAAAAAGGGGTTGAAAACATAGAGAAAACCTTTGAGTATAATAGGGGTAGACAAAACTCTTAGATACTTGGGATCAATCTTGCAAAAACACTTGCCTACTTTCAAAACCACACTCCACAACACTTTCAAAACAAAACTTTCAAAAACATTTGAAACATTTTTTCGAAAAGATACACACCCTTGTATATACTCAAACACGAGTCATTACAACGGTTGCCGAAACGAAGGCGTCTATTTCAAAAACATTTTCAAAACACAAATACACACACCATTTTCAAGCAATCAAAAATCAAGGCAAGTGATCTAAAACCAAGTAACTAAGAGCCCATGGATAACCATGGATGAAAAGGGTGCTAATACCTTCCCTTTTCATAATCTACCCCCCGAACCCACGAAACATCTCAAAAGGTTAAACATCTCAAAGGCATTTAATGTTTCGCAGGTAGTGGGGCACGTGGAAAGGCATGAAACGGTTACCGTGCAGGCATTGGGAAATGTTGGGATATGCTTGCCTAGATTATAGGAATATGGCCATCATGGCAAGCGTGGTAACGACAGTTTTGAAGAGACATCTTGGAGAAAAGTAATGATGGTTTTACCAAGTATAGCAGCTGTTGGAAGGCGAAAAGCACACGTCAAAAACTTGGTGGACAACTGGGAAGACAAGTGTCAAATGGGAAGTTCAAAGAATGGTTATTTCTTTGAGTGTCGAAATAGACATTCTTGGGGGGCAATTTGTTGGCTCCCAAATTCGACACTTACTGTATTTGGTCTTTTGGACCAAACAACTGGAATGAACTAAACCAGAAGGTATGATTCGACACACGAGATAACTTAGGAAAAAGGATCTAAGTTATGATAAGAGTCTCTGACCAAGGGTTCATTCGACTGAAGCAGATTTAGGTTGTTCGACTGAAAGAAAGTGTTCGTGCCTTGGCACATGGGACGAAGACCATTTGAAATTTGAATTATTGGAGGGAAAGGTGGTTTTCATCAGCGTCTAAGGGAAGGGAACGTGGCAAAAAGCTATGGGTCGAGAGGCATGCAGAAGACACTTGTCTTCATCCTAGCGCAGAATGTCCCCTCGACGGTTACCTACTTTTAGTATAAATTAAGAAGCTTGTATAATTTTTAGGTGTGTTCAACTTATGGTACTAAATCTCTCAAATATTATCCAAGTAACTACTGCGTGAGAAAGGATAAAAGCGGAGAAATGTACGTTAGAAACACCTTTTTTACTTAATAAAAGTCTTTTTACATTACTTTACCATTATCCTGCAAAGTCATCTTTTTACTTCTTTTACTTGCATTTTTATGCTTTTGCTTACTGTTCAACAATCTTAAACATTCTTCCCCTGGGTCGAACATGGGTTCTTCCTTCTTACTCATTTCACATAAAGATTAGCATATGTTCTGGGATTAGTTTGGTCGATCCCGCAAGTAAACCAAAAAACTTACCTTTTAGAGACCAACCTTGTTTACCAAAAACAACGGTAAACACAAAGTCACTGCAAGGGTAAAAGCCTTACTCGAGGAGATATTTCTTCATCCCGTTCGTCTGGAGACTTAGACGGTTTCCTGGTTAAACCTCTCTATGTATGCTCGAAGGGATTCATCCTTCCCCGGGATGATGGCCTTGAGCGCAACCTCTGACTTGGAATTTCGACAAGAGGCCGTGAAATGCCTCGAGAATTGTTTCCCCAAGCCCTTCCAAGAAGTAATAGACTCATCAAGGAGGCTCTTATACCAAGCCATGGATCCATTTCTGAGCATTACCGGGAAGAGTATGCATTTGATAGCTCCTTAATATCCTTTGTAGTCGAGCAAGGCATTGATGTTCCTGATGTGCTCCTCGGGGTCTACTGTCCTATCGTACGTCCCTAATTGTAAGGGCTTCTCCAGGTTGACGGGGAGTAGAGTCTATGATTTCTCTAAATAACAGGCTGTGTGGCTCATCGTCATTGCTGCGATCAGGATATACTGGCGGAGAGTAGTTGCTTCTTCCTCCCTCGGGGTTGCCGTCTCGATGGGGAGAGGTATTTCTTTGTTGGCATTTTTGCTTCGGAGAGGGCGACCAGTCTCCAGGTCGTAGAGTACTCATCGTCTTCTTGAAGATCGAGGAGTGTCGTTATTTTCGAGGAGGGGTGCGACCTTGTTTCTTGAGAAATGATACTTCTTGCTTTTCTTGCATGGCAGGGCGACCACACCTTTCCTGGGAGGGACTACATGAGTCGTATCCTCGGTATCTCCTAGGTGGAGCTCTTGACTAGGGCTTCCTGTCCCAAGCTCCAATCATGTTGCTTTGTTGCGGGATTAGGGAATTGGTTTGGTTGAGGGCAGCGGGCAGAGCTGCCATGGCCAGATCAGTGTTGGGCTAAAATGGAACTGGTTGAAGAATGGCTAGCAGTTCCTCTTCGGGCTTCTTGGATTTCTGGTTTTCCAAGAGGCAAACATCATCGCAGCCAGCTTAAGTCAAATTTGGGGACGCGGTTCGACCATCTCAGATGTCATGGATATCCTCGAGATGAGGAGGTTCTTTGTTTCCATTCGCCTTGTTGACGGGGGAGAGCACGATCTTTCAAGAAAGATGCTGGTCATCATGATCAGTCATGATAGGAGTGTTGAAAGTTGCTTTGCTCTTCAATTTTTAGGAAAGGAAGACGCGGAAGATAGAATTCCCATAGATGGCGCCACTGATCTTATCGGTTAATCATAACCTAAAAGTGCACCGAAGGATGACGTATGCTTGGATGGAAGTTTGAGGAGAGGAGAGGGGTGTGGCTGCAAGGCACTCCGATGATCAAGTAAGAATGGGTGCAAAGAGATACAAGAAATAGATTAGGGTTTAGAGTGTGAATGTTGGATACCTAGCCCTCACAAGTGTGAGGGTTTATATAATGCCCTCGACGCTTGGCTACTGATTCTTATTTTTAGCCTAAATATTAGATTCCTCAAAAATAGATAACTGCCAGGACTTGGTCAAAATGGGCAGTCGTGCCCGTAACTAGCCGTTGCACCAAGCACAAAAAGGATTACGGGCAGAAGCGTTTATGAGTGTTTCCTGGTTGTCTGCTCTATATTCATCGAGCAGACTGAGAGGTAGTTTCCTGCATGGGCAGGAGTGTGTCTTGAGGTGGTCGACCAAGGATGCCTAATATGAGGTCTAGAGCTAATGGGCCAACTTTGTTGGGCCATGCAAAAGGTAGAGGTAGTTTGGGGCAACTCTAGTCATTGGGCCAGTCCAAAACAATACAGAGGGATGCATATGTGCATCTTCAGATAGACCCTTATTTTTGAAAAAAAAAGGCGGATTCAGAGATGCATCTTTGAATTTTATCCTGATTATATGATAGGATTTTTAAGGTCCTTATTAATCTACAATTTATATAAATAGGGTCTCTCATTCCATTTTATATACAAAAACCAGAATGAATCATTATCCCCATATTGCTTTTGTGTATTTCAATGGCACAAATCCCCTACTTCAGTTTAGGGTCTTCGAGGACATACTTATCGTCAATCTGAAATCCAAACTGAATACTCTATTATATCTAAAAACTGGATAGTTCTTAATCTTGAGTACCATTCACCATCGATTGACAACAAATAAAAGATACGATTCACCATGCTTGAACTCATTAAAACGGGTGGTTTCAAGGTTATGTGGAGTACCTTTTATCGTTACTCAATAAAGGATCCGATTGAAATGGATGCAATGATTGCAAGATCAGTTGAAGATATTATAAGGATTTACAACACCCTGAACCACCCGTTTGTAATGACATGTAATGTTAAATTTACGTTAACGTTAACAATTATCTATGTAATATTTATTTCAATATTAATGTATGTTGTTTTTTCATTCTGCCAATGTCTCATGTTCTTTATGGTTTTTTTACTAATAAAGTATACTCTGGAGTTACATCACTGGAACACTCACTGAATATTAAACCAAAGGAGTTTACAGATATGCATATCCGAATGAACATTGAAAGCATACAAAGATGCATCTCCTGAGTAAATTTTAGCATTAAGGTGTTCATGAAGAACAAAGTGATAACTGATAACGTAAAATTATATCGTATATTTGACTTGACTAGTATGGATTTTAGTTTCATTTTATTTTATTTATGTTTTGTTATGCCAGTATTATTGTCTTATTTCAGGTGCCTCAAATAAAATTGGTCACAAAAGAGATTTGAGCAAAAAGGAAAAGAAATGAAGTGAAAAATGAAGAAAATACAAGAAAAGCTGAACTAAAGGCTCATTAGCAAGGACCAAAGCCTAAGATGGCACCCACCACCACTATGTGTGGCGCCTGCCATGTACAAAGGGTGTGGGGCCCACCACATGTGTTTGTGGCCCTTGCCACGTCCAATTCCAATGCATGTGACGACTACCACCTAATTACGCGGCCCCTACCACGAAGCCTCATTTTCACACTTTTCTCCCACTATTCACGCGCCTGCTTTTTCTTCTCCAGAAATCCCTCCACGCCCCATCTTCTTAGTTCAACGCAACCATCCTAAACACACGTTATTTGTTAGATTTTGAAGGACGAGGTTGCACTATAAAATGGAGCAGACGCTGACAGTAAAGGATTCGTCATTTTCTAGTCAAAGTATTGTATTTCTTTTAGGATTTTAAGCAGAGAATTTACATGTAAAAGTGATAGCTCTTCCAGTGTGGAAGAGATATCACAACTTTAGTCTTAGGTGTTTTTGATTTCTAATTCTATACTTGGAATATCAAGCGTGTCGGCAAAATCTTTCAGTTTCCAGTTATTGTACGCAAAGATATTTTCAGAGTTATTTCAATTTTCATTTTATTTCCAGATTCTATTTTAATTGCTTATTTTAACTACTTATGATTTGTTTCCATATCTATTTCAATTTAGAATAAGTTAATTATTGTGTTTAGAAATATATTTTGTTTCATATTTAATAATCGTAACAACACGTTTATGTTAGAAACTATGTTCGACTAAATCATTTGATGTCGGTATGTAAAAGCAGTCGTCCGGACGGGATTCAATAATAATTGACATTAATTTTTATAAACTATTTTTTTGGCTTTAGTTTCTAATTCTAAAATTAAAACGGTTTTTATAACGAGAGTAAAAAGCGAATGAAAGTTACGGTCAATAGAGCGACAATTTGAGATTCTAATCCTAAACACAATGACAACTAGGAGTGTGCATGGATCAATAACTAAACCAAATTGAACCATATATATGATTTGGTTTGGATCTTAAAACTACTTCATTAAAACCGATTTATATTTCTAAAACCGGTTTACATGTGGATCGGTTCGGTTTTGAACCGGTTTCTCATAAAAACCAGTTTTTAAACCGATTTTTCTAAAAACCAGTTTTTAATTTTAAAAAAAAAAAAAATTTCAAAACAATTTTATAAAAAACCAGTTTCAAAATCAATTTTATAAAAAAAAAACCAGTTTTAAAACCAATTAAAAAAAATAAAGTTTTATATCAAAAATAGTTTTTTATTTTTAAAAGTTCTAAAATTATTTTATGTTAAAAACACTAATTTTAAAAAAAAATTATATTTTGATTTTTGTCCAAATATCTCTTTCAAGGTTGTTATAGCTTCTCATTATTTTGGAAAAGAAATGTTCCATTATCATGATACATATTGTAACTACCACAAACACATAAACACAGATTTTTGATAGATTTATTTTGAAAAATCTGAGGCATCATAGTGTATATATATTTGAGATAATTAAGAGAAAATCATAAAACAATAAAACAACGCGAGAGGGAATTAGGTTATCATCATCTCCTTTTCATTATCATCTTCTCTAAATTATCAGACTTAATCTCATTTTTTGGAAAAAGAATCTCTCATGCCTCATGTCTTCAGCCACCCCTCAAGCTCGTGAGAAATTATGAAAAATAAATAATAAAAAAATGAGTGCTAAAGTAGGGGTGTGCATGGTTCTCAAATCAACCCGAATTGAATCAAATATATGGTTTGGTTTAATTCTTCAAAACTGTTTTTGTAAAACCAGATTATTTTTTCAAAACTAGTTTATATTTGGATTGATTCAATTTAAAACCGGTTTCTACTAACCACCTGTTTTTTATTTGATTCAGTTAAGATTGATTTTTCTTAAAACTAATTACATCAATTTTTTGTTTTAATCATTTTTTTGCTTAATCAGTTTGAAACTTTTATGCATACTTTGCTGGAAAACATTGAAAGGTTCAGTCAACATATTTTATTTTACTGTGTTATTTATTTTCTAATAATATTCGATATGTGAAGAGTTTTTATTAAGTAAGTTTGGTGTTTGGTGTTGTATATATAATTGAAATTTGGTTATAGTATTATGAAAGTTGAATTTCAAAATGGAGATTCATGTCTTAGATTGATAAAAACTCAACTTCCATTATTGTGTTGTCATTCAAACACATTTGCAGGTAAAATATATTATAGTGTATTTTTAAAACTAAAAGAATAATATTTATTGTAATATATTTAATGTTGGAATCCAAGAAAAAATTAACTGTCATTCTAGGTATTCAATTTGTAATGGTTCGGTTTTGGCTATGTTGGAAATTTAGAGAGATACTTTTAACATTTGAGTAAATTAGTAAATTGGATCAAGAACAAGAACTGAATTTCAATAAAACGGGTATCCAATGTTATTGGTTTTTCTTTAAATGGAATGTGTTAGTTAATAACCAAATGATTTGGATTTTTTATATTTGGAAACCAATTTTATGGTTATGGATTGGATGAACCGGTTAAAATGCACACCCCTAGTGACAACACGTTAGGATTAATTAGAACTTATTGATTTCTGAAAATTACTTTTAATTCAAATGAGTGAGCGACAATAAAGCATTCTGGTTTAAGAGTATAATCAGAGTCAATAGCACGACAATATGCGATAAAGTCTTTCAAATTAATATTTTCTACTGAAAAGTATTTAGATAATTACTTTACGCCAATGTTTTATCGAATCTCTGAAGTATGATGAGTTACATACCGGTGTCCCGTTATTGATTATTTTTATTAAAGTTTCAGTTTTAGTTTAAATTTATTTCCCGTTTTCCCTTGAACCTAAGATAATTCATTAGCCTTAGCTTTATAGAGTAACATTAGATGACGATAAGTTTGATTTTTGGTCTGTTAGGTTCGATAATCTTTAAAACTATGCGATACGACTGTACACTTGCAGTCAGTAGACCCGATTGACTCTTAAAGTCGCGATCAATAACCTCCCATGGTGCTGGCCTGGAGAGGTCACAATGTATACGTGTTTTTCTCTTAAGATTGTGGATCTCTTAGTTACTACGTCGACGTTTCTCTTTTATAGTGTTCCTTGTGAGAAAATGGTATTCAATGCCATAAAGTCGTGTTCATGGCTATTGATGCATCAATTGTCATATGGGAGACATGTTTGAACATCCTCATAAATTTCCATAAATGTATGTTTAAGGGTCGGTTACTTTGTGGGCTAGTTCTATGGGCTAGCTCTATGGGCGCATTATGCTCTAGCCAACTTGTTACCTTCACGTGCTAGATCTGTGGTCTAGCTTTGATGGCCGGCTCTATGGGCTAGCTCTGTTGGGATACTTAGTTGTCGCTTTGTGGGCGAGTTGTCCTCTAACCGGCTTGGTTGTACCTTTTAGGGAAAGTTTTTCTCTAGTCGATTTGATTGTACCTTCGCGGGCTAGTTCTGTTGGCTAGTTTTATGGGCTAGCTGTCTTGGCCG
Source organism: Vicia faba (assembly GCA_948472305.1). Taxonomy (NCBI): domain Eukaryota; kingdom Viridiplantae; phylum Streptophyta; class Magnoliopsida; order Fabales; family Fabaceae; genus Vicia; species Vicia faba. The sequence continues at coordinate 243,554,411 of OX451735.1, forward strand.
CCTTGGTACCTTCACGGGCTAACTGTGCTGTGGGCTAGCTTTGCTCTAGCCGACTTGGTTGTACCTTCATAGGAGAGTTACGATGTAGCCAACTTGGTAATACCTTCATGGGCTAGCTCTTCTTTAGGTCCTTTTTCCTAGACCAACATCTTGAATAACAATTTTTCTGGAATATACATAAGCCCCCCAAGCACGAAGCCTGTAAGCGTGAAGTGTTTGATTACTTAGGTCTTTTATCCGAGACCAACATCCTGGATAACAATTTTCCTGGGGTGTACATAAGCCCCCAACCACGAAGCCTGTAAGGGTGAAATGTTTGATAGCTTAGACGTTTATCCAAGATCAACATCCCGTATAACAATTTTCCCAGGATGTACATAAGTCCGCCAAGCACAAAACCTGTAAGGGTGAAGTGTTTGATTTCTTAGACTTTCGATCCAGTCTAGAGTTTTCGTCTAATTTGGTATCTTTTAAAAGGTCAGGGGCACTATGGCATGACCAACACTCAAAGCCTCTTATGGGTTTACGTAAAATTGGTTCAGAGCCCGCTTGGGGTTGACCAACTTGGTAGTTTCTTCGTGGTCGACCCTGTTGGACGATTTGGTAGTCTCTTTGTGGTTGGGCCCTGTTGGCCGACTTGATAGTTTCTTTATGGCCAGGCTCTATTGGCCGACTTGGCAGTTTCTTTGTGGTCGGGCCCTGTTGGCCGACTTGGTAGTCTCTCTGTGGTCGGACCCTATTGTCCGACTTGGTAGTTCTTCATGGTCGAGCCATGTTGACCGATTTGGTAGTTTCTCTGTGGTCTGGCCATGTTGACCGACTTGGTAGTTTCTTCGTGGTCGGACCATGTTGGCCGACTTGGTAATTTCTTTGTGGTCGGGATCTGTTGGCCAATTTGGTAGTCTCTCTATGGTCGGACCCTGTTAGTCGACTTGGTAGTCTCTTCGTGGTCGGGCCATGTTGGCCGACTTGGTAGTCTTTTTGTGGTCAGGCCATGTTTACCGATTTGGTAGTTCTTTTGTGGTTGAGCTCTGATGCGGCCGGAGAGCTCTTTATGATTTCACGGTGTATGTTCAAAATGCTTTGATGGGCGTTGACGTCGCCAGAGAGCTCTCTATGAGTTTGCGGCGGGCATTCAGAGCGCTTTGATGGGCGTTAGTGCAGTCGGAGAGCTCTCTATGAGTCCGCGACGTACATTTATAGTGCTTTGATGGGCGTTGACGTGGCCAGAGAGCTCTTTATGAGTTCGCGGCGGGAATTCAGAACGCTTTGATGGGCGTTGATGCTGCTAGAGAGCTCTCTATGAGTTTACAGCGTATATTCAGAGCGCTTTGGTGGCCGTTGACATGGTCAGAGAGCTCTCTATGAGTTTGCAACATATATTCAGATCGCTTTGATGGACGTTGATGCGGCATAAGAGTTTTCTATGAGTTTGTGGTGTATGTTCAGAACACTTTGATGGACGTTGACGTAAAGCCTCCGGTGAAAGTCTTAGGTTCGTGTAACTTTCCTTTGTTGCATATCAATCTATAAATTTGAAAGAGAAGGGACTTCTCCTGCCTACATCGAATAAAGGAGCAACGCCTATTATTTACTGAATTTTAAAAGAATTTTTAAAGGAGTTACAATGCGGCTGATGCATTAGATTGCCTTATCCAAAATTAAATTATAAAATAAATATGTATTTTTCCAGCTTATTGTTTTTGTTAACGGTGTCGCTTGATGAGTGCTTGTTTCCCATAGTAAATTTGTCCACTCGAACTTTGATTGCATGACAACACGGTTACTTTCTCCTTCATATTTACAATATTTTGTTTCGCCTGTAGCTTTGCACTTTTCTTTTTGCACTAATAATTATATCTCAAATGGATTATTATAGTTAACTTAATTTCTTTGTTGATTAAACAAAACTATTTTTCTTTAATGAGTGGACAGAAGTTATTTCTTATAACAAAACATATCTTTTGAATTTCTATTCAATATTCTAGTTGAATACACCGTTTAACTTTGATAAGAATATATCGTATCAATGATCAGTAGATAAAACTATACGAAACAAAGTAAAAAAACATGTTTCAAAAGATAGTACTAAAGTGGTGTTAAATATTTTAAATCAAAATGCAGCGAGGCCAATTAATTAAGATAACAAAATTGAAATACGTGTAATAACATAAAGAGAAATGTCACAGAGTACTATTGTCAATTGTGATTAATTGGAAATACTTAAGAATTATTTATCTTTCCGAATTGTAATGATCCGGTCAGCATCTAGATCTCGAAATTTGTCTCGTCGGTTTTGAAATCATTTTCCTTCAAGATCCTGACAATCATGTAGCCGAATTCGTTGTCGTAATTGTTGTCATCCTCGTTGATAATGTCACAGGTAGCTTCACAAGGATTCAAAACTTGGGGTCCGAGAGAGTTTTATCGGGTCTTACGGTGGACGCCATTTGTTCATAAAGAACAAAGGGATAACCTCTTTCGGTGTTGGCCGGGAGAGGTCACAGTGTATACATGTTTTATCTTAAGATTGTGGATCTCCTGGTTCTTACGTCGAGGTTTCTCTTTAATAGTCTTTCTTGTGAGACAATGGTAGTCAATGCCATAAAGTTGTATTCATGACTATTGATGCGACAATTATCATATGCGAGACATGTTTTAACATCCTCTTAAATATTCATAAATGTATGTCTGAGGATCGATTACTTTGTAGGCTAGTTCTGTGGGTGAGCTATGCTCTAGCTGACTTGGTACCTTCACTGGCTAGCTTTGCGGACTAGCTCTGCTGGGTGACTTGGTGTTTCCAGTGATTTCTGGTAAACAACCGCTAGTCTTCCAAACTATCGAATAATCTTTATTAACGCTATTCAATCTCTCTGGTAACTCACAGGATCGACTAGATTGATCCTAGGACTCCTTGGATATTAAGGTTACTCTCACAATCGAACAATTATTCATGGTTGCTATTGTACAAGTGTTTGGTTTATTTCGATCCCTCTCTCTAAGAGTTTAAAAATGTGGTCAAAATGTATATGAAAACTAAGTTATACGAATAAATGCTAATTGTAATGCTGATTGAAGAGACATATAAAACTGTATGAAAAATGAAGTAAATGGTTTCGATTTGCAAAACATTTAACATAAAAGGTTTCTAGAATGTAGAAGTTTAAAATGTGAAGAAAGCGTTTAATGCAAGAAATCTATAAATGATTTTAAGTAAAAGTATGCGCTTGAAAAACAATATTTGAAAGTAAAGGTATTGAAAGTGTAACAGTTCTCTGAAATATAAAGTGCTCGAAATATAAAGAAAGCAGTAAAACATAAAACTTTGAGGAAAAGACTTTGAAATGAAAAGACAGTAAATAAAGAAACTTGCAAATGTTATTCGATAAAAAGAAAAGAAGAAAGTACTGGAAATGGTAAAAAGGCTTTCATTAAGTTAGAAATACATGGTGCTGTCATACATACATTTCTCTTGCATTCGTTTCCCTTGCCATGTGGTAGTTTGAATGTTATTGAGTATTTTGTATAACAGATATGACACACTGAAATCCTAATACTAAGACTTCTATTTATACTAATTCGACCCTAACGGTCTCGCTATAGGATCATGCCACGTTTCGAACATGCAAGACAATGCTTCTTTCATCTTTCCACGTGTCCCCAAATGCTCCAACACATAACTTTCAAACTTTGAAAGTCCCGCTTCCATTTGAATTTTAAATGCTTTGGTGTTTCTCCGTTTCGAACGCTCTTCCCAAACCTAGCCTCGCTGTTGTTTCGAGACCCCTTTGGATATGTTCCCAAAATCACCGTTCGAAGCTTCAAGCTTTGACACACTTATTCGAAACACTGCTTCTGCAACTTCGAAATATGGCGTTTAATTCCATTTCGATCAGAACTTTTAACTCTTTTGAATTCTAAATAACATTATCAAAATCTTCAGCCAACAAATTGCCCCTTTAAAATATGTATTTCGATCTCTTTGAGAAATACCTATTTTAAACATTTATACAAGATTTTGATAGGATTTTCGAATCATCATAACATTTAATGCATTTGACTCCAGTCACATTAATCATAGCACCTTTTGGGTTCCTTAACCGCCCAGAGTCACTTCACAGCGTGGTGCAGTTATGAGTAATGATTATTTTTAAATCACGCCTATTACCTATATCAACTTCTCGCCACCTCTTCATCACACCAACCCATGATCTCCACGTATCACACTTTTACTCGGTGGATGCTTAATCTTCTCATTATAAAACATCAATTTAATCTTCCTTTTCCTTTTTTACACTCTAAATCTTTCATACTCTGGATTTTTACTCTTCTTCTCTCATAAAACAATCTAAGCTTTCAAACAACAAAAATGTCTTCTTCCACCTCATCCCAACTCAAGAAAGTCTCCAAGAAGAAAGGAAAAACTACAGGAGCAACCATGGAGAGTAAAATCGTCACCATTCAAGGCCAATCTGCTCTTGCTCCTCAAATGATTTCCAAAGAAAAAGAAATGTTGTACGCATCACAGGTACTCATCCCTACTCATGTTGCTGGTAAGAGGTTAGCCTTAAATGGCCCTCTTACAGTTTTTGAAATACTAAAGGACACCAGGACAATTTTTCCCGTATGTTATAGCTTCAAACCTTTATTCAACAAAATGGATGCCCCTAGGGCAGTAAAATCTCTTAGTTCGAATACCGTAGAAACCCCAACTGTTCCTCCCAAGGATCCATTTGTTTTGGACTATGTAAAAAGCAACTTTAAGCCATTTAGATCTTGCCCTACTTCTGATATTGCTTATCAAAACTGGTTCACGAAAGTAGAAGCCAAAAAATCCCAGCAATGGGAAGAATTAGGCATTTATAACCTCATTAAGTTATCGAAACCTGGATTCACCTATAGCCATCCTCTGCTGTTTGCGTCCCTTTATTTCTGGGATAGTACCTACAACACTTTCCATCTCCCAGGTGGAATGATTACCCCAACCTTCTTCGATATAGCGGCCATTACTGGGCTGTCGCCAGTGGGAGAAACTTATGTTCCTGACAATGAAGAGCACTCAAGCATAATTGACTTCGAAGTCAAGTTAGCCAGCTTTTCCAAATTTATCAGCCATTATCATGCTGAAGGGGACAATGTGTCTGACATAGAGCACATTGCTTTCTTGACCTTGTGGCTGTCTAGGTACGTTTTCTGCAGTAGATCCCTGCAGGTAGCTAGTAGGTTCATTCCTCTAGCTAGGGATTTACACGAAAATCGCAAAGTGTGCCTAAGTGAATTACTCTTGGTTGACCTCTATGAGAGCCTGAGGTCAGCTGTTTTGAGCCTCAAATCCCACACCCCCAAAAACATTCTATTAGCTGGCCCATTTTGGTTACTTCAACTATGGCTAAATGCCATGTTCGAACCTTCTTTATCAACCGCCAACACCATAGATGAGCAAGATTCGGAAATAAGTGATAGGATAGTCGAAGGCACTAGGCTTCGAAGACTAACTCCTAATGATGACAAGGATGACTTCAAGGTTCAATTCTCGAAGTACATCATGATACTCTCAAAAAGGCATAAGTTCGAAGAGAGCATGGCGCCTTTTGCTTCGAGGGCTCATGGACCTTCTTGGTTCACCATGGCTCTCTCAGAAGCCATCAAGAGCAAGGAGATCCAAGATGTATGGAGAGCTTTCTTGCTTCCTAGACTCATCTCTTCAAGGATAACCCCAGCTAAGAACCAAATTCTTCTCTTTGCCTACCAACCAAACTTCGTTTCGAGGCAGTTTGGCTTATGCCAACTGATTCCTGAACCTTTGTTCCAAACTGAGAGCGCCATCACATCTGGCCGAACTTTCAAGGCAAGGGAAGCCAAGATCCAGCAAGAACAATATCAAGGCTTTGCCCAATTTGAGCTGATAGCCTTCGAACCTACCCATCTCGCGGCTAAAGGATTTCTGGAGTGGTGGATTAAGTTTTATCAAACTTGTATGTTCGATACACTTACAATTCGACAGAAACTAATTGATGCCTTCGATGTGCAGGTACCAGCAAAGAAAGGTATGTTTACTCATGCCAAAGAGATAAAAGCTTTTCAAAATTATTTTGAAACTACTTACGACCCCACGCGCTTGGACTCCACTGTGCATCAAGCAGCTGAGACCTTGAAGGAAAAATTTAAACAAAAAGTTTCTAAGCTAAAAATTCCTTCAGGGCTGTCACCTGAGGATAGGTATAGGTTGGCATTCGAAATGCATCCACCTAAATTTCCCAGATTACCTACCTCAGAACTGGCTCTGGCTTGGTTTCCCCCATATCCATGGTGGTTTACTTGCAAAGAGATGTTCAAATATCTTCAAAGGAAACCAAAGCCATCTGAGACTGTGACATGGGCTCGATACTGGCTTCATGATTTCCCAGGACATCTTCGATACGACCTTTCTGCCATGTCAATTAAATCTGATCAAGGCACAGGTGCGAATGCTTGGGAAAAATCCCAAATGTCTTTTATTTTCCATATCTTTAACCTTTGCTTTAATTGTTTTGATTTTCAGCTATCAGGATAAAGACCGCTGCCTCGAAATCGAAGGAAGGGAGTGCCTCTCAAGCCTCTATCGAAACTACCGAAAAAGCTAATCCACCCGAAACAACTACTACTGCTGCAACTACAACAACAACAATAACGCCAACAACAACAAGTGCCCCAATTCCAACGGTAATCACTTAGTTTTTGATGCTTCGAATTCACTCAAGCTCTTTATATCTAACTTCGTTAAAATTCGTTCAGACCAACAAGCTTCCTCCCACTACTCCCAAGAAGCGGAAACCAAGCACTACTGGGGAAGATCCCACTGCTGGAGGAAACTCAAATACTGCTTCGAAGAAGAAGTTAAAGAAAGCTACACCTAAAAGCACTGTTCCGACTAGTGTCTCTGGACTCGACTCCAGGGATGCTGCTCCCTTACCTAAATCCAAAAATCCACCTTCGACCTCCAACCCACCGTTGGAACGCATAGCTAGTAACCTCTCCTCTGAGGGTCCACAGGTAAATCGAATTTCTTCTAAAAATGTTTAACTTCTTATTACCTTGGTGAATGTTTTTCTTTAACATTCTGCTGCTCCTTGCAGAATATCTTGAATCCCACTTCTACCATTTCGACCTCACCGTCCAGAGCTGCCGCTCCGCTTAACTCCTCTCCTCAAGGAGATTCCAGCAATTTGGTCCAAAACAAAGGTTCTTCCAATGTGGCGGTTTTGACTGGAACTTCTGAACAGCCAGATGACCAAGGTACCTCCATTCCTCTGAAAGAGGTGAACGAAACGATACTTCAAACGTCTGCAGAGGATTCACAAAGGGTTCTTCAAAAGTCCCCTCTTGAAACTCTTCAAGAGGACCCAAAGGATACTCAGACTGAAGAAGAAAAAGCTGATTCTGGGCGAGGCTTCGAAGAATCTGCAGACGAAGAATCTGAGGAGAAAAACGCCAATGACGAGGAAGACGTCAATGATGGTTCGACTGCCGGGACGGAGTCTAACGCACATAGCGGCGAAAAGGATGGTATCGAAGTGGTAGATTTGGACGAAGATGAAGAAGACCAAGAGCACGAAGCAAATGAAGGGGATGGTGATGCAATCAACGAAACCCTAGAGGTTGAAACAAACGTAGTTCCCCTACGCGTGGAATTCCCCCAATCCTCTCCGTCTCGAATGACTGACGAGGAACTGGCACTCTTGAGGCGAAATGACCCCATTGGGTATATGAAGGCAAAGTTGGCTCAGAGGGACGTTCCACTCGCTAGGGCTGGCACAAGTTCAACCAGCTATCCTCTTCCCACAGATGAAAGAGTTGTTCTCCTCAACAAAATTAGGAGAACTATTCTCAATGTGGACATATTCGAAGTGCTTAAGCAAGATAGTACTGCTTGCTATACTATGAAGGAGCTGCTCACAAAGGTTAATCTTTCCAACTGCTCTTTGCCAGTTAGTACTCTCTTGTTTGATCTTCAGAATTTGCTGGACAACATAACTGGCTACCTTCTCCAAGACGAATCTGCTGCCAAGAAGGTTCACGAGAAACGCATTGCTATGGATGCCGCTTATGAACAAGCTTCGAAGCTTTCTCAAGAAGCTGAGGATCAGGCTATGCATCTGAAGCAGGCGAAAACTGAATATGAGGCTCGAGCTGAGTCCATTCTTATTTGGGAAAGGCAGATTCTGGAACTTCAGCAGAAAGTTAAGGAGGCTAAGGATCAACAACTAGCCTTCGAAACTAATCCTGCAGGTAACCAATTCGAAGAGCTTCTCAACCAGGGGCTTGCAGAAATGGAGACTGCAGAACAACTTAAAGGAGAAGTGGCAACCTTGGAAGGTGCCAGGCGGTTTGCTCAGCAGAAACTTGAAACATTTCGAAGCACCTTTAATCGATTGAAAAATAATGTTTATTTCTAGTTTTTTTATGTCTATCTGACCATAACTTTGGTTTTTTACATGTAATATTCGAACAACGCCATTTTGGCATTCTATCTTGCCATCTTGGCTCTTTATAATATTTTGTTTACATTGTTATTATTCGAATCTCCCGCAGGCTTGGCTTATATTTCTTTAAATATTTCCCATTAACCTTTAGGACACGTTTATCATCCAAGAGTTCTTCGACTTCGTATGCATTATTTGAGAATACTTTTAATATTCGAAAAGGTCCTTCCCAATGAGGTGACCATTTACCTAATGCTTTGTTCTTCTTATCCATAGGCAATATGACTCTCCAAACCAAGTCATTGATAACGAATACTTTTTTCTTCACCCTTTTATTGTATGTTCTGGCCACTCTTTCTTTTTGCCTCATCAAAATTTCCAACGCCTGTAACCTAATTTCGTCCAACTCAACTAATTCATTCATCATCATTTCCCAATATAATGCAGCTGGAATTTCGTTTTGTTTCTGGATTCGAACTGATTGCAGATGAATTTCTACTGGTAACACTGCATCATGGCCGAATGTAAGTTGGAAAGGCGTATTGTTAGTGGCTTCCTTAGGAGATGTTCTACAAGCCCATAACACTTGGTCCAGAGTTTTGTGCCAATTTCTTGGCTTCTTGCCAATATGCTTCTTGATTAATCCTATTATTACTTTATTCGCTGCTTCGACTTGTCCGTTTGCTTGAGCATAGTATGGTGTTGATGTTAGCAATCTAAACCCCATTTCTTGGGCAAATCCTTGCATCTTTCTACCAGTAAATACAGAGCCTTGGTCTGTAGTTATACTTTCTGGCAATCCAAACCTATAGATAATGTGCTTTTGTATAAATTCGATAATTGCCTCTTGATCAGCAACTACCAAAGGTAAAGCTTCGATCCATTTGGTAAAATAATCCACTCCTACCAAGATATATTTCTGACCTTTGGACGAAGCAGGATTTATCTCCCCTATCAGATCCAATGCCCATCCTCTGAATGGCCATGGTTTGATGATCGAATGCAACTCACTTGCAGGGGCGTGTTGAATTCCTACATGTTTCTGACATTCCTCACATCCTTTAGCAAAGTCTATGCAATCTTTGAGCATGCTAGGTGTGATCGGTGGATCTGGAACTGACTGTTTAACGCTGGTTCGCGAAATGTCGCGGAAGCAAGAGTCGCCACCGTCTTTTATTTTCTCCAAATGGAAAGGACAAAAGCACAGAAAAATTCCTTTAAAGAGATTGCTCTCGGTTCGGGAGGTAGGTTATAGAAAGGGAAGGTGTTAGCACCCTTTCTATCCATGGTTATCCATGGGCTCTTAGATACTTGCTCAAGGTGTTTTCAAAATGTTTGCTTGCTTTTCAATGTGGGTTTAAAAAGTTTCTTTGAAAAATTTCAGTTCGACTCGTACGTCAGAGTGTTTGAAAGATTTGCTTTGAAAGCTTTTTGAAAAGTGTCGGTGTGAAAAGTCTTTTTGAGTTTGTTTTGAGATTAGAGCAAGTATCCTTGAGAACCTACCTACCCTAAAGAATTTGTCTGTGTAAATGTCCTTAAAAAGTAGTGCCATCCCACCATTGAGAGGTAGGTAGCACCACTGTTGGAGGTGTTCGGGTCAATTCGAGTTTTAGGGACATGGTGATCACCAGAGCAATGGGAAGACACCTTAGAAGCTACCCTCATGCCAGGTTCCCGGATCATGAGGACTTACTAAGACATCCTCTACTCGACGATCACCTTTCGAGGCAAGGCAACAGTGAGGCGTACCCTAGGGGTGGTGTGTGATTTGTGTGTCATGTTCATTTATTTTGTCTTGTCATGTCATAGGTGATCTACGCGTTTGTTTTTATTTTTGTCATTCATTCTTGCATGCTTATTTAACAGTTATAAAGTTCGCGAAAAAAATAAATCTAAGGCTATTACAAATGGCGCGGGTCCGCATCGCCAAAATTAAACCGGACCCGATTTAGCGGAAAAATAAAGAAAGCGAATAAAAGTGCGAAAAGTAAAATTGTTACAAGGCTTAGGGACATATACATAATTATAATAAGCGACAAAGTAATGTGCGAAATAAAATAATTAAAGCGACGGGCGTTGGACCCTTTTGCAAAATATTAAAAGTTGATGAATTAATCGGAATTAAAGATTAAATGTTTTTTTGGTATTTTATGTTTTTTAAGATTTAAGGAGAAAAAGAAAAATTAATTAAAATTAAAATGAAATGCTAAACCCTAATTCTAATGTTTTTTAAGTTTATTGTGAAAATATTGAAATTTGACCTAATTTAAATCTAATTTATTTATGTACAAATTTAATTATAAAATATAAATAAATAAATAATTATTACTGTGAAAAAAAAGGGCAAAATATGAAAAGGAATCAAAATTGCTAATTAACCTAATTCTATATTTTTGTATTTTGTTATTAAAAGAATTAAATTTGTAACCTAATTAAAACTAAATAATTACAAGCATTTCTTTATGAAAATAACTATAATATAAATATTTATTATTTTTCATCTTTTCTGATTTTTTTGTGGAAATAAATTAATTATGTTAAAACAAATAAAATAAATAAAATAGCAAAAATAAAATAAGAAGAAAAATAGAAGAAATGCAAACCAGGGTGGGGGTGTAGTCCCAAATGTGAGGTTCAGGCCTAGCAATTCAGGCCCAGTTGATTTTGAATTCGTTGACTTTTCTGGATTTTGTATGGCATGTTGACCAGCACTTATGGTGTTCAGCAATCTTGGCCTTTGATTTGGCTTCGTTAGACATGCGTGTGGTTGGATGGTGATGGTATATCGTACGCCTACGTTACTGAAGCGCATAGGATTGGTGAATGAAAAGTAATATGGAATTTGTTCAGACCTGGGATTCGAACCCAGGTCTTGGACTTTGCAATGTAACACCTGTGCCACTGAAGCGTTTGAATTTCAATTAATATACAATGATCAATAAATATTATAAAAGAAAAAGGTTAGTGCCCTTTGAAATGCGCGCGAGATTTTGAATTGGCCTGTCCCCCTATGACACGACATCATCGTCTTCGTCTTCCTGAAACATAAAACACATTGGCCACGGTTTTAACGCGTAGCATTAGGCAAGTTTACAGAAAATAGCGACTAGCGCTATGGTGATCATAAATTGATCGCGAGGCTTGTGTCTTCTTCGTCCAGACCTACTGTATTCAACCATGGTATTCATGAGCCCTAATTTTTCCTCTATGCAAAAGCCCTAATTCAGAAAACCTGCAACCCTAAAAATCGCGCATGGTAGAATCACGTATGTAACACAAAAACTCAATTAAACATATCAGTTAGCTTTGAAATCATGTCAGGAATAAGAATTAATCAATGAAATGTCATGAAAATGCATAGAATATAGAATACGATTTTGGAATTTTCATGGAATTTCTTGAGTTCTGTCCACCGGTTCCTTGCCTTTTGATGAGGGTTATGAATTGGAAAGTGATCAGTGAACCACAAGGAAGCTATTGAACCAAGTTTTAGGGCTTGAATCGTCCTCTAACCTTGAAAACAGTTTTGAACTTTATGGAAAAAATTTCAGTTTTCCAAGTGTTCTTGGGGCGCAGCTTAGCGTGTCTTTTGCTTAGGGTTGTGCTTCTGAATATGTATGGAGGCTTTTAGGTCAACAAAACTTGACAAAATCCAAGGCATTCATTGTTTGGATATTTGATTTTGTTAAGAATCTTTTCATATCTTTTTTCATGTTGTTTTTGCACAAATCATATCCCAATGCTCCAAATCTTTCCAAATTGGCTTAGGCACGAATTATTGAGCCTAAAATGTGTACAAAAAGATTCATTAGGTCAAGTTAGATATTTTCTATATATTTAAATAATTTAAATGAATTAATATTAATATAAATTCAAATAAATAATTAAAAAATGAGAAAATACTTCCCTTTGGGCCTAATGGTCGTGCATAGGCTTGGCATGAAGAAACTTGGAAGCAAAATGGGCCCATTAGCATTTTTGGATCATTTGCATCAATGTTGACTTTTCAAAATTCCCAAAAATTTCCCAACTTCCACAAGGCATAACTTGCTCAATTTTTAAGCTTTTCACATGTTCTTGGACATTTTGGAAAGGTCTTTGAGTCCTTTAACCAATGCCTTTGGTCCCATGTCATTTTGATTTACCAATCTCAAGTTATGGCCTTTGACTTAAAGTCCCTTTTTGTTGACTTTTGAAAATGACCTATAATGTTGAAATTGATAATTTTTTGTGAGAGCATTTCTTGGACTTGAAGTATGAAGATGAGTTGTAGGAAATGTCTTTCTCTTCAAAATGAGCTTTGGATGGAATTTTTCTGATAATCCATATGAAAGTTATGCCCTGGTCAATTTCAGTTGACCTTTTCAGCTGTCCAAATATAGCAACTTTTGCATCTTTGATGATTTCTGAGCCAAATTTTGAGAATCATGATCAAGCATTGATCAAATGATGTTTGTGGCTTCAAAATGATATGTTGACCAAAAATTTGAACTTTTGACTGTCAAATGACCATTTTGCCCCTACAGTTGACTGTAGTGCAATCTAGGGTTTTGACTGTGCAATTTTGAGCTGAATGCCTTGAAACTTGATATGAGGATACTTGACCATCTTTGTAGGCATATGAGGCTTGATTGGGCCCCTGAAACCTTCAATTTCTTGATCAGAACACAAACCCTAGTTTTGACTGTATAGGAGACAGTTGAGCTGCACAACCCTTGGGGAATTTTGTGACCTTGACTTGACAAATCTTGATGAATATGGGAGGGCAAATTTTGGGGTACAACAGTTGCCCCTGTTCAATCTTCTTAGACCCGAGGATGCAGATTGGCGGACGCGCCTTTCGTAATCCGAGGGTAAAAGATGATTGGACACTAGAGTGCCCAGAAATTTGCGCTCACATAGTAGCAGTGATGATGGGGGAATGGGCTTATAGATGCCATTTAGAGATTGCTGGATAGGGCGATGGGCTTATAGATGCCATCTGAATGTTGATTGCGGGGGAGATTCCTTGGCGAGAACCTGCATACCTGCAAAAGGAAAAATGAGTACCTGACACGTTGCAGGAGTTGATTTTAGATGCTTGGTATAGATGTGTCCTGACTGGTTACAGGAGCTGAGTCTGGAGCTTCAAACGCTGATGAATGAACCAGGGATGGTTACTGCCTTAGCATGAATGATAAGAGGACCTTGGGTGACTTTAATCTCAACAACGCTCGTTGAGAAAAATCTTGATGGGAATTACCATCTTTGCAGTATCGGGAAGAGAACCATATGCACCTATAATCAGAAAGGAATGATCACCTCACTCAACGTTGGAGAGGGAAACATCTGAAAAGGACTTACCACCTCATGCACTTGCCGGAGAGGGGACCATAAGAGAATATCACCTCACACTCATCGTCGGAGAGGGAAACATCTAAAAAAGGGATTACTACCTCACACACCGTTGGAGAGGGAACCATAGGGGATTATCACCTCACACTCATCGTCGGAGAGGGAAACATCTAAAAAGGGATTACTACCTCACCCACCGCTGGAGAGGGAACCATAGGGAGAATATCACCTCACACTCATCGTCGGAGAGGGAAACATCTAAAAAGGTCTTCTGGAAGCAGTATCAGAACGTCACCATATCTGGTTTACATCTGAAACTATATCTGGAAGGAAATCTGGAAGCAGCATCAGAACGTCACCATCGCTGGATCATATCCGAAACTATATCTAGAAGGAATTCTGGAAGCAGCATCAGAACGTCACCATGTCTGGATCATATCTGAAACTATATCGAGAAGGAAATCTGGAAGCAGCATCAGAACGTCACCATCGCTGGGTTTACATCTGAAACTATATCTAGAAGGAATTCTGGAAGCAGTATCAGAACGTCACCATCTCTGGGTTTACATCTGAAACTATATCTAGAAGGGAATCTGGAAGCAGCATCAGAACGTCACCATCGCTGGGTTTACATCTGAAACTATATCTAGAAGGAATTCTGGAAGCAGCATCAGAACGTCACCATCGCTGGGTTTACATCTGAAACTATATCTAGAAGGAATTCTGGAAGCAGTATCAGAATGTCACCATCGCTGGGTTTACATCTGAAACTATATCTAGAAGGAATTCTGGAAGCAGTATCAGAATGTCACCATCGCTGGGTTTACATCTGAAACTATATCTAGAAGGAATTCTGGAAGCAGCATCAGAACGTCACCATCGCTGGGTTTACATCTGAAACTATATCAAGAATGAATTGCGATAGTTGATAGTAGTCATTTTTGTATTGACCTTTTTCTTAAAAAAGCAAAACATAATTGTATGCAAAATCATGATGCATGAACTGTATGTTTTCAAAATTAAGGAGATTCGTGTAGCATGATGCATATGCATGACGATGTGATGTTTATGAATGTATTTTTGTCTAAGAAAATAAATCCTTGACGGGTGCCGGGAAGTCGTATCCTGGGCTGATGTTGAGGAATAGATTTTGTTTCCACTGGGGATGATAACTGCAAGAATACCGGTAGGAGAAGATGACTCCATTGGGGGATGAACTTGGCGAATGACGGATTCTGCAGGGAGAAAAGATACTCTAGTGATCATGCTGGGGAGTGATATTCTGTGGGGATAGAGATGCTTTTGCTGAATTGTTGAGAATGACTTGCTGAGGATATCTCTGCTGTATTGGAAGTATGAATGGACTTCGCTGGGGGTAAGAAGATTCTGTCGACGACGCTCTTTCCGTGGCTTTTGGCTGAGGATAACCCAGTTATATCCTGTTAAGGAAATAACTCTTTAAATCAAGCCGGACGGCGCGTTCGTGCCCCGCTAGGGGATAAGCTTACTGCTTGGGGAGATATGAATTCCAACTTTCCTGGGGAAGCTGGGTTGGACCCTCCTGGGGAGGTATTGAACTGTATTGGTTACGTTCTTCAACAGGACCTACCCTGATACTTTGGAGGATAGAACAATCAGACTGCTCAGACCAACCTTTATTGCCCCTGTTTCTTGTGGGGTGCTGATAGTTGTTGGCGGACAAACCTTCTTCTGGTAGACAGATGACAAGAAGACGGGACATAGTCGTACGTTTTAATCCCTAACTTTTGCCTGGACCGCCCTTTCGGGTTTTCAGTCCACCGGGATACCCATTTTTGCCCAAGCCGCCTTTTCAGGTTTTCGACTTGCCGGGTGTACAGATTTTTTTTCATTTCATCCCTTCATTTTGCCCGAACCCTTTTGGTTCGACGGGAAGCCCTTATTTTTGCCTAGGTATGTCAACCTAGCGGGTCTTTGATTGTGCGTAGTATTTTTTCGACTATGCCCACGCTTTTAGAATGCAGGGAAGTGCCCCTGGCTGTTTATGTGTTGTCATATTACCAGAAGGTGTCTGATCGTGCAAGATTCGTTGCTGGAGTGCCCCAAGTGACTCAGGTGGAGACTTGCCCCAGGCTATTTGGCCTTTTGAGAGATTCTCTGGATATTGACTTAACTGCCCCAGATGATGGACAATAGTCATGCCATGCCCCTTGATTGGAGATACTCCTGTTCATTAGACTTTCATTGTGCGAATTTCTATGCTGTTCAAACAAAAAGTCATATGCAAACAAAGTTATGTTAAAAATGCAAAGCCTATGTCTGTCTTGAAGATTTTGAAAATGCATTTTTCTTTCATAAAACAAGTGATTGTTTGTAAAATGTGATGTCAACTTCGTACTTACCATAGGCCTTCAGGAGTCAGGATACCTTTCGTACAGTATGCTTTCGAACTAACCCATGCTTCAGCTAGGACTTTTGAGGGTTATAACGTGGCTTGGTTCACGGTTTAAGAAACAAAGGATAAAGGCTCAAATTTTATTTGTACCCACCCGCTCTTCGTGATGTTCTCCAAACCTAAACTCAGTTGATCATGCGTTAGACCTTGCTTGAGTCTTTGCTTTGATGTTCCAGTAATGGTTCAGACAGTTTATTTTGAATAGGCGGTCATTTCCCTGTTTTTTTTTTTTGTTGAGGGTTTGTAAGACCTCTTTTTTTTTATTGTGTTATCCCTATTTTTGCCTGAACTGTTTCCTTTTTGGAATTACAGTCAGCGGGATGCCCCAATTTCATAAGTCCCCTTTGTAGGTTTAGACTTTTTGGGCTTTTCATTTATGAATTTTGATGATGACTGTCTGTCCTTTTGATTGTTCTGAACCATCACTGTCTTTGTTCGTTTTGTAAAGATCTCTTCGGTGCCATTCGTCATGCACTTGGATCAACTGAGAGAACTACCCTGCCCCAGGTTATGATTAAGGGTTTTGATTTTCGAAAATAAAAACTCCTACTTCTTTGGCTCTGATGGGTTGACGAGGGATTATCATCCTTATAACTCCAGTGTTTAGGGGTTGAAACAATGCCTATACCTCATCAGCGGGGTCTGTTCAAAAGCATACTGTAAAGATCGTGGTATCGTTTTCGTCATCCTCCCTCAAGAGGATTAGAATTTTAGATCCAGAGTTGACATCAGAAAAAATATGAAAAGATATTTGAACATAATGAAAATAATTGTATTAATTTCCAAAACAGACATATGCAATGCATTAATAGAATAAAAGAGTTTGCTATGACATTAATTGTTTGTATAAGCAAAGAAAAATACAGCTCAAAAATTCAAATAAACAAAAGGCTTCAATGATTGGGCAACGGAGCAGTGATTATGTTCGGAGTCTCTGGCACTTCAAACTGAATCTCTCCAGCGTCGATCATATCTTGGATCTTGTTCTTGAGAGGCCAGCAGTTATCTGTAGTATGCCCCGGGCTATCTGAATGATATGCGCACCTATCGTTGGGATGATAATTGGGAGCAGAAGTGTTCGGATTCCGAAGAGGAGCCCTTAAGGAGATCAGCCCTGCCTTCAACATTTGTTGCAGTGCTTGATCCAGCGACATATTGAGTTTGGTATACTGTCGTTTCTCCTTGCGCTGCTGCCCCTGTCCTTGTTGAGCAGGTCCGGGATTGGAGATTTGGATTGCCCCTGCCTCATGACGGCTCTTTTTACCGTGCACGGCATTGGATTCTTTCTTTCCATGATGAGGTTTTTTATCAGTAGGTGCAGCCTCTTGAATTTTCCCAGACCGGATACCAGCTTCTATTCGCTCTCCAGTCAAGATAAGATCTGTGAATCCAGCAGATGAATTCCCAATTAGGTGGTTGTAGAACGGACCAGACAGAGTCCCCAAGAACATATCGACAAGTTCCCGATCAGTCAGAGGTGGCTGTACCCTTCCAGCAAGATCCCTCTATTTCTGCGCATATTCTTTAAAACCTTCGCTTGTACCTAACGACATACCCTGGAGTTGGGTACGCGTAGGGGCAAGGTCGGCATTATATTGATACTGCTTATAGAAAGCAGTTGCCAACTCCTCCCAGTTACGAACTTTGGTCCCATCCAGTTGATAGAACCATTCGAGGTGAGTCCCTGAAAGACTTTCCTGGAAGAAGTGGATCCACAAGTTTTTGTCCACCGTATATGGTTGGATCTTCCGAACATAGGACCTTAGATGCAGCTTGGGACAAGACGCCCCGTCATACTTAGAGAAGGGTGGTACTTTGAACTTCCGAGGAATAACCACACCAGTTGACAAACCCAGATCTCCGAAATCCAGCCCGGGTACCTGTTGAACCTCCATAGCCTTCAACCTATCCTCCAACTGTTTGTACTTGTCCTCAGCCGGAGAGTACTGTTCGTCGTCAAAATCTGTTTCATTGTCAGAGACCACTGGACTGGGCACCTCCCTCTCATGGTGACTGCTTTTTCCCACAGATGGGGTTGTCCTCTCAGTTTCAATTTGCGGTGTGTTCCCAGATCTGCGTCTAGGGCTGAACAAAACAGTCCTCTTCTTCTTCTTGTCCTTCTTCAAGAGCAGAGCCTTCAGATCTTGTTGCCCCTGAGTCAAATTCATGATCAGCTCTTGGAACTGGGCGTTCTGAGCCTGGAGGTCCTTGATAGTCTGCTCGGCTGATGATTCAGGATTCATGATGATCGGCTGAAATAAACAGCGGAGAAGGGTAAGCAACCTGTCAAAGGGATACCTGCAATGCAATGAGATGTATGACATGCATGTAATGTTTTCAAGGACCTCGCGGGGTAAACAGAGAAACTTTGTTAGCATTTGGAACCGGTAGCTTGATTGTAAGAACTTCATTTTGTTGAGAGTCCTTCGTCAAGGGTCAAAGGCTCACCATATCCAGTGGGTCATAGCCCCTGACAACCTTGGCTAGAGGAAAATAAATCCTCTCTGCCCCTTGCTGGGATAGTTGATTCACCATGACCTGCATCACAAGCCCTTGAGATCCTTGAAATGGGTTAGGATGTATGCAATGGTATGCAATGGTGCATGGGGTGATATGAATAAACCCTGTTATGAGTCCTTATTAAGGACTGCAAACCAAAACCTGCAAGAAAACTTGGTAAACCCTGTTATGAGTCCTAATTAAGGACTACAAACAAAACCTGCGAGAAAACCTGGTAAACCTTGTTATGAGTCCTAATTCAGGACTACAAACAAAACCTGCGAGAAACTCAAGCGTCAGATAACAAGCATGCAAGTAGGCAAGTACAAAGGCACACAAGTCACACAAAAGTGCCCTTAGAGTTTAGGCCAGCATGAGGTCTAGGTATTACCCTCTTTCAGTTTGTTGGTTCATACCTGTCCTAATCAAAAGTAACCGGGTTCTTAGAGGATCCCAATATCATTGGCTAACCTCAATCGGTCATAACTCCAGCATCGCAATCTTTTCTTGCGGCCAGAACCATCACGAGAGTTTAGCCTCAATGGGCGTAGCATACTGCTACTGTTCTAATGGCCAAGTTGTGTCATTTAAGGTTCTAAGGTCTGTTGGTGCTTAATGACTCCTTGGAAGACCCATATTCTCCCCGTTTCAACACGAGGGATATCGGTACAAACCAAGGCGCCACACCAACGTAGCCACTGCTTCACCCATGTCGGTATACGCCGGACAGGTCCCTCACAGCTTATGCTACCTAAACAGGGTATCCCCAAATCCGGGTTAGGATCTATGTAACTCCGATACAACCCACAATAGTAAAGCAAGCAACGAAGACAATTGAAAACACAGTTATGAACTAACCCTAAGGTACACCTCACTTTATAAAGGTATCCCCAGCAGAGTCGCCAGTTCTGTGATCGGTGGATCTGGAACTGACTGTTTAACGCTGGTTCGCGAAATGTCGCGGAAGCAAGAGTCGCCACCGTCTTTTATTTTCTCCAAATGGAAAGGACAAAAGCACAGAAAAATTCCTTTAAAGAGATTGCTCTCGGTTCGGGAGGTAGGTTATAGAAAGGGAAGGTGTTAGCACCCTTTCTATCCATGGTTATCCATGGGCTCTTAGATACTTGCTCAAGGTGTTTTCAAAATGTTTGCTTGCTTTTCAATGTGGGTTTAAAAAGTTTCTTTGAAAAATTTCAGTTCGACTCGTACGTCAGAGTGTTTGAAAGATTTGCTTTGAAAGCTTTTTGAAAAGTGTCGGTGTGAAAAGTCTTTTTGAGTTTGTTTTGAGATTAGAGCAAGTATCCTTGAGAACCTACCTACCCTAAAGAATTTGTCTGTGTAAATGTCCTTAAAAAGTAGTGCCATCCCACCATTGAGAGGTAGGTAGCACCTCTGTTGGAGGTGTTCGGGTCAATTCGAGTTTTAGGGACATGGTGATCACCAGAGCAATGGGAAGACACCTTAGAAGCTACCCTCATGCCAGGTTCCCGGATCATGAGGACTTACTAAGACATCCTCTACTCGACGATCACCTTTCGAGGCAAGGCAACAGTGAGGCGTACCCTAGGGGTGGTGTGTGATTTGTGTGTCATGTTCATTTATTTTGTCTTGTCATGTCATAGGTGATCTACGCGTTTGTTTTTATTTTTGTCATTCATTCTTGCATGCTTATTTAACAGTTATAAAGTTCGCGAAAAAAATAAATCTAAGGCTATTACAAATGGCGCGGGTCCACATCGCCAAAATTAAACCGGACCCGATTTAGCGGAAAAATAAAGAAAGCGAATAAAAGTGCGAAAAGTAAAATTGTTACAAGGCTTAGGGACATATACATAATTATAATAAGCGACAAAGTAATGTGCGAAATAAAATAATTAAAGCGACGGGCGTTGGACCCTTTTGCAAAATATTAAAAGTTGATGAATTAATCGGAATTAAAGATTAAATGTTTTTTTTGGTATTTTATGTTTTTTAAGATTTAAGGAGAAAAAGAAAAATTAATTAAAATTAAAATGAAATGCTAAACCCTAATTCTAATGTTTTTTAAGTTTATTGTGAAAATATTGAAATTTGACCTAATTTAAATCTAATTTATTTATGTACAAATTTAATTATAAAATATAAATAAATAAATAATTATTACTGTGAAAAAAAAGGGCAAAATATGAAAAGGAATCAAAATTGCTAATTAACCTAATTCTATATTTTTGTATTTTGTTATTAAAAGAATTAAATTTGTAACCTAATTAAAACTAAATAATTACAAGCATTTCTTTATGAAAATAACTATAATATAAATATTTATTATTTTTCATCTTTTCTGATTTTTTTGTGGAAATAAATTAATTATGTTAAAACAAATAAAATAAATAAAATAGCAAAAATAAAATAAGAAGAAAAATAGAAGAAATGCAAACCAGGGTGGGGGTGTAGTCCCAAATGTGAGGTTCAGGCCTAGCAATTCAGGCCCAGTTGATTTTGAATTCGTTGACTTTTCTGGATTTTGTATGGCATGTTGACCAGCACTTATGGTGTTCAGCAATCTTGGCCTTTGATTTGGCTTCGTTAGACATGCGTGTGGTTGGATGGTGATGGTATTGTTTCCAGTGATTTCTGGTAAACAACCGCTAGTCTTCCAAACTATCGAATAATCTTTATTAACGCTACTCAATCTCTTTGGTAACTCACAGGATCGACTAGATTGATCCTAGGACTCCTTGGATATCAAGGTTACTCTCACAATCGAACAATTATTCATGGGTGCTATTGTATAAATGTTTGGTTTGTTTCGATCCCTCTCTCTAAGAGTTTAAGAATGTGGTCAAAATGTATGTGAAACTAAGTTATACGAATGATTGCTAATTGTAATGCTGATTGAAAAGACATATAAAACTGTATAGAAAATGAAGTAACTGGTTTCGATCCATAAAACATTTAACACAAAAGGTTTCTGGAATGTGGAAGTTTAAAATGTAAAGAAAGCGTTTAATGCAAGAAATCTAGAAAGGAGTTTTAAGTGAAAGTAAATGTTTGAAGAATAATACTTGAAAGTAAAGACATTGAAAGCGTAAAAGTTCTCTGAAATATAAAATGCTTCGAAATATAAAGAATGCAGTAAAATGTAAAACTTTGAAGAAAAGACTTTGGAATGAAAAGACAGTAGATAAAGAAACTTGTAAATGTTGTTCGACAGAAAGAAAAAGAAGGAAAGTGCTGGAAATAGTAAAAAGGCTTTTATTAAATTAAAAATACATGGTGCTATCATACATACATCTCTCTTGCATTCGTTTCCCTTGCCATGTGGTAGTTTGAATGTTATTGAGTATTTTGTATAACAGATATGACACACTGAAATCCTAACACTAAGACTTCTATTTATACTAATTCGACCCTAACGGTCTCGCTACAAGATCATGCCACGTTTCGAACATGCAAGACAATGCTCCTTTCATCTTTCCACGTGTCCTCAAATGCTCCAACACATAACTTTCAAACTTTGAAAGTCCCGCTTTCATTTAAATTTCAAATGCTTTGGTGTTTCTCTGCTTCGAACGCTCTTCTCAGACTTAGCTTCGCTGCTGTTTCGAGATCCCTTTGGATACGCTCCCAAGATCACCGTTCGAAGCTTCAAGCTTTGACACACTCATTCGAAACACTGCTTCTGCAATTTCGAAGCGTGGTGTTTTAATTCCATTTCGATCAGAACTTCTAACTCTTTTTGAATTCTAAATAACATTATCAAAATCTTCAGCCAACAAATTGCCCCTTTAAAATATGTATTTCGATCTCTCTGAGAAATACCTATTTTAAACATTTATACAAGATTTTGATAGGATCTTCGAATCATCATAGCATTTAATGCGTTTGACCCTAGTCACATCAATCATAGCACCCTTTGGGTACCTTAACCGCCCAAAGTCACTTCACAGCATGGTGCAGTTATAAGTGATGATTGTTTTTAAAATCACGCCTATTACCTATATCAACTTCTCGCCACCTCTTCATCACACCAATCCATGATCTCCACGTATCATACTTTCACTCGGTGGATGTTTCATCTTCTTATTATAAAACGTCAATTTACCCTTCCTTTTTCCTTCTTTACACTCTAAACCTTTCAAACTCTGGAATTTTACTCTTCTTCTCTCATAAACACTCTAAGTTCTCAAACAACAAAATGTCTTCTTCCACATCATCCCAACTCAAGAAAGCTTCCAAGAAGAGGGGAAAAACTACAGGAGCAACTATGGAGAGTAAAATCGTCACCATTCAAGGCCAATCTGCTCTTGCTCCTCAAATGATCTCCAAAGAAAAAGAAATGTTGTACGCATCACAGGTACTCATCCCTACCCATGTTGCTGGTAAGAGGTTAGCCTTAAATGGCCCTCTTACAGTTTTTGAAATACTAAAAGACACCAGGACCATTTTTCCCGTGTGTTACAACTTCAAACCTTTATTCAACAAAATGGATGCCCCTAGGGCAGCAGAATTTCTTAATCCGAAAACCACAGAAACCTCAACTGTTCATCCCAAGGACCCATTTATCTTGGATTATGTAAAATGCAATTTTAAACCATTCCGATCTTGCTCTACTGCTGATGTTGCTTATCAAAACTGGTTTGCGAAAGTAGAAGCCAAAAAATCCCAGCAATGGGAAGAACTAGGCATTTATAACCTTATTAAGCTGTCGAAACCTGGATTCACCTATAGTCATCCTTTGCTATTTGCGTCCCTCTACTTCTGGGATAGTACCTACAACACTTTCCATCTTCCAGGTGGAATGATCACCCCAACCTTCTTCGATATAGCAGCCATTACTGGGCTGTCGCCAGTGGGGGAAACTTATGTTCCTGACAATGAAGAGCACTCAAGCATAATTGACTTCGAAGTCAAGTTAGCCAGCTTCTCCAAATTTATCGGCCATTATCATGTTGAAGGGGATAATGTGTCTGACACAGAGCACATTGCTTTCTTAACTCTGTGGCTGTCTAGGTACGTTTTCTGCAGTAGATCCCTGCAGGTAGCTAGTAGGTTCATTCCTTTAGCTAGGGATTTACATGAAAATCGCAAAGTGTGCCTAAGCGAATTACTCTTAGTTGACCTCTATGAGAGCCTGAGGTCGGCTGTTTCGAGCCTCAAATCCCACAATTCAAAAAACATTCTTTTAGCTGGCCCATTTTGGTTACTTCAATTATGGCTCAATGCCATGTTCGAACCTTCTTTACCAACTGCCAACACCATAGACGAACAAGATGCAGAAATAAGTGATAGGATAGTCGAAGGCACTAGGCTTCGAAGACTAACCCCTAGTGATGACAAGGATGACTTCAAGGTTCAATTTTCGAAGTACATCTTGATACTTTCAAAAAGACACAAGTTCGAAGAGAGCATGGCGCCCTTTGCTTCGAGGGCTCATGGACCTTCTTGGTTCACCATGGCTCTCTCAGAAGCCATCAAGAGTAAGGAAATCCAAGATGTGTGGAGAGCTTTCTTGCTTCCTAGACTTATCTCTTCAAGGATAACCCCAGCTAAGAACCAAATTCTTCTCTTTGCCTACCAACCAAACTTCGTTTCGAGGCAGTTTGGCCTATGCCAACTGATTCCTGAACCTTTGTTCCAGACTGAGAGCGCCATCACATCTGGTCGAACTTTCAAGGCAAGGGAAGCCAAGATCCAACAAGAACAATACCAGGGCTTTGCCCAATTTGAATTGATAGCCTTCGAACCTACTCACCTCGCGGCCAAAGGATTTCTGGAGTGGTGGATTAAGTTTTATCAAACTTGTATGTTCGATACGCTTACTATTCGACAGAAACTAATTGATGCCTTCGATGTGCAGGTACCAGCAAAGAAAGGTATGTTTACTCATGCCAAAGAAATAAAAGCTTTTCAAAATTACTTCGAAACTACTTACGACCCCACACGCTTGGACTCCACTGTGCATCAAGCGGCTGAGACCTTGAAGGAAAAATTTAAACAAAAAGTTTCCAAGCTAAAACTTCCTTCAGGGCTGTCACCTGAGGATAGGTATAGGTTGGCATTCAAAATGCATCCACCTAAATTTCCCAGATTACCTACCTCAGAACTGGCTCTGGCTTGGTTTCCCCCATATCCATGGTGGTTTACTTGCAAAGAGATGTTCAAATATCTTCAAAGGAAACCAAAGCCATCTGAGACTGTGACATGGGCTCGACACTGGCTTCATGATTTCCCAGGACATCTTCGATATGACCTTTCTGCCATGTCAATTAAATCTGATCAAGGCACAGGTGCGAACGCTTGGGAAAAACTCCCAAATATCTTTATTTTCCAAATCTTTAACCTTTGCTTTGAATGTTTTGATTTTCAGCTATCAGGATAAAGACCACTGCCTCGAAATCGAAGGAAGGAAGTGCCTCTCAAGCCTCCATCGAAACTACCGAAAAGACTAATCCACCCGAAACGACTACTGCTGCTGCAACTACACCAACAACAACAACGCCAACAACAATAAGTGCCCCAATTCCAACGGTAATCACTTAGTTTTTTTATGCTTCGAATTCACTCAATCCTTTTATATCTAACTTCGTTAAACTTCGTGCAGACCAACAAGCTTCCCCCCACTACTCCCAAGAAGCGGAAACCAAGCACCACTGGGGAAGATCTGACTGCTGGGGGAAACTCAAACATTGCTTCGAAGAAGAAGCTGAAGAAAGCCACACCCAAAAGTACTGCTCCTACTAGTGTCTCTGGACTTGACTCCAGGGATGCTGCTCCCTTACCACAATCCAAAAATCCACCTTCGACCTCCAACCCACAGTTGGAACGCATAGCTAGTAACCTCTCTTCTGAGGGGCCACAGGTAAATCGAATTTCTTCTAAAAATGTTTAACTTCTTATTACCTTGGTGAGTGTCATCTTTTAACACTTTGCTGCTCCTTGCAGAACATCCTGAATCCCACTTCTACTATTTCGACCTCACCGTCCAGGGCTGCTGTTCCGCTTAACTCCTCTCCTCAAGGAGACTCCAGCAATTTGGTCCAAAACAAAGGTTCTTCCAACGTAGCGGTTTTGGCTGGAACTTCTGAGCAACCAGATGACCAAGGTACCTCCATTCCTCTGAAAGAGGTTAACGAAACCATACCTCAAACGTCTGCAGAGGATTCACAAAGGGTTCTTCAAAAGTCCCTCCTTGAAACTCTTCAAGAAGATCCAAAGGATGCTCAGACTGAAGAGGAAAAAGCTGATTCTGGGCAAGGATTCGAAGAATCTGCAGACGAAGAATCTGAGGAGGAAAACGCCAATGATGGGGAAAATGACAATGATGGTTCGACTGCCGGGACGGAGTCTAATGCACATAGCGGTGAAAAGGATGGTATCGAAGTGGTAGATTTGGTCGAGGATGAAGAAGACCAAGAGCACGAAGCAAATGAAGGGGATGGTGATACAATCAATGAAAACCCAAAGGTTGAAACAAACGAGGTTCCCCTACGCGTGGAATTCCCCCAATCCTCTCCGTCTCGAATGACCGATGAGGAACTGGCACTTCTGAGGCGAAATGACCCTATTGGGTACATGAAGGCAAAATTGGCCCAGAGGGACATTCCACTCGCTAGGGCTGGTACAAGTTCAACCAGCTATCCTCTTCCCACAGATGAAAGAGTTGTTCTTCTCAACAAAATTAGGAGAACTATTCTCAATGTGGATATCTTCGAAGTGCTTAAGCAAGATAGTACTGCTTGCTACACTATGAAGGAGCTGCTTACCAAGGTTAATCTTTCCAGTTGCTCTTTGCCAGTCAGTACTCTCTTGTTTGATCTTCAAAATCTGCTGGACAACGTAACCGGCTATCTTCTCCAAGACGAATCTGCTGCCAAGAAGGTTCACGAAAAGCGCATTGCTATGGATGCCGCCTATGAACAAGCTTCGAAGCTTTCTCAAGAAGCTGAAGATCAGGCTATGCATCTGAAGCAGGCAAAAACTGAATATGAGGCTCGAGCTGAGTCCATTCTTATTTGGGAAAGGCAGATTCTGGAACTTCAGCAGAAAGTTAAGGAGGCTAAGGAACAACAACTAGCCTTCGAAACTAATCCTGCAGGTAACCAATTCGAAGAGCTTCTCAACCGGGGGCTTGCAGAAATGGAGACTGCAGAACAACTTAAAGGAGAAGTGGCCACCTTGGAAGGTGCCAGGCGGTTTGCTCAGCAGAGACTTGAAACATTTCGAAGTACTTTTACTCGATTGAAAAATAATGTTTATTTCTAGATTTTTGTCTATCTGACCATAACTTTGGTTCTTTCAATGTAATATTCGAACAACGCCATTTTGGCATTCTTATCTTGCCATCTTGGCTTTTTTATAATACTTTGTTTACGCTGTTACTATTCGAATTTCCCGCAGGCTTGGTTTATATTTCTTTAAATATTTCCCATTAACCTTTAGGACACGTTTATCATCTAAGAGTTCTTCGACTTCGTAGGCATTGTTAGAGAAAACTTTTAGTACTCGAAAAGGTCCTTCCCAATGAGGTGACCATTTACCTAATGCTTTGTTCTTCTTATCCATAGGCAATATGACTCTCCAAACCAAGTCATTAATAACGAACACTTTTTTCTTCACCCTCTTATTGTATGTTCTGGCCACTCTTTCTTTTTGCCTCATCAAAATATCCAACGCATGTAATCTAATTTCGTCTAATTCAACTAATTCATTCATCATCATTTCCCAATATAACGCGGCTGGAATTTCGCTTTGTTTCTGTATTCGAACTGATTGCAGGTGAATTTCTACTGGTAACACTGCATCATGGCCGAATGTAAGTTGGAAAGGAGTAGTGTTAGTGGCTTCCTTTGGAGATGTTCTACAAGCCCATAACACTTGGTCCAGAGTTTTGTGCCAATTTCTTGGCTTCTTGCCAATATGCTTCTTGATTAATCCTATTATTACTTTGTTTGCCGCTTCGACCTGTCCGTTTGCTTGAGCATAATATGGGGTTGATGTTAGCAATCTAAACCCCATTTCTTGGGCAAATCCTTGCATCTTTCTACCAGTAAATACGGAACCTTGGTCTGTAGTTATACTTTCTGGTAATCCAAACCTATAGATAATGTGCTTTTGTATAAATTCGATAATTGCCTCTTGATCAGCAACTACCAAAGGTATAGCTTCTATCCATTTGGTAAAATAATCTACTCCTACCAAGATATATTTCTGACCTTTGGACGAAGCAGGATTTATTTCGCCTATCAGATCTAATGCCCATCCTCTGAATGGCCATGGTTTGATGATCGAATGCAGCTCACTTGCAGGGGCGTGTTGAATTCCTGCGTGTTTCTGACATTCCTCACATCCTTTCGTGAAGTCTATGCAATCTTTAAGCATACTAGGCCAATACAAACCATATCGAAATAGCAACCACTTCATTTTATGGCCTGCCTGGTGTGCCCCACATGCCCCATTATGGACTTCAGACAATGCTAAATATGCCTCACTTTCTCCTAGGCATTTCAATAAAACACCTTCTTGGGTCTTTTTGAACAATTCGTTCCCCATGAGGAGGTATGACAATGCTCTATATTTTGTTTTTCTATCTACTTTTAGAGTTGGGTCTGCTAAATAACTCTTTAATGGACTTCGCCAATCTGTATCTGACAAAGTATTTATGGCTAGAATTTCGAATCCCTGTTTCTCGGCATATCCCAATCTCATACTTTCCAGATCCGATGGTGTGAATCTAGTAGCCATAACTCTTCCCCTTATTTCGACCAAATCCTTAAGATTCTTGGTGGATACTCTATAACCTGAAGCCAACTGCGCTAAGTCATTTGCTTCTTGGTTTTCTAATCTTGGTATGTGTTGAATATCCATGTATTCAAACTTTCTCAATAGCCTATTGACTATGACGAAGTATACCATTAGATTTTCCTTTATGCACTTATATTCTTTTGTAATTTGTTTGACCACCAACTCAGAATCTCCTTTAATTTCGACTCTGGTTGCCCCCAGTTCCAACAAAGCTTCAAGTCCAACAATGAGCGCTTCATACTCAGCTTCGTTGTTCGAACAACGAGGACCATCCAATTTATACTTGAATTTTGTTGGAATTCCTTCAGGAGAAATTAGAAGGACTCCAACACCACTTCCATTCTTGTGGGTTGAACCATCAAAGTACAATTTCCATGGTTGCATTTCGACGTAACTCATGCTTGTCTGCTCAACCAACGAATGATCCACAATGAAATCAGAAATCACTTGACCTTTCATAGCTTTTAAGGGCATGAACGTCAATGAGTATTCTGTTAAGGCCAAAGCCCACTTTCCAACTCTACTATGCATTATTGGCTTTGAAAGCATATGTTTAATGACATCGAAGTGAGACGAAACATAAACATCAACAGGTTTTATATAATACTTGAGTTTCATACAAGAGAAATACAAACAGAGACATAGCTTTTCTAAATTGCTATATCTGGTCTCTGCATCATTCAGCACTCTACTTAGATAGTATATGGCTCTTTCGACGCCATTGTTATCTTCTTGTGCTAACATACTACCTATGCTAACTTCAGAGGCAGATATGTACAATCTCATGGGCTTCCCCCATGATGGTGGAGACAAGATAGGAGGCTGAGAAAGATATTCTTTTATTTTGTCAAACGCCTCCTGGTGAGCTTCGTTCCATTCGAAGGCTTGACCTTGCTTCAGACGAAGTAACGGAGAGAAAGCTTGAGTCCTTCCACTCAGGTTCGAAATGAATCTTCTGAGGAAGTTAACTTTCCCTAGCAGAGATTGCAACTCCCTTTTTGACGCAGGTGCTTTCGTCTCCATTATGGCTTTGGTTTTGTTCTGGCTGATTTCAATTCCTTTCTTGTGGACCACAAAACCAAGAAAATCTCCAGCCTGCACAAAAAATGCACATTTAAGGGGATTCATTTTTAAGCCATGTTTTCTCATTCGCTCGAATGATTGGCTTAAATGATGCAAATGTGCTTCTGCAGATATAGATTTGATGACTATATCATCAATATACACCTGCATGAAGGTTTCGATAAAGTCATGAAAGATTGAATTCATCGCCCTTTGATAAGTTGCCCCAGCATTTTTTAAACCAAAAGGCATCACCACCCATTCGTAGGTGCCTAAGGCTCCTGGGCAACGAAATGCTGTCTTTGCAACATCTTCTTCAGCAATGAAAATCTGGTTATATCCAGAGTATCCATCTAACATGCTCAAGTATTCGAATCCTGCAGCAGAATCTACTAGCATTTCTGCCACGGGCATGGAATATTGATCTTTAGGGGTTGCAGTATTTAAATCCCTAAAATCTATGCAAATCCTTAAAGAACCATTTTTCTTGATAACAGGTACTATGTTTGCTAACCATTCGACGTACCTTGTTGTTCTGATGAATTTGCAACGCAGCAACCTTTCGATCTCAGCTTTAATTTTTGTGAGAACCGCTGGCGCGAATCTTCTAGGAGTTTGTTTGATGGGCCTCTTGCCATCTTTGATTGGCAGCCTATGTTCGACCAACTCCCTCTTTAAACCAGGCATCTCATCATAATCCCATGCGAAACAATCTTTGTTCTCCTTAAGGATTTCGATCACTTTTTCCTTGAGGCCTGGGCTAAGTTTGGCACTTACGTAAGTTACTCTTTTTGTTTTGTCATCCCCTAAGTTGACTTCTTCGAGTGGGTCCTGTGCCAACATTTTGACACCTGAGTTTATGGGATCCCTTTCGAAGCCTAAGGGTTCTTTGTCATAGATGGCATCTAACCTTTGATCCATCTCTAACTCTTCGCTGGGTGAGCATTTCGAACCCCCCCCACTAACTTCATTCGTTTTTTCAAATGATTCATTTATTTCAGCCTCTAAGGCCGCTTTTGATTCATTCTCAGCCATATAGGCCGAAATCCTTTCGAAAAAGGTAGACTCAGTCATGGTTAAGGTTGTCGAAGTCCCAGCCTGCTGGCCGTTTTGGTATGGCACCTTCAACTTCCTCTTCTTCACTAATTATTGTTCTATCCCAGTAGAGTCCATCATGACGAAGTGTCATGTAGTAGTGGGCATTTCTAGTTTCATTTATCTCATCATTTGGAACACATGGAGCAATCTTTGCCAGATTTTTATCATAGTCCCTTTTGTCAACTAGATTGACAGTTGACATAAAGTAACTCTGGTCTGCTTCGATATTTTCCACGATTCCGTCATCTCTCCACAGGACTAGTCGTTGATGCATTGACGAAGGAACTGCTCCCACGCCATGAATCCACTCTCTTCCTAGCAGTAGGTTATAGTTGGCCTTGGCTTCGACAACCATAAACATGGTGGGCCTGTAACTTGAGCCTATTGTTAATTCCAACTGGACTACCCCCAGTGTTTTACCCACTTTTCCTTCATAATTGGATAGAACCATATTATGGGGCTTGATATCCCCTTCGCGGATTTCCAACCTTTTTAGCATGAAATGGGGAATCAGATTGACTGCAGCACCCCCATCTACTAGAACTTTGTTCACCCCATGGACACCCACTTTCGCCCGAATGAAAAGTGGTTTGAGATGATTCTTCATTGTAGGCTCTGGACGTTCGAAGAACGCATTTTGTTCTTCAACAGCCCCATTGTCCATCACGTAGTAGCATACGGGCCTATGCTTCATTAAATCTGTGGTGTCTTCTTCCTCATATTCATTGATTTCGGTTTCTTGCCCGAATTCGCTGGGAAGCACAGACACTACATTACAGTTCAGGTTAAATGAGGACTCCCCCTCCGATTCGAAGTTATCTGTTATCATATCTTCGTCCTCTTCCGGGCCTGGAGTGTATTCCTTTGGTCCGTCTTGTTGATCTTCAGAGAAAAGCCTTCTGTTGACTGGAGGTTTCTCTTCCGTCTGACTTTTTGGTTTGTTGGTGCTCGATTCACCTTGTATCTTTGTTGAAGTATCCCCTTTGTTTGCCACAGCTTCTCTTTCAGCCTTTCGAATCCTTTGCTGTCTGCGCCACTGGGATCTTGACATGGGGTTCCTTCCTTTGTAATTTTCTAATCTGACTTCCTCCCTTTTTTGTGTGTTGAATTGCCTCCTGTATGTCACAGCATGGCGTGCATTTCGTTCAGCATTCCTCCATTTGTCTTTGCCTTTGTCATTTCTGGCTTGCAGCCATCTATCGGTTGGCACTTCAGCAGGGAGTTTGAAAGTCACTCTTCGAGTAACTTTGGGGTGAGGGCTATCAGGTCTTCGCTGTTTGTATATGCTGTCGAAACGCGGACCCATCTGGGCAGTTTCTTGATGGCTCCAGCAAGGGGCGAAAGGGATCGTTTCGAAGGCCCTAGCCATGCTTTGGTCATATACAGCGGAACATCTTGGGCACACCAAGCACTTAGTTGCCCCTTTGTAGCAGCGAAAAATAAACTCCAATAAACTCTCTCCAGCCTTGGGGTAGCATCTAAAGAGTTGGTTATCCTGGCGCCAATTGTTGCCAGTTCGAGCCCTCTGTACCCTTTCGAAATTTGCAGCAATTCTTTGGTTGCAGAGGATGCTGCACCTAGGGCACAGTATCATGCCTGGATCTCCTTTGTGGCATGACATGAGATAGTCTTTGAGAGTATCATCTCCAGCGTGATTGTCCCCCATCCTATGCTTTTCTTTTTCTAAGTATTTTTCCACTTCCTTCATCTCAGAACAGGGTCTTTCCATGTCCACCATATTTATTTCCAAATCCCCCTCTTTTGTTTCGTCATCGCCCCATCCTGTGGGCTTTATATCTTCGATCTGGACCTTCGAACTTTCTGGGGCAGAGTATTTGACCAGATAGTCATATTTTCCACTGGGTTCCCCTAGAGTGTCCCATATTTCCTTCTGAGAGGGGACTGGCTGCGTAATTTGTACTTTCTCTAATTCCAGACTCAAGCCCTCAGTGACTTGTGTAAATCCTTCGTTGTGATCCCCTTGGCCTTCAGTAGCCTGGGTTTCTCCTGCAACAGCCACAGGTTCAGCAATCGAAGTGTCTGGTGTATTCTGGATGCCTTCAGTGACTTCCTCGCTGACTTCGACCATCACCCAGTTTTCGCCTTCAATGTCCTTCTCTCCAGTTAGGGTGTCGCTTCGATCAATTTCCACCATGTTGACTTCTCCAATGCACGCAGGCTCGGAGTAGTTGGTGTCTGCGACGTCCAAAGGATCTTCGTCCACTTTCATCTTCATCTTATCAGCAAACTTTAATCTGCCATCTTTGATTGCGTTTTGAATCAAATCCCTGAAAAGAAAACATTGTGAGGTCTTGTGGCCTAGGAAACTATGATATTTGCAAAATCCCCTTTTCTTCCTTTGGTCCAAAGGGGGTATTTTGACATTTGATGGCACAATTAATTGGCCATCTTTGACAAGCAAGTCAAAGATTTCGTCACATTTAGTGACATCGAAGGTGTAAACCTTCTTTGGAAACTTATCACTTTTCTCATTTTCAACAATATCTTTCCCTTTCGTAGGAACTAACATTTTGCAGGAGTAAGGCGGGGCCTGTTTTAATTCAGCGAGGTCGATTTCGACCTCTTCGAATTCGAATTCAGGATATTCTTCTACTTCCTCAGTTCCAACATAAGAAATCCTTTCTTTCTTACTATTCTTAAAGACTCGGGCTTTTTCGGCTTTTAGTCTTTCGACCTGTCGAACCCTATCGGCTAACTGAGCCATATCCCTCAAATGCTGAGTATCTAATTTCTTTCGAATAGAGTAATCCAATCCCCCAGCGGCCATTTCGACTAACTCATGCTCAGGCACTACTGTGTAACATCTGGATTTTAACAGCCTAAATCTATTCAAATAGTCATCAATGGGTTCAGTGAACTTTCTCTTAACACTGGCCAATTCCTTCAGACTTATTTTCGATTGTCCCATGTAAAATTGTTCATGGAATAATCTCTCTAAAAGGGTCCAAGTATCGACAGACCCAGGAGGCAACGTGGTAAACCAAGTGAAAGCATTTTTTGTCAAGGAACTTGGGAAATATTTGATTCTAAGATCTTCATTATTGGCTATATCCCCCGCTTCGGTCAAATATCTCGCTATGTGTTCGACTGTTGACTCGTTGGTATCCCCAGCGAACTTTGTAAATTTAGGGACTTTGTATCCCCTTGGTAAATCAGTATGCATTATACAATCTAATATAGGAGAGGCGTAATTTGGCCTCCTCATTCCCATATTGAGGCCATTTTGGGTCATGATCCTCTCTATCATGGTGGTCAGATTATTTTCTGCCAAGATGTTATCGTTTCGAACCCTATGAACGACAGCATCGGCATCTTGGTTTCGACCAACCAAAACAACTCCCCTAGGTTGTTCTCCTCGAAATTCTGGGGCTTCTGGTCTTTCGATCCTTGCCCCTGGTTCCATAATTTCCCTTTGTGGGCCCGGAATTATTGGGGCTTCTAACCTTGGTGCTCTGGCCCCTAAGTTAACCTCTTCTCTGGGTGGTCTATGAATTGGGTCGTTGGCAATTTGTTCTATAACAGGCACGTTTGTTCGAAATCCCGCCTGGTTCTGCCTACGCCTTTCTGTGGGAGCAAAGAAATCTGCTATTCGACTCATATTGTCAGCGTTTTCCCTGTTCGTCACAGTCACATTCTGAACTATTGGGGCGAATATTTCCTGCATGGTTTGCGCTAACACCCCTATCATATTGTGGTTGCTTTCATCCATCAATTGCCTAAAAGCCAACTGGTTATCTGTGGTTAGGGTAGGCAACGTGCTATAACCCACTGACCCTTGGTTATTTGACATAAATTGGTTTGCCCCAGACCCAGATCCTAGTTGTGGGGATGAATTTGATATGGAATTGTGTAATCCTGCCATAAAAGATGTTGGCATTCCGTAAGAAGAACTTCTAATTCTATTCCCATCGAAGCCGGGTGGTCTAGTTGATGGAGATGCGAAATGGGATTGTGTCCCAGGTGGCGGAACGAATCCCCCAGGGTAGCCCATGGTTCCAGTATTTCCTAAGATCGAACTGTTGGTTGATACGCCACTTACTCCGTTGGTGGCCATGTTACTGGTTGAAGATGCAACAGCCTGTGCATTCGAAGGGATTACATTAGATGCTCCGCTCGAAATGGACGCGTTAGTGCCTGTTGCCTGTGGGCCACCTTGGTCTCCTTGTTGATTGTCTGAATTAGACATTTTGTCCAAACGTTTTCTTCTGGATAAAGGTTGGTTGCTGTTGGTTATCTTACCACTTCTCAGGTTCATAAAACAGCAAACTTCTTATGTTCCTACGTTTCTAGGATGGCTATGTTTTGACAATCCTTAATTCTGATATCCAACTATTGGTCCCACCAGGTGTGCCAATTTGTTTCCAGTGATTTCTGGTAAACAACCGCTAGTCTTCCAAACTATCGAATAATCTTTATTAACGCTACTCAATCTCTTTGGTAACTCACAGGATCGACTAGATTGATCCTAGGACTCCTTGGATATCAAGGTTACTCTCACAATCGAACAATTATTCATGGGTGCTATTGTATAAATGTTTGGTTTGTTTCGATCCCTCTCTCTAAGAGTTTAAGAATGTGGTCAAAATGTATGTGAAACTAAGTTATACGAATGATTGCTAATTGTAATGCTGATTGAAAAGACATATAAAACTGTATAGAAAATGAAGTAACTGGTTTCGATCCATAAAACATTTAACACAAAAGGTTTCTGGAATGTGGAAGTTTAAAATGTAAAGAAAGCGTTTAATGCAAGAAATCTAGAAAGGAGTTTTAAGTGAAAGTAAATGTTTGAAGAATAATACTTGAAAGTAAAGACATTGAAAGCGTAAAAGTTCTCTGAAATATAAAATGCTTCGAAATATAAAGAATGCAGTAAAATGTAAAACTTTGAAGAAAAGACTTTGGAATGAAAAGACAGTAGATAAAGAAACTTGTAAATGTTGTTCGACAGAAAGAAAAAGAAGGAAAGTGCTGGAAATAGTAAAAAGGCTTTTATTAAATTAAAAATACATGGTGCTATCATACATACATCTCTCTTGCATTCGTTTCCCTTGCCATGTGGTAGTTTGAATGTTATTGAGTATTTTGTATAACAGATATGACACACTGAAATCCTAACACTAAGACTTCTATTTATACTAATTCGACCCTAACGGTCTCGCTACAAGATCATGCCACGTTTCGAACATGCAAGACAATGCTCCTTTCATCTTTCCACGTGTCCTCAAATGCTCCAACACATAACTTTCAAACTTTGAAAGTCCCGCTTTCATTTAAATTTCAAATGCTTTGGTGTTTCTCTGCTTCGAACGCTCTTCTCAGACTTAGCTTCGCTGCTGTTTCGAGATCCCTTTGGATACGCTCCCAAGATCACCGTTCGAAGCTTCAAGCTTTGACACACTCATTCGAAACACTGCTTCTGCAATTTCGAAGCGTGGTGTTTTAATTCCATTTCGATCAGAACTTCTAACTCTTTTTGAATTCTAAATAACATTATCAAAATCTTCAGCCAACAGGTATATCGTACGCCTACGTTACTGAAGCGCATAGGATTGGTGAATGAAAAGTAATATGGAATTTGTTCAGACCTGGGATTCGAACCCAGGTCTTGGACTTTGCAATGTAACACCTGTGCCACTGAAGCGTTTGAATTTCAATTAATATACAATGATCAATAAATATTATAAAAGAAAAAGGTTAGTGCCCTTTGAAATGCGCGCGAGATTTTGAATTGGCCTGTCCCCCTATGACACGACATCATCGTCTTCGTCTTCCTGAAACATAAAACACATTGGCCACGGTTTTAACGCGTAGCATTAGGCAAGTTTACAGAAAATAGCGACTAGCGCTATGGTGATCATAAATTGATCGCGAGGCTTGTGTCTTCTTCGTCCAGACCTACTGTATTCAACCATGGTATTCATGAGCCCTAATTTTTCCTCTATGCAAAAGCCCTAATTCAGAAAACCTGCAACCCTAAAAATCGCGCATGGTAGAATCACGTATGTAACACAAAAACTCAATTAAACATATCAGTTAGCTTTGAAATCATGTCAGGAATAAGAATTAATCAATGAAATGTCATGAAAATGCATAGAATATAGAATACGGTTTTGGAATTTTCATGGAATTTCTTGAGTTCTGTCCACCGGTTCCTTGCCTTTTGATGAGGGTTATGAATTGGAAAGTGATCAGTGAACCACAAGGAAGCTATTGAACCAAGTTTTAGGGCTTGAATCGTCCTCTAACCTTGAAAACAGTTTTGAACTTTATGGAAAAAATTTCAGTTTTCCAAGTGTTCTTGGGGCGCAGCTTAGCGTGTCTTTTGCTTAGGGTTGTGCTTCTGAATATGTATGGAGGCTTTTAGGTCAACAAAACTTGACAAAATCCAAGGCATTCATTGTTTGGATATTTGATTTTGTTAAGAATCTTTTCATATCTTTTTTCATGTTGTTTTTGCACAAATCATATCCCAATGCTCCAAATCTTTCCAAATTGGCTTAGGCACGAATTATTGAGCCTAAAATGTGTACAAAAAGATTCATTAGGTCAAGTTAGATATTTTCTATATATTTAAATAATTTAAATGAATTAATATTAATATAAATTCAAATAAATAATTAAAAAATGAGAAAATACTTCCCTTTGGGCCTAATGGTCGTGCATAGGCTTGGCATGAAGAAACTTGGAAGCAAAATGGGCCCATTAGCATTTTTGGATCATTTGCATCAATGTTGACTTTTCAAAATTCCCAAAAATTTCCCAACTTCCACAAGGCATAACTTGCTCAATTTTTAAGCTTTTCACATGTTCTTGGACATTTTGGAAAGGTCTTTGAGTCCTTTAACCAATGCCTTTGGTCCCATGTCATTTTGATTTACCAATCTCAAGTTATGGCCTTTGACTTAAAGTCCCTTTTTGTTGACTTTTGAAAATGACCTATAATGTTGAAATTGATAATTTTTTGTGAGAGCATTTCTTGGACTTGAAGTATGAAGATGAGTTGTAGGAAATGTCTTTCTCTTCAAAATGAGCTTTGGATGGAATTTTTCTGATAATCCATATGAAAGTTATGCCCTGGTCAATTTCAGTTGACCTTTTCAGTTGTCCAAATATAGCAACTTTTGCATCTTTGATGATTTCTGAGCCAAATTTTGAGAATCATGATCAAGCATTGATCAAATGATGTTTGTGGCTTCAAAATGATATGTTGACCAAAAATTTGAACTTTTGACTGTCAAATGACCATTTTGCCCCTACAGTTGACTGTAGTGCAATCTAGGGTTTTGACTGTGCAATTTTGAGCTGAATGCCTTGAAACTTGATATGAGGATACTTGACCATCTTTGTAGGCATATGAGGCTTGATTGGGCCCCTGAAACCTTCAATTTCTTGATCAGAACACAAACCCTAGTTTTGACTGTATAGGAGACAGTTGAGCTGCACAACCCTTGGGGAATTTTGTGACCTTGACTTGACAAATCTTGATGAATATGGGAGGGCAAATTTTGGGGTACAACAGTTGCCCCTGTTCAATCTTCTTAGACCTGAGGATGCAGATTGGCGGACGCGCCTTTCGTAATCCGAGGGTAAAAGATGATTGGACACTAGAGTGCCCAGAAATTTGCGCTCACATAGTAGCAGTGATGATGGGGGAATGGGCTTATAGATGCCATTTAGAGATTGCTGGATAGGGCGATGGGCTTATAGATGCCATCTGAATGTTGATTGCGGGGGAGATTCCTTGGCGAGAACCTGCATACCTGCAAAAGGAAAAATGAGTACCTGACACGTTGCAGGAGTTGATTTTAGATGCTTGGTATAGATGTGTCCTGACTGGTTACAGGAGCTGAGTCTGGAGCTTCAAACGCTGATGAATGAACCAGGGATGGTTACTGCCTTAGCATGAATGATAAGAGGACCTTGGGTGACTTTAATCTCAACAACGCTCGTTGAGAAAAATCTTGATGGGAATTACCATCTTTGCAGTATCGGGAAGAGAACCATATGCACCTATAATCAGAAAGGAATGATCACCTCACTCAACGTTGGAGAGGGAAACATCTGAAAAGGACTTACCACCTCATGCACTTGCCGGAGAGGGGACCATAAGAGAATATCACCTCACACTCATCGTCGGAGAGGGAAACATCTAAAAAAGGGATTACTACCTCACACACCGTTGGAGAGGGAACCATAGGGGA
Organism: Vicia faba; assembly: GCA_948472305.1. Classification (NCBI taxonomy): domain Eukaryota; kingdom Viridiplantae; phylum Streptophyta; class Magnoliopsida; order Fabales; family Fabaceae; genus Vicia; species Vicia faba. Next base: position 243,593,311 of record OX451735.1, read on the forward strand.
TTATCACCTCACACTCATCGTCGGAGAGGGAAACATCTAAAAAGGGATTACTACCTCACCCACCGCTGGAGAGGGAACCATAGGGAGAATATCACCTCACACTCATCGTCGGAGAGGGAAACATCTAAAAAGGTCTTCTGGAAGCAGTATCAGAACGTCACCATATCTGGTTTACATCTGAAACTATATCTGGAAGGAAATCTGGAAGCAGCATCAGAACGTCACCATCGCTGGATCATATCCGAAACTATATCTAGAAGGAATTCTGGAAGCAGCATCAGAACGTCACCATGTCTGGATCATATCTGAAACTATATCGAGAAGGAAATCTGGAAGCAGCATCAGAACGTCACCATCGCTGGGTTTACATCTGAAACTATATCTAGAAGGAATTCTGGAAGCAGTATCAGAACGTCACCATCTCTGGGTTTACATCTGAAACTATATCTAGAAGGGAATCTGGAAGCAGCATCAGAACGTCACCATCGCTGGGTTTACATCTGAAACTATATCTAGAAGGAATTCTGGAAGCAGCATCAGAACGTCACCATCGCTGGGTTTACATCTGAAACTATATCTAGAAGGAATTCTGGAAGCAGTATCAGAATGTCACCATCGCTGGGTTTACATCTGAAACTATATCTAGAAGGAATTCTGGAAGCAGTATCAGAATGTCACCATCGTTGGGTTTACATCTGAAACTATATCTAGAAGGAATTCTGGAAGCAGCATCAGAACGTCACCATCGCTGGGTTTACATCTGAAACTATATCAAGAATGAATTGCGATAGTTGATAGTAGTCATTTTTGTATTGACCTTTTTCCTAAAAAAGCAAAACATAATTGTATGCAAAATCATGATGCATGAACTGTATGTTTTCAAAATTAAGGAGATTCGTGTAGCATGATGCATATGCATGACGATGTGATGTTTATGAATGTATTTTTGTCTAAGAAAATAAATCCTTGACGGGTGCCGGGAAGTCGTATCCTGGGCTGATGTTGAGGAATAGATTTTGTTTCCACTGGGGATGATAACTGCAAGAATACCGGTAGGAGAAGATGACTCCATTGGGGGATGAACTTGGCGAATGACGGATTCTGCAGGGAGAAAAGATACTCTAGTGATCATGCTGGGGAGTGATATTCTGTGGGGATAGAGATGCTTTTGCTGAATTGTTGAGAATGACTTGCTGAGGATATCTCTGCTGTATTGGAAGTATGAATGGACTTCGCTGGGGGTAAGAAGATTCTGTCGACGACGCTCTTTCCGTGGCTTTTGGCTGAGGATAACCCAGTTATATCCTGTTAAGGAAATAACTCTTTAAATCAAGCCGGACAGCGCGTTCGTGCCCCGCTAGGGGATAAGCTTACTGCTTGGGGAGATATGAATTCCAACTTTCCTGGGGAAGCTGGGTTGGACCCTCCTGGGGAGGTATTGAACTGTATTGGTTACGTTCTTCAACAGGACCTACCCTGATACTTTGGAGGATAGAACAATCAGACTGCTCAGACCAACCTTTATTGCCCCTGTTTCTTGTGGGGTGCTGATAGTTGTTGGCGGACAAACCTTCTTCTGGTAGACAGATGACAAGAAGACGGGACATAGTCGTACGTTTTAATCCCTAACTTTTGCCTGGACCGCCCTTTCGGGTTTTCAGTCCACCGGGATACCCATTTTTGCCCAAGCCGCCTTTTCAGGTTTTCGACTTGCCGGGTGTACAGATTTTTTTTCATTTCATCCCTTCATTTTGCCCGAACCCTTTTGGTTCGACGGGAAGCCCTTATTTTTGCCTAGGTATGTCAACCTAGCGGGTCTTTGATTGTGCGTAGTATTTTTTCGACTATGCCCACGCTTTTAGAATGCAGGGAAGTGCCCCTGGCTGTTTATGTGTTGTCATATTACCAGAAGGTGTCTGATCGTGCAAGATTCGTTGCTGGAGTGCCCCAAGTGACTCAGGTGGAGACTTGCCCCAGGCTATTTGGCCTTTTGAGAGATTCTCTGGATATTGACTTAACTGCCCCAGATGATGGACAATAGTCATGCCATGCCCCTTGATTGGAGATACTCCTGTTCATTAGACTTTCATTGTGCGAATTTCTATGCTGTTCAAACAAAAAGTCATATGCAAACAAAGTTATGTTAAAAATGCAAAGCCTATGTCTGTCTTGAAGATTTTGAAAATGCATTTTTCTTTCATAAAACAAGTGATTGTTTGTAAAATGTGATGTCAACTTCGTACTTACCATAGGCCTTCAGGAGTCAGGATACCTTTCGTACAGTATGCTTTCGAACTAACCCATGCTTCAGCTAGGACTTTTGAGGGTTATAACGTGGCTTGGTTCACGGTTTAAGAAACAAAGGATAAAGGCTCAAATTTTATTTGTACCCACCCGCTCTTCGTGATGTTCTCCAAACCTAAACTCAGTTGATCATGCGTTAGACCTTGCTTGAGTCTTTGCTTTGATGTTCCAGTAATGGTTCAGACAGTTTATTTTGAATAGGCGGTCATTTCCCTGTTTTTTTTTTGTTGAGGGTTTGTAAGACCTCTTTTTTTTTTATTGTGTTATCCCTATTTTTGCCTGAACTGTTTCCTTTTTGGAATTACAGTCAGCGGGATGCCCCAATTTCATAAGTCCCCTTTGTAGGTTTAGACTTTTTGGGCTTTTCATTTATGAATTTTGATGATGATTGTCTGTCCTTTTGATTGTTCTGAACCATCACTGTCTTTGTTCGTTTTGTAAAGATCTCTTCGGTGCCATTCGTCATGCACTTGGATCAACTGAGAGAACTACCCTGCCCCAGGTTATGATTAAGGGTTTTGATTTTCGAAAATAAAAACTCCTACTTCTTTGGCTTTGATGGGTTGACGAGGGATTATCATCCTTATAACTCCAGTGTTTAGGGGTTGAAACAATGCCTGTACCTCATCAGCGGGGTCTGTTCAAAAGCATACTGTAAAGATCGTGGTATCGTTTTCGTCATCCTCCCTCAAGAGGCTTAGAATTTTAGATCCAGAGTTGACATCAGAAAAAATATGAAAAGATATTTGAACATAATGAAAATAATTGTATTAATTTCCAAAACAGACATATGCAATGCATTAATAGAATAAAAGAGTTTGCTATGACATTAATTGTTTGTATAAGCAAAGAAAAATACAGCTCAAAAATTCAAATAAACAAAAGGCTTCAATGATTGGGCAACGGAGCAGTGATTATGTTCGGAGTCTCTGGCACTTCAAACTGAATCTCTCCAGCGTCGATCATATCTTGGATCTTGTTCTTGAGAGGCCAGCAGTTATCTGTAGTATGCCCCGGGCTATCTGAATGATATGCGCACCTATCGTTGGGATGATAATTGGGAGCAGAAGTGTTCGGATTCCGAAGAGGAGCCCTTAAGGAGATCAACCCTGCCTTCAACATTTGTTGCAGTGCTTGATCCAGCGACATATTGAGTTTGGTATACTGTCGTTTCTCCTTGCGCTGCTGCCCCTGTCCTTGTTGAGCAGGTCCGGGATTGGAGATTTGGATTGCCCCTGCCTCATGACGGCTCTTTTTACCGTGCACGGCATTGGATTCTTTCTTTCCATGATGAGGTTTTTTATCAGTAGGTGCAGCCTCTTGAATTTTCCCAGACCGGATACCAGCTTCTATTCGCTCTCCAGTCAAGATAAGATCTGTGAATCCAGCAGATGAATTCCCAATTAGGTGGTTGTATAACGGACCAGACAGAGTCCCCAAGAACATATCGACAAGTTCCCGATCAGTCAAAGGTGGCTGTACCCTTCCAGCAAGATCCCTCCATTTCTGCGCATATTCTTTAAAACCTTCGCTTGTACCTAACGACATACCCTGGAGTTGGGTACGCGTAGGGGCAAGGTCGGCATTATATTGATACTGCTTATAGAAAGCAGTTGCCAACTCCTCCCAGTTACGAACTTTGGTCCCATCCAGTTGATAGAACCATTCGAGGTGAGTCCCTGAAAGACTTTCCTGGAAGAAGTGGATCCACAAGTTTTTGTCCACCGTATATGGTTGGATCTTCCGAACATAGGACCTTAGATGCAGCTTGGGACAAGACGCCCCGTCATACTTAGAGAAGGGTGGTACTTTGAACTTCCGAGGAATAACCACACCAGTTGACAAACCCAGATCTCCGAAATCCAGCCCGGGTACCTGTTGAACCTCCATAGCCTTCAACCTATCCTCCAACTGTTTGTACTTGTCCTCAGCCGGAGGGTACTGTTCGTCGTCGAAATCTGTTTCATTGTCAGAGACCACTGGACTGGGAACCTCCCTCTCATGGTGACTGCTTTTTCCCACAGATGGGGTTGTCCTCTCAGTTTCAATTTGCGGTGTGTTCCCAGATCTGCGTCTAGGGCTGAACAAAACAGTCCTCTTCTTCTTCTTGTCCTTCTTCAAGAGCAGAGCCTTCAGATCTTGTTGCCCCTGAGTCAAATTCATGATCAGCTCTTGGAACTGGGCGTTCTGAGCCTGGAGGTCCTTGATAGTCTGCTCGGCTGATGATTCAGGATTCATGATGATCGGCTGAAATAAACAGCGGAGAAGGGTAAGCAACCTGTCAAAGGGATACCTGCAATGCAATGAGATCTATGACATGCATGTAATGTTTTCAAGGACCTCGCGGGGTAAACAGAGAAACTTTGTTAGCATTTGGAACCGGTAGCTTGATTGTAAGAACTTCATTTTGTTGAGAGTCCTTCGTCAAGGGTCAAAGGCTCACCATATCCAGTGGGTCATAGCCCCTGACAACCTTGGCTAGAGGAAAATAAATCCTCTCTGCTCCTTGCTGGGATAGTTGATTCACCATGACCTGCATCACAAGCCCTTGAGATCCTTGAAATGGGTTAGGATGTATGCAATGGTATGCAATGGTGCATGGGGTGATATGAATAAACCCTGTTATGAGTCCTTATTAAGGACTGCAAACCAAAACCTGCAAGAAAACTTGGTAAACCCTGTTATGAGTCCTAATTAAGGACTACAAACAAAACCTGCGAGAAAACCTGGTAAACCTTGTTATGAGTCCTAATTCAGGACTACAAACAAAACCTGCGAGAAACTCAAGCGTCAGATAACAAGCATGCAAGTAGGCAAGTACAAAGGCACACAAGTCACACAAAAGTGCCCTTAGAGTTTAGGCCAGCATGAGGTCTAGGTATTACCCTCTTTCAGTTTGTTGGTTCATACCTGTCCTAATCAAAAGTAACCGGGTTCTTAGAGGATCCCAATATCATTGGCTAACCTCAATTGGTCATAACTCCAGCATCGCAATCTTTTCTTGCGGCCAGAACCATCACGAGAGTTTAGCCTCAATGGGCGTAGCATACTGCTACTGTTCTAATGGCCAAGTTGTGTCATTTAAGGTTCTAAGGTCTGTTGGTGCTTAATGACTCCTTGGAAGACCCATATTCTCCCCGTTTCAACACGAGGGATATCGGTACAAACCAAGGCGCCACACCAACGTAGCCACTGCTTCACCCATGTCGGTATACGCCGGACAGGTCCCTCAAAGCTTATGCTACCTAAACAGGGTATCCCCAAATCCGGGTTAGGATCTATGTAACTCCGATACAACCCACAATAGTAAAGCAAGCAACGAAGACAATTGAAAACACAGTTATGAACTAACCCTAAGGTACACCTCACTTTATAAAGGTATCCCCAGCAGAGTCGCCAGTTCTGTGATCGGTGGATCTGGAACTGACTGTTTAACGCTGGTTCGCGAAATGTCGCGGAAGCAAGAGTCGCCACCGTCTTTTATTTTCTCCAAATGGAAAGGACAAAAGCACAGAAAAATTCCTTTAAAGAGATTGCTCTCGGTTCGGGAGGTAGGTTATAGAAAGGGAAGGTGTTAGCACCCTTTCTATCCATGGTTATCCATGGGCTCTTAGATACTTGCTCAAGGTGTTTTCAAAATGTTTGCTTGCTTTTCAATGTGGGTTTAAAAAGTTTCTTTGAAAAATTTCAGTTCGACTCGTACGTCAGAGTGTTTGAAAGATTTGCTTTGAAAGCTTTTTGAAAAGTGTCGGTGTGAAAAGTCTTTTTGAGTTTGTTTTGAGATTAGAGCAAGTATCCTTGAGAACCTACCTACCCTAAAGAATTTGTCTGTGTAAATGTCCTTAAAAAGTAGTGCCATCCCACCATTGAGAGGTAGGTAGCACCACTGTTGGAGGTGTTCGGGTCAATTCGAGTTTTAGGGACATGGTGATCACCAGAGCAATGGGAAGACACCTTAGAAGCTACCCTCATGCCAGGTTCCCGGATCATGAGGACTTACTAAGACATCCTCTACTCGACGATCACCTTTCGAGGCAAGGCAACAGTGAGGCGTACCCTAGGGGTGGTGTGTGATTTGTGTGTCATGTTCATTTATTTTGTCTTGTCATGTCATAGGTGATCTACGCGTTTGTTTTTATTTTTGTCATTCATTCTTGCATGCTTATTTAACAGTTATAAAGTTCGCGAAAAAAATAAATCTAAGGCTATTACAAATGGCGCGGGTCCACATCGCCAAAATTAAACCGGACCCGATTTAGCGGAAAAATAAAGAAAGCGAATAAAAGTGCGAAAAGTAAAATTGTTACAAGGCTTAGGGACATATACATAATTATAATAAGCGACAAAGTAATGTGCGAAATAAAATAATTAAAGCGACGGGCGTTGGACCCTTTTGCAAAATATTAAAAGTTGATGAATTAATCGGAATTAAAGATTAAATGTTTTTTTTGGTATTTTATGTTTTTTAAGATTTAAGGAGAAAAAGAAAAATTAATTAAAATTAAAATGAAATGCTAAACCCTAATTCTAATGTTTTTTAAGTTTATTGTGAAAATATTGAAATTTGACCTAATTTAAATCTAATTTATTTATGTACAAATTTAATTATAAAATATAAATAAATAAATAATTATTACTGTGAAAAAAAGGGCAAAATATGAAAAGGAATCAAAATTGCTAATTAACCTAATTCTATATTTTTGTATTTTGTTATTAAAAGAATTAAATTTGTAACCTAATTAAAACTAAATAATTACAAGCATTTCTTTATGAAAATAACTATAATATAAATATTTATTATTTTTCATCTTTTCTGATTTTTTTGTGGAAATAAATTAATTATGTTAAAACAAATAAAATAAATAAAATAGCAAAAATAAAATAAGAAGAAAAATAGAAGAAATGCAAACCAGGGTGGGGGTGTAGTCCCAAATGTGAGGTTCAGGCCTAGCAATTCAGGCCCAGTTGATTTTGAATTCGTTGACTTTTCTGGATTTTGTATGGCATGTTGACCAGCACTTATGGTGTTCAGCAATCTTGGCCTTTGATTTGGCTTCGTTAGACATGCGTGTGGTTGGATGGTGATGGTATATCGTACGCCTACGTTACTGAAGCGCATAGGATTGGTGAATGAAAAGTAATATGGAATTTGTTCAGACCTGGGATTCGAACCCAGGTCTTGGACTTTGCAATGTAACACCTGTGCCACTGAAGCGTTTGAATTTCAATTAATATACAATGATCAATAAATATTATAAAAGAAAAAGGTTAGTGCCCTTTGAAATGCGCGCGAGATTTTGAATTGGCCTGTCCCCCTATGACACGACATCATCGTCTTCGTCTTCCTGAAACATAAAACACATTGGCCACGGTTTTAACGCGTAGCATTAGGCAAGTTTACAGAAAATAGCGACTAGCGCTATGGTGATCATAAATTGATCGCGAGGCTTGTGTCTTCTTCGTCCAGACCTACTGTATTCAACCATGGTATTCATGAGCCCTAATTTTTCCTCTATGCAAAAGCCCTAATTCAGAAAACCTGCAACCCTAAAAATCGCGCATGGTAGAATCACGTATGTAACACAAAAACTCAATTAAACATATCAGTTAGCTTTGAAATCATGTCAGGAATAAGAATTAATCAATGAAATGTCATGAAAATGCATAGAATATAGAATACGATTTTGGAATTTTCATGGAATTTCTTGAGTTCTGTCCACCGGTTCCTTGCCTTTTGATGAGGGTTATGAATTGGAAAGTGATCAGTGAACCACAAGGAAGCTATTGAACCAAGTTTTAGGGCTTGAATCGTCCTCTAACCTTGAAAACAGTTTTGAACTTTATGGAAAAAATTTCAGTTTTCCAAGTGTTCTTGGGGCGCAGCTTAGCGTGTCTTTTGCTTAGGGTTGTGCTTCTGAATATGTATGGAGGCTTTTAGGTCAACAAAACTTGACAAAATCCAAGGCATTCATTGTTTGGATATTTGATTTTGTTAAGAATCTTTTCATATCTTTTTTCATGTTGTTTTTGCACAAATCATATCCCAATGCTCCAAATCTTTCCAAATTGGCTTAGGCACGAATTATTGAGCCTAAAATGTGTACAAAAAGATTCATTAGGTCAAGTTAGATATTTTCTATATATTTAAATAATTTAAATGAATTAATATTAATATAAATTCAAATAAATAATTAAAAAATGAGAAAATACTTCCCTTTGGGCCTAATGGTCGTGCATAGGCTTGGCATGAAGAAACTTGGAAGCAAAATGGGCCCATTAGCATTTTTGGATCATTTGCATCAATGTTGACTTTTCAAAATTCCCAAAAATTTCCCAACTTCCACAAGGCATAACTTGCTCAATTTTTAAGCTTTTCACATGTTCTTGGACATTTTGGAAAGGTCTTTGAGTCCTTTAACCAATGCCTTTGGTCCCATGTCATTTTGATTTACCAATCTCAAGTTATGGCCTTTGACTTAAAGTCCCTTTTTGTTGACTTTTGAAAATGACCTATAATGTTGAAATTGATAATTTTTTGTGAGAGCATTTCTTGGACTTGAAGTATGAAGATGAGTTGTAGGAAATGTCTTTCTCTTCAAAATGAGCTTTGGATGGAATTTTTATGATAATCCATGTGAAAGTTATGCCCTGGTCAATTTCAGTTGACCTTTTCAGCTGTCCAAATATAGCAACTTTTGCATCTTTGATGATTTCTGAGCCAAATTTTGAGAATCATGATCAAGCATTGATCAAATGATGTTTGTGGCTTCAAAATGATATGTTGACCAAAAATTTGAACTTTTGACTGTCAAATGACCATTTTGCCCCTACAGTTGACTGTAGTGCAATCTAGGGTTTTGACTGTGCAATTTTGAGCTGAATGCCTTGAAACTTGATATGAGGATACTTGACCATCTTTGTAGGCATATGAGGCTTGATTGGGCCCCTGAAACCTTCAATTTCTTGATCAGAACACAAACCCTAGTTTTGACTGTATAGGAGACAGTTGAGCTGCACAACCCTTGGGGAATTTTGTGACCTTGACTTGACAAATCTTGATGAATATGGGAGGGCAAATTTTGGGGTACAACACTAGGCCAATACAAACCATATCGAAATAGCAGCCATTTCATTTTATGGCCTGCTTGGTGTGCCCCACATGCCCCATTATGGACTTCAGACAATGCTAAATATGCCTCACTTTCTCCTAGGCATTTCAATAATACACCCTCTTGGGTCTTTTTGAACAATTCGTTCCCCATGAGGAGATATGACAATGCTCTATATTTTGTTTTTCTATCCACCTTTAGAGTTGGGTCTGCTAAATAACTCTTTAATGGACTTCGCCAATCTGTATCTGACAAAGTATTTATGGCTAGAATTTCGAATCCCTGTTTCTCAGCATATCCTAATCTCATACTTTCCAGATCCGATGGTGTGAATCTAGTAGCCATAACTCTTCCCCTTATTTCGACCAAATCCTTAAGATTCTTGGTAGATACTCTATAACCTGAAGCCAACTGCGCTAAATCATTTGCTTCTTGGTTTTCTAATCTTGGTATGTGTTGAATATCCATGTATTCAAACTTTCTTAATAGCCTATTGACTATGACGAAGTATACCATTAAATTTTCCTTTATGCACTTGTATTCTTTTGTGATTTGTTTGACCACCAATTCAGAGTCTCCTTTAATTTCGACTCTGGTTGCCCCCAATTCCAACAAAGCTTCAAGTCCAACAATGAGCGCTTCATACTCAGCTTCGTTGTTCGAACAACGAGGACCATCCAATTTATACTTGAATTTTGTTGGAATTCCTTCAGGAGAAATTAGAAGGACTCCAACACCACTTCCATTTTTGTGGGTTGAACCATCAAAGTACAATTTCCATGGTTGCATTTCGACGTAACTCATGCTTGTCGGCTCAACCAACGAATGATCCACAATGAAATCAGAAATCACTTGACCTTTCATAGCTTTTAAGGGCATGAACGTCAATGAATATTCTGTTAAGGCCAGAGCCCACTTTCCAACTCTACTATGCATTATTGGCTTTGAAAGCATATGTTTAATGACATCGAAGTGAGACGAAACATAAACATCAACAGGTTTTATATAATACTTGAGTTTCATACAAGAGAAATATAAACAGAGACATAGCTTTTCTAAATTGCTATATCTGGTCTCTGCATCATTTAGCACTCTACTTAAATAGTATATGGCCCTTTCGACGCCATTGTCATCCTCTTGTGCTAACATACTACCTATGCTAACTTCAGAGGCAGATATGTACAATCTCATGGGCTTCCCCCATGATGGTGGAGACAAAATAGGAGGCTGGGAAAGATATTCTTTTATTTTGTCAAACGCCTCCTGGTGAGCTTCGTTCCATTCGAAGGCCTGACCTTGCTTCAGACGAAGTAACGGAGAGAAAGCTTGGGTCCTTCCACTCAGGTTCGAAATGAATCTTCTGAGGAAGTTAACTTTCCCTAGTAGAGATTGCAACTCCCTTTTTGACGCAGGTGCTTTCGTCTCCATTATGGCTTTGGTTTTGTTCTGGTTGATTTCAATTCCTTTCTTGTGGACCACAAAACCAAGAAAATCTCCAGCCTGCACAAAAAATGCACATTTAAGGGGATTCATTTTTAAGCCATGTTTTCTCATTCGTTCGAATGATTGGCTTAAATGATGCAAATGTGCTTCTGCAGATATAGATTTGATGACTATATCATAAATATACACCTGCATGAAGGTTTCGATGAAGTCATGAAAGATTGAATTCATCGCCCTTTGATAAGTTGCCCCAGCATTTTTTAAACCAAAAGGCATCACCACCCATTCGTAGGTGCCTAAGGCTCCTGGGCAACAAAATGCTGTTTTTGCAACATCTTCTTCAGCAATGAAAATCTGGTTATATCCAGAGTATCCATCTAACATGCTCAAGTATTCGAATCCTGCAGCAGAATCTACTAGCATTTCTGCCACGGGCATGGAATACTCATCCTTAGGGGTTGCAGTATTTAAATCCCTAAAATCTATGCAAATTCTTAAAGAACCATTTTTCTTAATAACAGGTACTATGTTTGCTAACCATTCAACGTACCTTGTTGTTCTGATGAATTTGCAGCGCAGCAACCTTTCGATCTCAGCTTTAATTTTTGTGAGAACCGCTGGTGCGAATCTTCTGGGAGTTTGTTTGATGGGCCTCTTGCCATCTTTGATTGGCAGTCTATGTTCGACCAACTCCCTCTTTAAACCAGGCATCTCATCATAATCCCATGCGAAACAATCTTTGTTTTCCTTAAGGACTTCGATCACTTTTTCCTTGAGGCCTGGGCTAAGTTTAGCACTTACGTAAGTTACCCTTTTCGTTTTTTCATCCCCTAAGTTGACTTCTTCGAGCGGGTCCTGTGCCAACATTTTGACACCTGAGTTTATGGGGTCCCTTTCGAAGCCTAAGGGTTCTTTGTCATAGATGGCATCCAACCTTTGATCCATCTCCAACTCTTTGATGGGTGAGCATTTCGAACCCCCCCCCACTAACTTCATTCGTCTTTACAGTTGATTCATTTATTTCAGCCTCTAAGGCCGCTTTCGATTCATTCTCAGCCATATAGGCCGAAATCCTTTCGAAGAAGGTAGACTCAGTCATGGTTAAGGTTGTCGAAGTCCCAGCCTGCTGGCCGTTTTTGTATAGCACCTTCAACTTCCTCTTCTTCACTGATTATTGTTCTATCCCAGTAAAGACCATCATGACGAAGTGTCATGTAGTAGTGGGCGTTTCTAGTTTCATTCATCTCATCGTTTGGAACACATGGGGCAATTTTTGCCAGATTTTTATCATAATCCCTTTTGTCAACTAAATTGACAGTTGACATAAAGTAACTCTGGTCTGCTTCGATGTTTTCCACGATTCCGTCATCTCTCCACAGAACTAGTCGTTGATGCATTGACGAAGGAACTGCCCCCACGCCATGGATCCACTCTCTTCCTAGCAGTAAGTTATAGTTGGCCTTGGCTTCGATAACCATAAACATGGTGGGCCTGCAACTTGAGCCTATTGTCAATTCCAACTGGACCACCCCCAGTGTTTTGCCCACTTTTCCCTCATAATTGGATAGAACCATATTATGGGGCTTGATATCTCCTTCGCGGATCTCTAACCTGTTTAGCATGAAATGGGGAATCAGGTTGACTGCAGCACCCCCATCCACTAGAACTTTGTTCACACCATGGACACCTACTTTCGCCCGAATGAAAAGTGGCTTGAGATGATTCTTCATTGCAGGCTCTGGATGTTCGAAGAACGCATTTTGTTCCTCAACAGCCCCATTGTCCATCACGTAGTAGCACACGGGCCTATGTTTCATTAAGTCTGTGGTGTCTTCCTCATCATATTCATTGATTTCGGTTTCCTGCCCAAATTCGCAGGGAAGCACAGACACCACGTTACAGTTCAGGTTGAATGAAGACTCCCCCTCCGATTCGAAGTTATATGTTATCATATCTTCGTCCTCTTCCGGGCCTGGAGTGTATTCCTTTGGTTCGTCTCGTTGGTCTTCAGAAAAAAGCCTCCTATTGACTGGAGGTTTCTCTTCAGTCTGATTTTTTGGTTTGTTGGTGCTCGATTCACCTTGTATCTTCGTTGAAGTATCCCCTTTGTTTGCCACAGCTTCTCTCTCAGCCTTTCGAATCCTTTGCTGTCTGCGCCACTGGGATCTTGACATGGGGTTCCTTCCTTTGTAATTCTCTAATCTCACTTCCTCCCTTTTTTGTGTGTTGAATTGCCTCCTGTATGTCACAGCATGGCGTGCATTTCGTTCAGCACTCCTCCATTTGTCTTTGCCTTTGTCATTTCTGACTTGTAGCCATCTATCGGTTGGTACTTCAGCAGGGAGTTTGAAAGTCACTCTTCGAGCAACTTTGGGGTGAGGGCTATCAGGTCTTTGCTGTTTATATCTGCTGTCGAAACGCGGGCCCATCTGGGCAGTTTCTTGATGGTTCCAGCAAGGGGCGAAGGGGATCGTTTCGAAGGCCCTGGCCATGCTTTGGTCATACACAGCAGAACACCTTGGGCAAACCAAGCACTTAGTTGCCCCTTTGTAGCAGCGAAAAACAAACTCCAACAAACTCTCTCCAGCCTTGGGATAGCACCTGAAAAGTTGGTTATCCTGGCGCCAATTGTTGCCAGTTCGAGCCCTCTGTACCCTTTCGAAATTTGCAGCAATTCTTTGGTTGCAGAGGATGCTGCACCTAGGGCACAATATCATGCCTGGATCTCCTTTGTGGCATGTCATGAGATAGTCTTTGAGAGTAGCGTCTCCAGTGTGATTATCCCCCATTCTGTGCTTTCCTTTTTCTAAGTATTTTTCCACTTCCTCCATCTCAGAACGGGGTCTTTCCATATCCACCATATTTATTTCCACATCCCCCTCTTTAGTTTCGTCATCGCCCCATCCTGTGGGCTTTATATCTTCGATCCGGACCTTCGAACTTTCTGGGGCAGAATATTTGACCAGATAGTCAAATTTTCCACTGGGTTCCCCTAGAGTGTCCCATATTTCCTTCTGAAGGGGAACTGGCTGCGTAATTTGGACTTTCTCCAATTCCAGCCTCAAGCCCTCAGTGACTTGTGTCAATCCTTCGTTTTGATTCCCTTGGCCTTCAGTAGCCTGGGTTTCTCCTGCAACAGCCACAGGTGCAGCAATCGAAGTGTCTGGCGTATTCTGGATGTCTTCAGTGACTTCCTCGCTGACTTCGACCATCACCCAGTTTTCGACTCCAGTGTCCTTCTCTCCTGTTAGGGCGTCTCTTCGATCAGTTTCCACCATGTTGACCTCTCCAATGCATGCAGGCTCGGAGTAGTTGGTGTCCGCGACATCCAAAGGATCTTCGTCCACTTTCATCTTCACCTTGTCAGCAAACTTTAGTCTGCCATCTTTGATCGCGTTTTGAGTCAAGTCCCTGAAAAGAAAACATTGTGAGGTCTTGTGGCCTAGGAAACTATGATATTTGCAAAATCCCCTTTTCTTCCTCTGATCCAAGGGAGGTATTTTGACATTTGATGGCACAATTAGTTGGCCATCCTTGACAAGCAAGTCAAAAATTTCGTCACACTTAGTGACGTCGAAGGTATAAACCTTCTTTGGAAACTTGTCACTTTTCTCATTTTCAACAATATCTTTCCCTTTCGTGGGAACTAACATTTTGCAGGAGTAAGGCGGGGCCTGTTTTAATTCAGCGAGGTCGATTTCGACCTCTTCGAATTCGAATTCAGGATACTCTTCTACTTCCTCAGTCCCAACATAGGAAATCCTTTCTTTCTTACTATTCTTAAAGACTCTGGCTTTTTCAGCTTTTAGTCTTTCGACCTGTCGAACCCTATCGGCTAATTGAGCCATATCCCTCAAATACTGAGTATCTAATTTCTTTCGAATAGAATAATCCAAACCCCCAGCGGCCATTTCGACTAGCTCATGTTCAGGCACTACTGTGTAACATCTGGATTTTAACAGCCTAAATCTATTCAAATAATCATCTATGGGTTCAGTGAACTTTCTCTTAACACTGGCCAATTCCTTCAAACTTATTTTCGATTGTCCCATGTAAAATTGTTCATGGAATAATCTCTCTAAAAGAGTCCAAGTGTCAATAGACCCAGGAGGCAATGTGGTAAACCAAGTGAAGGCGTTTTTTGTCAAGGAACTTGGGAAGTATTTGATCCTGAGATCTTCATTATTGGCTATATCTCCCGCTTCGGTTAGATATCTCGCTATGTGTTCGACTGTTGACTCGTTGGTATCCCCAGCGAACTTTGTAAATTTAGGGACTTTGTATCCCCTTGGTAAATCAGTATGCATTATACAATCCAATATAGGAGAAGCGTAATTTGGCCTCCTCATTCCCGTATTGAGGCCATTCTGGGCCATGATCCTCTCTATCATGGTGGTTAGGTTATTTTCTGCCAAGATGTTATCGTTTCGAATCCTATGAACGACGGCATCGGCATCTTGATTTCGACCAACCAAAACAACTCCCCTAGGTTGTTCTTCTCGAAATTCTGGGGCTTCTGGCCTTTCGATCCTTGCCCCTGGTTCCATAACTTCCCTTTGTGGGCCCGGAATTATTGGGGCTTCTAACCTTGGTGCTCTGGCCCCTAAGTTAGCTTCTTCTCTGGGTAGTCTATGAATTGGGTCGTTAGCGATTTGTTCTATAACAGGCATGTTTGTTCGAAATCCCGCCTGGTTCTGCCTACGCCTTTCTGTGGGAGCAAAGAAGTCTGCTATTCGACTCATATTGTCAGCGTTTTCCCTGTTCGTCACAGTCACATTCTGAACTATTGGGGCAAATATTTCCTGCATGGTTTGCGCTAACACCCCTATCATATTGTGGTTGCTGTCATCCATCAATTGCCTAAAAGCCAACTGGTTATCTGTGGTTAGGATAGACAACGTGCTATAACCCACTGACCCTTGGTTATTTGTCATAAATTGGTTCGCCCCAGACCCAGATCCTAGTTGTGGGGATGAATTCGATGTGGAATTGTGTAAACCTGCCATAAAAGATGTTGGCATTCCGTAAGAAGAACTTCTAATTCTATTCCCATCGAAGCCGGGTGGTCTAGTTAATGGTGTGGCGAAATGGGATTGCGTCCCTGGTGGTGGAACGAATCCCCCAGGGTAGCCCATAGTTCCAGTATTTCCTAAGATCGAACTGTTAGTTGATATGCCACTTACTCCATTGGTGGCTGTGTTACTGGTTGAAGATACAACAGACTGTGCATTCGAAGGGATTACATTAGATGTTCCGCTCGAAATGGACGCGTTAGTGCCTGTTGCATGTGGGCCACCTTGGTCTCCTTGTTGATTGTCTGAATTAGACATTTTGTCCAAACGTTTTCTTCTGGATAAAGGTTGGTTGCTGTTGGTTATCTTACCACTTCTCAGGTTCATAAAACAGCAAACTTCTTAGGTTCCTACGTTTTTGGGATGGCTACGTCTCGACAATCCTTAATTCTGATATCCAACTATTGGTCCCACCAGGTGTGCCAATTTGTTTCCAGTGATTTCTGGTAAACAACCGCTAGTCTTCCAAACTATCGAATAATCTTTATTAACGCTATTCAATCTCTCTAGTAACTCACAGGATCGACTAGATTGATCCTAGGACTCCTTGGATATTAAGGTTACTCTCACAATCGAACAATTATTCATGGTTGCTATTGTACAAGTGTTTGGTTTATTTCGATCCCTCTCTCTAAGAGTTTAAAAATGTGGTCAAAATGTATATGAAAACTAAGTTATACGAATAAATGCTAATTGTAATGCTGATTGAAGAGACATATAAAACTGTATGAAAAATGAAGTAAATGGTTTCGATTTGCAAAACATTTAACATAAAAGGTTTCTAGAATGTAGAAGTTTAAAATGTGAAGAAAGCGTTTAATGCAAGAAATCTATAAATGATTTTAAGTAAAAGTATGCGCTTGAAAAACAATATTTGAAAGTAAAGGTATTGAAAGTGTAACAGTTCTCTGAAATATAAAGTGCTCGAAATATAAAGAAAGCAGTAAAACATAAAACTTTGAGGAAAAGACTTTGAAATGAAAAGACAGTAAATAAAGAAACTTGCAAATGTTATTCGATAAAAAGAAAAGAAGAAAGTACTGGAAATGGTAAAAAGGCTTTCATTAAGTTAGAAATACATGGTGATATCATACATACATTTCTCTTGCATTCGTTTCCCTTGCCATGTGGTAGTTTGAATGTTATTGAGTATTTTGTATAACAGATATGACACACTGAAATCCTAATACTAAGACTTCTATTTATACTAATTCGACCCTAACGGTCTCGCTATAGGATCATGCCACGTTTCGAACATGCAAGACAATGCTTCTTTCATATTTCCACGTGTCCCCAAATGCTCCAACACATAACTTTCAAACTTTGAAAGTCCCGCTTCCATTTGAATTTTAAATGCTTTGGTGTTTCTCCGTTTCGAACGCTCTTCCCAAACCTAGCCTCGCTGTTGTTTCGAGACCCCTTTGGATATGTTCCCAAAATCACCGTTCGAAGCTTCAAGCTTTGACACACTTATTCGAAACACTGCTTCTGCAACTTCGGAATATGGCGTTTAATTCCATTTCGATCAGAACTTTTAACTCTTTTGAATTCTAAATAACATTATCAAAATCTTCAGCCAACACTTGGTTGTCCCCTTATGGGCGAGTTGTGCTCTAACCGACTTGGTTGTACCTTTGAAGAAGAGTTGTGCTCTAGCCAGTTTGGTAGTACCTTTGTGGACTAGCTCTGCAGGCTAGGTTTATAGGCTAGTTGTGTTGGCCGCCTTGGTACCTTTGCAGGTTAGCTCTATTGTGGGCTAGCCCTGCCGTGCACTAACTCTACTCTAGCCGACTTAATCATGTCTTTGTGGGCTAGCTCTTCTTTAAGTCTTCTGTCTTAGACCAACATCTCGGATAACAATTTTCTGAGAATGTACATAAGGATTTCTCAACAATTTTATATGAGTTGTACGTGAAAAATATGTGTCCAAATATACATCTTTTAATATTAGAAGCATTCGAGACTTTTCACCATAATGGAAGAAAATACATAGTAGAAAGAACAACTCGTCATTCTACATGTTTACATTTCTATTTTTTTTCTCGCAGAACCAATTCAAGAACTCCTTAGTAGGGATGTCAATGGGGCGGGGCGGGGCCGGGGGGACACTTCCCCATCTTTTTCCCCGCCATCAAATTCATTCCCCGTCCCCGTCCCCGATCTCCGTCACAGGGGAATTTCTATCCCCATCCCCGTTCCCCGCGGATCCCCGTTCCCCGCGGGGATCCCCATAGATCCTACATTTATTCATTAATATTTTATTTTTTTAAAATGTTTATATTTTCTATAAAAATAAAAAGCACAAAGAATTCACATATTTATTATGTTATTAAAAAATACTAGTATTTGACATTTATTATTTTTTATTAAAAATACTAATGGAACACAAAATAATAATATTTTTTTTATAAATTTCTATAAAATGCTATAAAATTCAACAAAATGAACTATAATACTTTTTAAAGTAACAATATGCCTAAACAACTAAAAAAATCCAACAACATAATTATGCTTAAAAAACTATACTTCATCAAAACTAATAAGGGATAATTATAAAATTTAGCATCATGAGTATGCTTGAAAAGCTAAAAAATACTTCATAATAAGTCAACTAAAAGCAAAAGTCAACATATCTCTATTTGCTCAATTGATAACACACGTAAAGTAGAAATATCAAAATACTTAAAACAAAGTTACATATAAATAAACTAAAATGTTAAGCAAAATATCCAAACAAGTAATGATCAATCATGTCTCTCTTTCCAACTTCTCCTTGCAAGGTCTTCTTCCTCATTCCACAATTAGATATGACTTTCTTTTTCCTACGAAAAGTAAACAATCAATAATTATATTTACTTAAAAAAATACTTTAAAAACTAAAAGGTAATCAACACTAATATGTAAATTACCTTATTATCATCATCATCATCATCCATATCTTCATCCACACATTCGAATTGAGTCAACGTTTTTGAATAACCTAAGAAACAAATAGCTAAATTAAAATTTAAAAATCCTTTTCAATTAATCTTGTAAAAGATAAAAATATATTACCTTTTATATCTTTTCGGATCCAATCTTGAGTGCACATCAAAGCCTCTAAAGTGTCTTCCTTCAACCTACTACGTTGTTGACTTAAAACACGACCACTAGTACTAAAGGCGGACTCTGAAGCAACGGTAGAGATAGGAATTGCTAAAAAGTCCCTTGCAATCTTTTGCAAAGTTGGAAATTTCAAACCATTTTGTTTCCACCATCCTAAGATGTCAAAATTTTCCTTTTTTTGTTTATCAAGCAAGACACCATCTTCCAAGTAGGAAGTAAATTCTGACTTGACATTTGTAGTTGAAGTATTTTCCATCACATATTCCGAATAAGCCTTCTCCCAATCTTGACTTGTGACATCAATGTCATCTACCAATGTTGATGCACCAACTTCACTACTTGTAGGAACCATATCATTATTTGGTTGATATTCTTCAACTAAATCTTCACACATTTGTATTACCTTTTCCAATTCTCTGGGAGCATTATTCCCATACATAAGTGGGAAGAAGTAATTCAACAAAGTTATTTTATATCTAGGATCCAAAACAGCCCCTATTGCCATCACCCCATTAATCAAACTCCAATATTTGTCAAACTTCACTATCATACTTCTTGCCATACTTTGTATAGTATCACTAGAAGAATCTTCCCACTTTCTTAAAGCTAATCTTATTTGACAAACTTTGGGAAAATAAATGTTTGATGTTGGATACTTAGTACCCGAGAACAACTCAGTGACACTAAAAAATAATTTCAACTTGTCACAAATTTCTCTTGCCATTTTCCAATCTTCTTCACTTGGTGCACACTTATATTGGGAATCACGGCGTTGTTTTAAACGTTTAAAAACTTGTTCGTAAGGCAATGTAGAAGCAAGCATTAAATAAGTAGAGTTCCATCTTGTTCTACAATCTTGTGCAAGCTTCTTTTCATAAGTCATGTTCAATTGATTACAAGTTTCTTTAAATTTCTCCTCCCTCTTTGGTGTTGCTACCCAAAAACCGACACTTTCCCTAATCTTTTCAATTGAACTAGAAATTGTTTGCATGCCATCTTTCACTATCAAGTTTAATATGTGGGCGCAACAACGCATATGAAACAATTTCCCTTTTAAAATAAAAGAAGAAGGTGACATCTTATCAATCAAATGGTCAATCAGAGCATCATTGGTGCTACAATTATCAACGGTTAATGTTGACAATTTTCTATCAATATTCCAATCCATCAAACAATCTACCAAAAAATCACAAATGACCTCAGCAGTATGTGGCGTAGGGACATAAATGAACCTAAAAATAAATATCACATAAAATAACTATATTATAATAATAACGTAAATGGAAGGGAGAAGTTACCTGATGATCCGATTCTGCAAAATCCAATTTTCATCAATGTAATGAGCTGTAACAAACATATATCCTTTGTTCTGGTTGCTAGCAGTCCACATATCAGTAGTTATTGCAATGCGGCTTTTATTCTTTGCAAGTATTTTCATTTGCTTTGACTTCTCACTTTCATACAACTTCATTATATCATTCTTCATGGTGTTGCGAGAAACTATCTTGAACAAAGGTTGAAGAGAATGGCTATAATTTCTAAAACCAATATGGTTAACCATCATGATGGGATATTCATGCAATATAATCATCTTCGCGAGTTCATTCCTAGAAACATCTTGATTAAATGTATAATTTCCAACCACAAATGATTCATGTCTGTTTCCGGATTTTTTTCTGTCACTTTAAGCATGGCTTGTTTTGGACCTCTCTCTGTGCGTTTTGGACATATGCTAATATGATCAAATAAATGTTTAGTACCATTTTTTGTATCACCACCAATTTTCTTATCACAAGATTTGCATATAGCCTTCCAAATGCCTCCTATTTTTTTGCCTTTTAAAATAGGGCCAAGCATCTGATTTTAATCCTCTTTTGTTAGGACTTATAGTGGGTTCAACGGGAGCTTCAGGATCTTGATTTTCTATATTTATTTCATTTGGAGTAGATTGAACTTCCTGTGTGAGTGAAACTCCACTACTTTCTATAGGAACTTCATTCCCTTCCAAAGCAACATTAGGACTATTAGATGATTGAACTTCACCAACCATTCTTTTACCAAAAACCTGGCACACACAAACACAAATTTTAAAAGGCTACATAGAAGTAGAACAAAAATAATAAATATATGAAAAAATAATAAATAAATGAAATAGTAAATACATGAAATTCACACAAAAAATAATTAATAAGAAAAATCTTATATTTCTAAATATATGATGCATTACACATATTTCTAAATATGCCTTATTTACTGTAACTTTTCAATTAGAAATAATAACATATATTAATTAATTATATACATTGAGAATACATTTATTTACCTATATACATGATATATTTACTCGTGTAAAAAGTTATATGTTATTATTTCACTTAATGGCTTTGGTTTTATAATTAGAAATATAAGATATATATTTTTTTTATGGGTGATAGCATGATATATTATTGTTTATATGTTATTATTTCATTAATAATTAGAAATATAAGATATTTAGTTTTTTTTATGGGTGATACCGTGATAGCATGATATATTGATTCATTTAAAAAGTAATATTTTTTTTGTTTAATATAGAAAATTAAATTATAGTGTGATATATTAATAAAAAATAGGAAAAATATATTTTAATATTTTTTAAGGAAAAACTGACGACATTATTTTAATTACAAATGCATAGTATAGATAAAAAATGAACACAAAAATATTTAAAAGGAGATAAAAATGAGTAATTTTTTGATTATTTTATATTTTTTTAATATGCAAATGATTTGATAACTCTAAAATTTCTAAACAATTTAATTTAAATTTAATCAAAATAATCAACTTTTCCTATAAGCAATTACATGAACAGGTTTATGAGAATCAAGGAGAAACAATCTACTTTTTTCTATAAACAATAATATAAACAGATTTATGAGAATCAAAGAGAAATAATCTATTTTTTCCTATAAATAATTACATGAACAAATTTATGAAAATCAAACCTTATTGATGAAATTGTAAGAGCTGTGAATAATGGAAG
The DNA here is from genome assembly GCA_948472305.1 of Vicia faba. Taxonomy (NCBI): domain Eukaryota; kingdom Viridiplantae; phylum Streptophyta; class Magnoliopsida; order Fabales; family Fabaceae; genus Vicia; species Vicia faba. The sequence continues at coordinate 243,615,366 of OX451735.1, forward strand.
CACACCAAATAGAGAAGATGGAATTGGAAGAGAAAGATGAATGGAGATTTGACTGGAGAAGAAAAAAAGGAGTCTAACGTGTGAGACTCTAAATGTCTGGCAGAAGAAAATGAAACGCTTCAACTTTTCTAGGGTCTAATATTTACATTTCTCTCTCTTAATAAATACATGAATATTTATTTATTTATTTTTATAAATAAACATAAAGGAAATGACTAAAAAACCTAATCTAAAATATATATATTAAATTAACTATATTAAAATAATAGGCGGGGCGGTGGGTGTATTCCCCGTCCCCGTCCCCGAAATGCTCTCGGGAGAATTTTTCTCCCCATCCCCGCCCCCACGGGGGAAAATTCCCCATCTTTGGGGCCCCGAACAGGACGTTCCCCGCGGGGATCCCCATTAACAGGTTCAAACTGACATCCCTACTCCTTAGTCATCCCTCCACAAAGTTTAATTCTTCATCAATCTTATACCACATTTCATTCACTTTTGAAGTCCCAACAAAATGTATATATAGCTTACAAAAAGTGCTCACAAAATACACTTATAAATTACTCCTTTTTAAAAATAAAATAAAAACTTTATAAAGTATTATGTTTAATTTAAATATAGCTTTTCAATCTTTTTGTATCATTTTCTAGTCCAAAATTATAAAGAGACCTACAAATTTAATTATTGTGTAAAAAGCAACAATTTGCATGTTTCAAATTATTTTGTATTCTTTTTAATCTACATAAAACTTTAATATTTAAAATAAAAAAAATGAAACTTTAGGTAAAAGTAAAACGACAAAGAGGCTCCGTGAATAATGCTCATCTGCTCAATACGTACATACACGTCTTCTCACATGAGGCATAGAAAACGGAATCAGATTGCAAATGTATGAAGAACGATGTGAAATAAATTAATCAGTCAAATTGTATTGTATTGTATAAACAAATACAAATGTATAATGATTTATGTTAACCATATGAGAATATAACATCGTACCAAATATTGTGAAGATACTAAATTCATTCATGTGACATCTGACTATGCCACAACTAGACAAACACCCCTAATAAGTGAAGCTTCCGGTCAATCACACAATCAAGTAGAAATTCAATGTATGAGATTGTTGATGTCAATCTATGAGCTCATTTAAATTCAAGTCAATTGAGATTATAATATTGCCGAAATTTTACGACTTAAAGACACGCGTGGCAAACAACATTGTTGATTCGGTTTAGATCCGTTTTTAAAATCTCATTTGTTAATAATAGGAATGATAAATCGGCATCGCGTTTAATTTTATTCTACAAAAGTCTAAAAAAAAATTAGGGCAAAGTTGATTCAATTGAAGGTGCAAGACTAAAACTTTACGTCATCTTGCAAAAAAAAAAAAGAGAGTGAAACAGATATGCGAGACCTTGTATCTTTAGAAAATAAAATTTATAAAAAAAAATTGTAAATATTTGCCCCCAAAAAAACAAAGTGAGAGAGAGGTTGCAAGTCTAAAATTACGTACATTCATTCATAAAGACTAATGCAGTTAGTCCTGCATAATATACCAATAAACTTATATTATTCTAAATTTCTAATATTCTTATTGATGATTATTATTGATATACAAATTTATGGAATAGAGAAGTTGTACCGACAATTTGTGAGATCCAATTCAGCAACAAAAATCTAATAAGAAGGTTCCTTTAAATTGCCCACTTTCAAGGGAACAAGGTCACTTTTCTCATTTTATAATACCTTAACCATTATTAGAAAACCATCCACATAGATTTATTTCATCAGCAATATTATTATAACGTAGATTTATTTCATCAGCAATATTACTATAGTAATAGTACAACACACAAACATGTAGGTAGGACCATCACTAAAATCACTCCATCAATTATATATATTTCACTATAAAAAGACATTAAATTTTACTAAACCGAACCAAATCAAACCTCAACATTCTGGAGTACGTGTATGATCTCTCGTATTATCACGACAATAATCATACACCAAATAATTCTTTTGAACCCATTGCATTGCAACACTTTGTTTAGGGCTCAGTCTACCACCATAGCCGGGAGGCGAGGCCGAAGGTGGCCGGCATGAGGTGGAATAAGTTGTACAACCTTGTAATTTGAAGTTTTTGTATCTACCAATGAAGGGTTGATAAGTATAATTGGCTTTGTATTTTCCATTCTCAGTAGCCCATGAAGATGCATCCCATATTGATCCATACACATACATTGATCTTGAAGGGAATGTAACATCACTCTTCCTAGGATACCTTCTTATTGGAACATCATCCACAAAAAATCTGCATGTATTTTTTTTTTCTTCCATATATTAATTATAAGATATGTAAAGTTTATAAACCATAAAGTAACATACAAAATATAGTGTATGAAAAATTACATGATCTCACTAGGTTTCCATAGAATAGCATAGTTATGAAAATCTTGAGTTGGATTGAACCAAAGATGAAATCTCATCTCTCTTCCTATAACCTTTCCATCTCCACTTCCTCTTATGTACACATTTGTTTGCAATACATATGGTTTATCTAGTGTGGTACCAAGGAACTCAATATCTACTTCATCATGGTTTCCTGGATAGTCTTGGTTGTTTGAAAGCTACAATTCTCCAAAAAAAAACATGGTTATTTTAATATAGTCAATTTTCATCATTAATTCAAAATATAAAGTAATCCTCACATAGAAGCATGTAATGACTCCCGCGGTATAACCGGTTTGAAGCTTAACCGCAGCACCGAAGTATCCAGATCGATAAGAGTGAAGCGACTTGAATCCACTCCCTATAAAAGTCGTAGAGTGTTAGTTGCAGAGACTAATTTCTCAAATTATATAGAATCAGATGAGTGGAAAAAGTTGACTATTATATAGTGCAATGATGAAAGAATTAAATATTGTAATAAAATTCTATGGACACATGTGACAAGTTATGAGATTATTAAAATTTCTAGAGCTATGATTTGAGACATAATGTCTTAGACATTGCATATACCTGAAATAGAGTCAAGCCAGATTTTTAATGATCCTTGGTCTAGTTTCTGATGCTGAGGTCCCCATAGGTTTCTAAATCCATGATCAAAGCTAATAGGGCTTACTTTGGAGCTAGGATAGTACCCTGGTGAAGGTGGACCCTCAGCATTATTAGTACAAATCATGAATGAGAATAAAAGAGAGAAGAGAGGAACCATATAAAGTGATGAAAGCATTGTAGTTTTTGAGAACATGGAAAATTTGAGGTAGAATTGGAACTTATGAAAGATTATGACTACATAGTTGTTGATATATAAAGAGATTTTGAGGACCCTATGCCACTATATTAATTGGTTGATTGGGGGAGTTGACATGGCTACACAAGTTTTTTTTTCTTCCAAGTTTTTATTAATGAATAAAGAAGGGGAAAGAGATTAAATTTTTGTCGGACCCTTTTTACTTTCATTGCTTTTTGACATGGGACTTCCTTTTTAAGTGGAGCTAATGCTTTTTATAATACATCACATTTGGGAAAGAAAATATGAATGAGGAAAGGTGCTCTTATGGTTTTGTTTGTGACATTGATTTGGTTACTTATACACATTATTGTGTTGGGAACTTGAAAATCTCTTCTTATTAAAGACAATCTCATTGGAAAAGTTACTTGTTAAAATTAGTTTAGTTGGAGTATTTTTTAGGTAGTACTAACTACTAAGTTGTTTAAGACTAATTAACTTAATTTCTATAGTTAATTTTAATTTATTATTGTTGCGTATTTTCTCTAGTCATTATTCTAAGAAAAAACTCTAAATCATGTTCACTATTATAAATAAAAATCAATAACTTTAAAATTAGTTAATGCTTATAATATTAATGTATCTTTGAATTAATTGAAAAATATTTAATGCTGGTAGTTGATTCATCCGTACAATTAAGGATGTTATAGTAAAATTTTCTTTAATTGTAAATGAAATCAAGAAAAATTATTATACTGAACTAACTTTCTTAATTAGTGTGAAAGTAATTATTTTTGTGTTCAGAGATAGTATGTTCTAAAATCTCTCTGAATGAAGTATCTTTGATCATGCACTGCCACACACGCGATGCACCCATCATGGACCACTAAACAACCAAATAGGTGCAAGAAGTATTTTTTTTGTAGTGTTTCGGTTCGGCCTCACCCAGGAGGTGGGTGGACATGGGCTTGAGGTGCCTAGAGAGCCGGGTATGAGGCGCCTAAGGAAGGTGCAAGATTTATTCCTCAACTTTTGAGTTAAATAGAAATCTTTCTTTCATGGGCATTATTTTATCCTCCTCATAGGATGCTAGTTCACCATAATAAAAAATCATAAATATCCTTTGATTTCAAAGATACATCACTGAATGCACCTAAATTACACACACTCAACAATTTCGTGAGTGAGGCGCTCCATGTTGCCCAAAAATGTATTCGGAGATACATCTCCGTAATAACTCTTATTTCAAAACTCAAAGAAGTTTATGGAGATACATCTCTAAAATGCGCTATGTAAGTTTAAACCACAAACCAGTAACCGATTGATGTAAAAAGATGAAGAAAAACATAAATTAAGATCAAAATACGTAACATTACACAAATAGACATAACTTGAATATGTAACATAAATTTAACATTATATTTCAGCAAGACGTTGCAACATTTTCAGAATATCATCGATCGATCTCGCAATCTTCGCATCCAACTCGATCAGAATCAAATATTTTTTTCATAGATGTGAAATGTACTCGACATAACCCTTAAATCTCTATTCGTCTTCACCTCAAAGTTGTTTAACTTAATCTTCCCTTTGTTATTAATTGAGGGTGAACATTACTCGAGCTTCAAAATTCTTTGATTGTTTGAGTATTGTATGAGATTCTCTAGTATGAATTTCAATTCTACAAGAGAGTATGTGACCTTAAACTCAAGTGAGGGCTTCACGCCGTTGAAGTAAACAAATGCGACATGCCAATATATGTTCATTATGGTGTGGCGTATTTTTATGAACAACGTGAGATGAAAGGCCATATATTTATACAAGTTTTAGTTTATTATGGACCTTAGAAATCCTATCATGTCTTAGAAAATATTTCGAATACGCATCTTTGGACTCACCCTATTTGTTTTTCAAAATAAGAGTTTCTATTGAGATGTATCTCCAAAATATCCATTGTTTTGTGTTTTTTGCAGTTGAAATGAGGCTAATGTGGAAGTGCATCTTCAGAAATGCCTTGATTTCCTTACATAGCCTGTTTTATGTAGGGACAAAATTGTTAAGAGTTTAAAAAAGAAGCTTTTCTTAAAATTGACCAATTGTTATATGATTACTATTGAATATATATTACATATGTATCAAATTGTGTCAAGAATGCATATAAAAAATGAGTTACCATCTAAATACATTATTAGATGAAAACTAAAAAGCATCAAAATATGTATCATCACCTAAATATATTTCTATGGGTGGTGTCGGCTTTGACTTTTCATTTTTTTATTCTTTTCATTCTCACTCAACTTGACGAACTCTTATGTCCTTTCTAAAAAGTGATACGACCAAGTTTAAACCTCTTTTGTGAAATGTGTCCTCCACTTTATTGACGTCTTTGGTATAGTACATTTTGGTTTCAAATGAACTTGAAATGTTGTGTTTTTGAAAGCCACCCAATACACATGGTGATTCGGGTGGATTTTGAGGTGAATTACTCCAAAGTGGAAAAAATATTTTCGAGAAACCATATCTTGTCAGATCAATACACATCATATCATAAGCAATTTCTATAAGTATGTTTCATTTCAGGAAAGCACATCCATTTTCAAACGGTGTCGGGCTACTTGTGAAATTAAGATTCTCAATGAAGAACTTTATTTTGATGAAGACAAATCATTACTGCAAGAAGGCAAAGATGTTAGTCAAGCTAAAATCATCATGATAAAGACTTTGATTCAAGCAATTGGAATTTTAAAAAGGTATAATGAAAATTCTTACCAAATACTCAAGTCTTAGATGCTCAAAAGATAAAACACTATTGTATAACATGTTTATACCCTATCACAAAAGTCTTAAGCAAAACATTCAATTTTTACTCTGTGCAATCGATTGCTTACTGAGCGTTTCATAAAAAATATTCAAATATGCTTTTGTTTTCCCTGTGCAAATTGATTGCTTTTGATATACAATCGATTGCACATTGAAAGATTTTCAAAAATTAATCCTTGTGCGATCGATTGATGCTAAGGTGAAATCGATTGCATGCTGTACGTTTTTGAAAAACAGTAACTTTTTGCACACCTCTTCTTACACCACTTCATGGAATCTTTTCATTTAATCTTTGCAATTGTTCATGATTATTTTGGATAAACTTATGATATTTCAAAGGGGGTGTTATGAACATATAAATACTTGATTTTTCATATTCAAAAATCACCTTTTTCAATCAAACTTTGTTTAATTCTCAAGATCTCTGTTTCAAGTTTCTATCTTTGATTCAAGAATTTTCGGTATAATTTCATATCATTTAAAACAGAAATTCTTGAGCAATCTAAGTATTGAGTAATTTAAACATCTATAATATAAGAAAATACATTCTACCCATACTTCCAATTTTGTCCTCTTGTTTCAAAAATACTCCACGTGGATACCTTCTTTGGTCTCTATTTCAGATTTTCATATTCTCCTAAACACTCCCACGATAAAGTTCCATTCTCGGCCTCTCCAACAACCCCTACTCATTGTCAATTTTGTAACTGCTATCCATAATGCATCATGGATACCATTTTGTAACCGTCCCAAAACACCATCATGGCTACCATTTTTTTCTCCCAATCTCTAACTAACACTTTTCTTCTTTCTTTCAATTTATTAGCATCGTTCGTCCTCCTCCGCTAACTTCACCTTCGGAGCCACCTCCTCTTTTGAAGGAACCACGAGGTTTTTTTTCTCCTTAATTACTGCTATTTTCCAATTTTATTTTCATCTTCTTATTTTATTTTTCTCTTAGGTTGTACATCAGTTATACTTGCTCCTTTGCACAACGTGTATGGATCACTAGAAACTACAAGGTTCTTTCTTCATATTTTATTCGTTTCCGTTTAAAACTACAACGTGTATGGATCACTAGAAACTATTTTTTTTTTTTTAATTTTCAAACTATTTTTTAAATTTTATGTGTTGTAATTGAAGTATAGGGACTAGAAGACAAGATTGATTTGGTTCCTATTGACCTTCAAAACAGGCCTGCATGGTATAAGGAAAACGTTTACCCTGAAAATAAGGTTTGTCATTATTTTATTTATATAAATTTACTTTACTGTTATATTGGATTCTATAGGTTAGGTTGCAATGGTGGTTATGTTTGCTTTGATATTAAATATAGGTGCCATCTTTGGAGCACAATGGCAAGGTATTGGGAGAAAGTCCTGATTTAGTCAAATATGTGGATGCCAACTTTGAAGGAACACCTCTCTCTCCCAATGTAAGTTACAATTCAATATTAGTTAACTATATGTTTTTAGCAGGGTTAAAAATATTTGTGTCTTGATTTGGTTAAATGTTTTTAAGTCTTTTGAAACAAACAATGTAGTAAAGTTGCTTGTGATATGGTGTTATGCAGATTGTTGGAACTGTCTTCACACACCACCAAAAATGTGTTATTGTGAATACACAGGCTTCTGGTAATAACACAAGGATATCCTATTTTATAGAAGGTCTTGATTTGTGTGGTGGTCTTTATGACACACTCGAGCCTCGACTTTTTCGTGATCTCGATACTGTATTTACCGGTGATTTCCATAATCCTACATTTCCTGTAAGTTGTCATTCCAATTGGATAAATGAACATTGCATTTATTTCTTTTTATTTTGTTGGTAATCTTACATTTCTTTTTCCGGTGATCTCGATACTGTATTTTCTGGTGTTACATTTATTCCTTTTTATTTTAATCTATGAACATGGAATTTTGGTTTCAGTCAGTCTCAGTTTTCTCAGCTGCCGGAATTAAAAAGATGATTGGAAGCTATGAATCCAAAATAGCAATGGGAGCTTATCAAAAGTGCAAGTTAACATATCAATGGGAGTATATCAGCCCTATCATTTAGCTAAAATGCAGCCTGCAAGGGGTCAGATTCGTGGTTTTCCCATGTCATTATGGGATCAACACATTGTCTTGCTTCAAGAATCCTTCCTTCACTCAGATATTGAAGAATGCATTAGGAAGGTGAACCAGATTCGTGGTTTCAATTTTACTATTTAAGTTTTATAGGTTTTTGATGTTTGGTGATTGGTTACCATGTTTGGTTTCCTTTCAGGAAGTATATTTGAGGATAGGCTAAAGCATACCAATCAGTTCAATTTTTAATTTCAGAATGTTTCGAGCAATGGTAGTTTTGGAGCTCCAACAACAGTCTTTCATTCTGCATCTTTTAGAGCTGCGACATTTTGAATTGTTCTTTGATTATGCCATCTTTTGAATATTGCAGTGATTGTTTATGAAGTGTGGGGTTTCATCGACTAACAAGAGGCTTGCTTCTATATTCCCATGAAGATTATAACACAATGCTGAGGCAATTCGATTGCCTGAAGTTAACTTCATTGCTGAACATTTGATAGCTCAATTTATGACTTGAATTAAATAGAAATATCATTGGTTATGCTATTTTGATCTCATTGACTCATATGTCAAGGGGACAACTTTTACTTACCTTAACTTTTACCTTAAATTATTCTTCTAAAATTCTATAATAGCTTCTTCAAAAATACTAACGGAGCCGCGAAACTGTCTTGTGAACAGATAATGAGGTAACTTTGTTTCATGGGTATTATGACAGCTAAGTCATACATTGTAATTTTGCTCTGTGAACAACACAAATGAGGAGTCTGAATACCTGCAACAACAACTTCTTAACAAAGAAATTGACCTTGCATCTTTTTTGCAGAAATACAAGAAGCTACAGACCACCTACCACAAGAGAACTCTTATATATCTTGATGCTAAAACATCAAAAGTACGAGCCTTGATATAAGATGAGCTTACTTTTTTGTTAACTTTTTAAATCTCTTACAACATTACAAATCTTATAGTTGTGTGCTTTAATTATGTTTAGGAGGTGATTTTCTATCACTCCATTAAATTGCTCTTGGTGTGAGTAGCAGCATCTGTAATTCCATATTCTCAGTTTTTATTGAATGCATGTCGTTTTAGTTTCTCAAATCCCTGATAAAAATCTTGTCCTGAATGGTACTATCATTAACTATACACCGCCTTTATGCAGCTCATTTTAGGGGAAACAAATCCTTTTTTCTGTAGGGTTGAGATCAAAGATAGATCTCAGAGTTATTAGTGGAAAAAGTTGTGAACATCATTACTTCATAAATATTGCATACATTCATTTGTAAGTCTTACTTAGAAATTTTCATGCTGCTAGGTACATGCATTTGGAAAAGTGTGTTATATCATTGGTGCATTGCAAGCCTTCATGGGGCATCCGAATCAGGATATGAGAAACAAGTTCAATATTGGTTTTTTACCCTTGCTATGAAAGGTAACAGTGAATGGTCTATATCGGTTGCGTATAAGTTCAGCTCTTTTCTATGGCCTTTATGTAAGTGCACTAAAAGTATCACACAAATTTTATATTAAATGAAAAAATGTGCTGGTAATGCAAAATACATTGGCAGCGGCATGTAAATTGCACTAAAAGCTAATCCTTGCACTAAAAGCTGACCATATCACAAACATACACAAAAATGCAACAAATGAACATGTACTATATTACAAGCATAATATTAATGGAAGTGCTATACTATAATTTAACAGGTTAGTGATCAAAAAGAAATACTATAACTTGCACTTTTGATTTTCGTTCTCATATATACAAGTTTTGTTGTCTGCGCGTGGTTAGTAATGCATCTGTTTTGACTGTGTTCTGCTTCAAGCTATCCTCGGAGAAATTCAAATTATAAAAGCGAGATTATAGAAGATTATGGGATTGAAGGTTCAAACGGGATGTAACCAAAGTCTCAATACATAGCAAGGAAAGTTGTTGGTGCTCAAGGAAGAAAACATCGCCAGTCGCATTAATTTTTTGATACAACATAAAGTTTACGTTGTATTTATATACTGAACCAAACTATGCATATCTGATGTATTTTGTGACTTACAGCATGTTTGTGCATTCTTTAAGTTGGCATAACATTCAAGCCAATTCTCATTTTTGTGAGAAGAAATACTGTATATATTATGTACAATAAATTGCGATTATTAAGCAAATGTAACTAATATAAGATCTAATAATGTGTTATATCGGTAGCTTGGTGCAATGTAGCTTTAGGCCGGGCATCCAAATTTGTTGGCAGCATCTCATCTGGTAGTTTGTTTATGTGACTTTGGTTCTGCCTAAGTTTGGTTTTCACCGGTGTTGCCGTGTTTTTTATATCAGGTTGTGCAGGTGCAAGTGTATTAGTGTGTCGACGATTTTGGCCTCTTTCGCCGCAAATCTTGCATGGTCTCTGTTTGATCGTAAGCGTTGTTTTCACAATTGAGAAGGGTACTTAGTAGGGTAAGCTTAATAAACAATTAATTTCCATCCTATGAAACGTAAGGGAAGGTTTTCAAGTTAATCTTAATCCATATTGTAATTGTACCTATTTTGTCTTTCAGGTTAATCTTGATCCATACTGTAATTGTACCAGCTGCGTGTGTGGTTTAAAGACACAAACCAGAAAGGTTTTCACTTTTCGCTGTCAATTTCCTGGTTTAGATTCGTACTTAATTATAGACTCTTGATCAAAATATTTGTATTAGTACTGTGTTACATTGGTGGTAATAGTGACGAGCTTATGTGTAACTTCATTTTCATCTTAACCAATTGTATCATTTGGCTGAAGCAGTTGGGTCATAATATTGATGTTGTCCCTAATGGAGAAAAAATCGTGCGAGCAGTTCAACAATGTACTTATGACCTGATTTTTTGTACACAATATAAGAAAAGTTGGGGCACTGTTAGCTCCTAAATTCGACACCCAGACACATTGGCCTTATTGGCTAAAAATAGATTGAAGAAATCTAAGAGATTGAAGAAATCTAAATTAAACACCCTTCGATTTGGAAACGTAGTTTAATTCGAAGATACTTAAAATTGAGAGCCTTCGAAAAGGCCTATCAAAGTCATCCTTGTTAAGAAGGAGAAAACACTTAGAGAATTCTCTAAGTTAGAAATGGTCTTTGACCCAGAGGCTTCGATCTTGAGAGCCTTCGACATGGAAGCGTTCGTATCAGCAACAAGTGATTTCGAATCTGAAGAAAAGAGGGAAAAGCAGTTCACCTGGCAGTTGAAGAAAGCAACGTGGCATGAAGTTGGAGATCGAAGAACATGCAAAGGAAACTTGTCCTAATCCTGGATCGAAGTAACCGTCTAGCAGTTACTTTTTACTAGTATAAATATAGGAAGTTTATGTAGATTTCTGTGTGTTTAACTAATTGTACAAGTCACTCAATACTATTCGAGTACCCGCTGCGTGAGAAAGAATACTGAGAATGTACATTTGAAATACCACATTTTATAATCAAAGTATTTTACATTCCTTTCCATTCTTGCTTACATCCTCTTATCTTACTTGCAAAGTTTATTTTCCCTTGCATTTTACTTGCACTTTTTACCAGATTTCTACACTTAAACTCATCTCAAACCTCTACCTTTCTCAGTCGAATGTGCTCTTTATTAAAATTAGCATTTTTATCAAAACAACACAAATATTTAGCAAATGTCCTAGGATCAAACTGATTGATCCTACAAGTAATTAAAAAATTACCTTTTTTGGAAGATCAGCGGTTGTTTACCAATTTTCACGGTAAATAAATTGGCACATCTAGTGGGACGTTGCTAATTTTTGTTTGCTTGTTTATATTAATATAAATTCTTTACATAATTTCTTTGATTTTACAAAGTGTTGTGTGTTATTAAGAAGTGGTAAATTAACCACCAACGAATGTACAACTAGGAGAAGAGATAGTGAAATGGCTAATCAGCCAAATAATGGAGAAATACCTCCATCAATTACTGCGGAAACAGTGGTTATACCAACCGTTAGTGAAACTCTTCCATCAACCGTTGGTTCGGCACCAACGTTGACAGTAGCACAAACGGGACCAATACTTTCGTATGTAGGTCCCAGAGGTCCATTAGGAACACCCCCCAACAAGGGTAAATCCAGGATCTCGACCCTATGTTCCCCCATGATTTTTGACAGCCTGGATGGGTCGAGACCATTCTTATGGCATGCAAACTACTGAAATGGCTAGTCTTATGAATGCTGCGTCCATATTTTCAAAACCTTTGGTGAGCGTGTCTTCGCCATTACAGGGATCTGGAACCGGTATGGCGAATTTGGGTAGAAACCAACTCTTAGGAGGGGAATCTCATGCAATACCAAGCCTCACAAATGCTTCTACGACAATTTTGAGGCAACAAATGGACGAAAGTAACCATGATATGGTACAAATGTTGGCACAAACTTTGAGTACAATGATGAACCCTCTAATACAAAATACCATCCAGTCGAATTAGCAAATGACAGCTCAAGTGACGCGCATGGCTGAATTTTTTGGGGTTCCCCAACCTATTCGACAACCCCAAAGAGCGCCAATAAAAGGGAATCAGGGTATAGTCTTAAAGGAAGGTGTGACCGTTAACCAAAATCTACAGCCAGTTGGAATGAACCATAGAATGGAGATTGAACAACCTATGTTCAAAATAACCATAGTTCCCCCACAGATCCCAGAGATGTCGATCAAGGTGTAATTATGGTAAATAGAAACCAAAATGTTGATGAAGTGATACAACAGGTTCGACACCATAATTATGGAACAAATATTAATCTGACAGCCATGATCGAAAGAATCATGATACAAAATGGAATGAACATTGGCTTTCATAGGCCAAACTTTACATCCCCATTGTTAGAGTATATCTTGCAAATAGATTTACCCTCAGGTGGAAAGTTCCAAAGTTCACCAAATTTTTTGGGGATACGACAGAATCTACGGCCGAACATGTGGCGAGATATTTGATAGAAGATGGGGAAATCTCAAATAACGAGAGCCTTAGGATTAAGTACTTCCCAAGTTCCCTAACTAAAGATGCTTTTACTTGGTTTACCACCCTCCCAGCCAATTCGATCCACAATTGGAATTAATTGGAGAGATTGTTCCATGAACAATTTTACATGGGACAAACCAAAATAAGTCTAAAAGAACTAGCTAGTGTGAAAAGGAGATCCACAAAGCCAATAGATGAATATCTAAATAGATTTCGACTGCTCAAAGCCAGATGCTTTACACAAGTGCCTGAGCATGAGTTGGTCGAAATGGCAGCAGGGTGCCTTGATTATTCTATTAGGAAAAAATTAGATACCCAATACCTGAGGGATATGCCCCAATTAGCCGATAGAGTTCGACAGGTAGAACGTCTTAAAGCTGAAAAAGCTAAAGAAACTAAGACTCATCAAAGAGAAAGGGTAGCCTATTTCGAAATGGATGATGATGATCCAGAGACATCTAGTGATCCTATAGCTGTCGAAGAAAGCGAAATAGATTTAGCAGAATTAAAGCAAGGGCCACCGTACTCTTGCAGATTTCTAATGCCCTCAAATGGGAATAATCCTACTGAGTCTGAAAAGAACAATGATAGATTCCCAAAGAAAACATATAGTTTCGACGTCACAAAATGTGACGAGATATTTGACTTGTTAGTTAAAGATGGCCAAATGATAGTGCCCACAGGGAAAAAAAATACCTCCTTTAGAACAAAGAAAGAAAAGAGGTTTTTGTAAGTATCATAATTATTTGGGCCATAAAACTTCACAATGTTTTTCTTTTCAGGGATCTCGTTCGAGGAGCGATCAAAGAAGGCCGACTCAAGTTTGCTAACAAACCTTCGATGAAAATAGATGCAAACCCATTGCAAGTTGATGCCCACTATGTTGAACCATCAGGCATCAACATGGTCAAAGTTTCAGAAGACTTCGTCAATAAGCCTGTTTTTGGCTGTTTCACTGGGAACATCTCTAAAAAGACTGTCGAATGGGTGAGAAAGGCTACTGAAGGCCTAAACAAGGAGCTACTGAAGGCTCAAACAAAGGGACTACTGCAGGTTCTTATTTGGCTGCTGTCACGGGTTCGACAGAGGACCTAGAAGCCAAGATGCAAAGGTTGAATCTCACTGCCAAGAGCAATGTAAAAGTCAATATGGTTGAAGTATATGAGGCGAAGGCTTCGGAAGATGCCATCAGACAAGAGGAAGTCAATAAAACTGCATTTCCTAAAGAGAATGAGAATCTGGAAGATTTTTTGCAACGATGCCAAAAAAAGAAGTCTGAAGTCATGCTGTGTCCAAGATGCCGCTCCATCTTTGACAAAAGGCTGCATAACACATACAGGGTGTGAGGGCAGAAAAGGAGAAATGGGGCACCAATTCCCAACCCAAAATGGATCCTGAGGTCAGATATGATCCCAGAAGAGGATATCAGAAGGGACTAATGAACCAGAAGAAGAGGCCATCAACTTCCAGGCCTCCAACAAATGTCCATGTGGACACTTGGATGAAAACAACAAGCAGGAAAAGGCCCAGTGAGGAGAAATGGCGCATATTCGATGTGCCAAGAGGATCATCCTTGGCCTATAGGAAGGAATTCCAAACTACAACAACAAACAAAGTGGCTCATGTGTCGAGCAACTACAAGGGAAAAAAACCCATGTCGCGCTCCCAGTGGAGGAGACATCAAAGACGGTGAAAAGCCGAAAGAGAGGCTACAAAAGAGCCTCAACCAGAATCAAGCACGAATGTGCCATAAAGAAAGTAAAAAGGAAAACAAAGAAAGCCTTTGGAAAGAAAACCAATTGCTAGAAGATTGGTGTGGCCAGAACAAGGTGAACCAAATCACGAAGGTAATTCTAAATCTGATGTTACTTTGGATATTATGGTGAATGTAGTGTCAATACTACCCAGGGAATACGATCGCCAAGTCGAAGTCGAAGAGACTGACTAGGAGGTCGAACAGGAGATGGCCAAACATAGGCCAGTTTGTTATTACGTTATGAACAACGATTGTGTCGAAGAGTAAAATGCTTTCTTCGAACACCCCACTGAGGCGATGAAGAATCCCCTCAAACCATTGTTCATCAGAGTAAAATTAGGGGAAGCAACCATCAACAAAATTCTGGTTGATTGTGGGGCCACAATAAATATAATTCCCCAAGTTATGCTGAGGAAACTAGGAAAAGGGGATGAAGATATCAAACCCCACAACATGGTTCTATCGAACTATGAGGGAGGTATTAGAACTACTATGAGGGTGACATAATTATACCTCAAGGTGGGAAAAATACTTCGACCAACTATGTTTATGGTCATTTCAGCGAACCCCAACTATAATCTACTCTTAGGTAGAGAGTGGATACATGGAATTAGCAGCAGTGTCATCACCAATGCACCAACGTGTTACCATTTGGCGCCCAGATGGTATAGTGGAAAATATCAAAGCAGATCAAAGCTACTATATGGGCGAAGTTAATAATGTCGATAGAACAAACTTCGATAGAAATATGGCTCACATAGGGCCATGCAATCCTCCAGACCTTGATTTGGCACCAGCACCAAATGCCTTTTTCTCCCTCTACCTACACTCTGACCATGAGTTCCAGTGGGATAGAGAAGATTTATCAAACATTGACTATGGAGGAGTTGATGACATACAACCAACAGGTTGGGGATGTGAATTCATTGATGATGTCTGAATCACAAGCTTTACAAAAAATTTCAGCATATGTAGCCGAAAGTAGAATGATAGCGGCCTTAGAGGCTGAAGTCATGTATATAGCTTTCGAAGCCAATGAGCAAGTGTTTCTTCCAGAAGGTCTTGGGAAAGACTTCGAACCAGAACCACCTGACTTAAGAAGGGAGGAAGAAAGAAGCCAGAGGATAGATACCATCTATGATGATGAACCTTTGGGTTTTGAAAATGATCTGTTGTCAGACAATGTTAAAATGCTAGCGCAAGATCCTCTGGAAGAAATAGACCTAGGCGAAGGTTTGGTGAAAATACCAACATACATCAGTACGAAGATAGATCCAGCGCTCAGGGTCAAAATAATCCAATTGTTGAAGAAGTTTAAAGACTGCTTTGCATTATGACGAATTCCTGGTCTTGACAGAAGATTGGTAGAGCTTCAACTACCAATAAAGCCTGGAAAAAAGCCTGTCAAGAAAACTCCAAGGCATTTTGCACCAGAGATCTTGTCGAAGATCAAGACGAAATTCGAAAGACTGCTGAAATGCAAGTTCATCCGAACGACCAGGTATCTTGAATAGATTGCAAATATAGTACCTGTTATAAATAAAAATGGTACCTTAAGGGTGTGCATTAATTTTAGAGATTTAAATGCTGGAACACCCAAAGATGAATATCCAATGCCTGTGGCGGAAATGCTTGTCGATTCTGCCGCTGGCTTTGAATACATGAGTATGCTTGATGGATACTCTGGGTATAATCAAATTTTCATTACTGAAGAGGATGTGTCGAAAACAACATTTCGATGCCCTGGAGCTTTAGGTACTTATGAATGGATAGTGATGCCCTTTGGCCTAAACAATGTAGGGGTAACATATCAAAGGGCAATGAATTCCATCTTCCATTATTTTATTGAAACTTTTATGCAAATTTATATTGACGACATTGTTGTCAAATCTGTTTTAGGGAAGAATCACATAGACCACCTTCGACAGTCCTTCGAAAGGATGAGAAGCTATGGTCTAAAGATGAATCCTCTAAAATGCGCTTTCTGCGTCAAAGCAGGGGACTTCTTAGGCTTTGTGGTCCACAAAAAAGGAATCAAAATAAACCAGAATAAGACCAAGGCCATTTTGGAAGTGAAAGCGCCAACAAACAAGAAGGAGTTGCAATCTCTACTTGGCAAGATAAATTTCTTAAGGAGATTTATATCAAACTTAAATGGAAAAGCACAAGCCTTCTCACCACTACTTTGACTCAACAAAGGAGGATTCGAGTGGGGGAAAGAACAACAAGAGGCCTTTGACAAGATCAAAGGATATCTCACCAAGCCTCCTATTTTGGTACCTCCTTGTAGAAATAGGAGTATAAGATTGTACATAGCTGCATCTGATAAAACCCTAGGGAGCATGTTGGCTCAAGAGGATGAAAATGGTGTCGAAAGACCCATCTACTACCTCAGTAGAGTTTTAAATGATGCAGAAACTAGATATAACGAAGTTGAAAAACTATGTTTGTGTCTTTACTTCTCATGTACAAAACTCAAACAATATATTAAACCAGTTGATGTTTATGTTTCGTCTCATTTTGATGTTTTCAAATATATGTTATCGAAACCCATCTTGCATAGTCGAATTGGCAAATGGGCACTTACATTGGCTGAGTATTCATTAACCTTTATGCCTCTCAAGGCTGTAAAGGGTCTAGTGGTAGCAGTTTTTATAGTTGACCACTCAATAAATGAAGAATCATTAAACTACTTGGAGATCGAATCATGGAAGTTATACTTCGACGGTTCCAATCATAAAGATGGAACTAGAGTAGGAGTTCTAATTATTTCTCCAAATAAAATTCCAACAACATTCAAGTACAAGATCAAAGTTTCTTGTTCGAACAATGAGGCTGAGTACGAAGCTCTAATTGTTGGCCTTGAAATCTTGTTGGAATTGGGGGCAACTCGAGTTGAAATAATGGGAGACTCAGAGTTAGTCATAAGGCAAGTTACGAAAGAATACAAATGTATAAGAGAAAATCTTATCATGTATTTTGTAATAGCCAATCGTTTGTTGAAAAACTTTGAAGTGATCAACATTCGACATATACCAAGATTGGAAAATCAAATGGCTAATGATTTAGCACAGATTGCATCTGGGTATAAAATTTAGAAAGAAAAATTACAATAAGCAATCGAAGTTAGAGGAAGAGTAACACCAACCAAGTTGTATCCAACAGATTTGGAAACAACAAAACTGGGGTACGCTGACCAAGAAAACTTCGAAATGTCATTCATAGACAATCTAACAGAACAATATTGGGGAAAGCCTATAGTAGATTATTTGCAAAATCCAATAGCTTCGACGGAATGAAAAACAAAGTATAGGGCGCTAAGTTATATTCTAATGGGAAACGAGTTATTTAAAAAGACGCCTGAAGGAGTACTACTGAAACGCCTAAGTGAAACAAAGGCATACATATCCCTTTCAACTACACATGCTGGGGAATGTGGGGCACATCAAGTTGGACATAAAATGAAATGGTTGATGTTTCGGAAAGGATTATATTGGCCTACTATGCTGAAAGATTGCGTGGAGTTTGCAAAAGACTTCCAAGAATGTCAAATACATACAGGCATCCAGCATGTATCTGCAAGCGAACTTCACTCAATTGTGAAACCTTGGCCTTTTAGAGGATGGGCTTTGGATCTCATTGTGGAGATCCGACCATCATTGTTTAAAAGCCAGAAATATATATTGGTGGGCATTGACTATTTCACTAAGTGGATTGAAGAAATTCCTTTAGTCAACGCAGACCAAGAGAATGTCATTGAATTTATTCAAAAGAACATTATATATAGGTTTGGAATCCCTGAGATAATAACTACTGACCAAGGATCAGTATTTACTGGTCAAAAAATGCAGGAGTTCGCCACATAAATAGGATTCAAACTAGTAACATCTACACCTTATTATGCGCAAGCTAATGGACAAGTTGAAGCGGCAAATAAGGTAGTAATTTTCTTGATAAATAAGCATGTAGGAAAAAAGCCAAAGAATTGGCATAAAACGTTGGACCAAATCTTATGGGCATGTCGAACTTCTCCTAAGGAAGCTACCAGAACGAAACCATTACGATTAACCTATGGCCATGATGCAGTTTTTTCAGTAGAAATTTGTCTGCAGTCAACAAGAATTCAGAAACATCAAGATATCCCTTCTGAAGCTTATTGGAATATGATGTTAGACAAATTGGTTGATTTGGACGAAGAAAGACTGAGAGCTTTAGATATCTTACGGATACAAAAGAAAAGAGTGGAAAAATCTTACAATAAAAGAGTAAAACCCAAGACATTCTTGCCTGAGGATCTGGTATGGAAGGTAATTCTCCCAATGGATCGAAAGGATGGAAATATGGGAAAATGGTCTCCTAAATGGGAAAGACATTTTAAGATTATCCAAACATTGTGTGGTGGTGCCTATGAGATCGAAGAGTTAAATGAAGATCAAAAGCTCTTGAGAGTAAATGTTAAATACTTGAAAAAGTATAGACCTGTACTTCAAGAGGTTAAAATAACCAATGTTTAATCTCAGTCGAAGTAAAGAGCCAAAATGGAAAATGCATTAAGAAACCAAAATGGCTATAAGTCATTACAAAAACATAATTATACAAATAAAAAGTCAAAATCAAAATTGGGGGTTGGCTTTGATTTGGAGATATTTGATCTTCTGTAGCTCCAAACGTCTTTCGCACAAAGCCTTTGACTGATGAAGAGCTTCAATTTTAGCATCTAATGCTTGGGCCTGATCAACATATTTTAATCAATTGTTGAGTTCCTCTTGGCTCTCAGAATCAGTGTTGATAGCAAGAAGTTTTTCTTTTCGTTTATCATTTGTGGCAATCTTAGCCTCCAATTCTCTAATCTAAGCCTTCATGCTGGTTATATTTTGGTCGATTTCTTCAACTTGTTTCTGCCTAGCCTCTTGCTCCTTCGACAACTCCTTTAGCCTTGAAGCTGATTCAGTGGCAGCACTCCAGGAAACAGCTACATGGCCATTGGCCTCTTTAATTTCGCGATTGAGAGTCCTTCAACTATTGTAATCAGCTGAGACCTGATCGATGATCGAAGTCAAATCTAAAATAACTCTGGCGATGTCAGGAGAGGCAGCAAGAAGGTCGACAACTCTTAAAGTGGTCTTCAGAAAGGAAGGAGCAGTAGGTTCTCCCTCTAACGTCACCATTAAATCTATTTTAAAAAGTTGCGCCTTGACTTTCTGAAGTGTCTCCTCAAGAGGAGATGTTGAAGTAGATTTGTCAGACACAGTCGAAGCATTGTGACTTTGATCGGAAGAATTTTCTCTGCCCTCGAGTATGGCATTTGTTGTACCCCAAAATTTGCCCTCCCATATTCTTCAAAGTTTGTCAAGAATCATCTTCAAATGCTTCAAGATTCCTCAGGGTTGCACAGTCCAATTGCCTCATAAGGCAGTCAAAATTAGGGTTTTGGTTCTTGCAAGGAATTTGAGGTTTTCAAGGGATCAATCAAGTCTCATAGGCCTATATACATTGTCAAGCATCTACATGCCAAGTTTCAAGGCTCACAGGGTCAAGTTGCACAGTCAAAAGCCCTATTTGGTTCACAATCAACTACAGGGGCAAAATGGTCATTTGGCAGTCAAAAATCAAATTTTTTGGTCAACATCTTATTTTGAGCACACAATCATCATTTGATCAAGTCTTGATCATGATTCCACAAGCATGGCTCAAAAATCATCAAGATGCAAAAGTTTCCATTTTGGGACAGTTGAAAAGTCAGCTGTAAATTGACCAGGGCATAACTTTTTCATGGTTCATCAGAAAAATCCCATCCAACGCTCATTTTAAATGGGATGACATTTTCTACAACTCATCTTCACATTCCAAGTCCAAGAAATGCTCTCACAAAAAGTTATCAATTTCTACATTATATGTCATTTTCAAAAGTCAACAAAAATGCACTTTAAGTCAAAGACCATAACTTGAGATTGGTAAACCCAAATGACATGGGACTAAAGGCATTGGTTAGAGGACTTCAAGACCTTTCCAAAATGTCCAAGAACATGTTCATATGATCAAAATTGAGCAAGATATGCATTGGAGAAGTTGGGAAATTTTCATGAAATGGCAAAAGTCAACTATCCTTGAAACTTCAATTTTTGACAAAAGGGCCCACTTTCTTCCACTTGATTCAGCCTTTTCATGCCACCCACGTGTCCCATGATTAATTTCAAGATCAAACATTTATTTTTCTATTTTATTTAATTTTTATTGATTTAATTCATTTTAAATCTTTAATAATTCAAATAAAATCTAAAAATCAATGAAATAGTATCTTTTTGATTTATACAGCTTTCATATGTCATGTGCCAACTCACAAATTCGTGCTAGGGGCTTTTTATGCATAAAATCCAAGATTTGCTTCAAATTTGGAAAGTTCTTCAATGGTGGTCAACCAAATCTCCAAAACTTAATTCCATGGATCATTGGCCCAAACTTTGACCTAATTCTATTCCCATATATGCACACAACCAAACCCTAATGCCAGACACGTGAAAATTCTGCGAGAAAGGCCATAACCAATTCCAAAAAATATAAAAAAAAACTCAAAACTGAATTCAACCTTCAAGGCCAATTCAATACTTGTAATTGCTTCTAACACGTTGCGGGGACTCCCAGAAATGCATTGCAATCAAAACCAAGCGTTTAACCTCAAGAAATTGCTCTACACAGTCGCACGGTTTAGCTTTCTTTCTCATAATCGAAATTCATGATTCATGCATTATTAATGTGATTTTTTGTTTGCTTTGCATTGCTAGAACCTCTCTGAAGCTAATGGTACAGGTTAATTTGATTATGGAGCTCTGAATCAAAAGATGCCATTAACAAGCATTAGGGTTCCGAAGCTTTCAAAATAGGGCTTTGCTGTACAGAAAAAATTGGACCTTCTCACGCCCATGGTTGAATTCGTCAAGGCCAGACGAATCAAACCCAACCCTCGCGCCCTATTTATATAGCTCGTACACCTAATCGTTATTTTTGGTCGTGCTAAGTTGTGGGGGGTTAAAAACCCCGCTAATTGTTTTTATTTTACAGGGAATCTGGGGAAGAAGACAAGACGTGGAAGCAGGTGGTTGGTCCATTTAAATATAACGCGCGCGTTTTAGTTGTTTTCCAGCATAATATTTGTTTTCCATATATTATTTTTATTGATCATTATAATAACAGATACAAGCGCGTGGTTCAGTGGAAAGTGAGGTGGACGTGAATCATTGGGACCTGGGTTCGATTCCCAGGTCCCCCAATATTTTTTTCTATTTTTCATAATATGATTCTATGCAGGATGCCCAATGTGTTTCACCATGTATCTCACCTCCAAGCGCGCCAAGTGGCCACTCTCACAGATCTGATGGCCCTGAGGTGCAGACTACCATATTCCCTGGTCAAAGCACGCGCAAATAACTTCCCAAGTCAAACAGGCTTATGCGTTAATGGGCCAGCAATTTCCAGATGCACCTCCATCAGGGCCCAATACCCCCTGGTTCTTTCATATTTTCTTTTTGTTTTCTATTTTCTCTTTTATTTATTTAACTATTTTTCTAATTATTATTCTTATCACTAAAATTAACTTAATTAGTTTTCTTCACAACAAAAATCAGAAAACTAAATATTTTTATTATTATTATTAATTATTAATTTCACTTCATTATTTTGTAAATAAATACTAACCAAATTAATTTAGTGTAATTAGGTTCAATTTTTAATCTTTTTCATAATAACTAAAATAAATTTAGAATTAGGGTTTTTCTTTTGACTTTTAATTTCTTATTTTTATTAAAACATAAAAACATAAAAAAAACTTTTTTTTCCTTAATTAATTAATTAATTAGTTATTAGGTTTAATTTTAATTAAATTGCAAAAAAGGACAATTTCAATTCTTTTCTCAAAAAAGGGTCAAAACCCTAAGGACGTCCCGATTTAATTTCTTTCGCGCTTTAATTCTTTTTGATCATATTGATGTAACCGCTTCCTAGTATGTAATAGTTAATTAGGGTTTATCGTTTTATTTACTTTTCTCGCATTTATTTTCTAAACGGGTTATGTTTTTGGCGATGTATAGACCTGCGCCTTGTAATAGCGTAGATTCATATTTCCGCAATTTATTTTCCACACTCTTAACTGTTAATATGCATGCAAGACCTGCTTGACAAATAAAATCAATCTGTAGCTCACAAATAACATGTACAAGATAAGCTTAACAGAAAAACAACGCACATGCACATGCCACTCTTAGGGTACGCCTCACTGGTTGCCTCGAGGTGGTCGTCAAGTATAGGGTGTTTTAGAGGTCGCCCTCCTGTCTAAGATCCAGTTGCCTCGAAACGGTTGCCTCGGATAAAAAGGATCTCGGACATTAGGGTTACCACTAAGGCGTCCTACCACTGCTTTGGTGACCACATTGTCCCTACAATCGAATTGACCCGAATAACTCCAACAACGGTGCTACCTATTTCTCAATAGTGGGATAGCACTGTCTAAAGGACTCTTACACAGCCTAATTCCTTAGAGTAGGTAGATTTCTCCTGGGTACTTGCTCTTTCTCAAACAAACAAAAACATCTTTTCGCACTGACACTTTCAAAAAGTTTTCAAACAATATTTCATACACTCTTGAGGACAGATACAAGAGTTACTTAGAAATTTTTCAAACGGAACTTTTTTCAAAACCCACACACACTTGAAAAGCAAACAAATTTTTGCAAACATAAGAGCAAGTACCTAAGAGCCCATGGATAACCATGGATAGAAAGGGTGCTAACACCTTCCCTTTCTATAAATCTACCTCCCGAACCGAGAGACATCTCAAAGAAGGAATTTTGCTGTGCTTTTGTCCTTTCCATGTTGGAGAACATAAAAGACGGTGGCGACTCTTGCTTACCGCGACATTTCGCGAACCAGCATTTTAAAACTGTCAGTTCTATTTCCACCGATCACAGAATTGGCGACTCTGTTGGGGACAATTATAAAGTGAGGTGTACCTTAGGATTAGACCACTCTTATGTTTTCAATTGCTTGCTTTGCTTGATTTAATATTGTGGGTTTTGTCTTGGAGTTTCATAGATCCTAACCCGGATCTGGGGGATACCTTTTAGGTAGCAACAAACTATGAGGGAACTGTGCGGGGTATACCGACACGGTTGAAGCAGTTGCTACGTTGATGTGGCACTTTGGTGAGTACCGGTAACCCTTGAGTCAAGTCAAGGAGAGTACGGGGCCGCCGTGTGGTGTCGTGAAGCATCAACTGACCTTAGAACCTTACTTGACCATCCTGGCCTCTTTAGGGGTAGTGAGATGACCGACTTTGGTGCAATCCGAAGTTGGTAGATACTCGATACTACACTCATTGAGGGTTGTTTTCTTGGAATATTTTGATCGCCAGTTCAGTGGCTAAATCAAAAAAATGAACATAGAAAACAACCCAATGATATTGAGCTCCTTAGAACCCGGTTACTTTTGATAGGACAGGTTTTGAGCCCACCAACTTCAAGAGGGTAGTACCTAAACTTCACGCTGGCCTAAACTCTAAGGGCTCTCTGTGTGACTTGTGTGCCTTCTAACTTGAACTACTTGCATACTTGTTATCTAACAACATGAGTTCCTTGCAGGTTTTGTTTACAGTCCTTAATTAGGGACTCATTACAGGGCCTACTTACATTACTCCATGCATAGCATAACATCATACCATTGCATGCATCCTGCATAAGGACTAATCAGCATACATCTTGCATAAGGACTAACCCATTTCAAGGATCTCCAGGGCTTGTGATGCAGGTCATGATGAACCAACTGTCTAGCAAGGGGAAAAAGGGGATTTATTTTCCTCTAGCCAAAATTTTCCGGAAATCCAAACATGATGACTTGAGTCAGGGGCTATGACCCACTCGATATGGTGAGACTTGACTCTTGAAGAAGGACTCTCAACAGCATGAAGTTCCTTCAATCAAGCTACGAAATTCAAATTCTAACAAATTTTCTTGTTTACCCCACGAGATCCTTGAAAACATTGCATGCATACATACACATCATTGCATAACAGGTACCCTTGTTACAGGTCATTTACCTTCTCCACTGTTTATTTCAGCAATGGCTTCCCAACAAGACAACCAGGATCTCCGTACTCAAGAGACTCAGTTCGGGGAAATCCTCCTAAATCTATCCAGGGGGCAGGAAGAGCTGAGAACACTCCTCATGGGGACTTTGGTCAGGAGCAGTCCAGAAGACAGTAAGGACGAACGACTGAAACGTCTGCAAGCCGAGGTGGATGCTATGAGAACCCAGATGTTGGGGCAGACGGCCCTCATCCAAAGTTTAGCTCGGGAGCAAAAAGAGTTGAAAGCCATGGTCAACCAGCTTCACCAAGAGAGATACAACATGAAGCAAACAGTCCAAGTCAGGGACCAGGTCATGGATCAGCTTCCAAGAGGACAAGAGTCTGGTATGGTGAAGAATAGACCTCTCCAAATTGCTACCACTTCACAGGTCCAACCACAACTTCTCCCAGAGCAACGGGTTTATCAGAGTAAGCCCCGAAGGCAATTTACCAAACTCAACACGTCGCTGTCTCAAGCTTTACAACAACTGTTGAGGTTGAATTTGGTAACTCTAAGGGCTCCTCCCCGGAATCCCAACATCTCTGCTCCTACTTATCATCCCAATAGAATATGTGCATACCACTCTGATGGTCCGGGACATGACACCAACGACTGCTGGTCTCTGAAGAACAAGATCCAGGACCTGATTGATGAAGGAGCAGTGGAATTCACCCAAGATGGCCAGGCTGAGTTCTTCTACTATTCCTGCAAGATTCACCATTCGAAGTGACAAGTCCTGAGACGAGAAAACTTTTGTTCATTCGAATGTTCAAGTTGTATTTTTCTTTGATTGTACAAACAATTATTGTCATAGCAAACTTTATTACTTTATCAATGCATCGCATATGTCTGTTTTAAATCAATATATTCGCATTCGCTATATTCAAACTGCTTTCCATTTTTTGTGATGTTCAACTCTCGATAAAATAATTCTAAACCTTTTGAGGGAGGATGACAAAAACGATACCACGATATTCACAGTATGCTTTTGAACAGACCCCGCTGATGAGGTACAGGCATTGTTTCAAATCCTAAACACTGGAGTTATAAGGAAGATAATCCCTAGTCAACCCCTTTGAGCCAAAGAAGTTGGAGTTTTTCTTTTCACGCAAAAAATTAAAACCCTTAATCATAACCTGGGGCAGGGTAGTTCTCTCAGTTGATCCAGGTGCACAATGAATGGCATCAAAGGAGTCATTCCAAAACAAGAGACAGTGATGGTTTCCTATAATCATAAGGACAGGCAGTCATTACCTCTCAGAAATAAAAGCCCAATAAGTCAAAAACCTATGAAGGAGACTTACAAAACTGGGGTATCCCGCTGACTGAAAGCACAAAAGAAGCAGCTCAGGAAAAATTCAGGGATAACGAAATCAAAAAAAGAAAGAGGTCCTGCAAACCCTTATAAAAATAACTGCCTGTTCAAAATAAATTGTCAATATCCGAACCATCACTGGAATATCAGAGCAAAGACTCAAACAAGGTCTAATGCACGATTAGCTGAGTTTAGGTTTGAAGAACATCACGAAGAACGGGTGGGTACAAATAAATTTTGAGCCTTTATCCTTTGTTTCTTAAACCGTGAACCAGGCCACGCTACAACCTTTAAAAGTCCTAGCTGAAGCATGGGTTAGTTCGAAAGCATACTGTTACGAAAGGTATCCTGACTCCTTAAGGCTTGCGGTAAAATAACGAGTTGACATCACAGTTTACAAAAAAATTCACTTGTTTTTATAAAAAAAAATGCATTTTCAAAAACTTCAAGACAGACATAAGCTTTGCATTCTTGATATAACACTGTTTGCATATGACTATTTGTTCGAACAGCAGAGAAATTCGCACGACGAATATCTAAATGAACAAAAGCACTTCCAATCAAGGGGCAGACGCGACCATTGTCCATCATCTGGGGCAGTCCAGTCAAGATTCAGAGAATCTCTCAAAATGCCAAACAGCCAGGGGCAACTCTCCGTCTGAGTCACTTGGGGCATTGGACATGAATTCCAGCGACGAATCTTGCCTGCTCAAACATCTTCTGGTAGTATGGCAATACAACGCTTTTGACAGGGGCACCTCCCTACATCCTGAGAGCACGGACATAGTCGAAAAAATACTGCGCATAATCAAAGACCCGCTAGGTTGACACACCTAGGCAAAAATAAGGGCTTCCCGGCGAACCAAAAGGGTTCGGGCAAAAATAAGGGATGAAATGAAAAAATCTGTACACCCGGCAAGTCGAAAACCTGAAAAGGCGGCTTGGGCAAAAATGGGTATCCCGGTGGACTAAAAACCCGAAAGGGAGGTCCAGGCAAAAGATAGGGATCAAAAGCATACGACTATGTTCCGTCATCTCGTCACTTGCCTACCAGAAGATTCGTCAATCGGCAGTTATTAAGACCTCCACAGGTATCTTCTCCCTTAGAAACTGGGGCAATAAGAATTGTCTAAGTGATCTGGTTGCTCTATCCACCAAGGTACCAAGGTAGGTTCGGCTGAAGAACGTAACTAGGATACCTTCACTCCCCTCAAATTAAGACCAGAGTCAGCAATACTCTCCCCTAGCAGAGTTGGTCTCTCCTTAGCCCTGAAAAAGGCACAGTATCTCTAGCAAGTCAGCAACACTCTCCCCAAGCAGAGCTAGTCTACTGTCAGCCTTAAGAAAGTTGGATATCCCCAGAAAATCTCAACATTCTCCAGCAGGGTATACAGATGTTCCTAAGCAAGCATCCCCGACAGTCTTAATATAAGATTGTCCCCCGGCGGAATACCAGACACCCCAGTGGAATCAATCTCCCCAGTACAGTTCAAAAGTTTCCACAGGAGAGTTGAATCATCCTCCCCAGTAGATTCCGGAAACTTATCCCCTGCAGAGTACGAAAGCTTCTCCCCGACTTTATTCAAAGGTTATTCCCCACCGGAGCTTATAACTAGGTTATCCTCAGCTAATTACCACGGAAAGATCGTCCTCGGCGAAATTCTTCCTATCCCCCAACGGAGTTCATCAAATCCTCAACAAAACTTATCAACAGGAATCCCCAGCTGAGTTATCATCAAAATCTCAGCGAAGTATCTCTTCCCACAGAGTAATTCCCTGCATAGTATCTCTCCAACAAGTTTATTCCCCAACGGAGTCATCTTCTCCTACCAGTTTAATCTTGCAACCATCATCCCCAGCGGAAACGAAGAACTCCACTCTTCAAACATCAGCCCGGGATTCACCAAACTCTCGGCATTCGTCAAGGATTTATTTTCTTAGACGAAAATACATTCATATACATTTCACATTTCATACATCCTGCTTACATACATGATAAAGTGCATACGACACTATCTCATTTTGAACATCATGACATCATGCATTTCATACGTCATGACATTGCATACAACTGATGTTTTGCCTTTTCAGGAAAAAGGTCAATACAAAGATGATTACTATCAACTGTCGCAATTCCAGATTCGATTCCTGTATCTAGCCAGGGCATATCCGTGAGTAACTGATTGTAGATTCGATACCTGTATCCAGCTAGGGCATGTCTGCATGAAGAGTTTAGAGATTCGACTCCTGTATCCAGCCAGGGCATATCTGTAGACGACCAATTCCAGATTTGATTCCTGTATCTAGCTAGGGCATATCTGTGAGTAACTGATTGTAGATTCGATACCTGTATCCAGCCAGGGCATGTCTACATGAAGAGTTTAGAGATTCGACTCCTATATCCAGCCAGGGCATATCTGTAGACGACCAATTCCAAATTCAATTCCTGTATCTAGCCAGGGCATATCTCTGAGTAACTGATTGTAGATTCGATACCTGTATCCAGCCAGGGCATGTCTGCATGAAGAGTTTAGAGATTCGACTCCTGTATCCAGCCAGGGCATATCTGTAGACGACCAATTCCAGATTCGATTCCTGTATCTAGCCAGGGCATATCTGTGAGTAACTGATTGTAGATTCGATACCTGTATCCAGCCAGGGCATGTCTGCATGAAGAGTTTAGAGATTCGACTCCTGTATCCAGCCAGGGCATATCTGTAGACGACCAATTCCAGATTCGATTCCTGTATCTAGCCAGGGCATATCTGTGAGTAATTGATTGTAGATTCGATACCTGTATCCAGCCAGGGCATGTCTGCATGAAGAGTTTAGAGATTCGACTCCTGTATCCAGCCAGGGCATATCTGTAGACGACCAATTCCAGATTCGATTCCTGTATCTAGCCAGGGCATATCTGTGAGTAACTGATTGTAGATTCGATACCTGTATCCAGCTAGGGCATGTCTGCATGAAGAGTTTAGAGATTCGACTCCTGTATCCAGCCAGGGCATATCTGTAGACGACCAATTCCAGATTCGATTCCTGTATCTAGCTAGGGCATATCTGTGAGTAACTGATTGTAGATTCGATACCTGTATCCAGCCAGGGCATATCTACATGAAGAGTTTAGAGATTCGACTCCTGTATCCAGCCAGGGCATATCTGTAGACGACCAATTCCAGATTCGATTCCTGTATCTAGCCAGGGCATATCTGTGAGTAACTGATTGTAGATTCGATACCTGTATCCAGCCAGGGCATGTCTGCATGAAGAGTTTAGAGATTCGACTCCTGTATCCAGCCAGGGCATATCTGTAGACGACCAATTCCAGATTCGATTCCTGTATCTAGCCAGGGCATATCTGTGAGTAACTGATTGTAGATTCGATACCTGTATCCAGCCAGGGCGTGTCTGCATGAAGAGTTTAGAGATTCGACTCCTGTATCCAGCCAGGGCATATCTGTAGACGACCAATTCCAGATTCGATTCTTATATCTAGCCAGGGCATATATGTGAGTAACTGATTGTAGATTCGATACCTGTATCCATCCAGGGCATGTCTGCATGAAGAGTTTAGAGATTCGATTCCTGTATCTAGCCAGGGAATATCTGTAGACGACTAATTCCGGATTCGATGCCTGTATCTAGCCAGGGCATATCTCTGAGGAACTGATTGTAGATTCGATACCTGTATCCATCCAGGGCATGTCTGCATGAAGAGTTTAGAGATTCGACTCCTGTATCCAGCCAGGGCATATCTGTAGACGACCAATTCCAGATTCGATCCCTGTATCTAGCCAGGGCATATCTGTGAGTAACTGATTGTAGATTCGATACCTGTATCCAGCCAGGGCATGTCTGCATGAAGAGTTTAGAGATTCGACTCCTGTATCCAGCCAGGGCATATCTGTAGACGACCAATTCCAGATTCGATTCCCGTATCTAGCCAGGGCATATCTGTGAGTAACTGATTGTAGATTCGATACCTATATCCAGCCAGGGCGTGTCTGCATGAAGAGTTTAGAGATTTGACTCCTGTATCCAGCCAGGGCATATCTGTAGACGACCAATTCCAGATTCGATTCTTATATCTAGCCAGGGCATATATGTGAGTAACTGATTGTAGATTCGATACCTGTATCCATCCAGGGCATGTCTGCATGAAGAGTTTAGAGATTCGATTCCTGTATCTAGCCAGGGAATATCTGTAGACGACTAATTCCGGATTCGATGCCTGTATCTAGCCAGGGCATATCTGTGAGGAACTGATTGTAGATTCGATACCTGTATCCATCCAGGGCATGTCTGCATGAAGAGTTTGAAGTTCCGGATTTGATACCTGTATCTAGCCAGGGCATATCTGTGAGCGATTGATTGTAGATTCGATACCTGTATCTATCCAGGGCATATCTGCATGAAGAGTTTGAAGATCAACACCTGTAACAGGCCAGGAAAATATATTTCTTTCTCAGAGTTCTCGCTAAGGAATCTCTTACGCAATCAACATCTCCAGATGGCATCTATAAGCCCATCCACCTACCAACAGTCTCCAAATGGCATCTATAAGCCCATTTCCGACAAGGTTCTGTCACAATTCGAAATGGCATCTATAAGCCCATTCCCGACAAGGTTCTGTCATATCTTCAGATGGCATCTATAAGCCCATCCTCCTATCCATTACATCTCCAGATGGCATCTATAAGCCCATTCCCGACGAGGTTTTGTCATACTTCCATATGGAATCTATAAGCCCATCCTCCTATCCATTACATCTCCAAATGGCATCTATAAGCCCATTCCCGACAAGGTTTTGTCATATCTCCAGATGGCATCTATAAGCCCATCCTCCTATCCATTACATCTCCAAATGGCATCTATAAGCCCATTCCCAACAAAGGTTTTGTCATATCTCCAGATGGCATCTATAAGCCCATCCTCCTATCCACCATCTTTCCAAATAGAATCTGTAAGCCCATTCCCGCCATCACATTGCTGGTATCCTACTATGCGAGTGCAAATTTCTGGGCACTCTAGTGTTCAATCATCTTCCACCTTCGGATCACGAAAGGCACGCAAGCCAATCTACATCCTCAGGTCTAAGAAGATTGAACATGGGCAACTGTTGTACCCCAAAATTTTCCCTCCCATATTCTTCAAAGTTTGTCAAGAATCATCTTCAAATGCTTCAAGATTCCTTAAGGGTTGCACAGTCCAATTGCCTCCTAAGGCAGTCAAAATTCGGGTTTTAGTTCTTGCAAGGAATTTGAGGTTTTCAAGGGCTCAATCAAGTCTCATAGGCCTATATACATTGTTAAGCATCTACATGCCAAGTTTCAAGGCTCACAGGGTCAAGTTGCACAGTCAAAAGCCCTATTTGGTTCACAATCAACTGCAGGGGCAAAATGGTCATTTGGCAGTCAAAAATCAAAATTTTTGGTCAACATCTTATTTTGAGCACACAATCATCATTTGATCAAGTCTTGATCATGATTCCACAAGCATGGCTCAAAAATCATCTAGATGCAAAAGTTTCCATTTTGGGACAGTTGAAAAGTCAACTGTAACTTGACCAGGGAATAACTTTTTCATGGTTCATCAGAAAAATTCCATCCAATGCTCATTTTAAAGGGGATGACATTTCCTACAACTCTTCTTCACATTACAAGTCCAAGAAATCCTCTCACAAAAAGTTATCAATTTCTACATTATAGGTCATTTTCAAAAGTCAACAAAAATGCACTTTAAGTCAAAGACCATAACTTGAGATTGGTAAATCCAAATGACATGGGACTAAAGGCATTGGTTAGAGGACTTCAAGACCTTTCCAAAATGTCCAAGAACATGTTCATATGATCAAAATTGAGCAAGATATGCATTGGAGAAGTTGGGAAATTTTCATGAAATGGCAAAAGTCAACTATCCTTGAAACTTCAATTTTTGACAAAAGGGCCCACTTTCTTCCACTTGATTCAGCCTTGTCATGCCACCCACGTGTCCCATGATTAATTTCAAGATCAAACATTTATTTTTCTATTTTATTTAATTTTTATTGATTTAATTCATTTTAAATCTTTAATAATTCAAATAAAATCTAAAAATCAATGAAATAGTATCTTTTTGATTTATACAGCTTTCATATGTCATGTGCCAACTCACAAATTCGTGCTAGGGGCTTTTTGTGCATAAAATCCAAGATTTGCTTCAAATTTGGAAAGTTCTTCAATGGTGGTCAACCAAATCTCCAAAACTTAATTCCATGGATCATTGGCCCAAACTTTGACCTAATTCTATTCCCATATATGCATAAAACCAAACCCTAATGCCAGACACGTGAAAAATCTGCAAGAAAGGCCATAACCAATTCCAAAAAATATCAAAAAAACTCAAAACTGAATTCAACCTTCAAGGTCAATTCAATACTTGTAATTGCTTCTAACACGTTGCAGGGACTCCCAGAAACGCATTGCAATCAAAACCAAGCGTCTAACCTCAAGAAATCGCTCTACACAGTCGCACGATTTAGCTTTCTTTCTCATAATCAAAATTCATGATTCATGCATTATTAATGTGATTTTTTGTTTGCTTTGCATTGCTAGAACCTCTCTGAAGCTAATGGTACAGGTTAATTTGATTATGGAGCCCTGAATCAAAAGATGCCATTAACAAGCATTAGGGTTCCGAAGCTTTCAAAATAGGGCTTTGCTGTACAGAAAAAATTGGACCTTCTCACGCCCATGGTTGAATTCTTCAAGGCCAGACGAATCAAACCCAACCCCCGCGCCCCATTTATATAGCTCGTACACCTAATCGCTATTTTTGGTCGTGCTAAGTTGTGGGGGTTAAAAACCCCCGCTAATTGTTTTTATTTTACAGGGAATCTGGGGAAGAAGACAAGACATAGAAGCAGGTGGTTGGTCCATTTAAATATAACGCACGCGTTTTGGTTGTTTTCCAGCATGATATTTGTTTTCCATATATTATCTTTATTGATCATTATAATAACAGATACAAGCGCGTGGTTCAGTGGAAAGTGAGGTGGACGTGAATCATTGGGACCTGGGTTCGATTCCCAGGTCCCCCAATATTTATTTCTTTTCATAATATGATTCTATGCAGGATGCCTGTTGTACCCCAAAATTTGCCCTCCCATATTCTTCAAGAATTGCAAAGAGCATGCCTCAAAATTTCCCCAAAGGTTGCACAGTTCAAGGGCCTCCTAACAGTCAAAAACTAGGGTTTTGGTTCTGACAAAGAAAATGAAGTTTCCAAGGGTCCAATAAAGTCCCACATGCCTAAAAACATGGTCAAGTATCCTCATGTCAAGTTTCAAGACTTACAACACAAAATTGCACAGTCAAAAACCCTAATTGCACTACAGTCAACTGCAGGGGCAAAATGGTCATTTGACAGTCAAAAGTTCAAATTTTTGGTCAACATCTCATTTTGAAGCCACAAACATCATTTGATCAATGCTTGATCATGATTCTCAAAGTTTGGCTCAAAAAATCTCAAGATGCAAAAGTTTCCATATTTGGACAGTTGAAAAAGTCAACTGTAACTTGACCAAGGCATAACTTCCACATGGTTTATCAGAAAAATTCCATCCAAAGCTCATTTTGAAGATGAAGACATTTCCTACAACTCCTCTTCACACTTCAAGTCCAAGAAATGCTCTCACAAAAAGTTATCAATTTCAACATTATAGGTTATTTTCAAAAGTCAACAAAAAGGGACTTTAAGTCAAAGACCATAACTTGAGATTGGTAAATCAAAATGACATGGGACCAAAGGAATTGGTTAGAGGACTTCAAGACCTTTACAAAATGTCCAAGAACATGAGCAAAGCTTAAAAATTGAGCAAGATACGCCTTGTGGAAGTTGGGAAATGTTTGGATATTTTGAAAAGTCAACATTGCTTCAAATGCCTTAAAAATGCTAATGGGCCTCTTTTTCTTCCAAGATTCATCATCCAAGGCATGTGCACGACCATTTGGCCCAAAGGGAAGTTTTTCATCATTTTTATTTATTTATTTGAATTTTTAATTGCTAAATATTCATTTAATTAATTAAAATATATGAAAAATACCAAACCTAAGTTTCAAATCTTTTTATGCATGAAACACACTCAAGATTTCGTGCATGATCATATTTGGAAAGAATCATGGTAATTGGATATGATTGGCATCAAAAACATGTGAAAAAGATTGAAAAATTATGGCATGAAAATCAAATATCCTCTCCATCAATTCAAGGATTCTTTGGACCAAATTTCCAACCCTAATCATTCACACATATATACTCATGCAAACCCTACTCCTCAGAACCTCCCAGCTGCGCCATACATCAAGAACCAAGGTTGAGTTTTTTGTCAAAAACTTGAAAACTGAAAGTGGCCTTAGAGGACGATTCAGAGGCCGAGATTAATCCCAATAGCTTGCAAAAGTGTTACTGAAGCTAACTGAATAGTTTTCCATATCCCTAACATCAAGAATTGGTAATTAAAAGTCAAACTGTGTCCTTCTTTTTGCATAATCGTGTTTTATTATTCAGGCCATATTCATGCATTTTGATTCTTGATTTGTACTAATGAGTTGATTCTAAAGCTAGCAGTATGATTTAATTGAAGAATCATTGCCCATACGTGATTCCACCATGAACGGCGCTTAGGGTTTTCAGAACCTTGAATTGGGGTTTCCCAGTTATGGAAAAATTAGGACGTGAGACCTAGCCTATTAGAATCAGGACCTTCAGACAAATCCAATGATGGGGTCGCGCCCAATTTCTGATTACAGACGAGCTAATCACTATTTTTTTACAGTGTATATAGTGGGGGTTTAAAACCCCCACAATCTTGTTTATTTTGTTTCAGGGAAAACAAAAAGCCATGGAGAAGATGATGAAGTGTCAAGGCGTGGTTGGGTTATTTGAATTTCGCACTAAAATTCCCACTAACGCTTATTTTGTCTTATAATGTTTATTGGTCATATAGTATACAAAGAAACATAGCAGCTCCACTGGTCAGGCGTGTGATTGGTAATCCCTGGGACCTGGGTTCGAATCCCAGGTCCCCCCTCCCTTTCCATATTATTTTGCTAATCATGCTTATGTGCAATTCGCTTCTAGAGTTCCACCATACTCTCCACATCCAGGCCTTCCACGTGCTTGCTGAGATCAATCAAAGGGCCATAGTTGGAAGAACATCATGGACGTTAGTCAACACACATGCATGCCAGCATAAAAGTCAATAAGGCCAAGGGTTGTTGGGCCTGAATTGCTACAATAATACCTCCCTATTGGGGACAGAACCCCACAAGGTATTGTATTTATGTTCTTTTCTTTATTTTGTTTGTTTCAATTGTTCTTTTTAATTAATTCCTTTAATTTAATTTAATTTCATAAAATATAAAAAATAATACAAAAATCAGAAAAAGGCAAAAGTTAAAATATGTTTTATTTAAATATTATCTTTTTGTGAATAAAATCTCACCAATTAATTAGTTTTATTCTAGGGTTAATTTTGAAATCTTTTCTTAATAAACTTAAAAACTTGTAGAATTAGGTTTTAATTATTTTAATTACTTTTTCTTTTATTTTATCATCTCTAATAATTAATTATTTACTATTATTTTTATAAATCAAATTGCATTAACTAATTAGGTTTAATTTTAGGTAATTTTCATATTTTCTTAATAAATAAATAAAAACTAGAATTAGGTTTTAATTTCATTAAATTCTCATAAAAACCATAAATACAAAAAACTCAAAAAATAATTTCTTTTTCTTTTTAATTTCATTAATTTAATAATCATAATTTAATTTCATTAAAAAGGGTCCAACGCCCTCGCTTGCGATTTTTTTATTCTCTTTGCGCATTTTATTTATTTCCTTCTTTTAAATATTTATGTAATTCTCCCAAAGCCGTGTAAATTTAATTTCTCGCACTTCTTTATTTTCTGTCAAATCGGGTCCTGGATTAAATTTGGCGATGTGGACCCGCGCCTTTGTAATAGTTTAGAAACTTTTAATTTTCGCACTTTTAACTGTTAATAATTGCATGCAAGAATGAATGACAAAATAAAAAGAATGCGTAGATCACCCATGACATGACAAGACAAAAATATCTGAAAACGACACAAAAATCACACACCACCCCTAGGGTGCGCCTCACTGTTGCCTTGCCTCGAAAGGTGATCGTCGAGTAGAGGATGTCTTAGTAAGTCCTCATGATCTGGGAACCTGGCATGAGGGTAGCTTCTAAGGTGTCTTCCCATTGCTCCGGTGATCACCATGTCCCGAACATCGAATTGACCCGAATACCTCCAACGGTGGTGCTGCCTACCTCTCAATGGTGGGATGGCACTACTTAAAGGACATTTACACAGACGAATTCCTTAGGGTAGGTAGACGACTCTAGATACTTGCTCTAATTTCAAAAACAAATCAAAAATACTTTTCACACCGACACCTTTTCAAAAAGCTTTCGAAAGCAATTTTTCAAACACTCTTGAGGACCGATACAAGAGTCGAACTGGAATTTTCAAAGAAACTTTTTTTAAAACCCACAGTTGAAAAGCAAACAAACCAATTTTGAAAACACAAATGAGCAAGTATCTAAGAGCCCATGGATAACCATGGATAGAAAGGGTGCTAACACCTTCCCTTTCTATAACCTACCTCCCGAACCGAGAGCAATCTCTTTAAGGAATTTTTCTGTGCTTTTGTCCTTTCCATTTGGAGAAAATAAAAGACGGTGGCGACTCTTGCTTACCGCGACATTTCGCGAACTAGCGTTAAATAGTCAGTTCTAGATCCACCGATCACAGAACTGGCGACTCTGCTGGGGACTTAAACTTAAAGTGAGGTGTACCTTAGGGTTAGTTCATAACTGTGTTTTCAATTGTATTGATTTGCTTGCTTTAAATTATGGGACTGTCTTGGGAGTTCTATAGATCCTAACCCGGATCTGGGGGATACCTTCTTAGAAAGTAGCAACAAGACTGTGAGGGAACTGTGCGGGGTATACCGACATGGTTGAAACAGTCTGCTACGTTGATGTGGCACTTTGGTGTGTACCGGTAACCATTGAGTTCAGTCAAGGAGAGTACGGGGCCTCCGCGTGGTGTCGTGAAGCATCAACAGACCTTAGGAACCTTAATTGAACTATCTTGGCCTCTTTAGGGTAGTGAGATAACTGACTTTGGTGCAGTCCGAGGTTGGTTGATACTCGATACTACACTCAATTGAGGGTTGCTTTCCTGGAATATTTCGGTCGCCAGTTCAGTGGCTAAATCGAAACGATGAACAATGAAAGCAATCCAGTGATATTGGGACCCTTAGAACCCGGTTACTTTGATAGGACAGGTATGAACCAACAAACTGAAAGAGGGTAATACCCAGACCCCATGCTGGCCCTAAACTTTAAGGGCTTTCTCTTGTGTGACTTGTGTGCCTTCGTACTTGACTATTTGCATGCTTTGTCTGACACATGAACCATTTGCAGGTTTTGTTTTAGTCCTTAATTGGGACCCATGACAAGGCTTACTAAATTTCTTGCAGGCTTTGTTTTAGTCCTTAACTGGGACTCATAACAGAGTATACTAAGTCTCTTGCAGGTTTCGGTTATAGTCCTTAATTGGGACTCATGACAGGTTTTACTTGAGTTTCTTGCAGGTTTTGGGTTTGCAGTCCTTAATTGAGACTCATAATAGGATTACCTACATTACCCCACGCATAGCATAACATCATACCATCATACCATTGCATACATCCTAACCCATTTCAAGGATCTCAAGGGCTTGTGATGCAGGTCATGATAAATCAAACATCTAGCAAGGGGCAAAGAGGATTTATTTTCCTCTAGCCAAGGTTGTCAGGGGCTATGACCCACTGGATATGGTGAGCCTTTGACCCTTGACGAAGGACTCTTAACAATATGCAGTTCCTTCAATCAAGCCATCGGATCCCAATTCTAACAATTTTCTTGTTTACCCTGCGAGGTCCTTGAAAACATTACATGCATGTCATACATATCATTGCATTACAGGTACACTTGTCGCAGGTCACTTACCTTCTCCGCTGTTTATTTCAGCAATGGCTTGCCAACAAGACAACCAAGACCTTCTTGCTCAAGAGACTCAGTTCGGGGAAATCCTCCTGAATCTATCCAAGGGACAGGAGGAGCTAAGGACACTTCTCATGGAGACTTTGGTCAGGAACAGTGCTGAGGATGAACGACTGAGACGTCTGCAAGCTGAAGTGGATGTAATGAAAGCCTAAATGCTGGGGCAGGTGACTGCCATTCAAGACTTAGCTCAAAGACAAGATGAGCTCGGAGTTCTCGTCAACCAACTGCTTCAGGGTAACCGATTGGGGCAAACGTCTAAGGGTAAAAAGCCAGTCATCGTTCAACCACCTTTGAGACAAGGAAATAAGGGGAGAGCCCCTCAAATGGCTCCAGTGTCACAAATTCAGCATCAACCTCACCGGCTTCAGCCAGACAAGTCCAGGAGGCAATTCACCCCGCTCA
This sequence comes from Vicia faba, assembly GCA_948472305.1. Classification (NCBI taxonomy): domain Eukaryota; kingdom Viridiplantae; phylum Streptophyta; class Magnoliopsida; order Fabales; family Fabaceae; genus Vicia; species Vicia faba. The sequence continues at coordinate 243,654,189 of OX451735.1, forward strand.
ACATGTCGTTGTTTCAAGCTTTACAACGCCTGTTGAGATTGAACCTGATCACATTAAGGGCTCATCCCCAGAACCCCAACACAGCACATCCTGCTTATGATCCCAATAAAAGGTGTGCCTACCACTCTGCCAGTCCAGGACATGATACAAATGAGTGTTGGGCTCTGAAGAACAAGATCCAGGACCTGATTGATGAAGGGGCATTGGAGTTCACCCAAGATGGTCAGGCTGAGTTTTTCTACCATCCCTCCAAGGCTCACCATTCGAAGTAACAAGCCCTGAGATGAAAAGACTTTTGTTCATTAGGATTTTTCAAAGTTGTAATTTTCCTTTGTTCAAACATTTACTCATGTTAAACGTTGTTGTTTCATTAATGCATCGCATATGTCTGTTTTGAAGCAATATATTCGTGTTCACTATATGCAAATTGTTTTCATATTTTTTCTGATGCTCAACTCTCAATTAATAATTCTAAGCCTCTTGAGGGAGGATGACGAAAACGATACCACGATCTTTACAGTATGCTTTTGAACAAACCCCGCTGATGAGGTACAGGCATTGTTTCAATCCCTAAACACTGGAGTTATAAGGATGATAATCCCTCGTCAACCCCTCTAAGCCAAAGAAGTAGGAGTTTTTCTTTTCGAAAATTGAAACCCTTAATCATAACCTGGGGCAGGGTAGTTCTCTCAATTGATCCAAGTGCATAACGAATGGCACCAAAGAGGTCCTTACGAAACAAAAGACAGTGATGGTTCCGAATAATCAATGAAGAAAGGCAGTCATTATATCTAAAAAAAAATCAAAACCCAATAAGTCAAAACCTATGAAGGAGACTTACAAAACTGGGGCATCCCGCTGACTGTAATTCCAAAAAAGGAAACAGCTCAGGCAAAAAACAGGGATAACAAAATCAAAAAGAAAGAGGTCTCACAAACCCTCAACAAAAAGGAAATGACTGCCTATTCCAAATAAACCATCAATATCCGAATCATCACCGGAAAATCAGGACAAAGACTCAAACAAGGTCTAATGCACGATTAACTGAGCTTAGGTTTGAAGAACATCACGAAGAACGGGTGGGTACAAATAATTTGAGCCTTTATCCTTTGTTTCTTAAACCGTGAACCAGGCCACGTTATAACCCTTAAAAGTCCTAGCTGAAGCATGGGTTAGTTCGAAAGCATACTGTTACGAAAGGTATCCTGACTCCTTAAGGCTTGCCGTAAAATACCGAGTTGACATCACGTTTTACAAACAATCACTTGTTTTATGAAAAGAATGCATTTTCAAAATCTTCAAGACAGACATAAGCTTTGAATTTTTAACGTAACTTTGTTTGCATATGACTTTTTGTTTGAACAGCAGGGAAATTCACACGACGAATGCCTAATGAACAGAAGCACTTCCAATCAAGGGGCATGATATGATCATGGTCCATCATCTGGGGCAATCCAATCAAGATTCGGAGAATCTCTCAAAGGCCAAATAGCCTGGGGCAAATCTCCGCCTGAGTCACTTGGGGCATTCCAGCAACAAATTTTGCACGATCAGACATCTTCTGGTAATATGGCAACACAAACAGCCAGGGGCAACTCCCTACATTCTAAGAGAACGGACATAGTCGAAAAGAATACTACGCAAAATCAAAGACCCGCTAGGTTGACGTACCTAGGCAAAAATAAGGGCTTCCCGGCAAACCAAAAGGGTTCGGGCAAAATGAAGGGATGAAATAAAAAGATCTGTACACCCGACAAGTCGAAAACCTGAAAAGGCGGCTTGGGCAAAAATGGGTATCCCGTTGGACTGAAAACCCGAAAGGGCGGTCCAGGCAAAAGTTAGGGATTAAAGCGTACGACTATGTCCTGCCATCTTGTCACCTGCCTACCAGAAGAAGGTTTGTCCATCAACAACTATCAGCATCCCGCAGGTGCCTCCTCCCATAGAAACAGGGGCAATAATGAGCTGTCCAAGCGATCTAATTGCTCTGTCTCCAAGGTATCAAGGGATGTTCAGCTGAAAAACATAATCAGATGTCTTAATTCCCCAAAGAGTGAGCCAGCAAGTCAGTACACTCTCCCCAAGCAAAGCCATATTATCAAACCTTAAGGAAGTTGGGTATCCTCTAGCAGATCTCAACATTCCCCAGCAGTACATACATTCTTAACAAGCATCCCCGGCAGTCTTGGCCTAAAGATTGTTCCCCGGCGGTATATCAAATATTCAACGGAGTCATTTCCCCGATACAGTTCAAAACTTCCCCAGGAGAGTCCAATCCAGTTTCCCAGGAAAGTTGGGATCCATCTTCCCAAGCAGTAAGCTTATCCCCAGTAGATTCTGGAAGGTTACCCTCGCAGAGCACGAACACGCATCTCCCATTTTTATTCAAAGAGTCATTTCCTTACCAGGATATAACTGGGTTATCCTCAGCCAAAAGCCGCGAAAAGATCGTCCTCGGCGAAGTCTTCTTATCCCCAGCAAAGTTTATCAACACTTCCAACACAACAATGGTATCCCCAGTAAAGTTACCATCAACATTTCAGCAAAGTACCTCTCTCCCCACAAAGTATTGCTTCCCAGCAAGATCATTAGAGTACTTTTCTCCTCGCAGAGTAATTCATTCGCCAAGTTTATTCCCCAACGGAGTTATCTTCTCCTACCGGTATTCTTGTAACTATCATCCCCAGCGGAGGCAAAAATCTATTCTTCAACATCAGCCCAGGAGTGACTTCCCGGCACCCGTCAAGGATTTACTTTCCTAGACGACAAAGATACATTCATAAACATCACATACATCATTATAACATGCATAAACCCATCATATCATACAATCTCATGTATTGAGAACATCATTGCTTGATCCATATCATGCATTGCATATGACTGACCTTTACCTTTCAGGAAAGATCCAGTTAAGTTCTCAGATGTTCAAGACCTAGACCGGTTCAGTTAAATCGCCCCTAAGATTTTTCTGTTTCTTATCCAGTCCAAGGCCTTCTCTGGTTCAGTCAGATCGACCCTAAGATCTCCCTGTTTCTTATCCAGTTGAAGATTTAAAGACCTAGACCGGTTCAGTTAAATCGACCCTAAGATTTTCCTGTTTCTTATCCAGTCAAAGGCCTTCTCTAGTCCAGCTAAATCGACCCCTAACAGATTTTCCTGATAAAGACTCAGTAGAAGATATCCAAGATTCTCTCAATGATTACTGTTGAGGTTGAAGTCGTCCCCAGATTCTCTCAATGATTACTGTTGAGGTTGAAGTCGTCCAAGATTCTCTCAATGATTACTGTTGAGGTTGAAGTCGCCCAAGATTCTCTCAATGATTACTGTTGAGGTTGAAGTCGCCCAAGATTCTCTCAATGATTACTGTTGAGGTTGAAGTCGCCCAAGATTCTCTCAATGATTACTGTTGAGGTTGAAGTCGTCCCCAGATTCTCTCAATGATTACTGTTGAGGTTGAAGTCGTCCAAGATTCTCTCAATGATTACTGTTGAGGTTGAAGTCGTCCAAGATTCTCTCAATGATTACTGTTGAGGTTGAAGTCGCCCAAGATTCTCTCAATGATTACTGTTGAGGTTGAAGTCGCCCAAGATTCTCTCAACGATTACTGTTGAGGTTGAAGTCGCCCAAGATTCTCTCAATGATTACTGTTAAGGTTGAAGTCGTCCCCAGATTCTCTCAATGATTACTGTTGAGGTTGAAGTCGTCCAAGATTCTCTCAATGATTACTGTTGAGGTTGAAGTCGCCCAAGATTCTCTCAATGATTACTGTTGAGGTTGAAGTCGTCCCCAGATTCTCTCAATGATTACTGTTGAGGTTGAAGTCGTCCAAGATTCTCTCAATGATTACTGTTGAGGTTAAAGTCGCCCAAGATTCTCTCAATGATTACTGTTGAGGTTGAAGTCGCCCAAGATTCTCTCAATGATTACTTTTGAGGTTGAAGTCGCCCAAGATTCTCTCAATGATTACTGTTGAGGTTGAAGTCGTCCCCAGATTCTCTCAATGATTACTGTTGAGGTTGAAGTCGTCCAAGATTCTCTCAATGATTACTGTTGAGGTTGAAGTCGCCCAAGATTCTCTCAATGATTACTGTTGAGGTTGAAGTCGCCCAAGATTCTCTCAATGATTACTGTTGAGGTTGAAGTCGCCCAAGATTCTCTCAATGATTACTGTTGAGGTTGAAGTCGTCCCCAGATTCTCTCAATGATTACTGTTGAGGTTGAAGTCGTCCAAGATTCTCTCAATGATTACTGTTGAGGTTGAAGTCGCCCAAGATTCTCTCAATGATTACTTTTGAGGTTGAAGTCGCCCAAGATTCTCTCAATGATCACTGTTGAGGTTGAAGTCGCCCAAGATTCTCTCAGTGTTACTGTTGAGGTTGAAGTCGTCCAAGATTCTCTCAATGATTACTGTTGAGGTTGAAGTCGCCCAAGATTCTCTCAATGATTACTGTTGAGGTTGAAGTCGCCCAAGATTCTCTCAATGATTACTGTTGAGGTTGAAGTCGCCCAAGATTTTCTCAATGATTACTGTTGAGGTTGAAGTCGCCTATGGTTCTCTCCCCGTTACTGCGGAGGTAGTAATCGTCCCCAGATTCTCTCAGCGTTACTGTTGAGGTTGAAGTCGTCCAAGATTCTCTCAATGATTACAGTTGAGGTTGAAGTCGCCTATGGTTCTCTCCCCGTTACTGCGGAGGTAGTAATCGTCCCCAGATTCTCTCAGCGTTACTGTTGAGGTTGAAGTCGTCCAAGATTCTCTCAATGATTACTGTTGAGGTTGAAATCGCCTATGGTTCTCTCACTGTTCCTGTTGAGGTAGTAACCATCCCTGGTTCATTCATCACCTGTTGAAGATCCAGATCCAGCTCCTGTAACCAGTCAGGACACATCTACACAAAGAGTTTGAAGACCAGCTCCTGTAACAGGTCAGGTAATCATTTTCTTTTACAGGTACGCAAGTTCTCGCTAAGGAATCTCTTATGCGATCAACATCCAGATGGCATCTGTAAGCCCATCCACCTTCCATCATCTCAGCATGGCATATATAAGCCCATCATCCTATCCATCAATCTCCAAATGGCATCTATAAGCCCATTCCCATCATCACACCACTACTATGTGAGCGCAAATTTCTGGGCACTCTAGTGTTCAATCATCTTCCACCTTCGGATTACGAAAGGCACGTCTGCCAATCTGCATCCTCAGGTCTAAGAATATTGAACAGGGGTAACTGTTGTACCCCAAAATTTTCCCTCCCATATTCTTCAAGAATTGCAAAGAGCATGCCTCAAAATTTCCCCAAAGGTTGCACAGTTCAAGGGCCTCCTAACAGTCAAAAACTAGGGTTTTGGTTCTGACAAAGAAAATGAAGTTTCCAAGGGTCCAATCAAGTCCCACATGCCTATAAACATGGTCAAGTATCCTCATGTCAAGTTTCAAGACTTACAGCACAAAATTGCACAGTCAAAAACCCTAATTGCACTACAGTCAACTGCAGGGGCAAAATGGTCATTTGACAGTCAAAAGTTCAAATTTTTGGTCAACATCTCATTTTTAAGCCACAAACATCATTTGATCAATGCTTGATCATGATTCTCAAAGTTTGGCTCAAAAAATCTCAAGATGCAAAAGTTTCCATATTTGGACAGTTGAAAAAGTCAATTGTAACTTGACCAAGGCATAACTTCCACATGGTTTATCAGAAAAATTCCATCCAAAGCTCATTTTGAATATGAATACATTTCCTACAACTCCTCTTCACACTTCAAGTCCAAGAAATGCTCTCACAAAAAGTTATCAATTTCAACATTATAGGTCATTTTCAAAAGTCAACAAAAAGGGACTTTAAGTCAAAGACCATAACTTGAGATTGGTAAATCAAAATGACATGGGACCAAAGACATTGGTTAGAGGACTTCAAGACCTTTCCAAAATGTCCAAGAACATGAGCAAAGCTTAAAAATTGAGCAAGATACTCCTTGTGGAAGTTGGGAAATTTATGGGTATTTTGAAAAGTCAACATTGCTTCAAATGCCTTAAAAATGCTAATGGGCCTCTTTTTCTTCCAAGATTCATCATCCAAGGCATGTGCACGACCATTTGGTCCAAAGGGAAGTTTTTCATCATTTTTATTTATTTATTTGAATTTTTAATTGCTAAATATTTATTTAATTAATTAAAATATATGAAAAATACCAAACCTAAGTTTCAAATCTTTTTATGCATGAAACACACTCAAGATTTCGTGCATGATCATATTTGGAAAGAATCATGGTAATTGGATATGATTGGCATCAAAAACATGTGAAAAAGATTGAAAAATTATGGCATGAAAATCAAATATCCTCTCCATCAATTCAAGGATTCTTTGGACCAAATTTCCAACCCTAATAATTCACACATATATACTCATGCAAACCCTACTCCTCAGAACCTCCCAGCTGCGCCATACATCAAGAACCAAGGTTGAGTTTTTTGTCAAAAACTTGAAAACTGAAAGTGGCCTTAGAGGACGATTCAGAGGCCAAGATTAATCCCAATAGCTTGCAAAAGTGTTATTGAAGCTAACTGAATAGTTTTCCATATCCCTAACATCAAGAATTGGTAATTAAAAGTCAAATTGTGTCCTTCTTTTTGCATAATCGTGTTTTATTATTCAGGCCATATTCATGCATTTTGATTCTTGATTTGTACTAATGAGTTGATTCTGAAGCTAGCAGTATGATTTAATTGAAGAATCATTGCCCATACGCGATTCCACCATGAACGACGCTTAGGGTTTTCAGAACCTTGAATTGGGGTTTCCCAGTTATGGAAAAATTAGGACGTGAGACCTAGCCTATTAGAATCAGGACCTTCAGACAAATCCAATGATGGGGTCGCGCCCAATTTCTGATTACAGACGAGCTAATCGCTATTTTTTTACACTGTATATAGTGGGGGTTTAAAACCCCCGCAATCTTGTTTATTTTGTTTTAGGGAAAACAAAAAGCCATGGAGAAGATGATGAAGTGTCAAGGCGTGGTTGGGTTATTTGAATTTCGCGCTAAAATTCCCACTAACGCTTATTTTGTCTTATAATGTTTATTGGTCATATAGTATACAAAGAAACATAGCAGCTCCACTGGTCAGGCGTGTGATTGGTAATCCCTGGGACCTGGGTTCGAATCCCAGGTCCCCCTCCCTTTCCATATTATTTTGCTAATCATGCTTATGTGCAATTCGCTTCTAGAGTTCCACCATACTCTCCACATCCAGGCCTTCCACGTGCTTGCTGAGATCAATCAAAGGGCCATAGTTGGAAGAACATCATGGACGTTAGTCAACACACATGCATGCCAGCATAAAAGTCAATAAGGCCAAGGGTTGTTGGGCTTGAATTGCTACAATAATACCTCCCTATTGGGGACAGAACCCCCCAAGGTATTGTATTTCTTTTCTTTTCTTTATTTTGTTTGTTTCAATTGTTCTTTTTAATTAATTCCTTTAATTTAATTTATTTTCATAAAATATAAAAAATAATACAAAAATCAGAAAAAGGCAAAAGTTAAAATATGTTTTATTTAAATATTATCTTTTTGTAAATAAAATCTCACCAATTAATTAGTTTTATTCTAGGGTTAATTTTAAAATCTTTTCTTAATAAACTTAAAAACTTGTAGAATTAGGTTTTAATTATTTTAATTACTTTTTCTTTTATTTTATCATCTCTAATAATTAATTATTTACTATTATTTTTATAAATCAAATTGCATTAATTAATTAGGTTTAATTTTAGGTAATTTTCATATTTTCTTAATAAATAAAAAAACTAGAATTAGGTTTTAATTTCATTAAATTCTAATAAAAAACCATAAATACAAAAAACTCAAAAAATAATTTCTTTTTCTTTTTAATTTCATTAATTTAATAATCATAATTTAATTTCATTAAAAAGGGTCCAACGCCCTCGCTTGCGATTTTTTTATTCTCTTTGCGCATTTTATTTATTTCCTTCTTTTAAATATTTATGTAATTCTCCCAAAGCCGTGTAAATTTAATTTCTCGCACTTCTTTATTTTCTGTCAAATCGGGTCCTGGATTAAATTTGGCGATGTGGACCCGCGCCCTTGTAATAGTTTAGAAACTTTTAATTTTCGCACTTTTAACTGTTAATAATTGCATGCAAGAATGAATGACAAAATAAAAAAACGCGTAGATCACCCATGACATGACAAGACAAAAATATCTGAAAACGACACACAAATCACACACCACCCCTAGGGTGCGCCTCACTGTTGCCTTGCCTCGAAAGGTGATCGTCGAGTAGAGGATGTCTTAGTAAGTCCTCATGATCCGGGAACCTGACATGAGGGTAGCTTCTAAGGTGTCTTCCCATTGCTCCGGTGATCACCATGTCCCGAACATCGAATTGACCCGAATACCTCCAACGGTGGTGCTGCCTACCTCTCAATGGTGGGATGACACTACTTAAAGGACATTTACACAGACGAATTCCTTAGGGTAGGTAGACGACTCTAGATACTTGCTCTAATTTCAAAAACAAATCAAAAATACTTTTCACACCGACACCTTTTCAAAAATCTTTCGAAAGCAATTTTTCAAACACTCTTGAGGACCGATACAAGAGTCGAACTGGAATTTTCAAAGACACTTTTTTTAAAACCCACAGTTGAAAAGCAAACAAACCAATTTTGAAAACACAAATGAGCAAGTATCTAAGAGCCCATGGATAACCATGGATAGAAAGGGTGCTAACACCTTCCCTTTCTATAACCTACCTCCCGAACCGAGAGCAATCTCTTTAAGGAATTTTTCTGTGCTTTTGTCCTTTCCATTTGGAGAAAATAAAAGACGGTGGCGACTCTTGCTTACCGCGACATTTCGCGAACCAGCGTTAAACAGTCAGTTCCAGATCCACCGATCACAATGCCCAATGTGTTTCACCATGTATCTCACATCCAAGCGCGCCAAGTGGCCACTCTCACAGATCTGATGGCCCTGAGGTGCAGACTACCATATTCCCTGGTCAAAGCACGCGCAAATAACTTCCCAAGTCAAACAGGCTTATGCGTTAATGGGCCAGCAATTTCCAGATGCACCTCCATCAGGGCCCAATACCCCCTGGTTCTTTCATATTTTCTTTTTGTTTTCTATTTTCTCTTTTATTTATTTAACTATTTTTCTAATTATTATTCTTATCACTAAAATTAACTTAATTAATTTTCTTCACAACAAAAATCAGAAAACTAAATATTTTTATTATTATTATTAATTATTAATTTCACTTCATTATTTTGTAAATAAATACTAACCAAATTAATTTAGTGTAATTAGGTTCAATTTTTAATCTTTTTCATAATAACTAAAATAAATTTAGAATTAGGGTTTTTCTTTTGACTTTTAATTTCTTATTTTTATTAAAACATAAAAACATAAAAAAAAACTTTTAATTCCTTAATTAATTAATTAATTAGTTATTAGGTTTAATTTTAATTAAATTGCAAAAAAGGACAATTTCAATTCTTTTCTCAAAAAAGGGTCAAAACCCTAAGGACGTCCCAATTTAATTTCTTTCGCACTTTAATTCTTTTTGATCATATTGATGTAACTGCTTCCTAGTATGTAATAGTTAATTAGGGTTTATCGTTTTATTTACTTTTCTCGCATTTATTTTCTAAACGGGTTATGTTTTTGGCGATGTATAGACCCGCGCCTTGTAATAGCGTAGATTCATATTTCCGCAATTTATTTTCCGCACTATTAACTGTTAATATGCATGCAAGACCTACTTGACAAATAAAATCAATCCGTAGCTCACAAATAACATGTAAAATATAAGCTTAACTGAAAAACAACGCACATGCACATGCAACTCTTAGGGTACGCCTCACTGGTTGCCTCGAGGTGGTCGTCAAGTATAGGGTGTTTTAGAGGTCGCCCTCCTGTCTAAGATCCAGTTGCCTCGAAACGGTTGCCTCGGATAAAAAGGATCTCAGACATTAGGGTTACCACTAAGGCGTCCTACCATTGCTTTGGTGACCACATTGTCCCTACAATCGAATTGACCCGAATAACTCCAACGACGGTGCTACCTACTTCTCAATAGTGGGATAGCACTGTCTAAAGGACTCTTACATAACCTAATTCCTTAGAGTAGGTAGATTTCTCCTGGGTACTTGCTCTTTCTCAAACAAACAAAAACATCTTTTCGCACTGACACTTTCAAAAAGTTTTCAAACAATATTTCATACACTCTTGAGGACAGATACAAGAGTTACTTAGAAATTTTTCAAACGAAACTTTTTTCAAAACCCACACACACTTGAAAAGCAAACAAATTTTTGAAAACATAAGAGCAAGTACCTAAGAGCCCATGGATAACCATGGATAGAAAGGGTGATAACACCTTCCCTTTCTATAAATCTACCTCCCGAACCGAGAGACATCTCAAAGAAGGAATTTTGCTGTGCTTTTGTCCTTTCCATGTTGGAGAACATAAAAGACGGTGGCGACTCTTGCTTACCGCGACATTTCGCGAACCAGCATTTTAAAACAGTCAGTTCTATTTCCACCGATCACAGCATTCAAGTAGCCAAGAGGATTATTCTGTTTTAGTAATGCCAAATCCTCCTTAGTACGGGACCCTGTCGAAGTGACTCTCTCATTGGTGACACGGGCCACATTTTCTCCGACAGATAAATCCTGTATCGGGACATGGGCACCTTCAACATTTGCAGGGTTTCTTGCTCCCCCTACAAAGTTATCTCTCCCATCAGCCACCGGAATATCCTCATTTTGATTCTCTCCCTCTGGTATTCCCTCCCTCTCCAGTTCGACTGCATCATTAGCAGCTTCCTCTTCCTCTTCTTGTTCATCATCAATGGCTAGTGAGGTTGAGAGTAATGTGTGGCAGGTCAGAATTCTCCTCACTAGGGATTTATTTATTCTACTCCCCAACAGTTGCAACTTGATGCTCAGAGGTTTGGTTCACCTCGCTGGCTGAGCTCACAAAGGATCCCTTTGTTGAAGAAGGCCTATAAGTGGGATCGCCCTCACTGTTTATTAAAGTGACAGATTCTTCTACAGGTGTAAGAGCCTGTTTGGAAGTGCCAGTAGTGTCTTGAGGATCAAAAGATTATTGTTAGAATTATTGTAAAATAATTCAAAGAAGAGTTTTATATGGTCGAAGTTGTTACCCGAGGTGGAACTTCAACACGAGAACTTGAATTATCACTTTCACTGGGATTATTCAGCCTAACAGCTATTTCTCATTCCGTTGGCTCTTTGATGATGACAAGAGGAGGCCTCGACTTAGTAGCCATAACCTTGATCTTGGTTTTCGGACGAGGTTCGGAAAGAGGAGCTGGTTTCTTTAAATTTTGCCTCTTAAGAAGAACATGAGGAGATTCTTCTTCTTCGTCACTGGAAATCTCAATTTCTTGAACTTTCCTTTTCTTTGGAGTAGTTTTATTAATACCCAGAAAAGAAAGGAGTCGAAAGCATCAACATCAATATTAATATGTTGAAAAGAAAGTTATAGCAGAAAGTATTTACCTATGGTGGAGGTTTTACAGAAAGGTCTCCTCCCTTTGCGCTTTCAGCGACTTTCTTGGTAATGGTTCTCTTGACGGATAGAAAATGAACAAGTATAAGCCATATGTCGAATGATTGAATCGAAGAAAATAAGGCATTTTCTTTGAAAAGAAATATTACCTTTTTTTATCTTGTTAGAGACCAGTATAAACGCCTCTTGAAGATGTTCAACAAAGTCTTTTGCATCGAAGAATTCTTTGTCATAGTACTGCTTCCACCAGTCTTTAAATATAGGAGAACATAGAAAGTTGAGTTTGAAGTTGAACAAAGTTAGTACGGTTCGACCAACGTACCTACCAATATGCTTGGTAGCAGTATCCTCTGAATAGTCTGCATTATAAAACAACAGAGACTTTTCTCGGGGATAGATTAGAGAAGGGAGTGATTGGATGATGCCAAATTGGTGAGAGATAAGATTCAGTTGATAAGCAATCAAACTAAGTTTATTCTTCGAACTCTTGAATCTCAGTGGCATAATTCTTGGGCGAAGAAACGATTCCCAGATAGCCACATACTCCTTAACTTGGTCCTCTTCATCAGATGAGGGATATGGTCGAATAAACCATTCCGGACCAACCTTTCGAATGGCAAAGGGAGCCATAGTCGAAACAAATTCCTCACGCTTTGCAAACATCATTACAAAGCTAGTAAACGCTTTCTGGAATTGTTAACCCTCATCAGTTGGAGTCAACAGGACTAATCTAGTGCCTTCGACCCTTCTGTTTAAGATTTCTGGGGCCTTCTCATTAATCTTTTTCTTCTGAGGAAGAAAAGATTCAAAATTGGCATTGAGCCAAAGTTGAAGGATCTAGAAGGGGCCAGAAAGGAGAAAACCCGCCTTATCTCCCAATAACTTTAAGCTGAGTCATACCGTTGTTGATGGAGTCATACAAGTTAGCCAAAATCAATTCAGCCAAACAAAGGTTGTAGCCATGATGAAGTTGTGTCGCAAGGGTGAGCATCTTCTTAGTCACTTGAAGTGACTTGGTGCAGAAAACGAAGTGAGACAACCACAAAGCTAGAAAAGCTATGTGTTCCACTTCAAAGACAGTGCTGCTAGACTTGTCGTGAAAGTGGTTGATGAATATAGTTTATATGGGTTTCATGGCCAAAAAATCAATAGTATCTTCAGATAAATCTTCAGGGTCAAAATAGTTACCAGTTGGTCGAAGACCAATAATGGCGGCTAAGTCAAAAAGAGTTGGAGTCACCATTCCACAGGGTAAATGGAAAGTGAAATTTGTGATATCCCAAAAGTACAACGAAGATACCAACATAAGAGGGAAATAAGGTAACCCAGTCTTTGATAACATGACCAAATCATAAATCCCCATATCTTTCCAGATTTGGGTATGGATTGTTTCCATCTTACTTAGCCATTATGAATACTCTGAAGTAAGGCTAGGGCAAGATCGAAAGATCATGTTCCCCTTGTTCATAAACTGAAGGTTTATGTCTTCCTTCGTTTGAGAGTGTTGTTGGTTAGCAGGAGTAGCATCCTCAGGGTCATTCCTGGGTTTCTTCGCGCAACCTATAGGCTTGATCCTAGGGTGAGTTGGGAAGAAGGCATTATTCTGCTTGGGGTTCTCAATGTTAGAACAAAGTTTGAATCTACTACCCTAAGTTTAAGTTTTGATGATAACAAAATGCATAAATATATTAATTGTATGATTCATGTAAGACATATATGCTACCTAAAAAATTACATTATGTTTTACAGAAACTCTGATGGATATCAGCAAGAGAACATCATCATCAGCATCAGAAGATGAGATATCATCAGCATCAGAAGATGAGATATCATCAACATCAGAAGATGAGATATCATCAGCATCAGAAGATGTTATATCAGATGCAAGAATCAGAAGATCAACTTGTGCTTACGCTGAAGCTTGATGAACAGATCTGCGCGTAACAATCTGAACTATGATCAAGACAACACTTCATCAGCACCTAAGCAGCATCAGAATAAGCCAAAGCCAGAACACGCTTTAGTGGAAATGGCATTGTGCATTCAATACCATTTATTATCAACGGAATTATTCCAGACAAAGATCTGCTCAATTTGGAAAGAATGTTATTGGCATTGAAACAGAATTAACTGACTCCAACGTACCTTATTTCCAATACTATATAAACAACACAGTGAAGATTAAATTGGCTAATGCTCTACAACACTCTACACGCCTAAAGCTATTCATCATCTTCCTCACTCTCAGTTTGCAAAAGCTCTCATACTCTTTACTCAATTATTTTAGCACTCTAGTTCTCATAAGCTTAACATGTGTAGTATCACAGTTGTGATAAACAGTTTTTTGTAGAAAACATTCAACACACTTAGATTTCAATTATCTGTAAGAAAGTATTTCCTTGAGAAACCGGTTTGTGGTTTGACTCAAGAAGGCTTTAGCAGTTGTTAAAGCAGTTGTAATATTCAGTTGAATATAGTGGATTAAGACCTCGTTGGAGAGAGGCGAAATCACCTTGACGGGTGGACTGGAGTAGTTTGAGATCAAATGAACCAGGATAAAAATACCGTGTTGACTGCAATTGATTTCAAGTTTTTACAATTCAACCCCCCTTCTTGTGTTTTTCACTTCTTCAATTGGCATCAGAGCGCCTGGTTCTGAGCTAAAACACTTAACCGTGTCAATACAAGATCCAGCATCAGAAAAACACAATGGCAGGAACTTATCAACACACCAGCAATGACAACAATGAAGACAGAGACAGATTCAGCGGCAAACCTCCAGTCTTTGATGGAGAAAACTTTGATTACTGGAAAGACAGAATTGAAAGCTTCTTTCTGGCAATTGATGCTGATCTGTGGGACATGGTGACAGATGGATACACGCACCCAGTGAATGCAAGCGGTCAGAAGATTGACAGGAAAGCAATGTCTGATCAACAAAAGCGTGACTTCAAAAATCACCACAAGGCCAGAACCATTCTTCTCAGCGCCATCTCTTACGCTGAATATGAAAAGATCTCTAACAGAGACACAACAAAGAACATGTTTGACTCACTCAGAATGACGCATGAAGGCAACGTTCAGGTCAAAGAAACTAAAGCTCTTGCGCTCATTCAGAAGTATGAGGCATTCAAAATGGAAGAAAGTGAATCCATTGAAACAATGTTCTCAAGATTCCAAATTCTGGTGGCTGGTCTCAAGGTTCTGGACAAAGGATACTCTACTGCTGATCATGTCAAGAAGATCATCAGAAGCTTGCCAAAGCAGTGGAGGCCAATGGTTACAGCGCTGAAGCTAGCTAAAGATCTCAACAAAATTTCTCTGGAGGAACTTATCAGCTCCCTCAAAAGTCATGAGATAGAGCTAGAAGCTGATGAACCTCAGAAGAAAGGTAAGCCTATAGCATTAAAATCTAACAAAAAATCTGAGTCTAAAGTTTTGCAGGAAGTTGAAGAAACATCTGATGGATCCTCATCAGAAGAAGACAAACTTTCCCTCCTCTCCAGAAGAGTGAACCAACTATGGAAGCAGAGGCAAAGGAAGTTCAGGAATCCCAGAAGATCTGATCAGAATGAGTCCTCTTCCAGATACAGAAGGTCAGATTCTTCCTCTGGATACAGAAGATCTGAAGGCTCCTCAGGAAGAAGAAAGCCAAACACCAAGGACATCATCTGCTATGAATGCAATGAGCAAGGACACTACAAGAGTGACTGTCCAAAGCTTCAAAGGGAAAAGCCCAAAAAGAAGTTTGGAAGAGAAAAGAAGAAAAGTCTCATGGCTACATGGGATGACTCTGACTCGTCTGAAGCTGACTCAGAATCAGATGATGATAGAGCAAACATAGCTCTCATGGCCAACATTTCAGAAGACAGTGAAGCTTCTGAATCAGACTCAGAATCAGACACTGAAGAGGTATTTCCTGACTTTGCAATTAATTTTACTAAGGCTGAACTTGCTGAAAGCCTTAACGAAATTCTGGAAAGGTACTAGCAGATTAGAGTTAAATTCAGAAACCTGAAAAGGAATCTTGAATCTGACTCTAATAAGACTGAGAGTCTTAAATTGGAAAATTATGAGCTGAAAAATAAAATTTTAAAGTTAGAAAATGTTTTACAAAACTCTCAGAAGGAAACAATTTCTGAAACTCCCAGCAGCGCTGATGAGATCATCAAGGAGTATGATCATAGTTTTCAGAAGTTCCTTGCTAAAAGCATAGATAGAAGCAAAATTGCTTCAATGATCTATGGAGTTAGCAGAAACGGCAGAAAGGGAATAGGATACCAAGGTAAGGTACCTACACCAAAGAATGCCATGGATTTAACCATTAAACACACTCCTCTGAACTCACATTTTGTGTATGGTCACACACATGATATTAAATATACTAGTAGTAAGTATTCTGTGAAACCAAAATTCAACCAGAGTTTTGGTAAATCTAACAAATCAGGACCCAAGAAAATCTGGGTACCTAAGGATAAAATAATACATGTTGCAGATATCTTTAGCAGCAAATCAGAAACACCAGTCATGGTACCTGGACTCTGGCTGCTCGCGACACATGACGGGAAGAAGGCATATGTTCCAAAGCCTGGAACTTAAGCCTGGAGGCCACGTAGGCTTTGGAGGCAATCAGAGGGGAAAGATCATTGGCTCTGGAACTGTAGGTAATGGAAATCTTCCCTCTATAAATAATGTTCTGCTAGTAGATGGATTAATGCATAATCTGTTATCCATAAGTCAATTAAGTGATAACGGTTATGATATAATCTTTAATCAAAAATCATGTAAAGCTGTTAGTCAGAAAGATGGGACTATCCTATTTAATGGAAAGAGGAAAAACAACATTTATAAAATCAAACTTTCTGAACTGAAAAGTCAGAATGTAAAGTGTCTTCTGTCTGTTAACAACGAGCAATGGATCTGGCACAGAAGATTGGGGCATGTTAGTATGAGAAGAATATCTCAGATTAACAAACTCAATCTGGTCAGAAGACTTCCTAATCTGAAGTTCAATTCAGATGCTCTGTGTGAAGCATGTCAGAAAGGCAAGTTTGCAAAACCTTCTTTCAAATCTAAAAGTGTTGTTTCTACCTCTAAGCCATTAGAACTTATGCACATTGACTTATTTGGACCAGTTAAAACTGCTTCAGTCAGTGGTAAGAAGTATGGGTTAGTAATCGTAGATGACTATAGCAGATGGACATGGGTAAAGTTCTTAAGACACAAGGACGAGTCACACTCTGTGTTTGTTACCTTCTGTAACCAAGTTCAGAATGAAAAGGATCTTAGAATCGTTAAAGTCAGAAGTGATCATGGTGGAGAGTTTGAAAACAAAGATTTTGAGTCATTCTTTAATGACAGAGGCATTCTGCATGATTTCTCTTGTCCTAGAACTCCCCAACAAAATGGAGTTGTAGAACGAAAGAACAGAACATTGCAAGAAATGGCCAGAATCATGATCAATGAGACAAACGTTGCTAAGATCTTCTGGGCAGAGGCAATAAACACAACATGCTACACTCAGAATAGAATCTCCATAAGACCTATTCTGGAAAAGACTCCATATGAATTGTGGAAGAACAGAATGCCCAACATTTCATATTTTCATCCATTTGGATGTACTTGTTTTATGTTAAATACAAAAAATTATTTGAACAAGTTTGACTCTAAAGCACAGAAGTGTATTATGTTAGGATACTCTGAACGCTCAAGAGGGTACAGAGTATACAATACAGAAACACAGATTGTGGAAGAATCAATCAGTGTTCGTTTTGATGATAAGCTTGACTCTGAAAAGTCAAAGCAGAATGAAGTTTTTGCAGGTATGGAAGTTGAATTTACAGGTTCTGAAGACAAGTCATCAGAAGCTCTCAACAAAGACACCCCTTCAACATCTGAAAGGAGCACTGCTAGCAATCCTACAACAGCTGCTGATCAACCTCAGAAGAGACTACCCAGAAGCAGCTTGGATCACCTAGAAGAAACTATCTTAGGGAGAAAGGAAGATCCAATCAGAACAAGAGCCAGCTTCAGAAACTCTGAAGAATCCCTCATGGTACTTGTGTCTCTGATTGAACCTTCTTCTATTGATGAAGCACTTCTGGACAACAACTGGATTCTAGCAATGCAAGAAGAGCTGAATCAATTCACCAGAAATGACGTATGGGATCTTGTTCCCAGACCAAAAGGATTCAACGTCATTGGAACAAGATGGGTGTTCAGAAATAAGCTGAACGAACAAGGTGAAGTTATCAGAAACAAAGCACGACTGGTAGCACAAGGTTATAATCATCAAGAGGGGATAGACTATATAGAGACCTTTGCTCCAGTTGCCAGGTTAGAATCTATCAGACTTTTAATTTTGTTTGCTGTTAACAAAGGCATCACTCTGTATCAGATGGATGTCAAGAGTGCATTCTTAAATGGTATATAGAAGAAGAGGTTTATGTGCACCAACCCCCTGGTTTTGAAAGTACAAAAAATCCAAAATATGTTTTCAAACTAAAGAAGTCACTATATGGTCTGAAACAAGCTCCCAGAGCTTGGTATGAAAGACTAAGTAACTTTCTGTTAGAAAAAGAATTCACCAGAGGGAAGGTGGACACTGCCTTATTCTGTAAGTCAGTTAAGAATGACATCTTAGTTTGCCAAATTTATGTTGATGATATTATTTTTGGATCTACTAATCCCTCTCTTGGAAGAAAATTTGCTAAGTGTATGCAGGCAGAATTTGAGATGAGCCTCATGGGAGAACTGAAATTCTTTCTGGGAATTCAGATCAATCAAAACCTAGAGGGAACTTACATTCATCAGAGCAAATATGTCAAAGAACTTCTGAAGAAATTTGACCTCTCAGAATGTAAGTCATCAAAAATTCCAATGCATCCCACGTGCATTCTGGAAAGAGAAGAGGTAAGCAAAAAGGTAGAACAGAAGGTCTACAGAGGTATGATTGGTTCTCTCCTTTATCTGACGGCTTCAAGGCCTGATATCTTATTCAGCGTATGTATTTGTGCTAGATTCCAATCAGATCCTAGAGAATCTCACTTAACAGCTGTTAAGCGAATTTTCAAGTATCTGAAAGGTACTACTAATCTGGGTTTATTTTATAGAAAATCTAGTGATTACAGCTTAGTAGGCTACTGCGATGCTGACTTTGCTGGAGATAGAGTAGAGCGTAAAAGTACTTCTGGAAGCTGCCAGTTTCTGGGAGAAAATCTGATCTCTTGGTCCAGCAAAAGGCAATCCACAATTGCGTTATCAACATCAGAAGCAGAGTACATAGTAGCAGCAGGATGTAGCACACAAATGCTCTGGATGAAAAGTCAGCTTGAAGACTTCCAGATTTGTGAGAGTAACATCCCTATACTCTGTGACAACACTTCTTCCATTTGCTTAAGTAAAAATCCTATTTTGCATTCTAGGGCTAAGCATATAGAAATAAAACATCACTTCATTAGGGACTATATTCAGAAAGGAATTTTGAACTTAAAATTTATTGATACAGACCATCAATGGGCTGATATCTTCACTAAACCTCTTTCTGAAGATAGGTTCAATTTCATTCTGAAACATCTCAGCATGAAACTCTGCCCAGAGTGAAAATGTTTTAATTTTATATATTAACCTTCAGAATGTGTTTTCTTTTTACTGTGAACTTCTGATCAATCTTCTTTCAGAAAGATAGACATGCAGATTGCATCAGATTCTATTCTTAAAGATCTGAGCATTTCAGCTCAAGGATAGACGTGCTGCTCACTAAATCAAACAAGTGTCATCCAATCATCAGCAAATCTCTGAAGCAGAACACGCGTGCACGCTTCTGAGAAGGCAAAATGGTGATTGGGTGCATTGAGACACATGTCTGGTAACCGTTCCAAATATCTTTCTCAAATCCCCCAAAATCAGCAAGCATTAAATGCACGTAATCATGAGTTAAACTGTAATCATGAATTAATTCTCTTTCTTAAAACCGTTTACGTTTTCAAAACTCATTTTGAAATCTATTTAAGCACATTAACATCATTCATTAAATTTTTACAGTCTCCTACGTTCATACAAATATTTTCTGCATTCTTCTTGTGTGTTCATCCCTTTTCAAAAGAAACCCTTTTCTCAATTTTTTTCCAGAAACCCTAAGTGTGAACATGGCAACCTCTAGCATTGTTTCTGCAGGTTCTCAGAAGGAGGCTTCATCTGAACAATACAAAATTCCCTTCAGAACGCTCCTTACACCAGTGAAGAACTTGGAAGTTCTGTCTGAACTGATTGTTGATTTCTCCAGTCTGAAAGAAAATGGATTCGATTTGACAGAAGAAGTTAGGGCACAAGGATGGGAGAGATACTTTGATAGGTTGGTGGGTCCAACGTTCCCAGTATTGGTTAAAGAATTCTGGATTCATGCGTCTTCATCAACACATCAAGTTACTTCCTATATAATGGGAAAGAAGATTGTGATCACTGAGGATCACATTGCTAGACTAATTGGATACAACGGTGGTGGCATCCGCTGTATCGACATGGCAGAAAGATGCTCTGATGCTGCTGTCATTGCAAGGGAGATTTTCACCCATGGGGTTCCCAGCAGCAAAATCAGAGACTTAAAGGATCAGCACAGAATATGGGCGAAGATTATTCTGGGGTGCTTCAATCACAGGAAGCCCACAAGCTCTCCTGATTATATAAATATAGATCAGCAGTTTCTGATCTATTTTATTTATCAGAAGGTAAAGATTAACTTGGCTCATCTTCTGTTTAATCACCTCAGGACCAGCGTCAAAGAGACAAGAGAAGAAGAAAGGACAAAAAGGGATTGGATACCCTTTGGAAGGTTAATATCAGATATTCTGACTGAGAATAGGCTGATAGAACACCTTACAGAAGCTCAGGAATTAAGTTCTATTGAACCTACTGTTGGCAAGCCTCTGAACGCCAAGAATCTGAAGAAAATGAAACTGATAGAGAATATCAGAAAGGAGCCCAGCGTCACTCCTCTTGCTGACATCACCAGCAGAAGAGTCCCTCTGGACCACTTTCCAATATTTTATGAGATTGACTCTAAACCAGTCATTGTTCTCAGATACTTGGACGCTTGCAAGGCTGATGGCACAGATCCCACTCTGAACATTAAAGATCTGCACCAGCAAAATCCAGAAGTTACTGTGAAGAAGACGAAGAAAAGAAAGGCTACTTCAGAAGGACCATCCCAGCAGACCCCTAAGAAGAGAGGTAATCTATCTGCTGCTAATGTTTTAAATTCTTCTGCTATTCCAACATCAATCCCAACCCCAGCTTCATATGAACTCCCAATCCCCATACCAACCATTGATGAAACCGAACCAGAGGCTGACCCTTCTGAGTCACTAACTCTCAGGAGATCCCGCACCAAAAATCCAAAACCCACAACATCAACAGGATCAGAACTTGACAATGTTCTTTCTGAAATTGATCAACGTTCTTCCGCTCCCCTCTCAGAAAATCCAAACACTCAACCAAAAACTCCCCATTCACCACAACCAGCAACTATACTATCTCCAATACCAGAACAACCAGAAATTCCACCTCCTTCCCCACAACCTGAAATTCCACCTCCCTCTCCACAACCAGAACTTCATCCACTTTCACCTCAACCATCACCTCCACAACCTGAGTTTCAATACTCTGAAACTCCATCACCTGAACCTCAAATCCCTGAACGTCATTCTCCTCAATCCTCTGAACCTCAACCCTTGGCAATTCAGCTGCCTTGTGGTACAACTGTAAAAATACCCCAGCTGCCATCCTCACCAGAAACTACCCCTCCAAATACTCCAAATAGTCCAATTATCATTTCTGACTCTCCCACTCCATCTCCCAAACAAAATACAGAAGACCACAACAGGACCTTCATTGATTTAACAATCCTTGACCGTCTTGCTGATCTTAAAAATAAAATAGCCATCCCCAAACCCAAACAGCTAGATGTTGGTGCTGGCATTTTGAATTTTGAAACAGGCTTGCAGAATTGGATTGCTTCTCTAAAGCAAGTTTGTCCTGGAATGATTGATCCTGCTGCCTCAGACCAACTCTGGACACGATTCAGAATGTGGGTATGCACTGAAGCCCTCAAGCTGCAAGACATCAACTATGAATAGGCCCAGCATAACTTCAGCAAGCTGCTGAAGGAAGCTGAAAGTCAACTGCTGAAGGAGGAAGTGCTCTTTCTGGATAGTGAGCCAAGGTCTGAGAAGCGTCCAGATTCAAAAGTTCAGTCAGCAGAAGGTCAGACAATTCAAGCTGAAGAGGATAGTCAAGCAGAAGATGTTGCAGAAAGCTCTCAGAAGCATCCTGTTTCTGACGTTTCTCAAGCTGCCTTGGACAGGCAGACTCTTGAAGAGCTGAAGCAGAATGATATTCGTCTGCAGCAAAGAATGGATGAGAATGATCAGAAGATGAAGGAAAGGATGGATGTGCAAGACAACAAGATTGATACAGTAGTCAGCATGGTACACAAGCAGAATGAAACTACTGATCAGATTAAGACAATGCTAGAGACTCTGTTCCCACGCTTTCCACCCCAACCTTAGTTTTTCATGCATGATATTTTCATTGTTTTCTTTCCATGTTTTCTGTACTCTCTTCTATGCTTAGAATTAAATATACCAGTTTTTCTGCTCTGATCGTTTTAGCTTATATTACTTACACTTTTTGATTGCTGACAAAAAGGGGGAGAAAAAGAATGATATTTTTCAATAACGGATTACTGAGACAAAAAGTCTCAAACATTCTAACACTCTGATATACTTGAATGTTTTCTGTTTTGCATAAGCTTACAGTTACAAAAAGTTAATCATCTCTGATACACTAAAGCATCACTGAAGCTCTGATGTTCTGATGTTCAAAGAAAGTCAATAAAGATCTGATCCTGAAGAACTCTTGGAATTAAAAAGGGAAGTAATAAATTCAGGGGGAGTATCTCCGATCTAAACTCTGATATCTCTTTATCCCTTATCTTTGATAACTTCCTATTTAATTCTGATACTCTTTACTATTTGGTTATCTCTGATACTTTTCACGTTATTTTTCAATTAAAAAAATCTAGTTTTTGTCATCATCAAAAAGGGGGAGATTGTTAGAACAAAGTTTGAATCTACTACCCTAAGTTTAAGTTTTGATGATAACAAAATGCAGAGATATATTAATTGTATGATTCATGTAAGACATATATGCTACCTAAAAAATTACATTCTGTTTTACAGAAACTCTGATGGATATCAGCAAGAGAACATCATCATCAACATCAGAAGATGAGATATCATCAACATCAGAAGATGAGATATCATCAGCATCAGAAGATGTTATATCAGATGCAAGAATTAGAAGATCAACTTGTGCTTACGCTGAAGCTTGATGAACAGATCTGCGCATAACAATCTGAACTCTGATCAAGACAACACTTCATCAGCACCTAAGCAGCATCAGAATAAGCCAAAGCCAAAACACGCTTTAGTGGCAACGACACTGTGCATTCAAGACCATTTATTATCAACGGCATTATTCCAGACAAAGATCTGCTCAATTTGGAAAGAATGTTATTGGCATTGAAACAGAATTAACTGACTCCAACGTACCTTATTTCCAATGCTATATAAACAACACATTGAAGATTGAATTGGCTAATGCTCTACAACACTCTACATGCCTAAAGCTATTCATCATCTTCCTCACTCTCAGTTTGCAAAAGCTCTCATACTCTTCACTCAATTATTTTAGCACTCTAGTTCTCATAAGCTTAACGTGTGTAGTATCACAGTTGTGATAAACAGTTTTTTGTAGAAAACATTCAATACACTTAGATTTCAATTATCTGTAAGAAAGTATTTCCTTGAGAAACCGGTTTGTGGTTTGACTCAAGAAGGCTTTAGCAGTTGTTAAAGCAGTTGTAATATTCAGTTGAATATAGTGGATTAAGACCTCGTTGGAGAGAGTTGAAATCACCTTGACGGGTGGACTGGAGTAGTTTGAGATCAAACGAACCAGGATAAAAATACTGTGTTGACTGCAATTGATTTCAAGTTTTTACAATTCAACCCCCCTTCTTGTGTTTTTCACTTCTTCACTCAACGCATGCAGATAGTGGACCAGACATGGCGTACATGTGCCCAGAGTACCTAACGGGAATAAGTACCTGAGAATCGTAAGCTTCACGCCATTCTCTAGTCATGGGTTCAGAAACAACCCTTCGCTCCCCAGTCGAAGAAGGAAAAAAACTAGTGGAAAAGATTTCTGGTTGTTGTTGTAAGTCAGAAACGTTCTTGGTTTTGGGATTGTTTGGTGCGTTTGAAAGGAAAGCCATGGTTGAGGGTAGTAAAAGAACGAAGAAGATGAAGTTCTCAAGATTTATTTTTGCAAGGAAATAAGGAATATTAGGAGTTGTAAAAATTCCAAAGAAGAGAATTCGTGGCTATTTATAGTGTCTAGGGAAGAGTGTTTTCCCTTAAAACCATTTAATGCTGCAGAGTTAATGGGGCACGTGGCAAACGTTGAGGCCATTATCGTACAGGTGATGGAAACATTTACCATACTTTCCTAGGTTGTATGGATAATGGCCATCATGGCAGCGTGAAAACGGCTGACTGATAGTGACGTCTTAGGAAAAGGGTAATGATGACTTTGAATACTAGCAATGGTTGGTAGAAGGCGAAAAGCGCACGATTGACTTTTGTGGCCAAAAAGAAGACATGTGTCGAATGGGAATATCAAAGAATGACCATTTCTTCTGGCGTCGAAATTGACATTCTTGGGGGGCAATTTGTTAGCTCCTAAATTCGACACCTAGACACATTAGCCTTATTGGTTAAAAATAGATTGAATAAATCTAAGAGATTGAAGAAATCTAAATTAAAGGCCCTTCGATTTGGAAACATAGTTTAATTCGGAGATACTTCGAATTGAGAGCCTTTGAAAAGGCCTATCAAAGTCATCCTTGTTAAGAAGGAGAAAACACTTAGAGAATTCTCTAAGTTAGAAATGGTCTTCGACCCATAGGCTTCGATCTTGTAAGAGCCTTCGACCTAGAATTGTTCGTATCAGCAACAAGTAATTTTGAATCTGAAGAAAGGAGAGAAAAGCAGTTCACCTGGAAATTGAAGAAAGCAACGTGGAATGAAGTTAGAGATCGAAGAACATGCAAAGGACACTTATCCTAATCCTAGATCGAAGTAACCATCTAGGAGTTACTTTTTACTAGTATAAATATGGGAAGTTTATATAGACTTCCGTGTGTTCAACTAATTGTACAAGTCACTCAATACTATTCAAGTACCCACCGCATGAGAAAGAATACTGAGAATGTACATTTGAAACACCATATTTTATAATCAAAGTCTTTTACATTTCTTGCCATTATTGCTTACAACCTTTTATCTTACTTGCAAAGTTTATTTTCCCTTGCATTTTACTTACACTTTTTACTATATTTCTACACTTAAACTCATCTCAAACCTCTACCTTTCTCAGTCGAATGTGTTCTTTACTAAAATTATCATTTTTATCAAAACAACATAAATATTTAGCATATGTCCTAGGATCAAACTGATCGATCCTGTAAGTAACCCAAAAATTACCCTTTTTGGAAGATCAACGGTTGTTTACCAATTTTCACGATAAACATGCACATCAATGTCTGATGAGTATTTCAAAGGGAGAGGATATGATGTCTTTAAATCCTTGATTACTAAGTTTAATCCCCATTTATTTATTAACAAACCTGGGCAGGCTTTAAATGTGATTTGCGCTCCAATTTTTAAGAAATAGCAGTGTTCTTGAGAGATATAGATTAGCCAAAGATGTTTGGAGCCATCAACTTTCATATACCTAATTAGGTAACAACAACAAGCAGAATGCTTGTACACCCACAGGCGGATACAGCATACGGCCAGCTTGGGCAAATGCCCAGGCTCAACGGCCCAATTTTTTTTTAGTATCCAGCCCAATTTTTTTTTAGTATTAAATAAAATTAAAAGAAAAAGAAAAAATAGTGAAAGTTAGAATTGGAAAAACCTAAAATTAGGAAAACCTACAGAGAAAAAAAACTGCCTGCCGCTGGTCACTTTTCTTCATCCTGTTCAATCTGTGTTCTTCTATCTGTTTAATCTTTGTGCAATCTATCATCATTCCTATAGGCTATATTATTTCTATAGGCTATATAGCATGTAATATAAATTTGGTTATTAAATAGTAGATGCAATGTGTGTTCTCTTTCTTTCTACATAATATAATATAAATATACTAGAAACTATATGTGTTTTATAAAATACTATTTGATATGTTATGTTTGTCACAGAGATAATCTAGATTACTAATATGTTAGTATAGTATTAGATAGACACATATATAATTCTTGTCTTTTTGTACTTTTAGATAGACATACATGATACATAGACACATGTATGCTTAAATGCTTTGTATTTTTAAGCCACTAAATTAGTACAAAATTGAATTGATATACTAGATAGACATAGATACATAATAATTTGCCTTGTTTAATTTCATGTTTGATTCTAATTTATTTATTAGAGTTTAGGTTGATTGATTAATCATGTACTAATTTATTTATTTATTAGAGTTTAGGTTGTTTGATTAACCATATACAATTACAAATACTAATTTATTTATTAGAATTTAGGTTGTTTGATTTTTATTATTTTAAATTTTATTTTATTTATTTGAAGAACATTGTTAATTCTTATTTGTTTTATTTGATTATTATTCTTTTAAATTTTGAAATTACAATTTTGTAATTATTTTATCTTTTGTTTAGAGATGAGGAAAATTTTGGTTGCTAGAGAAAATATTGAGAATGTGAATGTTGTGCAATCGGAAGTCGAATTAGAACCACCATCTAATGTGGTTAATGAGTTTAATCCAAATTAGATTGTGCGAGATCCAGGTCATAGGAAACAAATTAATGAGTATGCTCCGGATATTCAAGACCAAGTGAGGAGGGCATATATATTGAAGGGTCCAATGCAACTAGATTTGCCAAGCTTTCCTCGTACTACATTTGGGAGTGTTAAAAGATCATTTAGTAAATCATGGTATAAGAATTATACATGGTTAGAATCCAGTGAGATAAAGGATGCAGCTTATTGTTTTTATTGTTTTCTCTTTAAGAAACCCGGGAGGGCCGAGCACTTTGGTTTTGAAGTCTTCACTAAAAGTGGATATAGAGATTGGAAGCATGCATCTCAAGGCTTGAAAGGTCACGTTGGTAGTCATAATAGTTTGCATAACTCATGTGTCAAGCACTATGATGATTATAATAATCAAAGACAAAGTGTGACAAGTAAGTTTGCTAAAGAAACCAAGGAATCAGAAGAATTATATAAGATTCGTTTGACTTGTTCTTTAGATTGTTCAAGATATCTCATAGCACAAGGCATGGCTTTTCGTGGCCATGATGAATCCTCTACTTCTCTAAATAAGGGTAATTTTAGAGAGATGGTAGATTGAGTAAAATCTCAAAATGAATAAGTGAGGGACGCTTTTGACCGTGGTGGAAAAAATTGCATAATGACTTGCGGTGATATTCAAAAGGAGCTTGCAACATGTTGTGCACATGAAGTTACCAAGGTGATTATGGAAGAGCTTGGTGATAGACAATTCTCCGTGCTTATTGAAGAGTCACGTGATATATCCGTCAAAGAGCAAATGGCGGTGATGTTGAGGTTAGTAGTTGTATTTTCTAATTTTCATGACCTATTATTTTTTATGCCGCCAAGTAAACTTGTTGAATTTATTTTAGGTTTTTGAATGACAAAGGAAATGTTGTGGAACGATTTATTTCTCTACATCATGTCAAAGATACTACATCTGAGTCATTAAAGAATGCTCTTTATGGTATTCTTGATAAGTACACGTTATCGATTTCAAGGATACGAGGGCAAGGATATGATGGAGCTTCAAATATGAGAGGTGAATTTAATGGTTTGCAAAGAAAAATTCTAGATGAAAATCCTTATGCTTTCTATGTTCATTGTTATGCTCACCGCTTGCAATTAGTTGTTGTGTATGTTACTAGTAGTTGCTCATCTATTCATGATTTCTTTGAGTACATCTCCTTGATTGTGACCATAAAAAGTGCATCTTGTAAGAGGAGGGATGCTTTGATAGAGGCACAACACCAAGATATTTTAAATAAACTTGAGAGTGGTGAGATATCTAGAGGAAAGGGCTTGCACCAATCATCTAATCTCACACGACCTGGGGATACTAGATGGGGTTCACATCATACTACATTTCTTCGTTTGGATCAAATGTGGCCCTCTGTGTTAAAGGTGCTTAGTATGGTTGATGAAGATGTACGTGGACCATCTCAAGCAGCGTGTTTGATAGAAAAAATGGAGAGCTTTAAATTTGCTTTCATTTTGAAATTAATGTTAAAGTTTTTTGGTATCACAAACGAGCTTTCAAATGTCTTGCAAAGAAAAGATCTTAATATTGTGATTGCCATGGAATTAGTTGATGATGTCAAAGCTCGATTGGCCACAACGAGAGAGAGTGGTTGGGATAATTTATTTTCTGATGTCCAAGATTTTTTTGTTGCTAAAGGTATTCCAATTCCAAATATGGATGATGAAATACCGGTTCGGGGTCGTTCAAGGGTAGAAGGGAGGACTGTCACTAATCTTCATCATTACCGTGCAGAGATTTTTTATGTTGCTATTGACAAAATATGTGTGGAGATGGATCATCGCTTTAGTGAAGAAAGTAACATTATCCTTAATTGTTTTTCATGTCTTAATCCCAAAAACTCTTTCTCCAAGTTTAATGTTGATAAGCTTGCTCGTCTTGAGGATATTTATCGTGTAGACTTTTCTGATGATGACCGAGGAACAATAAGGGATCAACTTGAGACTTATGTTCTTCAAGTGAGAAGAAATGCTTCATTTTCCACCTGTGAAGATGTTCAAAGTTTGGCTATGAAGATGGTTCAAACTGAGAAACATTTAGTATTTCCATTGGTTTATAAACTTATTGAGTTAGCTTTGATATTGCCGGTGTCGACAGCATCCGTTGAAAGAGCTTTTTCAGCAATGAAGATTATCAAGTCTAAATTGCGCAATAAGATCAATGATGTGTGGTTCAATAACTTGATGGTATGTTACACTGAGCAGGAGATATTCAAATCACTTAATGATATTGATATTATTCGAACATTCACCGCAAAAAAGTCTCAGAAAGGACATTTGCCTCGTAATTTTATTTAACCCGCTATTGTAAGGTTATATTTGTCTCTTTTATTTTAAACTATATTTTTGTGGACAAAATGGCGAGTCTCTGTTATTTTGATTGATGAGTATTTATATATTATATACAATATGAATTTGCGATCTTTAATTTTTCGCCCAGGATTTATAATATTTCTGGCTCCGCCACTGAGTGCAGGGTCAGATTAATTTATAAAAATCTGAATTTCATTGGCAATGGAAAGACTATGTTGGTGATGGAAAGACTAAATATATTTTATACTATAGATTTTATTTGTATATATTTAACAAATCAATCTTATTAATTAGGAGACTTTTGTAAAGATTTAATAACATTTGATAGTCAATATCACCCTCAACTTCATTAAATATTGTCGTCATTAAAATTCTAAGACAATTAATGGTATTGGAATTATTGGTTCAATAGATATATTAGTTTCATACCTTCAAGTACATAGATTTACTTTTTAGTTTATTTTATGATGGCAATGTATCTCTCAAAGAAATAATAAAAGAGAAAACAAAGAGAAAAAGTTTGAAATAGTTAAACTCCCTCTCACATGAGTGGAGAGTATACTCTACTTTCCTTGAGAGTATACTTATCCCCTATTGAAATAATAAAAAAGGAGAGAAAAATATAACACATATATAACATATAATCATTTAGAAAGAGAGAGAAGAAGAATAAGGAGAAGAGACAATTAGCCTACTAATCCATGTATTATTGATTTAAGATTTCTAATTCAGTTCTTATGAAAAAGAAGCTTTCCTTAAGAAAATGTTTAGTAAAAATCTTTGCGAGTTGATTAAACAAAGACTCAAACTCAATTATGCATTCCCCTTTTTCGATATGATCCGTATTATAATGGTGTCTAACCTCAATGTGTTTGTCCCAAAAGTGAATATTGGATTTTTGAAGTTTATGGCGCTAATGTTATCGCATTTTATCGGGACAACTCTAAGATTAACACCGTAATCACTGAGTTATGGTTTCATCTAAATAATTTGTGTGTAACAACTACCCGCGACAACGTATTATTCCTCAAATGTGGACAGGGCTACACTTGCTTGTTTCTTGCTATGCTATGAGACAATAGAGTTGTCAAATAAGTGGCATATACGACTGGTACCTTTCCTATCCAATTGGCACCCAGCAAAATCTGAGTTGGTCATCCAACTTAGTCACAAATTCGCCCACTTAGGATTGAGGCAACTAGGAAAATGAGCAATGAAGTCGCCATCGAATGTTATTTATCCTAGGGAAGGGAAAAGAAAACATCGAGTAAACCTGAGAGAAAACAAGGACTTGTTGCCTCTTCAAGCCACACAAGAGATAAGAAAACTCTATCGAGAGTCTCGAAAACTTCCTTGAAGAAGATTAGGTTCTTAACTTACTTCGAAAACCTCTTGAAATTCTTCAACCATGTCTCTTTTACTTACCAATAACACAAAAATTCAATCCCGACAATGAAGGGAAATCGCGATTTAAAACGCAGCGAAAATTAAAATTTCTCTTTAGTTGATCCTTACGAATGATCATGATGAGTGATAGAATAATTACCTCTTACGGTGATCCACAACTTTTTATGCATATCCAAATGAATGATCACGAACGAGCATTGATAAAGAACAACGCCTCTACTCAGTCCACACGATTAGATTGCCTTCAATTTCACTTCTAGTTACTACAAATGAAGACTTTTGAGTGAGAGAGAAAGAAAGAAATTACGGCAGAGTTTCACAAATCTAATTTCATCAAGTGAGAAAGCTTATGCACAAAGGTTGTATTTATAGAGCCACTTGTGTGGGCTGCAAGCTAAAAAGTCCAACTTAAATGATCCATATAATAATAATAATAATAATAATAATAATAATAATAATAATAATAATAATAATAATAATAATAATAATAATAATAATAATAATAATAATAATAATAATATTTTATTATAATAATGATAATATAATAATAATATAATAATAATATTTTATCATTATGATAACTTTTATTATAATAACTATTATTATAATAACTATTATTGTAATAAACATATTTTATAATTATTATATTTTATAACTATTATAAAATAATAACAATAATAATAATAACTATTATTATATTATATGATGTTCCATATTTCACTTAAGTGCACCGTACTTTACGGTGTTCTATAATTCTCTCAAGTACACCGTATCTTACGATGTTCCTTATTTATTCTATCCCTCATTAATTTGTTCTTATGTGTGTGATCCTGTAGGTTCTCGTAACGTTGGCAATTATAATAAATCATACATTTAATATAATAAACAGTGAGCGGTATCTAGCAACACATCACTGATATCCAAGTTACAAAAATGTCATGTGATGTGACAAAACCTTTTCCGTGATAATGTTTGTGTGTATATTTACCCTTTTATCCTCATATCTATATTGAATACAAGGCATAGACTGTGTCACCCTTGTCCAATTCAATAATAGGCTCTTATACATTTATCATGTTACGCAGGATGAACAAATTTCATCTAGGTCACTCATGTCCCCAGTATGCTTTGTGAAGTATCCATCAACTGTCTTTATGGTCATCCAGTTACGAATAACATTTGATCAACAATAAAACACTTAACTACACATCTAAGGTCCATAGTGGTTTCAGGTCGAAGGGTGGTATACACCGCTTATCACCATGAGAATAACTTATGACACTTTGCATAACATTCTATGTAGTATTGTCATAGCGAGTCAATCCAGTATAAATATTACCCCTAATATTCATACCTATGTCAAGACTTGATAACTCCTTATCCATGATCCATGAGATGTGATCATCAGTCTATCTTCATAATAATATCAATGATTTAATGTTATCCCGCTTCACAATAAAGCTTGACTACAGATACTTTAAGAATAGTGTGCTTATGTTTAATGGGATTTCATGATTAAGTCACACTTAACATTTCATTAAATAGACTAACTATTCTAGGGCTTTATCATTTTGGAAAAACAAACATAATAAAGAAATTCCTTTTATTATTAATAAATAATTCGATACAAGTAACAAAAGTATTGGCCTTTAGAGCTTACACCAAGAATCTCCCATTAGTACTAGAGCCAATCAGGTATACATATAATACCTATAAATCTAGTATGGCCATCATGCTTCTACTACGCAAGAAGCTTTGTTAGTAGATCAATGACATTGTCAAGTGTTAGTACTTTGCATATCTTCGCATATACTATTTCTATCATCTCTCAAATGAGGTGATATCATCTAAGTGTGTGTTTGGATCATTGGTGAGATCTAAGCTCCTTAGCTTGTACGATAGCACCATTATCATCACAATAGAGATCAACGGGATCCACAATGCTATGGACTATGCCAAGTTCATAATGAACTTCTTGATCTAAATAACTTCCATTGTTGCATCCAAGGCAACAATACACTCGACTTCAGTTGTAGAATCAATAACTATATCATGCTTTGAACTTTTCAAGCTTACAATGCCACCATTTAAGCAAAACACATAACCAGATTTGAGTAATATGTCATCTACATATAATATCAGGATGACGATCATTCTCCCACTAACCTTATTGTAGACACAAGGCTCATTTTGATCCATGATTAATACATCACTTTGATCAATTACGAGATAATCATATCTCTCAGGTTGGTGATGTATCATCTTTGATTTATGCTAGTCTTGTTCTACTTGAGCAGGTTGCTCTTCCATAACTAATAGTTCCTCCATATGTGTATAACTGTTTTTGTGACTCTTGAATTTCTCCAAGCTCTACTTTTCTCCCACTAATTCCTTTGGACATAAATTCATTTTCCAAGAAAACTCTAGTTCAAGCGACAAACACTTTACCATCATAAGGATTGAAGAAGTAATATCCTCATATTTCTTTAGAATACCCCACAAATAAGCATTTGTCATATTTGGGCTCAAGCTTATTTGATACTTTCTTCTTAACATAAACTTCACAACCCCAACTCTTCATGAAAGACATATGTGGTTTCTTACCACTCCATATCTCATATGGTGTCTTCTCAACCTTTCTAGATGGAACACGGTTAAGTGTGTAAGCTGTTGTCAACAGAGCATGTCCCCAAAAGGAGTTTGAAAGATCGACGTGACTCATCATGGATGGAACCATGTCTAACAAGGTTTAATTTCTTCTCTCAGATACACCATTCCATTGTGGTGTTCCTGGAGGATAAGTTGGGATAGAATCTCGCATTCCTTTAGATGGTCATCAAACTCTAGTCTTAATATTCATCTCCTCGATCTTATCAAAGAGCTTTAATATTTTTACCTAGTTGGTTTTGTACTTCATTCTTGAATTCCTTGAACTTTTCAAAGGACTCAGATTTTTGTTTCATTAAATACACATAACCATATCTACTGAAATCATCTGTAAATATGATGAAGTATTTGAAAACCTCCTCTGGCTTGTATGTTGAGTGGTCCACATACATCAGTATGTATGAGAGCCAAAATATCACCAACCCTTTCACCTTTTCTTGTGAACGGGAACTTTGTCATCTTTCCAATTAAACAAGACCTGCATGTCTCATATCATTCATAATCAAAAGAGTCCAAAAGTACATCTTTATGGAGTTTGTAAATGTGTTTCTCATTTATGTGGCCTAAGAGACAATGCCAAAGGTAACTTGGATTTAACTCATTAGGTTTAATCCTTTTAGTATTAATGTTATAAATTGGCATTTCAAGATCAAGGACATACAATCCTTTGTTCATTTGTGCATAAGCATAGAATATATCTTTCAAATAAATAGAACAACAATTATTCTTTATTATGAATGAAAAATCAAACTTGTCCAAACAAGAAACGAAAATAATATTCATGCTAATTGCAAGTATATTGTAAAAGTTCTCTAACTGAATTATTTAACCACTAGGTAAAGTCACTTCGTAATTTCCTATGGCTAAAGAAACAACTTTTGCTTCATTTCCAACTTGTAGATCAACTTCGCCTTTTTCCAATTCTCTACTCCTTTTCAGCATCAACACATTATTATAAATGTGATAACCACATCCAATATCTAATACCCATGATGTAAAAGTAGATAAATTAAATTTTATAACAAAAACACATGAATTTTAAGTCTCTACTCCATTATTCTTATCATCCAGGTACTTTGGGTAGTTTCCCTTCCAGTGTTTGGTCTTAACGCAATAGAAGCAAGTGCCCTCTTTTGTTATGCCTTCACTAGGCTTCAAATAAGAAGAAATAGGTTTGGATTTGGAAACTTCCTTGCTCTTCCCTTTACCAGCCTGCTTGGTTGGCCTTTTGTTCAGCTTCTTTCCATTACTGACCATCAGAATGGACTTCCCTTTTGACTTCACATTCTGCTCAGCAGTTCTTAACATGCTTAGCAGTTCTAGAAGACTTATGTCCAAGTCATTCATGTTGAAATTTAGAACAAATTGATTGAATCTCTCTAGCAATGATTGCAAGATCAAATAAGCTGCAAGGTCCTTTCCAAGGGGAAACCCCAACCTTTCAAGCTTCTCCACATACCCAATTATCTTGAGTACATGGGGACCTATAGGGGTTCCCTCAGCTAACTTGCTATTAAAAAGAGCATTTGAAACCTGAAACCTCTTATTCCTTTCCTGCTCTTGATGGAGCATCTTAAGATGTCCGATCACATCGAACGTTGCCATGTTCTCATGTTGCTTTTGCAATTTCGAGTTTATAGTAGCCAACATGAGGCAAGCGGTTTCATTGGAATAATTAACATGCTTTTTATAAGTATCTCTTTCATCCTTAGGAGAAGAACTGGGAGGTTCCTCTTCAGGAATGCGTGTCTCTAAGATATACAATTTATTGTCATGTTTGAGGACAATCCTCAGGTTTCAATGTCAATCTAGAAAACTAGTCCCAGACAATTTTTCCTTGTCAATAATTGATTGCAAAATGTTGTTAGAGGTGTTTGTTGTCATGGTAATCTACATAAATATTGTGAAGATATTAGTATTGTTAGAACATATTCAATTAGGCCTTTAATTAAATATGCTCCCACTATTTTACTCAAACCAAATGACCCTCACCATTTGATTCGAAAAATCTCATTGGAAGATTTTATAGTGGGTCGAGATCCATATTTCACTTTGTTTTAAGTCAGTGTTAGGATGATTACACAAAACTCGGTTATTTAGGTAGCAACTCCTTCCAATTGTATCTAATACAATTCTCGAATATTTCATTTGGGCGAATAACTCCTTATTCTAATCCATCATATGGATCATTCTCAACTCCTGCTTCTAAACGCATATAATCTTATTATAATTTGTTTAGTTAAGTTTGACCCAGAGTTTTAGCAATTGGATATTACATTTATCCCATCACACCTTACCAATATAAAACATGCACCTCGCGTTAGGCGAAACCTACATTGTTTGATACTAGTCTTGATGAGTGCTAAAACGTGGAAAGCATAAACTTAATATCCATTTGAGGGAATTTGTTATTAGTTTGATCTCACCGGCTTAACATGCAAATTGTTTCTCACATGCATCAACATACAAACACATGCATTAACATACATATAAAAAGATATAGTCATGACCCCTACCATAATTATTCTCTCAAACCAATGAGAGAACCTAAGATAAACCTAATACCGATCTACGCTTCTCCAAGCTAGATCTCCATGGTTGTCCTCCTTTGATCTTGTCTTCTTCTTTTCTTCATTATATTACATTACATCAAAGAATACTTATTTTACATACGAGGGAGTAAGATGAAAAAAGAAGTTACATAAAGAGAGTATAAAGAAAGGCATGACACACAGGTCATATTTAAAATCCAAAAAAAATTAAATAAAAGAAGACTAAGGCCATAACTGATCACCACAAAACAGTAATAATAAACACATTTTATTATTATTATTATTATTAATAAAATTTTGTTAATTAAATAAGTTAAATTAAATTAAACTTTGGCGATTGATCATGAGTTAATTGAGGTTTCCACTGTCCCGTTATCAACTTATACCAAATTATTTTAAAATAAATAATAACAACAATTTATTATTATTTATTTAAATAGTAACATGATACTTTATCATATTCTTTTGGGAAAAAAATTCATTCGACATAGACACAGTAACCATGAAGTAACCGTGAATAATCATTTTAGTACAAAAAACCAGAACTTTGCGTACACGGTAATACATACTACATATCACACAATATTGTTATAATAACTTTTATTATATTTACTGTATGATATAGACAGTATCTCGTTACTGTTACCGCAACATGTGTAGGTATTTTATAATAATAACAACAACACTTTTTTATTATATTATAAAACAAAGTAAAATACTTATAATAATAATAATAATAACAATTATTATATTATAAAATTTTGCAAATCTTAAAATAAATCTTCACAACATAACTTTTGTGTCGTCATAGAATCTAATGCAACTCGTTCATACCGTCAAAATTGCAACGATCAATTATTCAATTTGATTGATCAAAATTTTTATTACTTCACCATATTAAAGTCGGATGTCGAAGCAAATAAGCATTGATCGCTCATAAGAATAAAAATCATAACGTGATCACACAGATGAAATATAAATAATATATCCAATATATCATTGTTGCACTAGAATTACTTATATCACATATAAGATTGATCAATCATATTTGTGTAACTTATAGATAAATGGTGTATCGCTGCTTCGCCATACAAAAGTCGGATTTCGAAGCATAGTCAACATCGATTCAACTAAATCATGCACAACATGATGCTAATATTTAATTACTTATTATTATTTAATTCATTATATATTTTAATAAAATTAATACATAAAATGCATAAAATTAACAAATATCCGATACATGGATTCGTAAGTGGCTCTGATACCACTGAAGAGAAATCACGATTCAAAGTGCAGCGAAAATTAAAATTTCCCTTTAGTTGATCCAATGATCATGATCAGTGATAGAACGATTACCTCTTGCAGTGATCATCAACTTTTTATGCAAATCCGGATGAATGATCACGAGTGTTGATGAAGAACAACGCCTCTACTCAGTCCACACGAACAAATTTCCTTCAATCTCAGTGCTAGCTTCTACGAATGAAGACTTTTGAGTGAGAGAGAAAGAGAGAAATTACGGCAGGGTTTCACAAACCTAATTTCACCAAGTGAGAAAGCTTATGCACAAGGGTTACATTTATAAAACCACTTGTGTGAGCTGCAAGCTAAAAAGTCCAACTTAAGTGATTCATATAATATAATAATAATAATAATAATAATAGTAATAGTAATAATAATAGTAATAATAATAATAATAATATTTTTATTATTATAATAACTTTTATTACAATTATTATTAATATTATAATAACTATTACTGTAATAAACATATTTTATTATTATTATATTTTATAACTATTATAAAATAATAATAATAATAATAATAATAATAACTATTAATATATTATATGATGTTCCATATTTCACTTAAATGCACCGTACCTTACGGTGTTCCATAATTCTCTTAAGTACAATGTATCTTACGATGTTCCTTATTTATTCTATCTCTCATCAATATGTTCTTATGTGTGTTACCCTGTAGGTTCTCGTAACGTTGCCAATTATATTAAATCATACATTGCTTTGGCCCAATTGTTTTATATTTCATTTGATTTAATTGCTTTTAAATGAATAACAATTCAAATAAAAGAAATAAAAATCACGAAAAATATGTGCATGGATTTATAGGTCCTCTAACACATTGTGAACATGTTTGAACATCAAAAGTTAGGTCAACTAGTTCGAAATTTCAAGTTTGCTCACTTTGCACTTCATGCATTTCCTCAAATTTTCTCAACCTGCACTAGTCATAACTCTCTCAATTTTCATCTTTTGAAGGTGATCATAGACTTTTTGAAAATATCAAGATGTCCTCTTCAATTTCTCTTTTGACCATTTTTGCACTTGGAGAATTTATCTTGATGTAAGTTGCCTTAACAAAAAGTTTCTTTTTGTTGACTTTTGAAATGACCTATAATGTATGGGCTCATATCTTTCAAATGAAGCACTTTTTGGACTTGAGCATACATTTACAAAGTTGTAGAGAATTGAACTTCCTTCAAAATGGGATTTCATTAGGGAAAATTTGATGAAGCATGTGAAAGTTATGCTTGGTCAAAGTTCAGTTGACTTCTTCTAAGGAAACTCTAATTTGGCAACTTTTGACTTTTGATGATTTGAGGACTTTCCTTGAGGAATCATGATCAAACCTTGACCAAATGATGAATATTACTTCAAAATATTGACGTTGACCAAAAATCTTGTAGTTTGACTGTATGTTGACCATATTTGACTTTTTATCAAATATAGTTGATTTTCAATCATCTGAGCTATTGACTGAGCAAACTTGTTATGAAAGACTTGAAACTTGACATGAACATTGTTGAAAACCTATGGAGAATCATGGAAACTACTTGAGAACTTTGCAACCCAATCTTCCTTGAGAAACACAAAACATTAGTTGTAGATCCTTTGCTTAGGAAGAGGTTTGACCGGTCAACCCTTGAGTATACTTGAATACTTGAGACCCTTAGAAGAATGTTTTGAAGAAAATGGAAGGGAACATTTTAGGGTACAATACTAGGGCTGTGATAGAAGAAGGTGGTTGCACTATTTAGGGTCAGCTTCCGGACATCCCTTACAAGTCCAACAAATTTGGCTAGGGTTTCACCTCAGAGGCTTAGAAGGTTGTTCGTCGTGCTCGTGCTGGGAGACCGCCATTCCGCATCAACAACAATGGAGTCAACATTGTGGAAGATACTGATAGCGACTACGATATAGATAGTTGGATCTTCCCTACTACCGGTGGTGTACTCAACATTTGGAAGGCTAAAGACTTTATACCAATCTCCTTTAGTTAGGAGTAAATGTTATTTTCTATTTTCTTGCTCTCAAGTTTTGGTTATTTAATTTTAAACAATAACTTTAAGCCTTGTGCCTTACCCAATGCACAATGGTCCATTTGTTAGGGTTGTTATCTTTCATCCACATATTTTCATTTAATAAATCATTGGACGTTTGCATTCAAATTTTGAGCTCTTTGTCTTTCTTTTACTTTATTACTTTCAAAATAGCTATGTGTTTTTACACATAATAAATTGCAGATCCATATCCACTCTAGATCCCATTAATAACAATTCTCCCATTGGAAATTATGACTTCAAAAATCCGATCTACCAAGCCGAGGACGAAGATGAGGAAGATTGTGAAATACATGGAGAACTTGCTAGGTTGTTAATGCAAGAAGGAAGATCCATACGACCACATGAAGAGCCAGTTGAGGTTATGAACTTGGGTACTGAAGAGGACAAGAAAGAAATCAAGATAGGTGCTAACCTAGAAGGCAGTGTCAAAAAGAGGTTAATTCAGATGTTGCGTGACTATGTTGAGATCTTTGCTTGGTCGTACAAAGGCATGCCAGGGCTTGATATTGATATTGTGGTTCACCATCTACCGATGAAGGAGGGTTGTCCTTCTATAAAGCATAAGGTTCGTCGTATGCGTCGCGAGATGTCTGAAAAGATCAAGGATGAGGTTATGAAGCAATTCAATGCAGGTTTCTTAGCTGTTACTTCCTATCCGCAATGGGTTGCAAATGTGTTTCCAGTACCTAAGAAGGATGGTAAGGTTCATATGTGTATAGATTACAGGGATCTGAATAGGGAAAGCCCCAAAGATGACTTTCTGCTTCCACTTATTGACGTTCTGGTTGACAACACCGCTCATCACAAAGTATTTTCCTTCATGGATGGTTTCTCTAGGTATAATCAAATCAAAATGGCACCTGAGGACATGGAGAAGACTACTTTTGTCACACAGTGGGGCAATTTCTGTTATAAAGTGATGCCTTTCAGTTTGAAGAATGTCGGTGCAACATATCAGCGTGCTATGGTAGCTTTGTTCCATGATATGATCCATCACGAGATAAAGGTTTATGTTGATGACATGATAGCTAGGTCTCAGACTGAATAAGAACACCTTGACCACCTGCACAAGCTGTTTGAGAGATTGAAGAAATACAAGTTGAGGTTGAATCCAAACAAGTGCACCTTTGGGGTAAGATCTGGTAAACTCGTTTCATCGTCAGTGGTAAAGGTATTGAAGTTCATCCCGCCAAGGTTAAAGTTATTTAAGAAATTCTAGCTCCCCGTACCGAGAAGGAAGTAAGAGGTTTCCTGGGACGATTGAACTACATTTCCAGATTTATTTCCCATTTGACCGCTACCTGTGAACCAATCTTCAAGTTACTAAAGAAAGATCAAGTAGTGAAGTGGAACAACGATTGTCAGATAGCCTTTGAAAAAAATCAAAAAATATCTTCGGGAACCTCCAATTCTGATGCCACTGGTTGAAGGAAGACCTCTGATCATGTACCTAACAATGTTAGAGAACTCAATGGGGTGTGTATTGGGGAAACATGACGAGTCTGGTCGAAAAGAGCATGCAATATACTACATTGTCAAAAAATTTACCGACTATGAAACAACATACTCACTGCTCGAGAAAAATTGTTATGCTTTGGCATGGGCTGCTCGCTGACTAAGACAATATATGTTGACCCATACTACTTTGTTGATCTCTAAGATGTATCAAATAAAATACATATTCGAGAAGTCCGCTCTCTTCGGAAGAATAGCAAGATGGTAAATGGTATTGACAGAATATGACATTCAATACACTACTCAGAAGGCAATCAAAGTAAGTGTACTGGTAGATCATTTGGCTCATCGGGCTATAGATAACTATCCGTCTATGAATTTTGAGTTCCCGGATGTGAATATTATGCTAGTTATGGATTATGAAGAACCTGGATTGCATGAAGGACCTGAGTCGGGATCCCGATGGACTATGGTTTTTGATGGAGCTTCCAACGCGCTTGGTAATGGGATTGGTGATGTGATTGTCTCTCCCAAGGCTTTCCATACGCCCTTCACCTCCAGATTATGTTTTAATTGTACCAATAATATTGAAGAATACGAAGCGTGCATCATGGGTATCAAGGCTGTTATCAATATGAGGATTAAATTCTTGAATATATATGGGGACTCAACCTTAATAATCAGTTAGATTAAGGGACAATGGGATGTGAAGCATCCAAATCTCATTCCTTATCGAGAACATATGTTGATTCCATCCTTCAAAGAAATCACTTTTGAACACATTCCACGAGAAGAGAATCAATTGGAAGACACACTAGCTAACATGTCATCTATGTTCAGAGTCAGATGGGATAATTAAGCTTATCAAATTACTATTGAGAGACTAGATGAACCGGCGCATTGCTACAAAATTAATACTGATGGAGTAGAGGAAAAGCCTTGGTTCCACGAAGTGAAAAGATACCTCGAGGCTCAAGAATACCCCGAGGGGGCATCGGTCAATGATAAGAAGTTTCTAAGGAGGTTCTCTGCCAAGTTCTTTCTGAGTAACGGAATCTTGTATAAGTGCAACCACAATTTAACTTTTCTTCGTTGTGAAGACAAGAAGGAAGTTGAGAAAATTATGGAAGATATGCACGAAGGAGTCTTTGGTACTCACTCTAGTGGGCATACGATGGCTAATAAAATTATGAGAGCAGGATATTATATGTATACCATGGAAACCGATTGCCACCATCATTCCAGAACTTGTCACAAATTCCAAATTTATACTGACAAAGTACACGTGCCTCCGGTTCCCTTGAATGTCTTGACCACTCCTTGGTCGTTTGTGATGTGGGGCATCAATATGATTGGAGAGATTAAGCCTACCGCTTCTAATGGGCATTGTTTCATTCTCGTCGCTATTGATTACTTCACAGAGTGGGTAGAGGCATCCTTTTTTGCTTCTGTTACCAAGAACTTCATGGCTCGGTTCATCAAGCATAACTTTATCTGTCAGTATGTGTT
Source organism: Vicia faba (assembly GCA_948472305.1). Taxonomy (NCBI): domain Eukaryota; kingdom Viridiplantae; phylum Streptophyta; class Magnoliopsida; order Fabales; family Fabaceae; genus Vicia; species Vicia faba. Next base: position 243,695,977 of record OX451735.1, read on the forward strand.
TACTGTGGAAAATGGTAAACAACCGTTGGTCCTCCCAGAGTCCTAAACTGAGGGTAACTTGCGAGATCGACCAGTTGATCTCAAGACGTGTGCTAAGAGTTTTTACTATCACACCTATTTCATTTAAATATTAGTCAAGAGAAATGGTTTTCTTTTAACTGGGAAACAAGTGTAATGGTTTTCCGCACTATGATTTAATCGACTTACTGGTGACTCGTTACTGATAGAAGATATTCATGAAAAAGTGAGACTCACTAAACTAACTGACTGGTGACTCGTGACCAACAGATAGTGTCGCATTGTTTATGTGAAATAGAAGATAACGTATATATCTTGCTCGACAGTAAAGAGAAACCAGATAAAATACTCAAAAGATATAATTGAAAGATAAAAGATTTACATTGAAATAAAAATGGTGATTCACGTACATCAAGCACTCTTCACTCTTGATTTCCTGATGCTCGGAATGACAGAGTTTGACAAGTGGTTTGAGAGTACAAGTGAACACCCACAAACTATACAAAATCTACCTATTTATAGTGTTTACAAAGTAACTACCTAGATAAAATCTACGACTAATATTAACATCTTGAACTAACTGCTTCACTAGATGTTGCCACCTATTTGGCACTCAAACACATCGTGGATTGCTGGTAACTGCTCATGATTTTGAAGTTCCACCTATTTAGCGCTCGAACACGTCGTGGGTTGCTGGTAACTGCCCACGATTCCTCTAAGCCTCTTGAACGTAAACCGCTTCTGCCTTGCTTCGACACTTTCTTTCTGGCAAAGAATAATCACACTTCTTCTAAGTCCAAGAAACCCTTTTTTTGTCGACTTAAACCATTTTCGACCAAGAAATTGTCTCTTACCCTTTGGTCGACTAAACCAATTTTAACCTCCTGAGATATGTTCTTTTATTTCTTCCTAGTCGACGTAGTTTAATTTCGACAGTTTCAGTGTGACTCCTTTCAAGCTTTAACTCTAACTTAATAAAACCAGCTTTTCACACATTAGCTCCTGTTTCCCAAAAATCCCTTATTTTGCAGGATGACTCTTAGCTTAGGAGAATGTATTCATTTACCACATGTACTTGAATACCTTAAGATTTTCCAAGGTAATAAAATGCCCCCCAGAGATGCCATTTTCAAATTTGGACCAATATGAGATAATGGCATCTCTGAAGCGTCGGTTTCACCATTCGACCAAATCGTTTCCATTTCTCTAAAAATGAACCTTACCGTTCTGTCTTTTCTGTGATGTCACGTAATCATGGAAGCGTATCACGCATTTTAGTTTCGAGACGTGTGACATTAATTTCTTGCCATCATTTCACTTTTAGTGGGAAACATGGCCCACTAACTCACGTTAATCTTGCGTCACGCGTCCCACTAACTGACGTGATTTGAACTTGGGAAATCACAAAAGATTTTTTCCCATTATTTCCTCTTTCCTCAAGGTCTATAAATACCCTTATTTCCCATTTTTTATATTTTCCTTCACTTCTTCAATCCTTTGCTTTTTAGAAAACAAAACCCAAAAACTACACACCATCGTTGTTCTTCATCTTCATCCTCCTTCAAACCTTATACAATGGCGAATGTTAAAAATCAAACCTCTTCTCCAACCATCGCTCTTCAACTGCGCCTTGTCGACGACAAAGCCTATGTATCGGAACCTCCATTTGCTGAGGAGAAAGCAAAAATATGGCAATCTCAGGTACTATCCATTTCTCTCTTGAGGAGAAACCCTTAGCCTTTTTAGGACCACTTCCTGCTGATGCACCCTCTAAAATCTATGTAGATGATAAGGAGACATTTTTTCCCACTAGTACTACTACCAGACCCATCATCTCTTCTCCAAACCCTATATCACTTAAATATATTGACAAGAACTTTAGGACCAATGGAAAAAGATGGGTATTTATACCCTGCTAGAAATTTCTCAATATGATCAAACTTATTCTAGTGGCATGCTCCTAGCTTCCATACATTTCTGGGAGGGATCGACCAACATCTTTCATACTAAATATGGTATGATCACTCCTACCTTGTTCGACGTCGCTGCCATCACCAGGCTGAAACCATCTGGAACAGTTTTTAACTATAGAGATGCTAAAACCATGCCACTAAGGTTCGATATGGGTGAAGCTGGAAAGCCAACATATAATAATTTCATCGACCATCATGCTCAAACCTCTGGTCTTGTAACTGATGAAGAGCATGTGGCATTCCTAACCTTGTGGCTATCTCGCTTTGTTTTTTGTTCCAGGTCAATACAGGTGGCCAAACAATTTCCTTATCTGGATACCCAGTTGCATACGGTTGAAAATGTTTCTTTAATCCAGCTGATTTTGGCCTCTCTCTATGCAGCTTTGACTGATGCTTCTAACCAAATAAAGCATTTTAACCCTAATAATCCAAAGAAAAAGAACGTCTTAGTCCATGGTCCTTTCTGGCTCTTGCAGCTTTGGTTGAATGCCACTTTCTCTGAGGATATTAAGGCTTTTAGAAATAGAAAGGTATCATGTCCTCCATCTCAAAGCCATATCGTTTGGAAACGCCTTCTCCCTCTGACTCCTATCGACAAAGGCTCCCCAAATCCTGAAGTCTTCAGGCTGCTGTTTACCATTATGCTGACAAGAGTCGACTTTACATCCTCGATGGCCCCTTTTCATGCTAGACAAGAAGGCCCAGAGTGGTTTATTAGGGCTTTTCCACCCACAAGAGAAGAGGGCAAGAAAAATTTATTAATCTTTTGGAGGCGTTACTTGACTCCCCAATTCTTATCTACTATGATTGTCAGTGTGAACCCAGGTTTGGTCGCTTATCATCCTAACTTGGTGGCTCAATAATTTTGCCTCGGTCAACTTGTTCCTAAATATTTGTTCAATTCTCACGGGCTTCTGGTTGACATCATAACTGACCAACCCTACGAAATGATCAAGGATGATATAGGGAATCTATGGACACAAAGGTCCACACTCACTCTCATTCCTTTCCAACCGTCTTTCTACTGCACCACAGAATTTGAAACTTGGTGGCAGACATATTTTGTTACATTCATTGGTGATTCTAATGCTAAGCTAACTGAACTAACCACATATTTCTCAAATTTTCAGGCAAAAGCGACCAAGTGTAAGATTACTCACATTAACCAAATTTGAGCTTTCCAGAATTACTTCCGAATTGTGTATCGACCTAATGATCTTCGTCGGACCATCTATGAGGCCGATGTTGAATTAAAGGAGAAGGTAACCGATAGAATCTCGACACTAAAAATACCTAGTTATGCGAAAGATAAATATCTTTACGCTCTTTATTTTGGAAACATCAAATTTCCTCCTTTGCCATCCAGTCCTTTAGCCTTGGCCTTTGGCCCACCTATTCCTGATTGGTGGTATTTCTCTATACTGAATATGCAAAATGCATATAATACAAAGGCCGACAGAGTGGTACCGACGAAGTATTACCTACCTAACTATTCGGGGCATCTTCATTATGATCTTTGATATGTTAGAGTACTTTTGACTACACAATTTGGTAACGATTTCTGGAAAGCTTACCCCCTGCCTATTTTACTTTGGTTGCTTATCTGATTGTTTTACACTTGTGTTACACCTATACCAATAGATTAGGCGGGCGCCATTCCTGTCGGAAAGCAAAAACATTCAACGCATCAGGTTTAAACTTCAACTTTCTGCAAGCTATCATTCTTGATTTAGCATATCTGACTTAGCTTAATTTTGTAGATCATTCCTGACCACACACCTTCTGACGATGAACCCATTTCTTCTTTACTCAAGAAGGCTTCTTTGGTGGGTGTATTTATATACTTCTTATTTCTATGTCGTTTACGCCCTAAACTTGTAATAATATTTTCCTTGTTTGCCAGAGTCAAAAACGCTCAGTGGATTTGGCTACTCCCTCTGACAAATCCAAAAGGTCCAAGAAGGACAAAAAACATACTTCTGAGAGGGCTAAGGTATATTCTGTCGATTCAAAACTTCCATTATCGACTAACGCTACTTCTTTGACTTACATATTTCTCTGATACTTAGCCATCACATGATGTTTAGCCCTCTCAACACTCCCATAATTCCAAAATCCATAAGAGGAAAAAGGATTCCTCTACTGAAGGCGAGGAGGCGAACAATAAGAAGAATACAAAGGTACCTGTATCTCAGGGTTCTGAAGAAAAGGTTGGCTTGAAACTTGTTAATGAAATAGAGGAGCCAACTGATTTCGAAATTCCTCTTATTACAAGAAGGAGACGTAACATGGTCTTGGTCGAAACTCCTGAAGCCACATCGAATTTAGGTGCTGACACCATTGTGGTCGACACATCTCTGGTTACTCTGACTCGTGCTCCTAGGGTTGATGAAGTTCAAAGCCCTATGAGATACCTTACTTATGTTTCATTTAAGGATGAGTTTGTTGATCTTAATCCGTCGACACATGTATTAGCTAGTTATTTTCTAGTTTCTTTCGTTTTCTGCTTGTTGAATTTGTCTTGGATAATACCTTTTCTTAGTTTCTTTAGGTTAACATCTTCGGTCAACAATAATGCGTACCTGACTATACCCCTTTTTCAAAAGCTTCTTCCCCTCACCATCATGAGAATCTTGACATTGTTGATGGTGAGTTTATCGACCTGACTATTCCGGCTACTCTTAGTGACTCTGACTCAGTCACTAGTCCTGCCAAACATAAGGGTTATAGTTCGACTAGTTCTGATTCTAGCCTTTTAGATTCCCTGAAGGGTTCGGGAGCAAATAAAAATGTCACCACTTCCCGAATCTTTCCCCCTCTTGAAAACACCCAAGGCGCGCCTCTCGTTTCTTCTGGGAGAACAAATGTCGACTCACCCACTAAACTAAAACACATTGGAGTAGTTAAAGCCAAAAATAGGATGACTAAAATTCAGACTCATGCTTTGAATCCTGATCTGCCTCATCTGCTCCATTTTGATCCAACTCTTGGCTCAGAACTCTCATAAGCTCTTGCTCAAATGAAGGAACTCAATATGTCTGAATCAGCCAGGTTGATGATAACGGAATTTGAGAAACTTTTCATCACCCTACGCCAAAATGTTGAAAGAATTCGGGAAAATGAGGAAGCGGTTGAGTCAAAGGAAGCCTTTGTGAAAGAGAAGTTGGATATGGTGGTGCAAGTTAGTGAAGAAATTAATGATTTGTTAGCAATGATTGGAAAGAAGAAACAGGAACTGATTCCCAAACAAAATAGAGTTGCTGAAATACGTAACCAGATTTCTTCCCTCAACAAGGAATTAGAATTAATCACCAAGCAAGAGGAAGAGATTAAAAAATGTGATTAACCAAACCCAAGCAAAAGCTGGGCGAATGATTGTGGATGTCGTGGCTGTACGTGACGTGATTTCTTCTGTCGAAACAGAGCTTGAAACACTTAAGATTCAGGCAGAAGGTTTTGAATATCAGGCCACCAACCTCCATGGTGAGCTGCAGTCATTCCAAGCCAAATTTAAGCTTTTTTAATCATTTTACCAACAATCTTGTCATTTCTTCATGGATTTAAGCCAAATTTTAACGAATCCTTTCTTTCTTTGTTTTATATGTAACCTCCATGTCTTATGCGTGTTTTGAATTTGCTGGTTTCAACAAATTTTACCAGCTCGTTGGTTCGATGAATATTTATTCTGTCGATATTTTGATTTCTTGAAGAATGGTCTTATACTTTTTTAAGTACTTACCATTTACCCTTAAGATCTGTCGATCTGGGGTTAACTCCTCAAGCTCATATGCATTATTTGAAAAAACTTGTATCACCTTAAAAGGTCCTTCCCAATTTGGGGACCATTTCCCTAAGACTCTATTATTTTTGTCCATAGGTAATACTACTTTCCATCTAGATCATCGACACCAAATACTTTATCCTTTAATTTTTTTATAAGCTCTCGCAACTCTTTCTTTCTGTCTTATTAATGAATCAAGGGCCAACATCCTTTCTTCATCAATGTCGACAAGCTCGTCTTCCATCATATTCCAGTAATCCTCAGATGATATTTCATGTTGTCTTTAGATTCTTATCGATTGAACATGTCTCCACTAGTAACATTGCATCATGCCCATATGCAAGTCGAAATTGAGTAATTCTTGTTGCTTCCTTAGGGGAAGTTCTACACGCCCATAAGGCTTGATCCAATGTTTTATGCCAATTCCTTGGCTTCTTTCCTACCTGCTTCTTAATTAGGCTAATTATCACTTTATTGGCAGCTTCGACTTGGCCATTTGCTTGAGCATAATGTTCTACCCCAAAATTTGCCCTCCCATATTCTTCAAAATTTGCTAAGATCAAGCTTCAAAATCTCTCAAGGTTTGCATAGTTCAAGGGCCTCCTAACAGTCAAAAACTAGGGTTTTGGTTCTGACAAAGAAAATGAAGTTTCCAAGGGTCCAATCAAGTCCCACATGCCTATAAACATGGTCAATCCTCCTCATACCAAGTTTCAAGACTTACAACACAAAATTGCATAGTCAAAAACCCTAATTGCTCAACAGTCAACTGTAGGGGCAAAATGGTCATTTGACAGTCAAAAGTTCAAATTTTTGGTCAACATCTTATTTTGAAGCCACAAACATCATTTGATCAATCCTTGATCATGATTTTCAAGGCATGGCTCAAAAAGTCTCAAGATGCAAAAGTTTCCATATTTGGACAGTTGAAAAAGTCAACTGTAACTTGACCAAGGCATAACTTCCACATGGTTTATCAGAAAAATTCCGTCCAAAGCTCATATTGAAGAGAAAGACATTTCCTACAACTCCTCTTCACACTTCAAGTCCAAGAAATGCTCTCACAAAAAGTTATCAATTTCAACATTATAGGTCATTTTCAAAAGTCAACAAAAAGGGACTTTAAGTCAAAGGCCATAACTTGAGATTGTTAAATCAAAATGACATGGGACCAAAGGCATTGGTTAGAGGACTTCAATACCTTTCCAAAATGTCCAAGAACATGATCAAAGCTTAAAACTTGAGCAAGATATGCCTTGTGGAAGTTGGGAAATTTTTGGGAATTTTGAAAAGTCAACTTTGCTTCAAATGCCTTAAAATTGCTAATGGGCCACATTTTCTTCCAAAATTCATCATCCAAAGCATATGCACGACCATTTTGCCCAAAGGGGATTTATTTCATCATTTTTATTATTTATTTGAATTTTTAATTACAATTAATTCATTTAATTAATTAAAATATGGAAAAAAATACTAAACAAAGGTATGTGAATCTTTTTATGCAGTATAATCACTCATGATTCACTCAAGATTCGTGCACAACTCAAATTGGGAAGATTGGCTATGATTGGAATCAAATATGCATGGAAAAGATTTGAAAAAATATGCATGAAAATCAAATATTCATTCCATCAATGCAAAGGGATTTGGACATATTTTTCAACCCTAATCTGATCCCATACATATACTAATGCAAACCTAATGCCTAAGAACCTCTAAGTTGCGCCCCATCTGAAGAACCAAGTTTGCATTTTTACCAAAAAAATCAAAAACTGAAAACTGCCTTGGAGGACGATTCAGAGGAAAAGATTGATCCCACTAGCTTGCCAAGACATCATTGAACCTGACTGAACACTTTTCCACGTCCATAGCATCAAGAATCGGTAACTAGAAGTCAGACTGTTTCATCTTTTTTGCATAATCGTATTTCATCATTCATGCCATGATTTTGAGTTCTAATGATTGTTTTGTACTAGTCTTATCATTCTGAAGCTAACCATGTGTTTTAATTAAGTTTTTCTTGCCTATACGCGAAATCACCATTAAAGCTCGCTAGGGTTCTTCAAGCTCCAAATTGGGCGTTTACGTATACGGTAAAATTAAGACATCCCAGTACCATGGCCAGAATCAGGATGCTTGGACGAACTTAACCCACTAATCGCGCCTAATTTATATAGCAAGACGAGCTATTCGCTATTTTTGAAAAGGGTGCATTCTGGGGGGGGGTTTAAAACCCCCACTAATTCTTTTTTGTTTCAGGGATAAATGAAGAAGATGATCATGTGGCAAAGCTTGATTGGGCACTTTGAATTCTAGCGCGCGTTTTTTAATTCTATGTCACTAACGCCAATTTTCTCTTTTATTATTTATTCGTTATTCTATTTACAATGTGCGTTGATGGTTCAAATGGTGGAAAGAGACGCTGGCAAGCTTTGGGACCTGGGTTCGATTCCCAGGTCCCCCACTTTGTTTCAATATTTTGCCTTTCAATGTAATCCTATGCAGCGCACTACCTGACGTTCACCATACGTTCACCATCCCAACTTGCCACGCGCCTATTGAGATCAATCTATTGGCTATGATCTGAGGAGCACCATGGACACCGGTCAACGCATACGCACGTGGCCCTGAAAAGTCAAAAAAGGCCTCCAAAGATGGGCCAGAATTGCTGGATCACACCTCCAGTTTGGGGACAGAACCCCCCATTGGTTTGCTTTTCCATTCTTTTTTTATATTTTTCTATTTTATTTGTTTTAATTAGTTTTAATTTAATTCTTTAAATCAATATTTTCATAATATAAAAATAATAAAAAAAATCAGAAAGTCCCAAAAATATAAATATATTTCATTTAAATCTTTTTTTTATAAATAAATCTTGTTAACTAATTTAGTTCTTTAAATTCTAGGATTAATTTTGACATTTTTTTTCATAAACTTAAAAATTGTAGAATTAGGGTTTTATATTTTTATCCTTTTTTCTTTTTCACCATATTAATTATTAATTATTAATTATTTATTTTTATAAATCAAATTATATTAATTAAATTAGGTTAACTTTAGGTCTAATTTTAACATTTTTTAATAAAATAAAATAGCTAGAATTAGGTTTAATTTCCATAATCTTCTCATTAAAAATCCATAAATACAAAAAACTCCAAAAATATTTTCTTTTTAATTTTAATTTAATTAATTTGTTAATCGTAATTTAATTTCATTAAAAAGGGTCCAACGCCCTCGCATTCGATCGTAGTTCCAATTCGCGCGTTTATTTTATTTTCTCTTTTTATGTAATTTTCCCGAAGCCATGTAAATTGGACCTTTTATATTTCTCGCACTTTACTTTATTTTATTTTCAAATCGGGTCCTGGATTAAATTTGGCGATGTGGACCCGCGCCTTTGTAATAGCGTAGGAACTTTTAAATTCCGCACTTTTTAACTGTTAATAAATTTGCATGCAAGAATGAATGTCAAAATAAAAACAAAAGCGTAGATCACCCATGACATGAATAAGACAAAAATAAATGAACATGACACACAAATCACACACCACCCCTAGGGTACGCCTCACTGTTGCCTTGCCCCTCGAAAGGTGATCGTCGAGTAGAAGATGTTTTAGTAAGTCCTCATGATCCGGGAACCTGGCATGAGGGTAGCTTCTAAGGTATCTTCCTATTGCTCTGGTGATCACCATGTCCCGAACCTTCGAATTGACCCGAACACCTCCAACGGTGGTGCTACCTATCTCTCAATGGTGGGATGGCACTACTTTAAGGACATTTACACAGACGGATTCCTTAGGGTCGGTAGACGACTCTAGATACTTGCTCTAATTTCAAAACAAAATCAAAAATACTTTTCACACCGACACCTTTTCAAAGAGCTTTCGAAAGCAATTTTTTCAAACACTCTTGAGGACTGATACAAGAGTCGAACTGAAATTTTCAAAGAAACTTTTTTTAAAACCCACAGTTGAAAAGCAAACAAACCAATTTTGAAAACACAAATGAGCAAGTATCTAAGAGCCCATGGATAACCATGGATAGAAAGGGTGCTAACACCTTCCCTTTCTATAACCTACCTCCCGAACCGAGAGTAATCTCTATAAGGAATTTTTCTGTGCTTTTGTCCTTTCCATTTGGAGAAAATAAAAGACAGTGGCGACTCTTGCTTCCGCGACATTTCGCGAACTAGTGTTAAAACAGTCAGTTCCAGATCCATCGATCACAGAACTGGCGACTCTGCTGGGGAGTCATTAAATCCTGGACTGTTGTTGAAGAGTATGTGTGTCTTCAAACTTTGCTCAGAATATTTCCAATGGATTCCTGCTTTGTTGTTTGAGGAGAACTCCGCTGGGGAATAAGCTGATGAAGAGAAAACTAGGACCATAGCATCAAGAATTGCAATGGCTTCCCAACAAGATAACCAGGACCTACTTGCTCAAGAGACTCGGTTCGGGGAAATCCTCCTGAATCTATCCAAGGGGCAGGAGGAGCTGAGAACACTTCTCATGGAGACTTTGGTCAGGAACAGTGCTGAGGATGAACGACTGAAACATCTGCAAGCTGAGATGGAGGCAATGAGGGCCCAGATGCTGGGGCAGGTGACTATCATCAAAGACTTAGCTCAAAGACAAGATGAGCTCGGGGTTCTCGTCAACCAACTGCTTCGGGATAACCAACTGGGGCCAGCATCTAAGGGTAAAGAGCCAGTCATCATTCAACCATCTTTGAAACCAGGAGGTAAGGGGAGAGCTCCTCAAGTGGCTTCAGGGTCACTAACTCAGCAGCAACTTCACCAGCTTCAGCCAGACAAGCCCAGGAGGCAATTCACCCAGCTCAACATGTCGCTGTTCCAAGCTTTACAACGCCTGTTGAGGTTGAATCTGATCACATGAAGGGCTCATCCCCGAAACCCCAACACAGCATCTCCTGTCTATGATCCCAATAAAAGGTGTGCCTACCACTCTTCCAGTCTAGGACATGACACAAATGAGTGTTGGGCTCTGAAGAACAAGATCCAGGACCTGATTGATGAAGGAGCACTGGAGTTCACACAAGATGGTCAGGCTGAGTTTTTCTATCATCCCTCCAAGGCTCACCATTTGAAGTGACAAGCCCCGAGACTAGAAAACTTTTGTTCATTCGAATGTTCAAGTTGTAATTTTCTTTTATTCAAACATTTACTCATGTTAAACGTTGTTATTTCATTAATGCATCGCATACGTCTGTCTTGAAGAAATATATTCGTATTCACTATACGCAAATTATTTTCATATTTTTTCTGATGATCAACATTCGATTAATAATGCTAAGCCTCTTGAGGGAGGATGACGAAAACGATACCACAATCTACAGTATGCTTTTGAACAGACCCCGCTGATGAGGTACAGGCATTGTTTCAATTCCTAAACACTGGCGTTATAAGGAAGATAATCCCTCGTCAACCCCTTCGAGCCAAAGAAGTAGGAGTTCTTATTTTCAAAAATTAAAACCCTTAATCATAACCTGGGGCAGGGTAGTCTCTCAGTTGATCCAAGTGCATAACGAACGGCACCGAAGGAGGTCCTTACAAAACAAAGAAAGACAGCGATGGTTCCGAATAATCAATAAGGATAGGTAGTCATTATATCTCAAAAATAAAAACCCAATAAGTCAAAACCTATGAAGGAGACTTACAAAACTGGGGGCATCCCGCTGACTGTAATCACAAAAGAAACAGTTCAGGCAAAATTTAGGGATAGCAAAATCAAAAAGAAAGAGGTCATACAAACCCTCAATAACAAAAAGGAATGACTGCCTATTCAAAATAAACTATCAACATCCGAACTATCACTGGTATATCAGGACAAAGACTCAAACAAGGTCTAACGCACGATCAACTGAGTTTAGGTTTGGAGAACATCACGGAGAGCGGGTGGGTACAAATAAAATTTGAGCCTTTATCCTTTGTTTCTTAAACCATGAACCAGGCCACGTTATAACCCTTAAAAGCCCTAGCTGAAGCATGGGTTAGTTCGAAAGCATATTGTTACAAAAGGTATCCTGACTCCTTAAGGCCTACGGTAAATACGGAGTTGACATCACGTTTTACAAACATTCACTTGTTTTATGAAAAAGAATGCATTTTCAAAATCTCCAAGACAGACATAAGCTTTGCATTTTTGATATAACATTGTTTGCACATGACTATTTGTTTGAACAGCAGGGGAACTCGCACGATGAATACCTAGTGAACAAAAGCACTTCCAATCAAGGGGCATGGCATGACTATTGTCCATCATCTGGGGCAGTTAAGTCAAGATTCGGAGAATCTCTCAAAGGCCAAATAGCCTGGGGCAAATCTCCGCCTGAGTCACTTGGGGCACTCCAATGACAAATCTTGCCTGATCAAACATCTTCGGGTGGCATGGCAAAATACTTCTAACAGGGGCACCTCCCTACATTCTGAGAACGTGGACATAGTCGAAAAAATACTACGCAAAATCAAAGACCCGCTAGGTTGACACACCTAGGCAAAAATAAGGGTTTCCCGGCGAACCAAAAGGGTTCGGGAAAAATGAGGGATGAAATGAAAGATCTGTACACCCGGCAAGTCGAAAACCTGAAAAGGCGGCTTGGGCAAAAATGGGTATCCCGGTGGACTGAAAACCCGAAAGTGCGGTCCAAGCAAAAGTTAGGGATCAAAGCGTGCGACTATGTCCTGTCATCTTGTCACCGGCCTACCAGAAGAAGGTTTGTCCATCAACAATTATCAGCACCTCACAGGTCTTCCTCTCCCACCTCAGAAATAGGGGCAATAAAGAGTTGTCTGAGCAATCTAATTATTCTGTCCTCCAAGGTACCAAGGTAGGTTCAGCTAAAGAACATAACCAGATATCTTAATTCCCCAGAGAGTGAGCCAGCAAGTTAGTGCACTCTCCCCAAGCAAAGCTATTATCAAACTTAAGGAAGTTGGGTATCCTCCCGCAGATCTCAACATTCCCCAGCAGTATATATGCATTCTTAACAAGCATCCCCGGCAATCTTGGTCTAAAGATTGTTCCCCGGCGGTATATCAAACATTCAATGGAGTCACTTCCCCGATACAGCTCAAAACTTCCCCAGGAGAGTCCAATCCAGTTTCCCCAGGAAAAGTTGGAATCCATCTCCCCAAGCAGAAAGCTTATCCCCAGTAGATTCTGGAAGCTTATCCCCTACAGAGCCCGAACGTGTTTCCCGGCTTTATTCAAAGAGTTATTTCCCTACCAGGATATAACTGGGTTATCCTCAGCCAAAAGCCACGGAAAGACCGTCCTCGTCAAAGTCTTCTTATCCCTAGCGAAGTCTATTAACACTTCCAACACAACAATGGTATCCCTAGTGAAGTTACCATCAACATTTCAGCAAAGTATCTCTCTCCCCACAGAGTATTGCCCCTCAGCAAGATCGCTAGAATACTTTTCTCCCTGCAGAGTAATTCATTCGCCAAGTCTATTCCCCAACAGAGTTATCTTCTCCTACCGGTATTCTTGCAACTATCACTCCCCAGCGGAAGCAAAGATCCATTCTTCAACATCAGCCCAGGAGTGACTTCCCGGCACCCGTCAAGGATTTATTTTCCTAAGACGAAAACATACGTTCATAAACATCACATTTCCATACATTATAGCATGCATATATGCATCATATCTTACAAATCTCATTTATGTTGAGAACATCATTGCTTGATCCATATCATACATTGCATATGACTGACCTTTACCTTTCAGGAAAGATCCAGTTAAGTTCTCAGCTATATTCAAGACCTAGACCGGTTCAGTTAAATCGCCCCTAAGATTTTCCTGATTCTTATCCAGTCAAAGGCCTTCTATGGTTCAGTTAGATCGACCCTAAGATCTCCCTGTTTCTTATCCAGTTGAAGATTTCAAGACCTTGATCGGTTTAGTTAAATCGTCCCTAAGATTTTCCTGATTCTTATCCAGTCAAAGGCCTTCTCTGTTTCAGTCAGATCGACCCTAAGATCTCCCTGATTCTTATCCAGTTGAAGACTTCATGACCTAGACCGGTTCAGTTAAATCGACCCTAAGATTTTCCTGTTTCTTATCCAGTCAAAGGCCTTCTCTGGTTCAGTCAGATCGACCCTAAGATCTCCCTGTTTCTTATCCAGTTGAAGATTTCAAGACCTAGACCGGTTCAGTTAAATCGACCCTAAGATTTTCCTGTTTCTTATCCAGTCAAAGGCCTTCTCTGGTTCAGTCAGATCGACCCTAAGATCTCCCTGTTTCTTATCCAGTTGAAGATTTCAAGACCTAGACCGGTTCAGTTAAATCGACCCTAAGATTTTCCTGTTTCTTATCCAGTCAAAGGCCTTCTCTGGTTCAGTCAGATCGACCCTAAGATCTCCCTGTTTCTTATCCAGTTGAAGATTTCAAGACCTAGACCGGTTCAGTTAAATAGACCCTAAGATTTTCCTGTTTCTTATCCAGTCAAGGGCCTTCTCTAGTTCAGTTAAATCGACCCTAAGATCTCCCTGTTTCTTATCCAGTTGAAGATTTCAGGACCTTGACCGGTTCAGTTAAATCGCCCCTAAGATTTTCCTGATTCTTATCCAGTCAAAGGCCTTCTCTGGTTCAGTCAGATCGACCCTAAGATCTCCTTGATTCTTATCCAGTTGAAGACTTCAAGACCTAGACCGGTTCAGTTAAATCGACCCTAAGATTTTCCTGTTTCTTATCCAGTCAAAGGCCTTCTCTGGTTCAGTCAGATCGACCCTAAGATCTCCCTGATTCTTATCCAGTTGAAGACTTCAAGACCTAGACCGGTTCAGTTAAATCGACCCTAAGATTTTTCTGTTTCTTATCCAGTCAAAGGCCTTCTCTAGTTCAGTCAGATCGACCCTAAGATCTCCCTGTTTCTTATCCAGTTGAAGATTTCAAGACCTAGATCGGTTCAGTTAAATCGACCCTAAGATTTTCCTGTTTCTTATCCAGTCAAAGGCCTTCTCTGGTTCAGTCAGATCGACCCTAAGATCTCCCTGTTTCTTATCCAGTTGAAGATTTCAAGACCTAGACCGGTTCAGTTAAATCGACCCTAAGATTTTCCTGTTTCTTATCCAGTCAAGGGCCTTCTCTAGTCCAGTTAAATCGACCCCTAAAAGATTTTTCAGATAAAGACTCAGTAGAAGACATCCAAGATTCTCTCAGCGTTACTGTTGAGGTAGTAATCGCCCAAGATTCTCTCAGCGTTACTGTTGAGGTTGAAGTCGTCCAAGGTTCTCTCAGCGTTCCTGTTGAGGTAGTAATCGCCCAAGGTTCTCTCACCGTCCCGTTGAGGTAGTAACCATCCTTGGTTCATTCATCACTGTTTGAAGCTCCGGATTCAGCTCCTGTAACCAGTCAGGGTACATCCTTACAAAGAGTTTGAAGACCACTCCTGTAACAGGTCAGGTAATCATTTTTCTTTTTCAGGTACGCAAGTTCTCGCTAAGGAATCTCTTACGCAATCGACATCCAGATGGCATCTATAAGCCCATCATCCTATTCATCAATCTCCAAATGGCATCTATAAGCCCATTCCACCATCACACTGCTACTATGTGAGCGCAAATTTTTGGGCACTCTAGTGTTCAATCATCTTCCACCTTCGGATTACGAAAGGCACGTCAGCCAATCTGCATCCTCAGGCCTAAGAAGATTGAACAGGGGCAACTGTTGTACCCCAAAATTTGCCCTCCCATATTCTTCAAAATTTGCTAAGATCAAGCTTCAAAATCTCTCAAGGTTTGCATAGTTCAAGGGCCTCCTAACAGTCAAAAACTAGGGTTTTGGTTCTGACAAAGAAAACGAAGTTTCCAAGGGTCCAATCAAGTCCCACATGCCTATAAACATGGTCAAGCATCCTCATACCAAGTTTCAAGACTTACAGCATAAAATTGCATAGTCAAAAATCCTAATTGCTCAACAGTCAACTGTAGGGGCAAAATGGTCATTTGACAGTCAAAAGTTCAAATTTTTGGTCAACATCTTATTTTGAAGCCACAAACATCATTTGATCAATCCTTGATCATGATTTTCAAGGCATGGCTCAAAAAGTCTCAAGATGCAAAAGTTTCCATATTTGGACAGTTGAAAAAGTCAACTGTAACTTGACCAAGGCATAACTTCCACATGGTTTATCAGAAAAATTCCATCCAAAGCTCATATTGAAGAGAAAGACATTTCCTACAACTCCTCTTCACACTTCAAGTCCAAGAAATGCTCTCACAAAAAGTTATCAATTTCAACATTATAGGTCATTTTCAAAAGTCAACAAAAAGAGACTTTAAGTCAAAGGCCATAACTTGAGATTGGTAAATCAAAATGCCATGGGACTAAAGGAATTGGTTATAGGACTTCAAGACCTTTCCAAAATGTCCAAGAACATGATCAAAGCTTAAAAATTGAGCAAGATATGCCTTGTGGAAGTTGGGAAAGTTTTGGGAATTTTGAAAAGTCAACTTTGCTTCAAATACCTTAAAATTGCTAATGGGCCACATTTTCTTCCAAAATTCATCATCCAAAGCATATGCACGACCATTTGGCCCAAAGGGGATTTATTTCATCATTTTTATTATTTATTTGAATTTTTAATTACAATTAATTCATTTAATTAATTAAAATATGGAAAAAATACTAAACAAAGGTATGTGAATCTTTTTATGCAGTATAATCACTCATGATTCACTCAAGATTCGTGCACAACTCAAATTGGGAAGATTGGATATGATTGGAATCAAATATGCATGGAAAAGATTTGAAAAAATATGCATGAAAATCAAATATTCATTCCATCAATGCAAAGGGATTTGGACATATTTTTCAACCCTAATCTGATCCCATACATATACTAATGCAAACCTAATGCCTAAGAACCTCTAAGCTGCGCCCCATCTGAAGAACCAAGTTTGCATTTTTACCAAAAAAATCAAAAACTGAAAACTGCCTTGGAGGACGGTTCAAAGGAAAAGATTGATCCCATTAGCTTGCCAAGACATCACTGAACCTAACTGGATACTTTTTCAATCCTCACGCACCCAGAATTGGTAACTAGAAGTCAGACTGTTTCATCTTTTTTGCATAATAGTATTTCATCATTCATGCCATAATTTTGAATTCTAACGCTTGTTTTATACTAATATAAACTCAACGAAACTCATGGCATCATTGAATTGAATTAACACTGCTTGTACAGAGAATTGCCATTGTTGTCTTTTAGGGTTGCAGAGGTTTCAAATTGGGGCTTCCCTATTCTGAAAAAATTGGCCAACAAGACCCACACCATCAGAATCAGAAGCTTATGGCCAATCGTTTCCATCCCTCGCGCTTTTTTTATATGCAGCCAATTTATATTCGCTATTTTTTGGCACTTCAGATTGTGGGGGTTTAAAACCCCCGCTATTCAGTTTGTTTTTGTTTCAGGCACAACAAATAATTGGAGAAGATGGTGATGTGTAGGCCAATGAGTGGCGCATTTGAAATTCACGCGAAAATATCCCACTAACCCTTGTTTTATCTCATATTGATTATTTGTCATATAATAAACAAAGCGCGTAGTTGGATCAGTTGGCAGGCACGTAAATTGGTAAGCAACGGGACCTGGGTTCGAATCCCAGGTCCCCCTTCTTTCTTCCATATTTTTCTTCTAAACGTGTTTCTATGCAGCTCGTTCCCTGAGGTACACCATGCAGCCCCATAATCTGACGTGCCACATGGCAATTAACTCCCATCCAAGGGCTCTGATCTGATGAATCCCATACACCATGGTCAAACGTTCTACACGCGCTCAGAAAAGTCAAACAAGGCCTTGAGACAAATGGGCCTGATTGCTAGCCAAAGACCTCCAGTTTGGGGACAACACCCCCTTTGGTTTGCTCTCTTCCATTCTTTTTCTATTTTTATTTGTTTTGTTTAAGTTTTATTTAATTCTTCAAATTAATATGTTCTTAACATAAAAAATAATAAAATCAGAAAAGACAAAAATAAGAATATATTTTATTTAAATATTATTTTTGTAAATAAATCTCATTAATTAATTTAGTTCTAAATTCTAGGGTTAATTTTAACATTTTCTTAATAAACTTCAAAAATTTGTAGAATTAGGGTTTTGATTATTTTTATCCCTTTGTCTTTTTCACCATATTAATTATTAGTTATTATATTTGTAAATAAAATTGAATTAATTAATTAGGTTAATTCTAGGTTTAACTTTAACATGTTTTTTTTTAATAAATTAAAAGATAGCTAGAATTAGGTTTTAAATTCCATTAATTCTTATTAAAAATCCATAAATACAAAAAACTCCAAAAAAAAATCTCTTTTATTTTAATTTAATTAATTTGTTAATCGTAATTTAATTTCATTAAAAAGGGTCCAACGCCCTCGCTTTCGATTATTAATTCGTTTCGCGCATTTATTTCCTCTCTTATAATATTCATGTAATTCTCCCAAAGCCATGTAAATTAGACATTTATATTTCTTGCACTTTATTTTGTTTCAAATCGGGTCCTGGATTTAATTTGGCGATGTGGACCAGCGCCTTTGTAATAGCGTAGGAACTTTTAAATTCCGCACTTTTTAACTGTTAATAAATTTGCATGCAAGAATGAATGTCAAAATAAAAACAAAAGCGTAGATCACCCATGACATGAATAAGACAAAAATAAATGAACATGACACACAAATCACACACCACCCCTAGGGTACGCCTCACTGTTGCCTTGCCCCTCGAAAGGTGATCGTCGAGTAGAAGATGTTTTAGTAAGTCCTCATGATCCGGGAACCTGGCATGAGGGTAGCTTCTAAGGTATCTTCCTATTGCTCTGGTGATCACCATGTCCCGAACCTTCGAATTGACCCGAACACCTCCAACGGTGGTGCTACCTACCTCTCAATGGTGGGATGGCACTACTTTAAGGACATTTACACAAACGAATTCCTTAGGGTCGGTAGACGACTCTAGATACTTGCTCTAATTTCAAAACAAAATCAAAAATACTTTTCACACCGACACCTTTTCAAAGAGCTTTCGAAAGCAATTTTTTCAAACACTCTTGAGGACTGATACAAGAGTCGAACTGAAATTTTCAAAGAAACTTTTTTTAAAACCCACAGTTGAAAAGCAAACAAACCAATTTTGAAAACACAAATGAGCAAGTATCTAAGATCCCATGGATAACCATGGATAGAAAGGGTGCTAACACCTTCCCTTTCTATAACCTACCTCCCGAACCGAGAGCAATCTCTATAAGGAATTTTTCTGTGCTTTTGTCCTTTCCATTTGGAGAAAATAAAAGACGGTGGCAACTCTTGCTTCCGTGACATTTCGCGAACCAGCGTTAAAACAGTCAGTTCCAGATCCACCGATCACAGAACTGGCGACTCTGCTGGGGATATTTTTATAAAGTGAGGGGTACCTTAGGGTTAGTTCATAACTGTGTTTTCAATTGTATTGATTTGCTTGCTTTAAATTGTGGGACTGTCTTGGGAGTTCTATAGATCCTAACCCGGATCTGGGGATACCTTTTTAGAAAGTATCAACAAGTTTGTGAGGGAACTGTGCGGGGTATACCGACATGGTTGAAACAGTCTGCTACGTTGATGTGGCACTTTGGTGTGTACCGGTAACCCTTGAGTTCAGTCGAGGAGAGTACGGGGCCGCCGCGTGGTGTCGTGAAGCATTAACTGACCTTAGGAACCTTAATTGAACCATCTTGGCCTCTTTAGGGTAGTGAGATAACTGACTTTGGTGCAGTCTGAGGTTGGTTGATACTCGATACTACACTCAATTGAGGGATGTTTTCTTGGAATATTTTGGTCGCCAGTTCAGTGGCTAAATCGAAACGATGAACAATGAAAGCAATCCAGTGATATTGGGACCCTTAGAACCCGGTTACTTCTGATAGGAAAGGTCTTAACCAACCAACTTCAAGAGGGTAATACCTGGACCTCATGCTGGCCTAAACTCTAAGGGTTTCTCTTGTGTGACTTGTGTGCCTTCGTACTTGACTACTTGCATGCTTGTTATCTGACACATAAGTTTCTTGCAGGTTTTGTTTATAGTCCTTAATTGGGACTCATAACAGGGTGTACTAAGTTTCTTGCAGGCTTTATTTACAGTCCTTAATTGGGACTCCTAACAGGGTTACTTACATTACCCCATGCATAACATACCATCATACCATTGCATACATCCTGCATAAGGGCTAACCCATTTCAAGGATCTCAAGGGCTTGTGATGCAGGTCATGATGAATCAAACTGTCCAGCAAGGGGAAAAGGGGATTTATTTTCCTCCAACCGAAAGTTGATAACTCGAGTCAGGGGCTATGACCCACTTGATATGGTGAGCTTTGACTCTTGAAGAAGGTTCCCCTAGCCAAGGTTGTCTGGAAATCAAAACAAAGTTGATAACTCGAGTCAGGGGCTATGACCCACTTGATATGGCGAGCTTTGACTCTTGAAGAAGGACTCTCAACAATATGAAGTACCTTCAATCAAGCCACCAGTTTCCAATGCTAACAATTTTCTTGTTTACCCTGCGAGGTCCTTGAAAACATTGCACGCATACATACACATCATAACAGGTATCCTTGTTGCAAGTCACTTACCTTTCTCGCTGTTTATTTCAGCAATGGCTTCCCAACAAGATAACCAGGACCTACTTGCTCAAGAGACTCGGTTCGGGGAAATCCTCCTGAATCTATCCAAGGGGCAGGAGGAGCTGAGAACACTTCTCATGGAGACTTTGGTCAGGAACAGTGTTGAGGATGAACGACTGAAACATCTGCAAGCTGAGATGGAGGCAATGAGGGCCCAGATGTTGGGGCAGGTGACTATCATCCAAGACTTAGCTCAAAGACAAGATGAGCTCGGGGTTCTCGTCAACCAACTGCTTCGGGGTAACCAACTGGGGCCAGCATCTAAGGGTAAAGAGCCAGTCATCATTCAACCATGCTCCTCAAGTGGCTTCAGAGTCACCAACTCAGCAGCAACTTCACCAGCTTCAGCCAGACAAGCCCAGGAGGCAATTCACCCAGCTCAACATGTCGTTGTTCCAAGCTTTACAACGCCTGTTGAGGTTGAATCTGATCACATTAAGGGCTCATCCCCGAAACCCCAACACATCATCTCCTGTCTATGATCCCAATAAAAGGTGTGCCTACCACTCTGCCAGTCCAGGACATGACACAAATGAGTGTTGGGCTCTGAAGAACAAGATCTAGGACCTGATTGATGAAGGAGCACTAGAGTTCACACAAGATGGTCAGGCTGAGTTTTTCTATCATCCCTCCAAGGCTCACCATTTGAAGAGACAAGCCCCGAGACTAGAAAACTTTTGTTCATTCGAATGTTCAAGTTGTAATTTTCTTTTATTCAAACATTTACTCATGTTAAACGTTGTTATTTCATTAATGCATCGCATACGTCTGTCTTGAAGCAATATATTCGTATTCACTATACGCAAATTATTTTCATATTTTTTCTGATGATCAACATTCGATTAATAATGCTAAGCCTCTTGAGAGAGGATGACGAAAACGATACCACAATCTACAGTATGCTTTTGAACAGACCCCGCTGATGAGGTACAGGCATTGTTTCAATTCCTAAACACTGGAGTTATAAGGAAGATAATCCCTCGTCAACCCCTTCGAGCCAAAGAAGTAGGAGTTCTTATTTTCGAAAATTAAAACCCTTAATCATAACCTGGGGCAGGGTAGTCTCTCAGTTGATCCAAGTGCATAACGAACGGCACCGAAGGAGGTCCTTACAAAACAAAGAAAGACAGCGATGGTTCCGAATAATCAATAAGGATAGGTAGTCATTATATCTCAAAAATAAAAACCCAATAAGTCAAAACCTATGAAGGAGACTTACAAAACTGGGGGCATCCCGCTGACTGTAATCACAAAAGAAACAGTTCAGGCAAAATTTAGGGATAGCAAAATCAAAAAGAAAGAGGTCATACAAACCCTCAATAACAAAAAGGAATGACTGCCTATTCAAAATAAACTATCAACATCCGAACTATCACTGGTATATCAGGACAAAGACTCAAACAAGGTCTAACGCACGATCAACTGAGTTTAGGTTTGGAGAACATCACGAAGAGCGGGTGGGTACAAATAAAATTTGAGCCTTTATCCTTTGTTTCTTAAACCATGAACCATACCACGTTATAACCCTTAAAAGCCATAGCTGAAGCATGGGTTAGTTCGAAAGCATACTGTTACGAAAGGTATCCTGACTCCTTAAGGCCTACGGTAAATACGGAGTTGACATCACGTTTTACAAACATTCACTTGTTTTATGAAAAAGAATGCATTTTCAAAATCTCCAAGACAGACATAAGCTTTGCATTTTTGATATAACATTGTTTGCACATGACTATTTGTTTGAACAGCAGGGAAACTCGCACGATGAATACCTAGTGAACAAAAGCACTTCCAATCAAGGGGCATGGCATGACTATTGTCCATCATCTGGGGCAGTTAAGTCAAGATTCGGAGAATCTCTCAAAGGCCAAATAGCCTGGGGCAAATCTCCGCCTGAGTCACTTGGGGCACTCCAACGACAAATCTTGCCTGATCAAACATCTTCGGGTGGCATGGCAAAACACTTCTAACAGGGGCACCTCCCTACATTCTGAGAACGTGGACATAGTCGAAAAAATACTACGCAAAATCAAAGACCCGCTAGGTTGACACACCTAGGCAAAAATAAGGGCTTCCCGGCGAACCAAAAGGGTTCGGGCAAAATGAGGGATGAAATGAAAGATCTGTACACCCGGAAAGTCGAAAACCTGAAAAGGCGGCTTGGGCAAAAATGGGTATCCCGGTGGACTGAAAACCCGAAAGGGCGGTCCAAGCAAAAGTTAGGGATCAAAGCGTGCGACTATGTCCTGTCATCTTGTCACCGGCCTACCAGAAGAAGGTTTGTCCATCAACAATTATCAGCACCTCACAGGTCTTCCTCTCCCACATCAGAAACAGGGGCAATAAAGAGTTGTCTGAGCAATCTAATTGTTCTGTCCTCCAAGGTACCAAGGTAGGTTCAGCTAAAGAACATAACCAGATATCTTAATTCCCCAGAGAGTGAGCCAGCAAGTCAGTGCACTCTCCCCAAGCAAAGCTATTATCAAACTTAAGGAAGTTGGGTATCCTCCCGCAGATCTTAACATTCCCCAGCAGTATATATGCATTCTTAACAAGCATCCCCGGCAATCTTGGTCTAAAGATTGTTCCCCGGCGGTATATCAAACATTCAATGGAGTCACTTCCCCGATACAGCTCAAAACTTCCCCAGGAGAGTCCAATCCAGTTTCCCAAGGAAAAGTTGGAATCCATCTTCCCAAGCAGAAAGCTTATCCCCAGTAGATTCTAGAAGCTTATCCCCTGCAGAGTCCGAACGTGTTTCCCGGCTTTATTCAAAGAGTTATTTCCCTACCAGGATATAATTGGGTTATCCTCAGCCAAAAGCCACGGAAAGACCGTCCTCGGCAAAGTCTTCTTATCCCTAGCGAAGTCTATTAACACTTCCAACACAACAATGGTATCCCCAGTGAAGTTACCATCAACATTTCAGCAAAGTATCTCTCTCCCCACAGAGTATTGCCCCTCAGCAAGATCGCTAGAATACTTTTCTCCCTGCAGAGTAATTCATTCGCCAAGTCTATTCCCCAACGGAGTTATCTTCTCCTACTGGTATTCTTGCAACTATCACTCCCCAGCGGAAGCAAAGATCCATTCTTCAACATCAGCCCAGGAGTGACTTCCTGGCACCCGTCAAGGATTTATTTTCCTAAGACGAAAACATACGTTCATAAACATCACATTTCCATACATTATAGCATGCATATATGCATCATATCTTACAAGTCTCATTTATGTTGAGAACATCATTGCTTGATCCATATCATACATTGCATATGACTGACCTTTACCTTTCAGGAAAGATCCAGTTAAGTTCTCAGCTATATTCAAGACCTAGACCGGTTCAGTTAAATCGCCCCTAAGATTTTCCTGATTCTTATCCAGTCAAAGGCCTTCTCTGGTTCAGTTAGATCGACCCTAAGATCTCCCTGTTTTTTATCCAGTTGAAGATTTCAAGACCTTGACCGGTTCAGTTAAATCGCCCCTAAGATTTTCCTGATTCTTATCCAGTCAAAGGCCTTCTCTGGTTCAGTCAGATCGACCCTAAGATCTCCCTATTTCTTATCCAGTTGAAGACTTCAAGACCTAGACCGGTTCAGTTAAATCGACCCTAAGATTTTCTTGTTTCTTATCCAGTCAAAGGCCTTCTCTGGTTCAGTCAGATTGACCCTAAGATCTCCCTGTTTCTTATCCAGTTGAAGATTTAAAGACCTAGACCGGTTCAATTAAATCGACCCTAAGATTTTCCTGTTTCTTATCCAGTCAAAGGCCTTCTCTGGTTCAGTCAGATCGACCCTAAGATCTCCCTGTTTCTTATCCAGTTGAAGATTTCAAGACCTAGACCGGTTCAGTTAAATCGACCCTAAGATTTTCCTGTTTCTTATCCAGTCAAAGGCCTTCTCTGGTTCAGTCAGATCGACCCTAAAATCTCCCTGTTTCTTATCCAGTTGAAGATTTCAAGACCTAGACCGGTTCAGTTAAATCGACCCTAAGATTTTCCTGTTTCTTATCCAGTCAAGGGCCTTCTCTAGTTCAGTTAAATCGACCCTAAGATCTCCCTGTTTCTTATCCAGTTGAAGATTTCAGGACCTTGATCGGTTCAGTTAAATCGCCCCTAAGATTTTCCTGATTCTTATCCAGTCAAAGGCCTTCTCTGGTTCAGTCAGATCGACCCTAAGATCTCCCTGATTCTTATCCAGTTGAAGACTTCAAGACCTAGACCGGTTCAGTTAAATCGACCCTAAGATTTTCCTGTTTCTTATCCAGTCAAAGGCCTTCTCTGGTTCAGTCAGATCGACCCTAAGATCTCCCTGTTTCTTATCCAGTTGAAGATTTCAAGACCTAGACCGGTTCAGTTAAATCGACCCTAAAATTTTCTTGTTTCTTATCCAGTCAAAGGCCTTCTCTGGTTCAGTCAGATCGACCCTAAGATCTCCCTGTTTCTTATCCAGTTGAAGATTTCAAGACCTAGACCGGTTCAGTTAAATCGACCCTAAGATTTTCCTGTTTCTTATCCAATCAAAGGCCTTCTCTGGTTCAGTCAGATCGACCCTAAGATCTCCCTGTTTCTTATCCAGTTGAAGATTTCAAGACCTAGACCGGTTCAGTTAAATCGACCCTAAGATTTTCCTGTTTCTTATCCAGTCAAGGGTCTTCTCTAGTCCAGTTAAATCGACCCCTAAAATATTTTTCAGATAAAGACTCAGTAGAAGACATCCAAGATTCTCTCAGCGTTACTGTTGAGGTAGTAATCGCCCAAGATTCTCTCAGCGTTACTGTTGAGGTTGAAGTCGTCCAAGGTTCTCTCAGCGTTCCTGTTGAGGTAGTAATCGCCCAAGGTTCTCTCACCGTCCCGTTGAGGTAGTAACCATCCCTGGTTCATTCATCACCGTTTGAAGCTCCAGATTCAGCTCCTGTAACCAGTCAGGGTACATCCTTACAAAGAGTTTGAAGACCACTCCTGTAACAGGTCAGGTAATCATTTTTCTTTTTCAGGTACGCAAGTTCTCGCTAAGGAATCTCTTACGCAATCGACATCCAGATGGCATCTATAAGCCCATCATCCTATTCATCAATCTCCAAATGGCATCTATAAGCCCATTCCACCATCACACTGCTACTATGTGAGCGCAAATTTCTGGGCACTCTAGTGTTCAATCATCTTCCACCTTCGGATTACGAAAGGCACGTCAGCCAATCTGCATCCTCAGGCCTAAGAAGATTGAATAGGGGCAACTGTTGTACCCCAAAATTTGCCCTCCCATATTCTTCAAAATTTGCTAAGATCAAGCTTCAAAATCTCTCAAGGTTTGCATAGTTCAAGGGCCTCCTAACAGTCAAAAACTAGGGTTTTGGTTCTGACAAAGAAAATGAAGTTTCCAAGGGTCCAATCAAGTCCCACATGCCTATAAACATGGTCAAGCATCCTCATACCAAGTTTCAAGACTTACAGCACAAAATTGCATAGTCAAAAACCCTAATTGCTCAACAGTCAACTGTAGGGGCAAAATGGTCATTTGACAGTCAAAAGTTCAAATTTTTGGTCAACATTTTATTTTGAAGCCACAAACATCATTTGATCAATCCTTGATCATGATTTTCAAGGCATGGCTCAAAAAGTCTCAAGATGCAAAAGTTTCCATATTTGGACAGTTCAAAAAGTCAACTGTAACTTGACCAAGGCATAACTTCCACATGGTTTTTCAGAAAAATTCCGTCCAAAGCTCATATTGAAGAGAAAGACATTTCCTACAACTCCTCTTCACACTTCAAGTCCAAGAAATGCTCTCACAAAAAGTTATCAATTTCAACATTATAGGTCATTTTCAAAAGTCAACAAAAGGGACTTTAAGTCAAAGGCCATAACTTGAGATTGGTAAATCAAAATGACATGGGACCAAAGGCATTGGTTAGAGGACTTCAAGACCTTTCCAAAATGTCCAAGAACATGATCAAAGCTTAAACATTGAGCAAGATATGCCTTGTGGAAGTTGGGAAATTTTCGGGAATTTTGAAAAGTCAACTTTGCTTCAAATGCCTTAAAATTGCTAATGGGCCACATTTTCTTCCAAAATTCATCATCCAAAGCATATGCACGACCATTTGGCCCAAAGGGAATTTATTTCATCATTTTTATTATTTATTTGAATTTTTAATTACAATTAATTCATTTAATTAATTAAAATATGGAAAAAATACTAAACAAAGGTATGTGAATCTTTTTATGCAGTATAATCACTCATGATTCACTCAAGATTCGTGCACAACTCAAATTGGGAAGATTGGCTATGATTGGAATCAAATATGCATGGAAAAGATTTGAAAAAATATGCATGAAAATCAAATATTCATTCCATCAATGCAAAGGGATTTGGACATATTTTTCAACCCTAATCTGATCCCATACATATACTAATGCAAACCTAATGCCTAAGAACCTCTAAGCTGCGCCCCATCTAAAGAACCAAGTTTGCATTTTTACCAAAAAAATCAAAAACTGAAAACTGCCTTGGTGGACGATTCAGAGGAAAAGATTGATCCCACTAGCTTGCCAAGACATCATGGAACCTGACTGAACACTTTTCCACGTCCATAGCATCAAGAATTGGTAACTAGAAGTCAGATTGTTTCATCTTTTTTGCATAATCGTATTTCATCATTCATGCCATGATTTTGAGTTCTAATGATTGTTTTGTACTAGTCTTATCATTCTGAAGCTAACCATGTGTTTTAATTAAGTTTTTCTTGCCTATACGCGAAATCACCATTAAAGCTCGCTAGGGTTCTTCAAGCTCCAAATTGGGCGTTTACGTATACGGTAAAATTAAGACATCCCAGTACCATGGCCAGAATCAGGATGCTTGGACGAACTTAACCCACTAATCGCACCTAATTTATATAGCAAGATGAGATATTCGCTATTTTTGAAAAGGGTGCTTTCTGGGGGGGTTTACAACCCCCGCTAATTCTTTTTTGTTTCAGGGATAAATGAAGAAGATGATCATGTGGCAAAGCTTGATTGGGCACTTTGAATTCTAGCGCGCGTTTTTTAATTCTATGTCACTAACGCCAATTTTCTCTTTTGTTATTTATTCGTTATTCTATGTACAACGTGCGTTGATGGTTCAGATGGTGGAAAGAGACGCTGGTAAGCTTTGGGACCTGGGTTCGATTCCCAGGTCCCCCACTTTGTTTCAATATTTTGCCTTTCAATGTAATCCTATGCAGCGCACTACCTGACGTTCACCATACGTTCACCATCCCAACTTGCCACGCGCCTATTGAGATCAATCTATTGGCTATGATCTGAGGAGCACCATGGACACCGGTCAATGCATACGCACGTGGCCCTGAAAAGTCAAAAAAGGCCTCCAAAGATGGGCCAGAATTGCTGGATCACACCTCCAGTTTGGGGACAGAACCCCCCATTGGTTTGCTTTTCCATTCTTTTTTTATATTTTTCTATTTTATTTGTTTTAATTAGTTTTAATTTAATTCTTTAAATCAATATTTTCATAATATAAAAATAATAAAAAAAATCAGAAAGTCCCAAAAATATAAATATATTTTATTTAAACCTTTTTTTTATAAATAAATCTTGTTAACTAATTTAGTTCTTTAAATTCTAGGATTAATTTTGACATTTTTTTTCATAAACTTAAAAATTGTAGAATTAGGGTTTTATATTTTTATCCTTTTTTCTTTTTCACCATATTAATTATTAATTATTAATTATTTATTTTTATAAATCAAATTATATTAATTAAATTAGGTTAACTTTAGGTCTAATTTTAACATTTTTTAATAAAATAAAAATAGCTAGAATTAGGTTTAATTTCCATAATCTTCTCATTAAAAATCCATAAATACAAAAAACTCCAAAAATCTTTTCTTTTTATTTTTAATTTAATTAATTTGTTAATCGTAATTTAATTTCATTAAAAAGGGTCCAACGCCCTCGCATTCGATCGTAGTTCCAATTCGCGCGTTTATTTTATTTTCTCTTTTTATGTAATTCTCCCGAAGCCATGTAAATTGGACCTTTTATATTTCTCGCACTTTACTTTATTTTATTTTTAAATCGGGTCCTGGATTAAATTTGGCGATGTGGACCCGCGCCTTTGTAATAGCGTAGGAACTTTTAAATTCCGCACTTTTTAACTGTTAATAAATTTGCATGCAAGAATGAATGTCAAAATAAAAACAAAAGCGTAGATCACCCATGACATGAATAAGACAAAAATAAATGAACATGACACACAAATCACACACCACCCCTAGGGTACGCCTCACTGTTGCCTTGCCCCTCGAAAGGTGATCGTCGAGTAGAAGATGTTTTAGTAAGTCCTCATGATCCGGGAACCTGGCATGAGGGTAGCTTCTAAGGTATCTTCCTATTGCTCTGGTGATCACCATGTCCCGAACCTTCGAATTGACCCGAACACCTCCAACGGTGGTGCTACCTATCTCTCAATGGTGGGATGGCACTACTTTAAGGACATTTACACAGACGGATTCCTTAGGGTCGGTAGACGACTCTAGATACTTGCTCTAATTTCAAAACAAAATCAAAAATACTTTTCACACCGACACCTTTTCAAAGAGCTTTCGAAAGCAATTTTTTCAAACACTCTTGAGGACTGATACAAGAGTCTAACTGAAATTTTCAAAGAAACTTTTTTTAAAACCCACAGTTGAAAAGCAAACAAACCAATTTTGAAAACACAAATGAGCAAGTATCTAAGAGCCCATGGATAACCATGGATAGAAAGGGTGCTAACACCTTCCCTTTCTATAACCTACCTCCCGAACCGAGAGCAATCTCTATAAGGAATTTTTCTGTGCTTTTGTCCTTTCCATTTGGAGAAAATAAAAGACGGTGGCGACTCTTGCTTCCGTGACATTTCGCGAACCAGCGTTAAAACAGTCAGTTCCAGATCCACCGATCACACATAGTAAGGAGTAGAAGTTAATAATTTAATTCCAACTTCTTACGCAAATTCTTGCATTTTTCGTCCAGTAAACACTGATCCTTGGTCGGTCGTAATTGTTTCTGGAATTCCAAACCGACATATGATGTGATTTTGTATAAAATCATTAATAGCTTCTTGGTCGAAGTTAGTTAAAGCTACGGCCTCGACCCATTTTGTAAAGTAATCAATACCGGATAAAATATATCTTTGTTGTTTTGATGATGCTGGTTTTATTTCTCCAATCACATCTAAATCCCATCCTCTAAATGGCCAGGGCTTTATAACTGCATGTAATTCACTCGCGGGGACATGTTGTATGCCCTCATGCATTTGGCATTCTTGGCAACCTTTAGCAAATTCGATGCAATATTTTAGCATTGAAGGCCAATAGACACCTAAATGCACCAAAATACATTTCATTTTGTGTCCTGCTTGATGTGCATCACATGCTCCACTATGCACACTTGACACTGCCATGTATGCCTCACTTTCTCCAAGGCATTTTAACAAAACTCCTTCAGCAGTTTTCTTAAATAATTCATTTTCTATCAATACATAACTGAGAGCGCGATACTTGATTTTATAATCTGTCGACCCTGTGGGGATGCGCAGATAGTTAGCCAATGGCTTTCTCCAGTCATTCTCTTGTCCATTTTCAATGGTTAAAATGTGAAATTTTTTGGCATTTGTACCCAACTTTATGATCGAGAAATCTGAAGGGGATAACAAAGTTGCTCGAACTTTCTCTCTTACTTGGGTAAGTTCTTCATTTTGATCTCTCTTGTATCCTGAGGCTTCTTGTGCTAGGTCATTAGCCTTTTCGTTCTCTCTTTGAGGTATGTGTCGAATACTTACTTGCTCAAACTATTTTAATAATCTGATGGTAATAAAAAAATACATGATTAAATTTTCTTTAACAAATTTGTACTCCTTTGATACTTGTTTAATCACTAATTCAGAGTCTCCCATAATTTCGACGTTCCTTGCCCCAAAATATAGCAGTAGTCCAAGTCCTGTTATTAAAGACTCATATTCTGCTTCATTATTCGTGCATATACCATCGATTTTATACTTGAACTCTGTTGGAATTCCACTAGGAGAAATTATAATTCCTCCTATTCCAACTCCATTCTTATGGATAGAACCATCAAAGTATAATTTCCATGGCACTAAATCTACATAATTTTGAGGTATACCAACCATTAAATGGTCGACCAAAAAATCTGCCACTACTTGTCCTTTCATTGCTTTTAAGGGCATGTAAGTCAGAGAATACTCTGTTAGTGATAAAGCCCATTTACCAATTCGACTATGTAAAATTGGGTTGGATAACATGTGCTTAATAATATCAAAATGAGAAGATACATACACATCAACATGCTTTATATATTGCTTTAGTTTAATACAAGAGAAATACAAGCAAAGGCATAGTTTTTCTATATCACTATACCTAGTCTCAGGATTATTTAGCATTCGACTAAGATAATACACAAGTCTCTCAACACCTTTTTCGTCCTATTGGACTAACATACTACCTATAGTCGTATATGAGGCTGCAATATATAACCTCATAGGCTTATGTCTAACAGGAGGTGCCAATATTGGAGGCTTTACTAAGTAGTCTTTGATTTTGTCGAAATCCTCTTGATGCTCCTCTTGCCAAACGGAATCTTCATTTTTTAGTCAAAGTAGTGGTCAAAATACTTTGGTTTTTCCACTTAAGTTGGATATGAACCTCCTTAGGAAATTTATCTTGCCCAACAAAGACTAAAGTTCCTTTTTGGTCGACGGTGGTTTGATGTCCATGATGGCTTTGGTCTTACCTTGTGTTGTACCCCAAAATTTGCCCTCCCATATTCTTTAAGAAATTTCCAAGTCAAGCTGCAAAATTCCCCAAGGGTGGCACAGTGCAAAGATCTCCTATACAGTCAAAATTAGGGTTTTGATTCTGATCAAGAAAAGGAAGTTTTCAAGGGCCCAATCAAGTCTCATATTCCTACAAACATGGTCAAGCATCCTCATATCAAGTTTCAAGACTTTCAGCACAAAATTGCACAGTCAAAACCCTAATTGCACTACAGTCAACTATAGGGGCAAAATGGTCATTTGACAGTCAAAAGTTCAAATTTTTGGTCAACATATCATTTTGAAGCCACAAACATCATTTGATCAATGCTTGATCATGATTCTCAAAATTTGGCTCAGAAATCACCAAGATGCAAAAGTTTCCTTATTTGGACAGCTGAAAAAGTCAACTGAAATTGACCAGGGCATAACTTTCACATGGATTATCAGAAAAATTCCATCCAAAGCTCATTTTGAAGAGAAAGACATTTCCTACAACTCATCTTCATACTTCAAGTCCAAGAAATGCTCTCACAAAAAGTTATCAATTTCAACATTATAGGTCATTCTCAAAAGTCAACAAAAAGGGACTTTAAGTCAAAGGCCATAACTTGAGATTGGTAAATCAAAATGACATGGGACCAAAGACATTGGTTAGAGGACTCAAATACCTTTCCAAAATATCCAAGAACATGAGAAAAGCTTAAAAATTGAGCAAGTTATGCCTTGTAGAAGTTGGGAAATTTTTGGATATTTTGAAAAGTCAACATTGGTTCAAAGGACCTAAAATTGCTAATGGGCCCATTTTTCTTCCACAAATCATCATCCATGGCATATGCACGACTACTTGGCCCAAAGGGAAGTCTTTATTCATTTTTTATTTATTTATTTGAATTTTTATTTATAATAATTCATTTAAATCAAATTAAATATATGAAAAATGTCTAACCTAATTTTTTCAATCTTTTTGTGCACATTATATCATCAATAATTCGTGCATATCCCAACATGGAAAGATTTGGATTGATTGGTATGATTGAGAACAAAAAACACATGGAAAAGATTGAAAAAGATCCTTAAAAATCAACTTTTCAAAAACCATGAATGCATTGGATTTGTTCTATTTTTCTTGACCTAATTGACTCAATACATAAGCATAAACACAACCCTAATCATAATACACACGGAGCTGCTCAAAAAACTGAAAATCAAATGTGAAATTTTTCTCTAAAAAGTCAATTCTGAAAACTCACTTCCAGGGCGATTCAAGGCACAAAAACTATTCCATTAGCTTCCTCAAGCCTCACTGAACGATTTCTAATCAATATCATTCCTCAAAGCTTAAAGAATTGGTATATTGAACCGGACCTGTGCATGAAAAATTTCAGGGTCGTGTATCTCATTCCATGCATTCTTTGAGAATTTTAAAGTTTGATTCATGTTAATTACTTTGTTCTGAAGCTAACCCAATGTTTTGATTGAATTATTATGCGTTGTGTACGATTTCACCATGGTTAATTTCTAGGGTTCACAGGATTCCAAATTGGGGCTTTTCACCCAAGGAAAAATTGAGACTTATGACCACCATCGTTCAAATCAACGCGTTGGGACGAACAAGAACCAACCCTCGCGCTCAATTTATGAGTGTCTGAGGGCTAATCGCTATTTTTTAATAGCTGGCCTAAGAAAACACTTGAAAACCGTGGCCAATGTGTTCTTGTTTCAGAAAAAAATAAAACCAGCGAGGAAGATGAATTCGTGGCGTGCATCGGTTGGTCCTTTTAAATTTCGCGCGCAGAAACCCCACTAACGCTTGTTTTCATTTATTTTATTTGTTAGTTATTATATATTAACATATGTGAACTGGCTCAGCTGGCAAGGCGTAGTGGTGTTAATCCTTATGACCTGGGTTCGAGCCCCAGGTCTGCGTATTTTCAATATTATTTTGCCATTAACATTCACGTGCAGGTTCAATCTCAAAGTCCATGATACACCATCAGAATCCATCGTACACGCGTCTTGGAGCATCAGATCAAAGGCCTTGGATTGGAGAACACCATACACCATGGTCAACGCGTGTACACGCGTCCTGAAAAGTCAAAGAGGCCATCAATTTGAGTGGGCCTGGATTGCTATAGAATGCCTCCTAATTTGGGATCTGAACCCCCTTTGGTTTGCAATTCTTCCTATTTTCTTCATTATTTTTATTTTCTTTTAAATTGTTGCCTTATTAATTAAATTAATTATTTTCTTAAATATAAAAAATACACAAAAATCAGAAAAGATAAAAAATATAAAAAATATTTTTATTTCTAATATTTTCATAAATAAATTTGCATGTAATTATTTAGTTTTAATTTAAATTGTAATTTTAATACTTTTAACAAAAAAATCTAAAAATGTAGAAATAGGTTTAATTAATAATTTTTTATCCCTTTTTATTTTTTTTTCTTTCATAAATATATTAAATAATTAAATATTTTGCTTTTTATAATTAAATTGCATGAAAATAAAAATTAGGTTTAATTTAGGTTAAAAACTTCAATATTTTAATAAAGTAAAAAATAATTAGAATTAGGGTTTGCGTCGTATTTTGATTAATTCTTTTTATATTAAATCATAAAATATTAAAAAAAACACCAAAAAACAAATTTCTTGCTTTCTTTTAATTTTAATTAATTCTTCATTAATTTTAATTTTGCAAAAGGGTCCAACGCCCTCGTTCTTAATTTCTTATTTATCCGCATATTTATTTTATTTCGTTTGAATAATTATGTACCTCTCCCGAAGCCTTGTAAATTACTTCTCTCACTTTTAATTCTTTTACTTTATTTATTTTCTGTCAAATCGGGTTCGAGAAACTTTTGGCGATGTGGACCCGCGCCTTTTGTAATAGTTTAGAATTTACTTTTTCCGCAATATTTTTAACTATTAACAAAGCATGAAAGAATGTATGGGCAAAATAAGAACCAGCGTTAAACAGTCAGTTCCAGATCCACCGATCACAGAACTGGCGACTCTGCTGGGGATTTATTTTAAAGTGAGGTGTACCTTAGGGTTAGTTCATAACTGTGTTTTCAATTGCTTTCCTTGTTTGCTTTAAATTGTGGGACTATCTTGGGAGTTCTATAGATCCTAACCCGGATCTGGGGATACCTTCTTAGAAAGTAGCAACAAGGCTGTGAGGGAACTGTGCGGGGTATACCGACATGGTTGAAACAGTCTGCTACGTTGATGTGGCACTTTGGTGTGTACCGGTAACCCTTGAGTTCAGTCAAGGAGAGTACGGGGCCTCCGCGTGGTGTCATGAAGCATCAACAGACCTTAGGAACCTTAATTGAACTATCTTGGCCTCTTTAGGGTAGTGAGATAACTGACTTTGGTGCAGTCCGAGGTTGGTTGATACTCGATACTACACTCAATTGAGGGTTGCTTTCCTGGAATATTTCGGTCGCCAGTTCAGTGGCTAAATCGAAACGATGAACAATGAAAG
The DNA here is from genome assembly GCA_948472305.1 of Vicia faba. NCBI lineage: Eukaryota > Viridiplantae > Streptophyta > Magnoliopsida > Fabales > Fabaceae > Vicia > Vicia faba. Next base: position 243,730,726 of record OX451735.1, read on the forward strand.
CAATCCAGTGATATTGGGACCCTTAGAACCCGGTTACTTCTAATAGGACAGGTTGAGCCCACCAACTTCAAGAGGGTAGTACCCCAAACTTCATGCTGGCCTAAACTTTAAGGACTCTTTTGTGTGACTTGTGTGCCTTCGTACTTGACTATCTGCATGCCTGTTACCTGACACTTGTTCTTGCAGGTTATGTTTTAAGTCCTTAATTGGGACTCATAACAGGGTATCCTAACTTTCTTGCAGGTTTTGGTTTGCAGTCCTTAATTAGGGACTCATAACAGGGTTTACTCACATTATCCCATGCATAGCATGACATCATACCATTGCATACATCCTAACCCATTTCAAGGATCTCAAGGGCTTGTGATGCAGGTCATGATGAATCAAACACCCAGCAAGGGGCAAAGGGGATTTATTTTCCTCTAGCCAAGGGTGTCAGGAGCTATGACCCACTGGATATGGTGAGCCTTTGACCCTCGAAGAAGGACTCTCAACAACATGAAGTGTCTTTCAATCAAGCTACCGGATCCAAATGCTAACAAATTTTCTTGTTTACCCCGCGAGGTCCTTGAAATCATTGCATGCATATCATACATATCATTGCATAACAGGTACCCTTTCTCTACAGGTTGCTTACCTTCTTTGCTGTTTATTTCAGCAGTCTCATCATGAATCCTGAAACATATACCGAGCAATCCATCCAGGCCCTCCAGGCCCAGAATGCCCAGTTCCAGGAGTTGATTAAAAGTCTAGCCCAGGGCCAACAGGATTTGAAGACTCTGCTCTCGAAGAGGAAGAAGAAGAGGACAGTGATGTTCAACCCGAGACGCAAATCTGGGAATGGATCACTAAATGAAGTTGAGCAGACTACCCCATCTGTTGGAAAGGACAGCCCCCATGAGAGAGAGGTTCCTAGTCCTATGGTCTCTGACAACGAGACTGACTTCAATGAAGAGCAATACCCTCCAGCTGAGGACAAGTATAAACAGTTGGAAGACCGGCTAAGTGCTATGGAGATACAAAAAGTGCCCGGCCTGGACTTCGAAGATCTAGGTCTGTCTTCTGGGGTAATGATCCCGCACAAATTCAAGGCACCTGCCTTTGCAAAGTACGACGGGGCATCCTGTCCTAAGCTGCATCTCAGGTCATACATGAGGAGGATCCAGCCCTACACGGCTGACAAAAACTTATGGATCCATTTCTTCCAAGAGAGTCTTTCAGGGACTCAGCTCGAGTGGTTCTATAAATTGAATGGAGCCAACATCCGTACCTGGGAAGACTTAGCCACTGCATTCTACAAACAGTACCAGTACAATGCCGACCTTGCCCCTACACGTACCCAACTCCAGGGTATGTCGTTAGGTTCAAGCGAAGGTTTCAAGGAATACGCACAGAGATGGAGAGACCTTGCTGGAAGGGTACAACCTCTGTTAACTGACCGGGAACTCGTTGATATGTTCTTGGGGACCCTATCCGGGCCATTCTTCAACCATCTCATTGGTAATTCCTCTGCAGGATTTACCGACCTCATCCTGACTGGCGAAAGAATTGAAGCTGGTATCAAGAGTGGGAAAATCCAAGAGGCCACACCTTCTGACACTCACAAAAAGCCTTACACGGGAAAGAAAGAATCTAATGCTACATACAGCCAAAAGAGTCGTCGTGACCAACATGCAGGGGCAGTCATGAGTTCTGGTTCTGCACCACGCCGCCAACCACAAAAGGGAAACCAGCGAAGGCCGGACGAGCCTAAAAGACAATTCACCAACATTAACATGCCATGGTCACAAGCATTGCAGCACATGTTGAAGATGAACCTGATTGCAGTAATCAACCCTCCTGCAAACCCCAAGACCTCCTCTCCAAGCTACAACCCAGAAGCGAGGTGTGCTTATCATTCTGATAGCCCAGGGCACGATACTGAGGACTGTTGGGCACTGAAGTACAAGATTCAGAACATGATTGATGCCAAAGAGATCGAGTTCGAGCCTGCCGAGACTCCCAACGTGATCACTGCTCCATTGCCAAAACATGGCTAGGGTCGAGAGTTTTTTGTTCATTTGAATTCAAGTTGTATTTTTCTTTTCTTGTTCAGATAAACAATTATCATGTTAAACTCTTTTATTTCATGAATGCATTACACATGTCTGTCTTGATTTAATTATGTTTACTATGCTTAAAACTGCTTTCATATTTTTGTGATGGTCAACTCTTGATTGAAAATTCTAAGCCTCTTGAGGGAGGATGACGAAAACGATACCGCTATCTTTACAGTATGCTTTTGAACGGACCCCGCTTATGAGGTACAGGCATTGTTTCAATTCCTAAACACTGGAGTAATAAGGAAGATAATCCCTCGTCAACCCCTCTGAGCCAAAGAAGTAGAAGTTTTTATTTTCGAAAATCAAAACCCTTAATCATAACCTGGGGCAGGGTAGTTCTCTCAGTTGGTCCAAGTACATAACGAATGGCACCAAAGAAATCCTTACAAAACAAAAGACAGTGATGGTTCAGAACAATCATAAAGACAGGCAGTCGTTATCAAAAAAAAATCATAAATGAAAAGCCCAAGAAGTCAAAACCTATAAAAGAGACTTATGAAATCGGGGCATCCCGCTGACTGTAATTCCAAAAAGAAAACAGTTCAGGCAAAAAAAAGAAAGGGGTAACAAAAATCAGACAAGAAAGAGGTCTTATAAACCCTCAACAAAAACAAAAATGACTGCCTAGTCAGAATAAATCATCAATGTCCGAACCATCACCGGAAAATCAGAGCAAAGACTCAAACAAGGTCTAACGTATGATCAACTGAGTTTAGGTTTGGAGAACATCACGAAGAGCGGGTGGGTACAAATAATTTGAGCCTTTATCCTTTATTTCTTAAACCGTGAACCAGGCCACGATATAACCCTTAAAAGTCCTAGCTGAAGCATGGGTTAGTTCGAAAGCATACTGTTACGAAGGTATCCTGACTCCTGAAGGTTTGCTGTAAAATCTTGAGTTGACACCGCACTGTATTACAAAAAATGCATTTTCAAAATTCAAGACAGACATAGGCTTTTGTATTCTTAAAATAACCTTGTTTGCATATGACTATTTGTTTGAACAGCAGGGAAATTCGCACGATGAACACCTTGTGAACAGAAGTACCTCCGATCAAGGGGCACAGTAGGAGCATTGCCCATTATCTGGGGCATGGCAAAATACTTCCAACAGGGGCAACTCCCCACATTCCCTGAACGTGGACATAGTAAAAAAAAAATACTACGTACAATCAAAGACCCGCTAGGTTGACACACCTAGGCAAAAATAAGGGCTTCCCGGCGAACCAAAAGGGTTCGGGCAAAATGAAGGGATGAAATGAAAAAATATGTACACCCGGCAAGTCGAAAACCTGAAAAGGCGGCTTGGGCAAAAATGGGTATCCCGGTGGACTGAAAACCCGAAAGGGTGGTCCAGGCAAAAGTTAGGGATCAAAGCGTACGACTATGTCCCGGCATCTCGTCACTTGTCTGCCAGAAGATTTGTCAAACGACCTCCAAGGTATCCTCTTCCCTCATCTCCGAAGCAGGGGCAATAATGAGTCGTCCAGACGATCTAGTTGCTCTGTCAACCAAAACACTAAGGTCAACATAAGGATGATTACCATCTACCGTTACAAATTCCAGATCGTGGGTTAACATCCGAAACCAAACAGGACAACCATCCACTTAATCAAAATCATGCAACCCTACACCGGTTCCTTCTCAATTTTCAGACGAAGTTTTTACACGAACTTATCCAAGTAACCTAACCCCGGTTCCTCCAGAAGTCTCACATGGACCTATCTCAAGATGACCTAACCCCGGTTCATCAAGAAGTTTTTACACGAACTTATCCAAGTAACCTAACCCCGGTTCCTCCAGAAGTCTTACATGGATTTAGCTCAAGATAACATTACCCCGGTTCATCAAGAAGTTTTACACAAACTTATCCTGCCGTAACCTAACCCCGGTTCCTCCAAGAGTCTCACATGGACCTATCTCAAGATGGCCTTACCTCGGTTCGTCAAGAAGTTTTACACGAACTTATCCTGCGGCAACCTAACCCTGGTTCCCCCCAGAAGTCTTACATGGATTTAGCTCAAGATAACCTCACCCCGGTTCATCAAGAAGTTTTACATGAACTTACCTCACCAGGCAACCTTACACATGTTCTCCTTCTCCGGACGTAGTTTTACACGAACCCGACATCAAGCAACCCTACACCGGTTCCCTCTCTTCAAGATGCAGTTTTACATGGACTCGTCGCCCAGCAACCCTACACAGGTTCTCCCTTTCCAAAAACGAAGTTTTACACGAACTCATCAAAGTAATCCTACACAGGTTCCTTCTCCATTTCAGATGCGGTTTTACATGAGCTCATCAGCAGGCAACCCTACATAGGTTCCCTCTTTCAACTTACAAAATTACAGTCCAAAATCTCCCCAGGAGAGTCCAATCTAATTCCCCAGGAAAATTGGAGTCCATCTCCCCAAGCAGTAAGCTTATCCCCAGTAAATTCTGGAAGCTTATCCTTCGCAGAGCACGAACGCGTCTCCCGGCTTTATTCAAAGAAGTTATTTCCTTAACAGGATATAATTGGGTTATCCTCAGCCAAAAGCCACGGAAAGAGTGTCCTCGACGAAGTCTTCTTACCCCAGCGAAGTCCATCAACACTTCCAACAACAAGGGTATCCCCAGTAAATTATTATCAACACTCAGCAAGGCATCCCTCTTCCCACAGAGTATTGCTTCCCAGCATGGTCGCTAGAGTATCTTTTCTCCCCGCAGAATCTTCCATTTGCCAAGTTTATTCCGCAACGGAGTCATCTTCTCCTACCGGTATTCTTGCAGTTATCATCCCCAACGGAAGCGAAAGCTTATTCTTCAATATCAGCCCAGGATATGACTTCCCGGCACCCGTCAAGGATTTACTTTCCTAGACGAAAACATACATTCATGAAACATCACATACATCATTATAGCATGCATAGACGCATTATATCATACAAATCTCCTTTATGTTGAGAACATCATTGCTTGATCCATATCATGCATTGCATATGACTGGCCTTTACCTTTCAGGAAAGATGCAGTTGAAATTCTCAATCATATTTCAAGACCTAGACCGGTTCAGTTAATCGACTCCAAAGATTTCTTATCCAGTCCCAGGCCTTCTCTAGTCCAGCTAAATCGACTCCCAGCAGATTTTTCTGATAAAGACTCAGTAGAAGTTATCCCAGATTATAATTCCTTTTCAGATGGTTCCCTCTCCGACGGTGAGTGAGGTGGTAATTCCTTTCCTTATGGTTCCCTCTCCGACGGTGAGTGAGGTGGTAATTCCTTTCCTTATGGTTCCCTCTCCGACGGTGAGTGAGGTGGTAATTCCTTTCCTTATGGTTCCCTCTCCGACGGTGAGTGAGGTGGTAATTCCTTTCCTTATGGTTCCCTCTCCGACGGTGAGTGAGGTGATAATTCCTTTTCAGATGGTTCCCTCTCCGACGGTGAGTGAGGTGATAATTCCTTTCCTTGTGGTTCCCTCTCCGACGGTGAGTGAGGTGATAACTCCTTTCAGATTATAATTTCCTAGGGTTCCCTCTCCGACGGTGAGTGAGGTGATAATTCCTTTCAGATTATAATTGCCTTTGGTTCTCTTCCCGATACTGCGAAGACAGTAATTCCCACCAAGATTTTCTCAACGAGCGTTGTTGAAGTTAAAGTCACCCGAGGTTCTCTTACCATTCATGCTAAGGTAGTAACCATCCCTGGTTCATTCATCATCTTGTGAAGCTCCAGATTCAGCTCCTGTAGCCAGTCAGGATATATCTATGCCAAGCATCTGAAATCAACTCCTGCAACGTGTCAGGTACTCATGTTTCTTTTGCAGATATGCAGGTTCTCACTAAGGAATCTCTTACGCAATCAACATCCAGATGGCATCTATAAGCCCATCATCCTGTTCACCAAGCTCCAAATGGCATCTATAAGCCCATTCCACCATCACACTGCTACTATGTGAGCGCAAATTTCTGGGCACTCTAGTGTTCAATCATCTTCTACCCTCGGATTACGAAAGGCACGTCAGCCAATCTGCATCCTCAGGTCTAAGAAGATTGAACAGGGGCAACTGTTGTACCCCAAAATTTTCCCTCCCATATTCTTTAAGAAATTGCCAAGTCAAGCTGCAAAATTCCCCAAGGGTGGCACAGTGCAAAGATCTCCTATACAGTCAAAATTAGGGTTTTGATTCTGATCAAGAAAAGGAAGTTTTCAAGGGCCCAATCAAGTCTCATATGCCTACAAACATGGTCAAGCATCCTCATATCAAGTTTCAAGACTTTCAGCACAAAATTGCACAGTCAAAACCCTAATTGCACTACAGTCAACTGTAGGGGCAAAATGGTCATTTGACAGTCAAAAGTTCAAATTTTTGGTCAACATATCATTTTGAAGCCACAAACATCATTTGATCAATGCTTGATCATGATTCTCAAAATTTGGCTCAGAAATCATCAAGATGCAAAAGTTTCCTTATTTGGACAGCTGAAAAAGTCAACTGAAATTGACCAGGGCATAACTTTCACATGGATTATCAGAAAAATTCCATCCAAAGCTCATTTTGAAGAGAAAGACATTTCCTACAACTCATCTTCATACTTCAAGTCCAAGAAATGCTCTCACAAAAAGTTATCAATTTCAACATTATAGGTCATTCTCAAAAGTTAGCAAAAAGGGACTTTAAGTCAAAGGCCATAACTTGAGATTGGTAAATCAAAATGACATGGGACCAAAAACATTGGTTAGAGGACTCAAATACCTTTCCAAAATGTCCAAGAACATGAGAAAAGCTTAAAAATTGAGCAAGTTATGCCTTGTAGAAGTTGGGAAAGTTTTGGATATTTTGAAAAGTCAACATTGGTTCAAAGGACCTAAAATTGCTAATGGGCCCATTTTTCTTCCACAAATCATCATCCATGGCATATGCACGACTACTTGGCCCAAAGGGAAGTCTTTATTCATTTTTTATTTATTTATTTGAATTTTTATTTATAATAATTCATTTAAATCAAATTAAATATATGAAAAATGTCTAACCTAATTTTTTCAATCTTTTTGTGCACATTATATCATCAATAATTCGTGCATATCCCAACATGGAAAGATTTGGATTGATTGGTATGATTGAGAACAAAAAACACATGGAAAAGATTGAAAAAGATCCTTAAAAATCAAATTTTCAAAAACCATGAATGCATTGGATTTGTTCTATTTTTCTTGACCTAATTGACTCAATACATAAGCATAAACACAACCCTAATCATAATACACACGGAGCTGCTCAAAAAACTGAAAATCAAACGTGAAATTTTTCTCTAAAAAGTCAATTCTGAAAACTCACTTCCAGGGCGATTCAAGGCACAAAAACTATTCCATTAGCTTCCTCAAGCCTCACTGAACGATTTCCAATCAATATCATTCCTCAAAGCTTAAAGAATTGGTATATTGAACCGGACCTGTGCATGAAAAATTTCAGAGTCGTGTATCTCATTCCATGCATTCTTTGAGAATTTTAAAGTTTGATTCATGTTAATTACTTTGTTCTGAAGCTAACCCAATGTTTTGATTGAATTATTATGCGTTGTGTATGATTTCACCATGGTTAATTTCTAGGGTTCACAGGATTCCAAATTGGGGCTTTTCACCCAAGGAAAAATTGAGACTTATGACCACCATCGTTCAAATCAACGCGTTGGGACGAACAAGAACCAACCCTCGCGCTCAATTTATGAGTGTCTGAGGGCTAATCACTATTTTTTAATAGCTGGCCTAAGAAAACACTTGAAAACCGTGGCCAATGTGTTCTTGTTTCAGAAAAAAATAAAACCAGCGAGGAAGATGAATTCGTGGCGTGCATCGGTTGGTCCTTTTAAATTTCGCGCGCAGAAACCCCACTAACGCTTATTTTCATTTATTATATTTGTTAGTTATTATATATTAACATATGTGAACTGGCTCAGCTGGCAAGGCGTAGTGGTGTTAATCCTTATGACCTGGGTTCGAGCCCCAGGTCTGCGTATTTTCAATATTATTTTGCCATTAACATTCACGTGCAGGTTCAATCTCAAAGTCCATGATACACCATCAGAATCCAGCGTACACGCGTCTTGGAGCATCAGATCAAAGGCCTTGGATTGGAGAACACCATACACCATGGTCAACGCGTGTACACGCGTCTTGAAAAGTCAAAGAGGCCATCAATTTGAGTGGGCCTGGATTGCTATAGAATGCCTCCTAATTTGGGATCTGAACCCCCTTTGGTTTGCAATTCTTCCTATTTTCTTCATTATTTTTATTTTCTATTTTTTTTTTCTTTTAAATTGTTGCCTTATTAATTAAATTAATTATTTTCTTAAATATAAAAAATACACAAAAAATCAGAAAAGATAAAAAATATAATAAATATTTTTATTTCTAATATTTTCATAAATAAATTTGCATGTAATTATTTAGTTTTAATTTAAATTGTAATTTTAATACTTTTAACAAAAAAATCTAAAAATGTAGAAATAGGTTTAATTAATAATTTTTTATCCCTTTTTATTTTTTTTCTTTCATAAATATATTAAATAATTAAATATTTTGCTTTTTATAATTAAATTGCATGAAAATAAAAATTAGGTTTAATTTAGGTTAAAAACTTCAATATTTTAATAAAGTAAAAAATAATTAGAATTAGGGTTTGCGTCGTATTTTGATTAATTCTTTTTATATTAAATCATAAAATATTAAAAAAAACACCAAAAAACAAATTTCTTGCTTTCTTTTAATTTTAATTAATTCTTCATTAATTTTAATTTTGCAAAAGGGTCCAACGCCCTCGTTCTTAATTTCTTATTTATCCGCATATTTATTTTATTTCGTTTGAATAATTATGTACCTCTCCCGAAGCCTTGTAAATTACTTCTCGCACTTTTAATTCTTTTACTTTATTTATTTTCTGTCAAATCGGGTTCGAGAAACTTTTGGCGATGTGGACCCGCGCCTTTTGTAATAGTTTAGAATTTACTTTTTCCGCAATATTTTTAACTATTAACAAAGCATGAAAGAATGTATGGGCAAAATAAGAACCAGCGTTAAACAGTCAGTTCCAGATCCACCGATCACACCTTGATTTACTTCTATGCCTTTTTTTATGCACCACAAAGCCAAGAAAATCACTTGCCTGCACACAAAAAGCACATTTTAATGGATTCATTTTTAATCCATATTTTCTCATCCTTTCAAAAGACTTTCGAAGGTGTTGCAGATGAGTTGGTTTACTGTTCGACTTTATTACAATATCATCAATGTAAACTTGCATGAAATCTTCAATAAAATCATGAAACATAAAATTCATTACCCTTTTATATGTCGCTCCGGCATTTTTTAAACCAAATGGCATGACAACCCATTCATAGGTTCCTAGTGCCCCAGGGCACCAAAACGCCGTCTTCGACACATCTTTATCTGCAATAAAAATTTGGTTATAACCAGAATAACCATCAAACATACTTAGATATTCAAAACCAGCGGCCGAGTCGACCAACATTTCTGCCACAGGCATGGCATACTCGTCTTTTGGGGTAGCAGCATTTAAATCTCTAAAATCTATGCATACCCCTAATTTTCCATTTTTCTTAATTACTGGCACAATGTTTGCCAACCAGTCGACATATCTTGCAGTTCTTATCAATATGCTTTTGAGGAGTCTTTCTACCTCCTCTTTGATTTTCGACATTATGGATGGAGCGAAACGTATGGGTGTCTGCTTTACTGGTTTCTTTCCAGCTTTTATTGGTAATTTTAGTTCTACCAATTCCCTGCTTAAACCTGGCATTTCATTATAGTCCCAAGCAAAATAATCTTTAAATTCTTTTAATAAAGATATTACCTCGGATTTCAACTTTGGGTCGATATTGGCGCTCATATAAGTTGGTTTTTTATCCCCCTTCTCGCCAAGATCTATTTCTTCTAGAGGGTCTTGTGGTTGCATCTTTTCTGGTTCCATTGGATCCTTTTTGAAGCCTAAGGGTTCTTTATCATATATGCAGTCCAGACGCTGCTTATCGATGTTTTCTTTGACCGTCTCTAGTATATATGGTATCTTTGGCTCAATAGCCAAAGTATCTCCTTCATCTAGAACTTGTGTTTTATTAGCTTCGACAGCCATATTTTCTTCAGCTTCTAATGCCGAATTTATTTTACTTTCGGCAATATATGCTGAAATCCAATTTAGAGCATCTAGCTCAAACATCATCACTGATGTCTCCCCAGCCTGTCGGCCAGTTAGTACAATATGGATCCTCGAGAGGTTCCACATCCCACATAAAGCCATGGGTTTCATGTAACTTCAATGAAACAAATGCTTCTACAACGTTGGCTTATACTTCTTCAGCAGGTTGACTTGGGGAAATATTAGCTAATTTCCTGTCGAACTGCTTCTTTCCAACATTATTCACGTCTGCCATAAAATACCCTTGATCAGCTTCAATATTCTCGACTATGCCATCTTCCCTCTAGATCACCAAACACTGATGCATAGAGGATGGCCCATCCCCATCTCCGTGTAGCCATTCTCTCCCTACTAGGAGATTATAACTTGGCTTGCCTTGAATCACCATGAAAATAGTCGGCCTAGTAACTGAGCCGACAGTGATGTCCACTTGGATCACACCCATGGTGTTTCTAGTTCTTCCTTCGTAGTCTGATAAGACCACATTATGAGATCTAACATCAGTGTCATATTCACCAATTTTCCGTAATAGGTGGTGTGGAATAATGTTCACCGTAGCACCACAGCCTACCAACACCTTGTTGATAGCCACCCCTTCGACCTTAGCCCTTATTAAAAGGGGCTTTAAATGGCTTCTCATGGCCATATCTGGTTTCTCAAAGAAAGCATCTTGGTTCTCAATGGAACTATTGTTCATGACAAAATATCACGTTGGCTTGTGTAAAGCCATCTCCTCAGCATTTGTGTATGCTGAATCCTCTACTTCCGTCAAGTAATCGTATTCTGCTGGCAAAATTGATACCACATTGACTAAGATATTCAAACTCTCTTCAGAGTCGGAATCAAAATCATCAGTGGCTTCTTCAGAACATTTGGCAGTTGGTCGATTCACGAATTCTTTGATTCGTTCTTTCACAGAGGAGTCGACTTTCACCTAGTACTGCCTCTGATTGCCACCTTTGTTTGCAGCAAATTGGCTAGCAGCTACTTGCCTCTCAACTTGCTTTCGACGCTGGAAGCGTCTCCATTTGGTTCGATTCATGGGATTCTTCCCCATGTAGTTTTCAGAAATGTGGCTTTTCTTCTCTGACTTGAACTCATGTCGGTAGTCAATAGCTGACTTCCCTTTGTTTGATGCCCCATCAATTGGTGCGCCCTTTCTCTCTTGGGGTTTAATCCAGGTCCCCTTAGGAGCTTTTGCTGAGGGAATATAATTCCTAGGTTTAACATGAGAGTTTCCCATAGCTTTCCTTGGGTCCCTTGGTGTAGGGAACCTTTGATTGTATGGCTTGGTTCTGTTCTTCTCTAACTATAGCTTCTGGAAATATTTAGCAACTATTTTGTCAGTCAACGCGCCACATCTAGGACACAAGCAAGCTTGTGAACCTTTATTCTTATAGCGATAAATGAAGTCTAGCAGATCTTCCTCAGGCTTTGGGTACACATCTGCTAGGCCAACATCAGGACTTTCTCTAGTGCCCTATTCGACCATATTATCCTCAGGAAATTCAGTAATCTCTACCATGTTGATGCCAACTGGGTCAAGAAACAAAGCTTCTTCTTGCCTAAGAGGATCAATATCAATCTTCATCTTTCTTGCAGCAAACTTCAGCCTACCCTCTTGCAATGACTTTTGCATGAGATCCCTGAAAAGGTAACATTGAGAGGTTGTATAACCAAGATAATTATGAAGTTTACAAAAACCTATTTTCTGTTGTTGTTCTAATGGTGGTAATTTAGCATCTGGGGGGTACTAAAATTTGACCATCTTTAACCAGTAAATCAAAAAATTCTTCACACTTAGTGACATCAAACGTATAAGTTTTTGCTGGGAAGTTTGGATTATTTTCTACTTCATTCTTTCCTTTAGCAGGAAATAATGATTTACACTCATAGGCTGGCCTTGACTTCATTTCAGCCAAGTCGACCTCTGCCTCTGTTGGTGAGGTATAGTCAGCCTCACAAATGGGATCTGTGTCATCATAATCTACGAAGGCTACTTTTTCTTTTCTAGTCTTAGCCTTAGTATGTCTGACTTTTTCTAGTCGCAGACGCTCTAGATGTCGAACTCTATCAGCTAACTGTGACATACTTTTCACGAAGGTTGGATCTATTTTCTTCCTAATGGAATAAACTAAACCTCCAGCAGCCATTTGAACAAGCTCATGTTCTGCCACTTGAGTAAAGCGTATTGCTTTTGATGACCTAAATATATTTAGATAATCATCAATGGTTTCAACAAACCTTCTTTTAATGTTTGATAATTCGACCAAACTAATTTTCGAATGACCCTCATAAAACTATTCATGGAAAAGATTCTCCAACTTCGTCCATGAGTCAATCGAATTTGGGGGTAAATTGGTAAACCACATGAAATCTGCCTTAGTGAGGGATGAAGGAAAGTGCTTTACCCTTAAGTTTTCATTATTCGACATATCTCTAGATTCAGTTAAATATCTGGCAATATGTTCCACCCTCGATTCTCCAGATTCTCCCCCAAATTTCGTATACTTAGGGATTTTCCATCCTCTAGGATTTTCAGTCTGTAAAATATATTCAGACAAATGGAGGAATATGATGGCCTCTAGAGTGCGGTATTCATACCATTTCTAGCCATAATTCTTTCGAAAATGGTGGTTAAATTATTTTCAATGGCTAAGTCCTCTTATCGAATTTGATCAACCTCTTGATGTCGGTGCACTAATACCCTAGGTGGATCGACAATCAAATTCCTCGGAGGCACTAGCATTTTCCCCTGATGGATAGTTTCGTCCTGCATTGCCTCCCATGTCTATTTTACCAGGGGGCATCTAGCCGAACAGGTGGTGCCTGTCGAATAGGCGCTGGGGGAGCACCTAAAAAATTACACAAACACATTAATTGGGCAATCACCTGTCGATTTGTTTCAGCAGACTGCCTATTAGTCTCAGCCGACTCTTGTACTATAGGATTAAATATATTACCCATCTGGTTAGTTAACATATTAACCAACTCGTGGTTTCTATCATCCATTTGTTGCCTTAATACTGCTACTGAAGTATTAGTAAGAGGCGGTACTAAAGGTTGAGAAGGCGCTACCCTATTTTGGTTGCCTCTATTATTTCCCCCTGGCGTGGATCCTTGTAGAGTCGAGTTCAAATTTTGAACATTATCTGACACCACTGTTGTATTTGATGTCTACTGATATCCTGGCATCATGGAATACGGCATTCCATAAGTAGGATCTACATTACCAAAACGAGGTATATTATGTATGGTAGTCGTAGTCATCACTGGTCTTGGGCTTCCCGGTGGAGCCTGAGACATTTGTACGGAAACTGCTGCAGTCGACCATACTGTGGGAAAATGCTACTTATGAAACTACTGGATCAGTAGTGATTAAAGTTCTTGACGGTATTTCGTCTATGTTTGGATTATCATACATTGTCATTCTTGATATCCGCTTCCTAGATAATGGTTTATTATACTCATTGGTTAGCTTCCCATTTCTAAGTTGCATTCACTTATAAATACTTAAGACTAATTCTTAGCACTAGGTCCCACCAGGTGTACCAATTTGTTTACTGTGGAAAATGGTAAACCACCACTGGTCCTCCCAGAGTCCTAAACTGAGGGTAACTTGTGAGATCGACCAGTTAATCTCAAGACGCATGCTAAGAGTTTTTACTATCACACCTATTTCGTCTAAATATTAGTCAAGATAAATGTTTTTCTTTTGACTGGGGAAACAGGTGTAATGGTTTTCCACACTATGATTTAATTGACTGACTGGTGACTCGTGACCGTCAGAAGATATTCATACAAAAGCGAGACTCACTAAACTAACTGACTGGTGACTCGTGGCCAACAGATAATTTCAAATTATTTATGTGAAATAGAAGATGACATATAGATCTTGCTCGACAGTAAAGAGAAAACAGATAAAATACTCAAAAGATATAATTGAAAGATAAAAGATTTGCATTGAAATAAAAATGGTGATTCACGTACGTCAAGCACTCTTCACTCTTGATTTCTTGACGCTCGGAATGACAGAGTTTGACAAGTGATTTGAGAGTACAAGTGAACACCCACAAACTATACAAAACCTGCCTATTTATAGTGTTTACAAAGTAACTACGTAGATAAAATCTACAGCTAATATTAACATCTTGAAGTAACTGCTTCACTAGATACTGCCATCTATTTGGCGCTCAAACACATCGTGGATTGCTGGTAAGTGCTCATGATTTTGAAATTCCACCTATTTGGCGCTCGAACACGCCGTGGATTGCTGGTAACCACAGGCGGATACAACATACGGCCAGCTTGGGCAAATGCCCAGGCTCAACGGCCCAATTATTTTTTTAGTACCCAGCCCAATTTTTTTTTTAGTATTAAATAAAATTAAAAGAAAAATAAAAAATAGTGAAAGTTAGAATTGGAAAAACCTAAAATTAGGAAAACCTACAGAGAAAAAAAACTGCCTGCCGCTGCTCACTTTTCTTCATCCTGTTCAATCTGTGTTCTTCTATCTGTTTAATCCTTGTGCAATCTATCATCATTCCTATAGGCTATATTATTTCTACAGGCTATATAGCAGGTAATATAAATTTGGTTATTAAATAGTAGATGCAATGTGTGTTCTCTTTCTTTCTATATAATATAATATAAATATACTAGAAACTATATGTGTTTTATAAAATACTATTTGGTATGTTATGTTTGTCACAGAGATAATCTAGATTACTAATATGTTGACATAGTATTAGATAGACACATATATAATTCTTGTCTTTTTGTACTTTTAGATAGACATACATGATACATAGACACATGTATGCTTAAATGCTTTGTATTTTTAAGCCACTAAATTAGTACAAAATTGAATTGATATACTAGATAGACATAGATACATAATAATTTGCCTTGTTTAATTTCATGTTTGATTCTAATTTATTTATTAGAGTTTAGGTTGATTGATTAATCATGTACTAATTTATTTATTTATTAGAGTTTAAGTTGTTTGATTAACCATATACAATTACAAATACTAATTTATTTATTAGAATTTAGGTTGTTTGATTTTTATTATTTTAAATTTTATTTTATTTATTTGAAGAACATTGTTAATTCTTATTTGTTTTATTTGATTATTATTCTTTTAAATTTTGAAACTACAATTTTGTAATTATTTTATCTTTTGTTTAGAGATGAGGAAATTTTTGGTTGCTAGAGAAAATATTGAGAATGTGAATGTTGTGCAATCGGAAGTCGAATTAGAACTACCATCTAATGTGGTTAATGAGTTTAATCCAAATGAGATTGTGCGAGATCCAGGTCATAGGAAACAAATTAATGAGTATGCTCCGGATATTCAAGACCAAGTGAGGAGGGCATATATATTGAAGGGTCCAATGCAACCAGATTTACCAAGCTTTCCTCGTACTAAATTTAGGAGTGTTAAAAGATCATTTAGTAAATCATGGTATAAGAATTATACATGGTTAGAATACAGTGAGATAAATGATGCAGCTTATTGTTTTTATTGTTTTCTCTTTAAGAAACCCGGGAGGGCCGAGCACTTTGGTTTTGAAGTCTTCACTAAAAGTGGATATAGAGATTGGAAGCATGCATCTCAAGGCTTGAAAGGTCATGTTGGTAGTTATAATAGTTTGCATAACTCATGTGTCAAGCACTATGATGATTATAATAATCAAAGACAAAGTGTGACAAGTAAGTTTGCTAAAGCAACCAAGGAATCAGAAGAATTATATAAGATTCGTTTGACTTGTTCTTTAGATTGTTCAAGATATCTCATAGCACAAGGCATGGCTTTTCGTGGCCATGATGAATCCTCTACTTCTCTAAATAAGGGTAATTTTAGAGAGATGGTAGATTGGGTAAAATCTCAAAATGAACAAGTGAGGGACGCTTTTGACCGTGGTGGAAAAAATTGCACAATGACTTGAGGTGAGATTCAAAAGGAGCTTGCAACATGTTGTGCACATGAAGTTACCAAGGTGATTATGGAAGATCTTGGTGATAGACAATTCTCCGTGCTTATTGACGAGTCATGTGATATATCCGTCAAAGAGCAAATGGCGGTGATGTTGAGGTTAGTAGTTGTATTTTCTAATTTTCATGACCTATTATTTTTTATGCCGCCAAGTAAACTTGTTGAATTTATTTTAGGTTTTTGAATGACAAAGGAAATGTTGTGGAACGATTTATTTCTCTACATCATGTCAAAGATACTACATCTGAGTCATTAAAGAATGCTCTTTATGGTATTCTTGATAAGTACACGTTATCGATTTCAAGGATACGAGGGCAAGGATATGATGGAGCTTCAAATATGAGAGGTGAATTTAATGGTTTGCAAAGAAAAATTCTAGATGAAAATCCTTATGCTTTCTATGTTCATTGTTACGCTCATCGCTTGCAATTAGTTGTTGTGTCTGTTACTAGTAGTTGCTCATCTATTCATGATTTCTTTGAGTACATCTCCTTGATTGTGACCACAACAAGTGCATCTTGTAAGAGGAGGGATGCTTTGATAGAGGCACAACACCAAGATATTTTAAATAAACTTGAGAGTGATGAGATATCTAGAGGAAAGGGCTTGCACCAATCATCTAATCTCACAAGACCTGGGGATACTAGATGGGGTTCACATCATACTACATTGCTTCGTTTGGATCAAATGTGGCCCTCTGTATTAAAGGTGCTTAGTATGGTTGATGAAGATGGACGTGGACCATCTCAAGCAGCGGGTTTGATATAAAAAATGGAGAGCTTTAAATTTGCTTTTGTTGTACCCAAAAATTTGCCCTCCCATATTCTTCAAGATTTGCAAAGAGCATGCTTCAAAATCTCCCCAAGGGTTGCACAGTTCAAGGGCCTCCTGACAGTCAAAAACTAGGGTTTTGGTTCTGACAAAGAAATTGAAGTTTCCAAGGGTCCAATAAAATCCCACATGCCTATAAACATGGTCAAGCATCCTCATGCCAAGTTTCAAGACTTACAGCTGTGATCGGTGGATCTGGAACTGACTGTTTAACGCTGGTTCGCGAAATGTCGCGGAAGCAAGAGTCGCCATCGTCTTTTATTTTCTCTAAATGGAAAGGACAAAAGCACAGAAAAATTCCTTAAAGAGATTGCTCTCGGTTCGGGAGGTAAGTTATAGAAAGGGAAGGTGTTAGCACCCTTTCTATCCATGGTTATCCATGGGCTCTTAGATACTTGCTCAATGTGTTTTCAAAAATGGTTTATTTGCTTTTCAACTGTGGGTTTAAAAAAAGTTTCTTTGAAAATTCCAGTTCGACTCTTGTATCGGTCCTCAAGAGTGTTTGAAAAATTGCTTTCGAAAGCTTCTTGAAAATGTGTTGGTGTGAAAAGTATTTTTGAATTTGTTTTGAAATTTAGAGCAAGTATCTACGAGAACCTACCTACCCTAAGGAATTCGTCTGTGTAAATGTCCTTTAAAGTAGTGCCATCCCACCATTGAGAGGTAGGTAGCACCACCATTGGAGGTGTTCGGGTCAATTCGAGGTTCGGGACATGGTGATCACCGGAGCAATGGGAAGACACCTTAGAAGCTACCCTCATGCCAGGTTCCCGGATCATGAGGACTTACTAAGACATCCTCTACTCGACGATCACCTTTCGAGGCAAGGCAACTGTGAGGCGTACCCTAGGGGTGGTGTGTGACTTGTGTGTCGTTTTCAGATATTTGTCTTGTCATGTTATCGGTGTTCTACGCTTGATTTTATTTAAGTCCATTCATTCTTGCATGCTTTGTTTAACAGTTAAAAGTTGCGAGGAAAAAGTAAATCTAAAGCTATTACAAATGGCGCGGGTCCACATCGCCAAAATTAACCAGGACCCGATTTGACGGAAAATAAAGAAATTAAAAGAATTGAAAAATGCGAGAAGTAATTACAAAGCTTCGGGAGAGGTACATAATTATTTAAACGACATAAAATAAATATGCGAAATTAAATCGAAACGAGGGCGTTGGACCCTTTTGCAAAAAATTAAAATTAATAAGGAATTGAGATTAAAATTAGAAGAAAAGGAACTTATTTTTTGGTGTTTTTTAATATTTTAAGATTTAATAGAAAAAGAATTAATTAAAACTAAAATAAAATGTTAAACCTAATTCTAATTATTTTTAAGTTATTAAGAAAACATTACAATTTAACCTAAATTAAACCTAAATTTTTTATGTACAATTTAATTATAAAAATAAATAAATAAATAATATTATGGTAAAAAGGAAAATTAAAAGGAATAAAAATTATCAATTAAACCTAGTTCTACATTTTTTAGATTTTATGGTGAAAAGAATTAAAATTGCAACCTATTTTAAACTAATTAATTTCCAAGCATTTATTTACAAGAAAATATTAAAATAAAAATATTTATTATGTTTTTTCATCTTTTCTGATTTTTATGAGGTTTTTGTATTTTGTAAAAAAAAATAATTAATTAAATTAAAACAATAAAGAAAATAAAATCAATTGAAAATAAAATATAAAGAAAATTGCAAACCAGGGGGGTATCAGTCCCAAGTGTGGAGGTCTTGACCTTAGTAATCTGGCCCATTTAGCATTGGCCTGTTTGGACTTTTTTGCTAGCATGCTGAAGCGTTGACCAGACTTAGGGTGTTCATCAATCTTGAGCCTTTGATCTGAAGCAGCTGGACGCGTGGACGCTCTGATCTGGAGGATGTATGATGCGCTCCACCTTTGACATTGCATAGGAATACTTTTTACAAAATAATATAGAAGTTACGTAGACATGGGGCTCGAACCCAGGTCATATGCTTTGCCAAACCTCACGCTTGCCATCTGATCCAAACGCGCACTTTGTATATACAATAACGAATAAATAACAAAAAAAAAATTGGTTAGTGGCCACAAAAAACATAAAAACGCGCGCTGATTTAAAAGAGCCAACCAGCATTTGCCAACACATCATCTTCCTCGCGTGTTTTCTTTTTTCTGAAACAAGAACATATTGCAACGGTTTTAGGCGCGTTGTTTTAGGCATGCTATTAGAAAATAGCGATTGGCTCTCAAGTGTTCATAAATTAGGCGCGAGCATGGTGTTTTCTTCGTCCAGACCTGCTGAATCCAATGATGGTGGTCTTGAGGGCTAATTTTACTTTGTTTCAAAAGCCCTAATTTCTCATCCTGCAAACCCTAGAAAGCAAACATGGTATAATCGCATACAACACAGAAAAACACAATTAAATGTATTGGTTAGCTTCAAAACTTCACAAGGAACATGAATCTACAATTAAATTTCACAAAGAATGCATGGAATATGATATACGATTATGGAATTTTCTTGACACAGCTTGCGTTCATGTTACCAATTCTTGGAGTTTGAATGGATGTTTCTGATTGGAATGTGATCAGTAATCCTTGAGGAAGCTACTGGAATGAAAATTAGGTCTTTAATCGCCCTCTAACCTTGTTTTCAGAATTGAGTTTATGGAGAAAATTTTCAAGTTTGCAATGGCCTCTTCTGAGCTGCTGCGTGTCTAGCATCATTAGGGTTATGATCATGCTTATGTACTGAGTGCATTAGGTCAAAAATATTGATCAAAATCTCTTGAATTAATGGTTTTGGAAATTTGATTTCTTAAGATCTTTTTCATATCTTTTCCCATGTGTATTTGGTTCAAATCATATCCAATTGCTCCAATTCTTTCCACATTTAGCTAAGCACGAAATATTGAGTCCAAAACATGTATAAAAAGATTGGTTAGGTCAAGTTAGATATTTTTCATATATTTAAATGATTTAAATGAATTAATATAAATAATAATTCAAATAAATAAATAAAAAATGAGAAAATACTTCCCTTTGGGCCAAGTAGTCGTGCATATGTCTATAATGATGATTCATGGAAGAAAAATGGGCCCATTAGCAATTTTAGGTCATTTGAAGTAATGTTGACTTTTCAAAATATCCAAAAATTTCCCAACTTCCACAAGGCATAACTTGCTCAATTTTTAAGCTTTTCTCATGTTCTTGGACATTTTGGAAAGGTCTTTGAGTCCTCTAATCAATGCCTTTGGTCCCATGTCATTTTTATTTACCAATATCAAGTTATGGTCTTTGACTTAAAGTCCCTTTTTGTTGACTTTTGAAAATGACCTATAATGTTGAAATTGATAACTTTTTGTGAGAGCATTTCTTGGACTTGAAGTATGAAGATGAGTTGTAGTAAATGTCTTTCTCTTCAAAATGAGCTTTGGATGGAATTTTTCTGATAATCCATGTGAAAGTTATGCCCTGGTCAATTTCAGTTGACTTTTTCAGCTGTCCAAATAAGGAAACTTTTGCATCTTGATGATTTCTGAGCCAAATTTTGAGAATCATGATCAAGCATTGATCAAATGATGTTTGTGGCTTCAAAATGATATGTTGACCTAAAATTTGAACTTTTGACTGTCAAATGACCATTTTGCCCCTACAGTTGACTGTAGTGCAACTTAGGGTTTTGACTGTGCAATTTTGAGCTGAATGCCTTGAAACTTGATATGAGGATACTTGACCATATTTGTAGGCATATGAGACTTGGTTGGACCTTTGAAAACTTCATTTTCCTTATCAAACTCAAAACCCTAATCTTGACTGTATAGGAGACCTTTGCCCTGTGCAACCCTTGGGGAATTTTGCAGCTTGACTTGGCAATTTCTTGGAGAATATGGGAGGGAAAATTTTGGGGTACAACAGTTGCCCCTGTTCAATCTTCTTAGACCTGAGGATGCAGATTGGCTGACGTGCCTTTCGTAATCCGAAGGTGGAAGATGATTGAACACTAGAGTGCCCAGAAATTTGCGCTCACATGTTAGCAGTGTGATGGGGGGAATGGGCTTATAGATGCCATTTGGAGATTGCTGGATAGGATGATGGGCTTATAGATGCCATCTGGATGTTGATCGCGTAGGAGATTCCTTAGCGAGAACCTGCATACCTGCAAAAGAACAAATGAGTACCTGACACGTTGCAAGAACTGGTTTTCAGATGCTTGGCATAGATATGTCCTGACTGATTACAGGAGCTGAGTCTGGAGCTTCAAACGGTGATGAATGAACCAGGGATGGTTACTGCCTTAGCATGAATGGTAAGAGAACCTTGGGTGATTTTAACTTCAACAACGCTCGTTGAGAAAATCTTGGGTGTCTTCTGCTGGGATAAGAATCAGGGAGATCTTAGGGTCGATCTGACTGAACCAGAGGAGGCCTTTGACTGGATAAGAATCAGGAAAATCTTAGGGTCGATTTAACTGAACCGGACAAGGTCTTGAAATATCTTCAACTGGATAAGCATCAGGGAGATCTTAGGGTCGATCTGACTGAACCAGAGAAGGCCTTTGACTGGATAAGCATCAGGAAAATCTTAGGGTCGATTTAACTGAACCGGACAAGGTCTTGGAGTATCTTCAACTGGATAAGCATCAGGGAGATCTTAGGGTCGATCTGACTGAACCAGAGAAGGCCTTTGACTGGATAAGCATCAGGAAAATCTTAGGGTCGATTTAACTGAACCGGACAAGGTCTTGAAATATCTTCAACTGGATAAGCATCAGGGAGATCTTAGGGTCGATCTGACTGAACCAGAGAAGGCCTTTGACTGGATAAGCATCAGGAAAATCTTAGGGTCGATTTAACTGAACCGGACAAGGTCTTGAAATATCTTCAACTGGATAAGCATCAGGGAGATCTTAGGGTCGATCTGACTGAACCAGAGAAGGCCTTTGACTGGATAAGAATCAGGAAAATCTTAGGGTCGATTTAACTGAACCGGTCTAGGTCTTGGAATATCTTCAACTGGATAAGCATCAGGGAGATCTTAAGGTCAATCTGACTGAACCAGAGAAGGCCTTTGACTGGATAAGCATCAGGAAAATATTAGGGTCGATTTAACTGAACCGGTCTAGGTCTTGGAATATCTTCAACTGGATAAGCATCAGGGAGATCTTAAGGTCGATCTGACTGAACCAGAGAAGGCCTTTGACTGGATAAGCATCAGGAAAATCTTAGGGTCGATTTAACTGAACCGGACAAGGTCTTGAAATATCTTCAACTGGATAAGCATCAGGGAGATCTTAGGGTCGATCTGACTGAACCAGAGAAGGCCTTTGACTGGATAAGCATCAGGAAAATCTTAGGGTCGATTTAACTGAACCGGACAAGGTCTTGGAATGTAGCTTGAGAACTTAACTGGATCTTTCCTGAAAGGTAAAGGTCAGTCATATGCAATGCATGATATGGATCAAGCAATGATGTTCTCAACATAAATGAGATTTGTATGATATGATGCGTCTATGCATGCTATAATGATGTATGGAAGTGTGATGTTTATGAATGTTTGTTTTCGTCTAGGAAAGTAAATCCTTGACGGGTGCCGGGAAGTCGTATCCTGGGCTGATGTTGAAGAATAGATTTTGCTTCCGCTGGGGATGATAACTGCAAGAATATCGGTAGGAGAAGATGACTCCGTTGCGGAATAAACTTGGCAAATGGAGGATTCTGCGGGGAGAAAAATACTCTAGCGACCATGCTGGGGAGTGATACTCTGTGGGGAGAGGGATGCCTTTGCTGAATGTTGATAATAATTTGCTGGAGATACCTTGTTATGTTGGAAGTATGATAGACTTCGCTGGGGATAAAAGACTTTGTCGACGACGATCTTTCCATGGCTTTTGGCTGAGGATAACCCAGTTATATCCTGTTGAGGAAATAACTCTTTAAATAAAGCCGGAAGACGTATTCGTGCTCTGCGAGGGATAAGCTTCCAGAATCTACTGGGGATAAGCTTACTGCTTGGGGAGATGAATTCCAGCTTTCCTGGGGAACTAGATTGGACTCTCTTGGGGGGAGTTTAGATATGTTGGGGAAGTGATTCCTTTGAATGTCTGGTATGCCGCCGGGGAACAATCTTTAGACCAAGACTGCCGGGGATGCTTGTTTAAGAATATATGCTGCTGGGGAAGTATTGAAATCTACGGGAGGATACTCAACTTCCTTGAGATTTGATAATTTTGCTTGGAGAGGAATGTACGGTTTTGCTGAACCACTCTCTGGGGAATTAATATGTACTGGTCATGTTCTTTAGCTGAACCTACCTTGGTACCTTGGAGGATAGAACAATTAGACTGCTCAGACAACTCTTTATTGCCCCTGTTTCTAGTCTCGCCTGCAATTAATTCCTTTGTTTCGTATGCAAATATTTATGAGTTAGCAAATTATTGTCAATGCATATATCACAAATTGAACCTTGGACGTTCTTCGCAAAACAAAACAAAAAAAGAAAAAACACTTGGCACGTTTAACTGCAAATATATTTGTATTGATTTTTGAATGGCCTGTGAATAGGCGTTTTGTATACAAGAGGCTGACGTCCTAGTAAGAGAACGCCGCCGAACCAAAGAGTTTTATACAAATTTTGTACAAAAGAAAATAAAACAGCTGTGTGAAGTGAATGATCCCACTGGGTTTCAACTCTGCTATTGCCTTTATAACTCCGAGCGTCTCATCACTTGATGACCTTGGTTGAAGGTGAAGCTGACTGATCGATGCCGTCTGAACTTGATGTAGATACCGGATTCTGGATGCAAAGTGATCAATGAGACATAGTATTACGCTTTTATCCCTAATTTTTGCCTGGACCGCCCTTTCGGGTTTTCAGTCCACCGGGATACCCATTTTTGCCCAAGCCGCCTTTTCAGGTTTTCGACTTGCCGGGTGTACAGATTTTTTTCATTTTCATCCCTTCATTTTGCCCGAACCCTTTTGGTTCGACGGGAAGCCCTAACTTTTGCCTAGGCATGTCAGCCTAGCGGGTCTTTTTTATGCGTAGTATTTTTTTACTATGTCTGCATTGGCGGGGTGAGGAAGGTCGTCACCATCCATATTGGTTAATATCATTGCTCCTCCTGAGAACACATGCTTAACCACAAATGGCCCTTCGTACGTAGGGGTCCATTTGCCCCTTGGATCACTCTGAGGAAGGATGATTCTCTTGATTACCAGATCCCCAACTTGATATTCCTGTGGTCTGACCTTTTTGTTAAATGCTCTGATCATCCGTTTCTGATACGTCTGACCATGACAGATAGCAGCAAGTCTCTTTTCATCAATGAGATTGAGCTGATCAAGTCGTGTCTGGATCCAATCATCTTCGTTCAGATTTGCATCCTTCATTATCCGGAGAGAGGGTATTTGCACTTCGATCGGCAAGACTGCCTCCATGCCATAAACCAGAGAGAAAGGAGTTGCCCCGGTTGACGTCCTAGCCGAAGTACGGTACCCATGTAGAGCGAACGGTAACATCTCGTGCCAATCTTTATAAGTCACTGTCATTTTCTGCACGATTTTCTTGATGTTCTTATTCGCTGCTTCTACAGCCCCATTCATCTTCGGTCTGTAAGGAGAAGAATTGTGGTGCTGTATCTTGAACTGTTCGCAGAGCTCAGCGATCATCTTGTTGTTCAGATTAGTACCATTGTCTGTAATAATTCGCTCAGGGACGCCGTACCGACAGATCAGGTTGTGCCGAATGAACCGTGCCACAACAGTCTTGGTTACCGTAGCATAGGATGCTGCCTCAACCCACTTCGTAAAATAATCAATCGCCACTAGGATGAAGCGATGCCCATTGGATGCCGTAGGTTTAATCTCGCCGATCATGTCTATGCCCCACATTGCAAACGGCCAAGGCGCAGTCAGAACATTCAGGGGAACCGGAGGAACATGCACCTTGTCTGCATAAATCTGGCACTTGTGGCATGTCCTGGAGTGTTGGTAGCAGTCAGCTTCCATTGTGGACCAGTAATATCCTGCCCGTAGGATTTTCTTAGCCATAGTGTGTCCACTGGAATGTGTACCAAAGGTCCCTTCATGTAGCTCTTCCATGATTCTTTCCGCTTCAGTCTTATCCACACAACGCAGTAAGGTTGAATCATGGTTTCGTTTGTACAAGATGTCGTTGCTTAGGAAGAACTTGGCTGCAAACCTCCTCAGGAATTTCTTATCATTGACAGAGGCACCTTCAGGGTATTCCTGAGCTTCCAGATATCTCTTTACTTCATGGTACCAAGGCTTCTCAGTCACCAATTCAGTTTCGAGGTCACAACAGTATGCCGGTTCGTCCAGTTTCCAGATGATGATCCGGGGAGCTTCATTATCCCATTTGACCTTGAACATAGAAGACATTGTAGCTAACGCGTCCGCTAATTGATTCTCTTCTCTTGGAAAGTGTTCAAAGGTTATCTCTGTGAAATGGGGAATCAGGGTCAACACACATTCTCTGTAAGGAATCAGGTTTGGATGTTTCGTATCCCACTCTCCTTTGATCTGATTGATCACAAGAGCGGAATCTCCGAAGACACTTAGAAATTTGATCCTTAGGTTGATCGCAGCTTGAAGACCCATGATGCACGCCTCATACTCCGCCATGTTGTTGGTACAGTTGAAACATAGTCGGGCAGTGAGTGGAGTATGAGCACCTTGTGGAGATATGATTATGGCGCCGATACCATTACCCAAAGCATTGGAGGCTCCGTCAAAGTGCATAGACCATCTGGATCCTGGTTCAGGTCCTTCATCCGGTCCAGGCACTTCACAATCAGTTACTATCATAATGCTTTCATCCGGAAACTCGAAGTTCATTGATTGATAGTCATCTACAGCTTGATGTGCCAGGTGGTCTGCCAATACACTTCCCTTGATGGCTTTCTGGGTTGTGTACTGAATGTCGTATTCCGTCAAGATCATTTGCCATCTTGCAATTCTCCCAGACAGAGCAGGCTTTTCGAATATGTACTTTATAGGATCCATTTTTGAGATCAACAAGGTAGTGTGAGTCAGCATATACTGTCTCAGCCGGCGAGCAGCCCATACCAAAGCGCAGCAAGTTTTCTCAAGTAGTGAGTATCGGGTCTCACAGTCGGTAAACTTTTTGCTAAGGTAATAAATGGCATGCTCTTTTCGGCCAGACTCGTCATGCTGCCCCAGCACACACCCCATTGAGTTGTCAAGTACTGTCAGGTATAATATCAGAGGTCTCCCTTCAACCGGTGGCATAAGGATGGGTGGTTCTTGGAGATACTCTTTGATTCTGTCAAAAGCAGCCTGGCATTCATCATTCCAACGTACTACCTGATCTTTCTTCAGCAGCTTGAAGATTGGTTCACAGGTGGCAGTCAGATGCGAGATGAATCGAGCAATGTAATTCAGGCGTCCTAAAAAGCCTCTGACCTCTTTCTCTGTCTTAGGAACTGGCATCTCTTGGATAGCTTTGACCTTGGCAGGGTCCACTTGAATACCCTTATCACTTACAACGAAGCCTAACAACTTTCCAGATCTAACCCCGAAGGTGCATTTGTTCGGGTTCAACCTCAGCTTGTACAACTTCAGTCGGTCAAACAATTTCTGCAGATGATCTAGGTGTTCTTCCTCAGTCTGGGACCTTGCGATCATGTCGTCAACATACACTTCTATCTCATGATGGATCATGTCATGAAATAAAGCAACCATGGCACGTTGGTAGGTTGCCCCAGCGTTTTTCAGTCCAAAAGGCATGACCTTGTAGCAGAAGGTACCCCACTGAGTAATAAAGGTAGTTTTTTCCATGTCTTCAGGTGCCATCTTGATCTGATTGTAACCTGAGAAACCATCCATGAACGAGAATACCTTGTGCTGAGTTGTATTATCAACGAGGACATCAATGTGAGGTAAGGGGAAGTCATCCTTGGGGCTGGCCCTGTTCAGATCCCTATAGTCGACACACATTCTGACCTTTCCATCCTTCTTAGGTACCGGCACCACGTTAGCAACCCACTGAGGGTAAGAAGTCACTGCAAGGAACCCAGCATCAAACTGTTTCATAACCTCGGCTTTCATCTTCTCGGACATCTCTGGACGCATCCGACTGACCTTTTGCTTAACTGGAGGGCAGTCTTCCTTAGTTGGCAAATGGTGGACCACAATGTCGGTATCCAACCCGGGCATGTCTTCGTAGGACCAAGCAAAGATCTCCACATAATCATGTAGCATCTTGGTTAACCGTTTCTTCACGCTGAGCTCTAGGTTGGCACCAATCTTTACCTCTTTCCTGTCTGCCTCAGTACCCAAGTTTATTGTTTCCACCGGCTCCTCATGGGGTTGAATTGCCCTCTCTTCCTGAAGCAACAGTCTTGCAAGCTCGCCAGGCACTTCGCAATCATCTTCACCTTCGTCTTTGGCTAAGTTGATCGGATTTTCGAAGTCATAATTGGCAGTAGCAGAGTTGTTATCAGTAAGATCCAGAGTGGATTGAAACCTGTATGAGTGAGTGTGTGTGTGTAAATACAGCTGTTTTGAAAATTATGTAAAGGAAAGAAAGACAGAAAAGGAGCACAATATTTGCAATGCGAAAAATACGTCCAAGATTTTCATTCATGATATATGAAATGACAATTTATATGCCCTCACAAATAGAACCACGGTGCCTCGGGTAAGACACCGGGCCATAGAGTTTATCATTGTTTATTACAAAATAACGGAACAAAGAAATATATTACTGCGTCACAAAGGTAACAGGAGTATGGTCCTTAGCAATCCAATTGTTCAACCCGCCTTCGGTCGTCGGATAGATCCAGCTGTTGAATTCAGCTTCGTCCACTTCATGGTCTTCCCCAACAGCATTCACTCCTGAACTTTTAATAAATACCGGAGGTCTTCCGATCTTCGCTTTTCTCATAGCTTTCTGACCTTCTGTGGTAAAACCCAGCCCAAGTTTATCAGTCTTCTGTGTGAAGTCTGGGAGCCTGCCCCAGTCGGCACATTCACCCTTCTGAACCACAGCCCGGGCGTCCTTTAGGGAAGCCATCTTCAAAGGAACACCTTCTTCTGTTACTGTTGCTGCAATTGGAAACACCTCCTCGAAATGCTGAAAGGGGGTTTCAATAAACTCCCCATCCATCTCAATGTACCTGAAGGAGTTCAGGTGGCTCACCATATATTCTTCCTCTCCCTGCACGGTGACGATCTTCCCTCTGACGGGGTACTTCAGCTTCTGATGTAAGGTAGAGGTCACTGCCCCAGCCTTATGTATCCAAGGTCGACCCAATAGACAAGAGTAAGATGGACGGATATCCATCACATAAAAAGTGGAGTCGAACACCTGAGAGCCCACACGAATCGGAATGTCAACCTCTCCATGAACCATCCTCTTTGAACCATCAAAGGCCCTGACGATGATGTTGCTGGGTTTCAATTCCAGTCCTTCACAATCTAGACGGTCCAAAGCCTTCTTGGGTAGCACATTCAAAGAAGACCCCGTGTCCACCAGCACATGCGCCAAGGTAGTGCCCCTGCATTCAATAGAGACATGCAGAGCATCATTATGGTCTCTTCCCTTTGCGGTCAAGTCAGCATCTGAGAAACCCAAGCCATTGTCTGCCGTCAAATTTGCTACGCAATTAGTGAACTGGACTGCAGAGGTTTCATGTGGCACATGGGCCGTCTTGAGGAACGCGATTAGGGCCTTAGCATGGGCCTCGGAGCACAGCAATAAAGAGAGCATGGAGATCTTGGAGGGCGTGTGCCCCAGCTGTTCCACAACATTAAAATCGCTCTTCTTTATAATTTTTAGAATCTCCTCCATCTCTTGTTGGGAGGCCTCAGCAGTTATCGGTGCAGGTGCCTCCATCTGGGCAGGCCCAACTTCAACTCCTTTGCCCCGAGCATTGGATGACTCGGCAGCAGGAGAAACAACTGGATCAGCAGCAGGAACAGGTACACTTGCAGGGGTCATGAGAAGTGGTCTTCGGGCAGCAGGCGGTGCAATGTCAGGCGAGAAGAGCCTGCCACTGCGGGTAACCTTGGCTGGGCCAGTGATGTCACAAATGCTGGCGCCAGCGTTGAACTCTTGTTTGATCCCGTTTACATATACATCTGCCTCATAATGCCAGGGGACAGCTTTATCAGATACATAAGGCAAGGGCCCTGGAACAGTAATAATAACAGGTGCAACGGTCATGATTTGAATGGGCTTCTTCTGGAGAGCCGGGATCGGATTATTGAAGATAGTCACCACAGAAACTTCTTCCACTGGAACCAACCGAACAGCAGACTTCTTGAATAGAATCTCCTTGCTATCCATTAAGCTTTGGATGCCTAACTTTAGCAAGGGACAACCAGATGGGGACACATCACAGAACAGGCAACCCTCACTACAACCCGGAAATAAACCGGCCTGCAGTAGGTTCTTCTTGACAATCTTTAGAGGAGTGGCTAGATCATCCACAGAAACAGCATAAACGTCTTCATCAACAGCATTTACCCCATGTTGAGGCATAGGGGCAGTAACTACATTCGGCTTCGCAGGCGCTTCGAACTGTATCTCCTTCGCATCGATAAGGTCTTGCACCTTATTCTTTAACGCCCAACAGTCATCGGTAGAGTGTCTCGGGCTATCTGAATGGTAAGCACAACGAGCATTCGGGTTGTACTTGGGGGATGCAGTGTTTGGAAACTTCGGCGCCTCCCTGACAGTCACTAAATTGGTTGAGAGCAACTGTGGCAGGATCTGCGACAAAGTCATGCTTAAGCGGGTGAATTCTCTCCGGGGTCTTTCAACCTTCTGAGGATTAGTTGGCCGAGGAGCGGCAGCAGGCTTAGCAATCATTACCGCACTGACAGATTGGCGGTGCTCATGTCTCTCTGATTTCCTGGAACCATATACGGCACTAGACTCCTTCTTGAAGGGTTTCTTCTCAGAACTGGATGATGCACCCTTCGGAATTTTTCCAGACTTCAACCCAGCTTCAATTCTCTCTCCAGTCAAGATCAAATCAGTGAACCCAGCGGACGAATTCCCGATGAGATGGTTGAAAAATGGCCCAGATAGGGTCCCCAAGAACATGTCCACCAACTCCCGATCAGTCAACGGTGGCTGCACCCTGCCAGCCAGGTCTCTCCACTTCTAAGCGTACTCCTTAAAACCTTCGCTTGCACCTAACGACATACCCTGGAGTTGGGTACGTGTGGGGGCAAGGTCGGCATTATATTGATACTGCTTATAGAAAGCAGTAGCCAACTCCTCCCAGTTACGAACTTTGGTCCCATCCAGCTGATAGAACCATTCGAGATGAGTCCCTGAAAGACTCTCCTGGAAGAAGTGGATCCACAAATTCTTATCCGCAGAGTACGGTTGCATTTTCCGAACATAGGACCTTAGATGCAGCTTGGGACAAGACGCCCCGTCATACTTAGAGAAGGAGGGTGCTTTGAACTTGTGAGGGATAATCACACCAGTTGACAAACCCAGATCTCCGAAATCCAGCCCAGGTACCTGTTGAACCTCCATAGCCTTCAATCTGTCCTCCAGTTGCTTATATCTGTCGTCTGCAGGAGGGTACTGCTCTTCATCAAAATCTGTCTCGTTGTCGGAGACTACCGGACTAGGAACCCTTGCTTCTGCCTGAGGAGAATTCTTGTCAACAGAAGAACCAGCCTCTTCTTGTTGCAGAGTATTGTTAAACCTTCGGCCCGAGTTGAACAGAACAGTTCTTCTCTTCTTCTTCTTCTCCTTCTTCAGGAGCATAGCCTTCAGTTCTTCTTGGCCTTGAGCCAAACCCTTGATTAGTTCTTGAAACTGCGCATTCTGCGCCTGAAGAGCCTTGATGGAGGTCTCAGTTGATGAAGAATCAGTATTCATGATGCTGAAATAAACAGCGAAGAACTGTAAGCAACCTGAAAGGAGGAAAAACCTGTTATGCACATGATGTATGAAATGCGTATGCAATGCATTCAAGGGTTCGAAAGTTCAAATTTGTTGTAAACAAAAAGGAACACACGTTATCATTAAGGAAATCATTGTTTAATACATCAAAGCCTCATGGACAAAAATACAAAAATCAAATCAATCCCAAAATACACTGCGCATCCTCTTTGGAGCTATGTAAGTGTTGAGGTTCCTCTCCTCATGCAACAGGCAGGTGAGCTCCAAGACCTTCTTTTCACTGGCATGCAGACTAGTCTCAAGAGAATTCCTTTCCTCCTTAAGCTGGATCCAGCTTTTCTGCATCTCTTCCCAGGATGTGGGCATATCAGGGTGCTGAATAGTGTAGGACATTTCCCCTTCCAAGACTGGTTCTTTGATCACTGGGAGCATATGAGGATAAGGCATTACTAATTTCTGGGAGCGGGCTCGTACCCACTTGAGATAAGGTTCCAACGGGATGGAATTCCTGTGCCCCAGTGTCTTGTTGTCTATCCTACTGGGCATCCTCCAAGCTCTGATAAATCTCTGGAGAAGTCCTTGAGTATCGTTGTCGAAGTCAAAAACTATGTCAGGGATTAACATGTCATGAGGACCATCCCTCCGAGCATAACCAAACTGTCTCCAAGCCAGGCATGGGCTATAAGTAATACCTCCTCTGATTCCAAGTAAAGGAACATTAGGGTACTCCCCGCAACGATCAATGATAGTGACATCTTCTCTGGACCTAGGGCACCAATGTATATCTGCATGTGTAAGAGTCATCAACCGTTGTGACCATCTCAAACCCCGCTCATTCTTCAAGGTTGATTGTGGAAGGTGCGAAATAAACCACCTTCCCAGGAGAGGAGTGCAACACATAAGGACACCTCTTTTTCTCATGGTTCGAGTGTAACATGAGTGAAGGATGTCCCCCAGCAATGTAGGTATAGGATTCCTGGACATAAAGATCTGGACAGCACTGATATCAATAAGCTGATCTGGGTTAGGGAACAACACCAAACCATAGACAAGGAGGGCCACAACCTCTTCAAAAGCTTGCAAGTCAAGGGAGTTCCAACATTCATGGGCCTTTTCAAAAAGAAATCTAGCTAAGAAACCTTTGATACCACTTCTAACTTCCCAATGTCCCTTGAGGTCAGATGACTGTAGGTGCAAGGCTTTAGCAATCTCTTCAAGCTTAGGTTCCTTTTCTGTACCGTTGAAGGGTAGCTGATCAAGGATAGGGATCTTCAGGAGCCGGGAGAACTCCTCCAATGTAGGTACCAACTGATAGTCCAAGAAGGTAAAACAGTGATGCAGAGGATCAAAGAACTGGAACAGGACCTTTATCATATCTTCCTCAATGTTGGTGTTGACCAAACTGATGAGGC
The DNA here is from genome assembly GCA_948472305.1 of Vicia faba. Lineage (NCBI taxonomy): Eukaryota > Viridiplantae > Streptophyta > Magnoliopsida > Fabales > Fabaceae > Vicia > Vicia faba. Next base: position 243,763,160 of record OX451735.1, read on the forward strand.
TTCCATGCCTTTCACTGAATGAAGAGTTCTCGGGAATCCTGGATATAAGCTCCTTAAGCTGAGGAGGGATCCTTACAAGACTGATTTGAATTGTCTTTCTACGAACAGTTTCCATATCCTACAAAACAAAGAACAAAGATGAAGATTCGAACCCCTGAAATGGTTAGTCAATGCATATGATGCTGGATGATGTCATGATGCTATGATTAAACACACCACAGATGTTTACAAAGACAAACATGTAAGGCACACAAGGCACACAAGACAAGCCCTTAAGGTTTAAGGCCAGCATGGGGTCTGGGTAGTACCCTCTTGAAGTTGGTGGGTTCAACCTGTCCTAATCAAAGTAACCGGGTTCTAAGGTTCCCAATATCACGGGATTGCTTTCATTGTTCATCGTTTCGATTTAGCCACTGAACTGGCGACCGAAATATTCCAGGAAAGCAACCCTCAATTGAGTGTAGTATCGAGTATCAACCAACCTCGGACTGCACCAAAGTCAGTTATCTCACTACCCTAAAGAGGCCAAGATAGTTCAATTAAGGTTCCTAAGGTCTGTTGATGCTTCACGACACCACGCGGAGGCCCCGTACTCTCCTTGACTGAACTCAAGGGTTACCGGTACACACCAAAGTGCCACATCAACGTAGCAGACTGTTTCAACCATGTCGGTATACCCCGCACAGTTCCCTCACAGCCTTGTTGCTACTTTCTAAGAAGGTATCCCCAGATCCGGGTTAGGATCTATAGAACTCCCAAGACAGTCCCACAATGGTAGAGCAAACAAAGAAATCAATTGAAAACACAGTGATCTTAGTCCTAAGGTACACCTCACTTTAAGTTTTAATTCCCCAGCAGAGTCGCCAGTTCTGTGATCGGTGGATCTGGAACTGACTGTTTAACGCTGGTTCGCGAAATGTCGCGGAAGCAAGAGTCGCCACCGTCTTTTATTTTCTCCAAATGGAAAGGACAAAAGCACAGAAAAATTCCTTAAAGAGATTGCTCTCGGTTCGGGAGGTAAGTTATAGAAAGGGAAGGTGTTAGCACCCTTTCTATCCATGGTTATCCATGGGCTCTTAGATACTTGCTCAATGTGTTTTCAAAAATGGTTTGTTTGCTTTTCAACTGTGGGTTTAAAAAAAGTTTCTTTGAAAATTCCAGTTCGACTCTTGTATCGGTCCTCAAGAGTGTTTGAAAAATTGCTTTCGAAAGCTTTTTGAAAATGTGTTGGTGTGAAAAGTATTTTTGAATTTGTTTTGAAATTTAGAGCAAGTATCTACGAGAACCTACCTACCCTAAGGAATTCGTCTGTGTAAATGTCCTTTAAAGTAGTGCCATCCCACCATTGAGAGGTAGGTAGCACCACCATTGGAGGTGTTCGGGTCAATTCGAGGTTCGGGACATGGTGATCACCGGAGCAATGGGAAGACACCTTAGAAGCTACCCTCATGCCAGGTTCCCGGATCATGAGGACTTACTAAGACATCCTCTACTCGACGATCACCTTTCGAGGCAAGGCAACTGTGAGGCGTACCCTAGGGGTGGTGTGTGACTTGTGTGTCGTTTTCAGATATTTGTCTTGTCATGTTATCGGTGTTCTACGCTTGATTTTATTTAAGTCCATTCATTCTTGCATGCTTTGTTTAACAGTTAAAAGTTGCGAGGAAAAAGTAAATCTAAAGCTATTACAAATGGCGCGGGTCCACATCGCCAAAATTAACCAGGACCCGATTTGACGGAAAATAAAGAAATTAAAAGAATTGAAAAATGCGAGAAGTAATTACAAAGCTTCGGGAGAGGTACATAATTATTTAAACGACATAAAATAAATATGCGAAATTAAATCGAAACGAGGGTGTTGGACCCTTTTGCAAAAAATTAAAATTAATAAGGAATTGAGATTAAAATTAGAAGAAAAGGAACTTATTTTTTGGTGTTTTTTAATATTTTAAGATTTAATAGAAAAAGAATTAATTAAAACTAAAATAAAATGTTAAACCTAATTCTAATTATTTTTAAGTTATTAAGAAAACATTACAATTTAACCTAAATTAAACCTAAATTTTTTATGTACAATTTAATTATAAAAATAAATAAATAAATAATATTATGGTAAAAAGGAAAATTAAAAGGAATAAAAATTATCAATTAAACCTAGTTCTACATTTTTTAGATTTTATGGTGAAAAGAATTAAAATTGCAACCTATTTTAAACTAATTAATTTCCAAGCATTTATTTACAAGAAAATATTAAAATAAAAATATTTATTATGTTTTTTCATCTTTTCTGATTTTTATGAGGTTTTTGTATTTTGTAAAAAATAATAATTAATTAAATTAAAACAATAAAGAAAATAAAATCAATTGAAAATAAAATCAATTGAAAATAAAATATAAAGAAAATTGCAAACCAGGGGGGGTATCAGTCCCAAGTGTGGAGGTCTTGGCCTTAGTAATCTGGCCCATTTAGCATTGGCCTGTTTGGACTTTTTTGCTAGCATGCTGAAGCGTTGACCAGACTTAGGGTGTTCATCAATCTTGAGCCTTTGATCTGAAGCAGCTGGACGCGTGGACGCTCTGATCTGGAGGATGTATGATGCGCTCCACCTTTGACATTGCATAGGAATACTTTTTACAAAATAATATAGAAGTTACGTAGACCTGGGGCTCGAACCCAGGTCATATGCTTTGCCAAACCTCACGCTTGCCATCTGATCCAAACGCGCACTTTGTATATACAATAACGAATAAATAACAAAAATAAAAATTGGTTAGTGGCCACAAAAAACATAAAAACGCGCGCTGATTTAAAAGAGCCAACCAGCGTTTGCCAACACATCATCTTCCTCGCGTGTTTTCTTTTTTCTGAAACAAGAACATATTGCAACGGTTTTAGGCGCGTTGTTTTAGGCATGCTATTAGAAAATAGCGATTGGCTCTCAAGTGTTCATAAATTAGGCGCGAGCATGGTGTTTTCTTCGTCCAGACCTGCTGAATCCAATGATGGTGGTCTTGAGGGCTAATTTTACTTTGTTTCAAAAGCCCTAATTTCTCATCCTGCAAACCCTAGAAAGCAAACATGGTATAATCGCATACAACACAGAAAAACACAATTAAATGTATTGGTTAGCTTCAAAACTTCACAAGGAACATGAATCTACAATTAAATTTCACAAAGAATGCATGGAATATGATATACGATTATGGAATTTTCTTGACACAGCTTGCGTTCATGTTACCAATTCTTGGAGTTTGAATGGATGTTTCTGATTGGAATGTGATCAGTAATCCTTGAGGAAGCTACTGGAATGAAAATTAGGTCTTTAATCGCCCTCTAACCTTGTTTTCAGAATTGAGTTTATGGAGAAAATTTTCAAGTTTGCAATGGCCTCTTCTGAGCTGCTGCGTGTCTAGCATCATTAGGGTTATGATCATGCTTATGTACTGAGTGCATTAGGTCAAAAATATTGATCAAAATCTCTTGAATTAATGGTTTTGGAAATTTGATTTCTTAAGATCTTTTTCATATCTTTTCCCATGTGTATTTGGTTCAAATCATATCCAATTGCTCCAATTCTTTCCACATTTAGCTAAGCACGAAATATTGAGTCCAAAACATGTATAAAAAGATTGGTTAGGTCAAGTTAGATATTTTTCATATATTTAAATGATTTAAATGAATTAATATAAATAATAATTCAAATAAATAAATAAAAAATGAGAAAATACTTCCCTTTGGGCCAAGTAGTCGTGCATATGTCTAGAATGATGATTCATGGAAGAAAAATGGGCCCATTAGCAATTTTAGGTCATTTGAAGTAATGTTGACTTTTCAAAATATCCAAAAATTTCCCAACTTCCACAAGGCCTAACTTGCTCAATTTTTAAGCTTTTCTCATGTTCTTGGACATTTTGGAAAGGTCATTGAGTCCTATAATCAATGCCTTTGGTCCCATGTCATTTTGATTTACCAATCTCAAGTTATGGTCTTTGACTTAAAGTCCCTTTTTGTTGACTTTTGAAAATGACCTATAATGTTGAAATTGATAACTTTTTGTGAGAGCATTTCTTGGACTTGAAGTATGAAGATGAGTTGTAGGAAATGTCTTTCTCTTCAAAATGAGCTTTGGATGGAATTTTTCTGATAATCCATGTGAAAGTTATGCCCTGGTCAATTTCAGTTGACTTTTTCAGCTGTCCAAATAAGGAAACTTTTGCATCTTGATGATTTCTGAGCCAAATTTTGAGAATCATGATCAAGCATTGATCAAATGATGTTTGTGGCTTCAAAATGATATGTTGACCTAAAATTTGAACTTTTGACTGTCAAATGACCATTTTGCGCCTACAGTTGACTGTAGTGCAACTTAGGGTTTTGACTGTGCAATTTTGAGCTGAATGCCTTGAAACTTGATATGAGGATACTTGACCATATTTGTAGGCATATGAGACTTGGTTGGACCTTTGAAAACTTCATTTTCTTGATCAGACTCAAAACCCTAATCTTGACTGTATAGGAGACCTTTGCCCTGTGCAACCCTTGGGGAATTTTGCAGCTTGACTTGGCAATTTCTTGGAGAATATGGGAGGGCAAATTTTGGGGTACAACAACAGCACAAAATTGCACAGTCAAAAACCCTAACTGCTCAACAGTCAACTGTAGGGGCAAAATGGTCATTTGACAGTCAAAAGTTCAAATTTTTGGTCAACATCTCATTTTGAAGCCACAAACATCATTTGATCAAATCTTGATCATGATTCTCAAAGCATGGCTCAAAAAGTCTCAAGATGCAAAAGTTTCCATATTTGGACAGTTGAAAAAGTCAACTATAACTTGACCAAGGCATAACTTCCACATGGTTTATCAGAAAAATTCCATCCAAATCTCATTTTGAAGAGAATGACATTTCCTACAACTCCTCTTCACATTTAAAGTCCAAGAAATGCTCTCACAAAAAGTTATCAATTTCAACATTATAGGTCATTTTCAAAAGTCAACAAAAAGGGACTTTAAGTCAAAGACTATAACTTGATATTGGTAAACCAAAATGACATGGGACCAAAGGCATTGGTTAGAGGACTTCAAGAACTTTCCAAAATGTCCAAGAACATGATCAAAGATTAAAAATTGAGCAAGATATGCCTTGTGTAAGTTGGGAAATTTTTGGGAATTTTGAAAAGTCAACTTTGCTTCAAATGCCTCAAAATTGCTAATGGGCCACATTTTCTTCCAAGAATCATGATCCAAAGACTATGCACGACCATTTGGCCCAAAGGGGATTTATTTCATCATTTTTATTATTTATTTGAATTTTTAATCACTATTAATTCATTTAATTAAATAAAATATGAAAAAATACTAAACAAATGTGTTTGAATCTTTTTATGCAGCATATGCTCTCATTGGTTACTCAAGATTCGTGCACATCAAAAAAGGGAAGATTTGGTGCAAATTGGCATGTTATTCATGAAAAAGATTTGAAAAAATATTCATGGAAAATCAAATATTTCATACATCAATGCAAGGATCTCTTGACTCAAATTCCAACCCTAATCTATTGGCATACATATACAGATGCAAAACCTAATTCCTAAGACCTTGAAGCTGCGCCCAGATCAAAAACACACTTTGCAATTTTTGTGAAAAAAGTCAAAACCGAAAACGGCATTAGAGGACGATTCAAAGCTTCTAATCAATTCCAATAGCTTGCCAAGGCTTCACTGAACCTAACTGCACTCTTTTCCAGTCCTCACGCATCAAGAATTGGTATATAGAAGTCCAAATTTCTCAAACTTTTCTCATATTCATGCTTTGAATTATATGCCATATTCATACATTTTAATGATCGTTTTATACTAATCTAATCATTCTGAAACTAATGGTGTATTTCAATTGAGTTTTCGTGCCCCATATGCAAAGTTACCATTGGAGGTCACTAGGGTTTCAAGGCTGTAGAATTGGGGTTTCTCTTGTCCAGAAAAATTAGACCACAAGACCAGGACTATTGGACTCAGAAGCTTCACGAGAATTGAACACACATGTCGCGCTCAATTTATGAGCAACCATGGCGTAATCGCTATTTTCTCATACTGTAGTTAGTGGGGGTTCAAAACCCCCGCTATTTGATATGTTTTTTTTCAGGCAAATGCAGAACGATTGGAGAAGAAGATGAGGTGTAAGCCAGCGGTTGGTGCATTTGAATTTCGCGTGAAATATACCACTAACTATTGTTTTGCATTATGTTGATTATTTGTCATATTATGTTACAAACGCGCAAATGGCACACTTGGTGGACAAAGCACTTGGTAAGTATTGGGACCTGGGTTCGATCCCCAGGTCCCCCATGTTATTTCAATATTTTTCTTGCTAATATAATTCCACGCAGCGTGTTCTCAAGGGAGTACCATAGACCTCCGTATCTGTGCTTGCCACCTATACCTGAAGATCAAACCAATGGCCTTGATCTGGAGAACTCATACGCCTTGGTCAATGGAGCCACACGTGATTACCAGAAGTCAACCAGGCCTCCAATAAATGGGCCAGATTGCTAGATAATACCTCCAAATTGGGGTCAACACCCCCCAAGTGTTTGTATTTCTTTTCTTTTTCCTATTTTTTTTATTGTTTGTTTTAATTTAATTATTTCCTTTTAATTCATAAATTAATATTTTCATAACATAAAAATACCCAAAAAATTCAGAAACTATAAAAATAAAAAATATGTTTTTTATGTTTAATTCGCTAACATCTTTGTAAATAAATTTTATTCATTAATTTAGTTTTTAATTCTAGGTTTAATTTCAATGTTTTCTTAAATAAATTAAAAATGTAGAATTAGGGTTTTAAATACTTTTACTTTTTTTTTCTTTTACCATTATTAATAATTAATTATTTATTTTTGTAAATAAACTTACCATTAAATAGTTTAGTTAAAATTAGGTTAAACTTAAACCTTTTCTCAATAAATAAAAAGTGATTTAAAATTAGGGTTAATTAACTTCTTTTTAATTTCATTTAATTTTCTTACCAAAAATCCATAAATGCAAAAAACTCAAAAAAATAATTTCCTTTTCTCATTTAACTTAATTAATTTGTTAATTATAATTTAATTTCCTTAAAAGGGTCCAACGCCCTTGCATTCGATCACAATTCTATTTCGCGCGCTTATTTCATTTCCTTTTATAAATTTCATGTAATTCTCCCAAATCTATGTAATAGATTAATTAGGATATTCATTTTTCGCACTTTATTTTATTTCAAATCGGGTCTTGGATTAATTTGGCGATGTAGACCCGCGCCTTTGTAATAGCGTAGGATTTTTAAATTCCGCATCTTTTAAACTGTTAATAATTTGCATGAAAGAATGAATGCCAAAATAAAAGCAACGCGTAGATCACCAATGTATGAACAAGATAAACATAAATGAACATGACACACAAATCACACACCACCCCTAGGGTACGCCTCACTGTCGCCTTGCCCCTCGAAAGGTGGTCGTCGAGTAGAGGATGTTTTAGTAAGTCCTCATGTCCATGAACATGGCATGAGGGTAGCTTCTAAGGTGTCTTCCTATTGCTCTGGTGATCACCATGTCCCGAACCCTCGAATTGACCCGAACACCTCCAACGGTGGTGCTACCTACCTCTCAATGGTGGGATGGCACTACTTCAAGGACATTTATACAGACAAATTCCTTAAGGTAGGTAGACGACTCTAGATACTTGCTCTAATTTCAAAACAAAAAAATCAAAAACTCTTTTCACACCGACACCTTTTCAAAAAGCTTTCGAAAGCAACTTTTCAAACACTCTTGAGGACCGATACAAGAGTCGAACTGAAATTTTCAAAGAAACTTTTTTAAACCCACAGTTGAAAAGCAAACAAACCATTTTGAAAACACAAACGAGCAAGTATCTAAGAGCCCATGGATAACCATGGATAAAAAGGGTGCTAACACCTTCCCTTTCTATAATCTACCTCCCGAACCGAGAGCAATCTCTATAAGGAATTTTTCTGTGCTTTTGTCCTTTCCATTTGGAGAAAATAAAAGACGGTGGCGACTCTTGCTTCCGCGACATTTCGCGAACCAGCGTTAAACAGTCAGTTCCAGATCCACCGATCACAGAACTGGCGACTCTGCTGGGGATTATCTTATAAAGTGAGGTGTACCTTAGGATTAGTTCATAACTGTGTTTTCAATTGTTTTGACTTGTTTGCTTTAAATTGTGGGTTGCATCGGAGTTACATAGATCCTAACCCGGATCTGGGGATACCCTGCTTAGGTAGCATAAGTTGTGAGGGACCTGTCCGGCGTAGACCGACACGGGTGAAGCAGTGGCTACGTTGGTGTGGCACCTTGGTCTGTACCGATATCCCTTGTGTTGCAACGAGGAGAGTATGGGTCTTCTGAGGAGTCATTAAGCACCAACAGACCTTAGAACCTTAAATGACACAACTTGGCCATTAGAACAGTAGCAGTATGCTACGCCCATTGAGGCTAAACTCTCGTGATGGTTCTGGCCGCAAGAAAAGATTGCGATGCTGGAGTTATGACCGATTAAGGGTAGTCGATGATATTGGGATCCTCTAAGAACCCGGTTACTTTGATAGGACAGGTATGAACCAACAAACTGAAAGAGGGTAATACCTAGACCTCATGCTGGCCTAAACTTTAAGGGCTTGTCTTGTGTGACTTGTGTGCTTTACATGTGTGCCTTTGTAACTATTTGTGGTGTGCTTTATCATAACATCATAACATCATGAGCATTGCATGCATCCTGCATAAGGACTGACCATTTCAAAGACAAGAGGGTTTCACTTTTGCTCTGTTTTGTAGGACACCATGATGCCTATGCGAAGGAATACTATCCGGTTCAACTTTGTTCACTCACCTGAGTTGCTTGAAGAGTTGGTTAGCAGAATTCCAAATACCACTTCCTTCATCCAGAGGCATGGTTCTCTTCTCAGTTTAGTCACTGCAAAGCGAGATCAACAGTTGATGAGTGTCCTGACCCAGTTCTATGACCCTCTGTACCAGTGCTTCACCTTTCAAGACTTCCAGCTGGTCCCTACCCTAGAAGAGTTCTATGATCTGCTTGGCATCCCTATCTTGGATCAGACTCCCTTCACTAGTTGGGAAAAGACCCTCAGGCTTGAGGAGGTTGCTGCAGCTCTTCCCTTGACACATCAAGAAGTAATGGACAACTGGGTGACTAGAAGCGGGGTTAAGGGTTTCTTGGCCAAGTTTCTGATTGGTAAAGCTAACAATTTCTGGAATGACTTGGACTTTAGGGCATACGAAGACATATTGGCTCTCTTAATCTATGGGCTAGTCTTGTTTCCTAATCCTGACAACTTCATCAATGTCACTGCCATAAGGATCTTTATGTCTCAGAACCCTGTGCCCACTCTCTTGGGTGACATCCTGCAACAACTTTATGCTCGTACTATCCGAAGACGAGGAACTCTATGGTGTTGTATCCCTTTGTTGGTGAGGTGGTTTATTTCGCACCTCCCTAAGTTCGTGCTGAAGAACCAAGAAGGAAGAGGTTGGGCTCATAGGTTAATGTCTCTCACTGATAAAGACATCATTTGGACTTTCAGAGGTTTGGATGAGATAGCTGTTATTGATCGCTGCGGGGAATACCCTAATGTTCCTTTGATTGGTACTCAAGGAGGGATCTCTTACAATCCATGTCTAGCACTCCGACAGTTCGGAAGGGCCAGAAGAGCAGGGCCTCATGAGATGTTGGTGCCTCACATCAGTTTTGAGTTTCAGGTGGATAGTGACGAGCTGCGTCGTAGGTTCATCAAGGCTTGGGACAAAGTTCATAAAGCTGACCCACAAGAGTTAGGGCCAAAGACTTCTCTACCTATGGAAGCCTACTACAAATGGGTTCGCATCCGTGCTCAGAAGTTAGGTATGCCATACGAAGCTGTCAGACCCGTCATTCTTGAGTATCCTGACAAAGATGGTGTTCCTCCAACTGTCCTCCCTCCTCAGATACCTACTGATTATGAGACATTAAAGAGGTCTTGGTCGCAACTGCGAGAAGAGCAGGATTCTTACCGGGAAAAGTTCAACGAGCAGGAATTGAAGATCCAGAAGCTGACAAAGCAGTTGGAGAATGAGCGAGCTCTGAATGATTACATCCGTACTGAGAAGAGGAGACCATGGGATCAATAAGGAGCTTTGGATGTTCTTCTACAGTTTTATTTCCCTTTTCAGTATTTCCCTTTTATGTAACGCCTAAGGGCAACCTGTTGAACAATTTAAGTTTCAAAGTTGAATCTAATGAAGTGTGTTCCTTTTTGTTTACAAAGTTGATTCCCGATTGTCTTTGAAAACATAAATCATACGCATTCCATTCATCATGTGCATAACAGGTTTTCTTCTTTTCAGGTTGCTTACTGTTCTTCGCTGTTTATTTCAGCATCATGAACCCTGACTCATCATCAACCGAGATGTCTATCAAGGCTCTTCAGGCGCAGAACGCGCAATTTCAGGAAATGATCATGGGTTTGGCTCAAGGCCAAGAAGAGCTGAAGGCTTTGCTCCTGAAGAAGGAGAAGAAGAAGAAGAAGAGAACTGTTCTTTTCAACTCGGGCCGAAGGTTTGGCAACACTCTGCAGAATGAAGAGGTTGGTTCTTCTATAGGAAAGAGCAGTCCCCAAGGGGGAAAAGGTCCTAGTCCGGTAGTCTCTGACAACGAGACTGACTTCAATAAGGAACAGTATCCTCCGGTTGAAGACCGGTATAAGCAGTTGGAAGACAGACTGAATGCTATAGAGATCCAACAAGTGCCTGGGCTGGATTTTAGAGACTTGGGCTTATCTACTGGTGTGATTATTCCTCACAAGTTTAAGGCACCATCTTTCACCAAGTATGACGGGGTGTCTTGCCCTAAGCTACACCTCAGATCTTATGTGCGGAAGATTCAACCGTACTCAGTGGACAAGAACTTGTGGATCCACTTCTTCCAGGAGAGTCTTTCAGGGACTCATCTCGAATGGTTTTATCAGCTGGATGGGACCAAGGTTCATAACTGGGAGGAGTTGGCTACTGCTTTTTACAAGCAGTATCAATATAATGCCGACCTTGCTCCTACACGTACCCAACTCCAGGGTATGTCGCTAGGGTCAAGCGAAGGTTTCAAAGAGTATGCACAGAAGTGGAGGGATCTGGCTGGCAGGGTGCAGCCTCCGTTAACTGACCGGGAGTTGGTAGACATGTTCTTGGGGACCCTATCTGGGCCATTTTTCAATCATCTTATCGGTAACTCATCTGCAGGGTTTACTGATCTTATTCTGACTGGAGAGAGAATAGAGGCTGGAATGAAATCCGGCAAAATTCAGAAGGGTGCATCTGCAAGTTCTGAGAAGAAGCCCTTTAAGAAGGAGGCCAGTGCTGTATATGGGTCTAGAAGACAAGAGAAACCTGAGCGCCGCCAATCTGTCAACGCAGTGATGATTGCCAAGCCTGCTGCCGCTCCTCGGCAAACCAATCCACAAAGGGGTGAAAGACCCAGAAGAGAGTTTACCCGGTTGAGTATGACTTTGTCGCAAATCTTGCCGCAGTTGCTATCCACCAATTTGGTGACTGTTAGAGAGGCCCCGAAGGTTGTGAATACTGCCTCTCCCAAGTACAATCCAAATGCCCGCTGTGCGTATCACTCCGATAGCCCGGGGCATTCCACTGATGACTGTTGGGCCTTAAGGAATAAGGTGCAAGACCTTATTGATGCGAAGGAGATACAATTTGAGGCGCCTGAGAGGCCAAATGTGGTGACTGCTCCTATGCCCCAGCATGGAGTAAATGTCGTTGATGAAGATGTATACGCCATTTCTGTGAATGATGTAGCTACTCCCTTGATGACTGTTAAGAGGAACCTACTGCTGGCCAGTTTATTTCCGGGTTGTAGTGAAGGTTGCCTTTTCTGTGCTGTTTCCCTTTCTGGTTGTCCTTTCCTGAAGTTAGGCATCCAAAGCCTGATGGACAGCAAAGAGATTATGTTCAAGAACACTGCTGTTCAGTTTGTTCCGGTGGAAGAAGTTTCTGTTGTTACAATCTTTAATAATCCGATCAAGGCTCTCCCGAGGAAGCCGGTTAAAATCATGACTGTCGCACCCATTGTGATTACTGTTCCGGGGCCTCTCCCCTATGAATCTGATAAGGCTGTCCCCTGGCACTATGGGGCAGATGTGTATGTACATGGAATCAAGCAAGAGTTCAACACTGGCACCAGCATCAGCAATATCACTGGTCCAGCAAAAGTTACCCGCAGTGGCAGGCTCTTCTCGCCTGACATTGCACCACCAACTATTCAAAGACCCCTCACTATAACACCTGCAAGTGTACCTGTTCCCAGTTCTGATCAAGTTGTTTCCCCTGTTGCCGAGTCATCTAATGCTCGGGGCAAAGGAATCGAAGATGAGCCTGCCCGGATGGAGGCGCCAAAAGCTGTGAATGTTGAGGCCTCCCAACAAGAGATGGAGGAAATTCTGAAAATAATCAAGAAGAGTGACTTTAATGTTGTTGAGAAGCTGGGGCATACCCCCTCCAAGATCTCCATGCTCTCCTTGCTGCTATGCTCAGAGGCCCATGTTAAGGCCTTGATTTCATTTCTCAAGACGGCCCATGTGCCACAGGAGACATCTGCAGTCCAGTTTACTGATTGTGTAGCAAATCTGACAGCGGACAATGGTTTGGGTTTCTCGGATGCTGACCTTACTGCTAAGTGAAAGGACCACAATGACGCCCTGCATGTCTCTATTGAATGCAGGGGCACTACTCTTGCGCACGTGCTGGTGGACACTGGTTCTTCCCTAAATGTGCTACCCAAAAAGGCTTTAGACCGTTTGGATTGTGAGGGCCTGGAGCTGAAACCTAGCAACATCATCGTCAGAGCCTTTGACGGTTCTAAGAGGATGGTTCATGGAGAGGTAGACATTCCTATTCGTGTGGGTTCTCAAATATTTGACTCTACTTTCTATGTGATGGATATCCGTCCATCGTACTCTTGTCTATTGGGTCGACCTTGGATCCACAAAGCTGGGGCAGTGACCTCTACCCTGCACCAGAAGCTCAAGTATCCCGTCAGAGGGAAGATTGTCACTGTGCAGGGAGAAGAGGAGTATATGGTGAGCCATTTGAATTCCTTCAGGTATATTGAGATGGACGGGGAGTTTATTGAAACCCTCTTTCAGCATTTCGAAGAGGTACCTCCAACATTGGCAGCAGCGGAAACAGTGGTCGAAGAGGATGTTCCTTTGAAGATGGCTTCCTTGAAGGATGCCCGGGCTGTGATCAAGAAAGGTGAATGTGCTAACTGGGGCAGGCTCCCTGATTTTACACAAAAAACTGACAAGTTTGGACTGGGTTTTACTGCAGAGGGTCAGAAGGCTGTGCGCAAGGCAAAGATCAGAAGACTTCCTGTGCTCATTACCAACCCAGGAGTGAATGCTGTTGGGGACGAAGATGAAGTGGAAAAGTCAGAGTTTGAAAGCTGGATCTACCCGACGACTGATGGTGGATTGACCAATTGGACTGCTAAGGATCATACTCCTGTTACTTTTGTTACGCAGTAATAAACTCCTTTGTTTTGTTATTTGTAATAAACAATTATTTAAAACTCTATGGCCCGGTGTCTTACCCGGGGCACCGTGGTTTCATTTGTGAGGGTATATTAATTGTCATTCCATATATCATGAATAAAGATCTTGGACGTTTCCTCGCATTTCAAATCTTATGCTCCTTTTCTTTCTTTCCTTTCTTTATATATCGCAAAACAGCTGTATTTACACACACTCACCCATACAGGTTCCAATCCACTCTGGATCTCACTGGTAACGACTCTGCTACTGCCAGTTATGACTTCGAAAATCCGATCAACTTAGCCGAAGACGAAGGTGAAGATGATTGTGAAGTGCCTGGCGAGCTTGCAAGACTGTTACTTCAGGAAGAGAGGGCAATTCAACCACATGAAGAGCCGGTGGAAACAATAAATCTGGGTACTGATACAGACAGAAAGGAGGTAAAGATTGGTGCCAACCTAGAGCTCAGCGTGAAGCAACGGTTGACTCAGATGCTACATGATTATGTGGAGATCTTCGCCTGGTCCTACGAAGACATGCCCGGTTTGGATACTGATATTGTGGTCCATCATTTGCCTACCAAGGAAGACTGTCCTCCGTTTAAGCAAAAGGTCCTCCGTATGCGTCCAGAGATGTCTGAGAAGATCAAAGCCGAGGTTATGAAACAGTTTGATGCTGGGTTCCTTGCAGTGACTTCTTATCCTCATTGGGTTGCTAATGTGGTGCCGGTACCTAAGAAAGATGGAAAAGTCAGAATGTGTGTTGACTATAGGGATCTGAACAGGGCCAGCCCCAAGGACGACTTCCCTCTACCTCACATTGATGTCCTGGTTGACAATACTGCTCAACATAAGGTGTTCTCTTTCATGGATGGTTTTTCAGGTTACAATCAGATCAAGATGGCACCTGAAGACATGGAAAAAACTACCTTTATTACTCAGTGGGGTACCTTCTGCTACAAGGTCATGCCTTTTGGACTGAAAAACACTGGGGCAACCTACCAACGTGCCATGGTTGCTTTATTTCATGACATGATCCATCATGAGATAGAAGTGTATGTTGACGACATGATCGCAAGGTCCCAGACTGAGGAAGAACACCTAGATCATCTGCAGAAATTGTTTGACCGACTGAAGTTGTACAAGCTGAGGTTGAACCCGAACAAATGCACCTTCGGGGTTAGATCTGGAAAGTTGTTAGGCTTCGTTGTAAGTGATAAGGGTATTCAAGTGGACCCTGCCAAGGTCAAAGCTATCCAAGAGATGCCAGTTCCTAAGACAGAGAAAGAGGTCAGAGGCTTTTTAGGACGCCTGAATTACATTGCTCGATTCATCTCGCATCTGACTGCCACCTGTGAACCAATCTTCAAGCTGCTGAAGAAAGATCAGGTAGTACGTTGGAATGATGAATGCCAGACTGCTTTTGACAGAATTAAAGAGTATCTCCAAGAACCACCCATCCTTATGCCACCGGTTGAAGGGAGACCTCTGATATTATACCTGACAGTACTTGACAACTCAATGGGGTGTGTGCTGGGGCAGCATGACGAGTCTGGCCGAAAAGAGCATGCCATTTATTACCTTAGCAAAAAGTTTACCGACTGTGAGACCCGATACTCACTACTTGAGAAAACTTGCTGCGCTTTGGTATGGGCTGCTCGCCGGCTGAGACAGTATATGCTGACTCACACTACCTTGCTGATCTCAAAGATGGATCCTATAAAGTACATATTTGAAAAGCCTGCTCTGTCTGGGAGAATAGCAAGGTGGCAAATGATCTTGACAGAATACGACATCCAGTACACGACCCAGAAAGCCATCAAAGGAAGTGTATTGGCAGACCACTTGGCACATCAGGCAGTAGACGACTATCAGTCAATGAACTTCGAGTTTCCAGACGAGAGCATCATGATTGTGACTGATTGTGAAGTACCTGAACCGGATGAAGGACCTGAGGAAGGATCCCGATGGTCTATGCACTTTGACGGAGCCTCCAATGCTTTGGGTAACGGCATCGGCGCTGTGATCATATCTCCTCAAGGCACTCATACTCCACTCACTGCCCGGCTATGTTTCAACTGCACCAACAACATGGTGGAGTATGAGGCATGCATCATGGGTCTCCAAGCTGCGATCGACTTAAGGATCAAGTTTCTGAGTGTCTTCGGAGATTCCGCCCTCGTGATCAATCATATCAAAGGAGAGTGGGATACGAAACATCCGAATCTTATTCCTTACAGAGAATGTGTGTTGACCTTGATCCCCCACTTCACGGAGATAACCTTTGAACACTTTCCGAGAGAGGAGAATCAGTTGGCGGACGCGTTAGCTACGATGTCTTCTATATTCAAGGTCAAATGGGACAATGAGGCTCCCCGGATCATTATCTAGAAGCTGGACGAACCGGCATACTGTTGTGATCTCGAGACTGAATTGGTGACTGAGAAGCCTTGGTACCATGAGGTGAAGAGATACTTGGAAGCTCAGGAATACCCTGAAGGTGCATCTGTCAACGATAAGAAGTTTCTGAGAAGGTTCGCAGCGAAGTTCTTCCTTAGCAACGACATTCTGTATAAGCGAAACCATGATTCGACCTTACTGCGTTGTGTGGACAAGACAGAAGCAGAAAGGATCATGGAAGAGCTACATGAAGGGACATTCGGGACACATTCCAGTGGACACACTATGGAAAAGAAAATCCTTCGGGCAGGGTATTTCTGGTCCACAATGGAAGCCGGCTGTTACCAACACTCTCGGACATGCCATAAATTCCAGATATATGCAGACAAGGTGCATGTTCCTCCAGTTCCTCTAAATGTTCTGACGGCGCCTTGGCCGTTTGCAATGTGGGGCATAGATATGATCGGCGAGATTAAACCTACAGCATCCAATGGGCATCGCTTCATCCTGGTAGCGATTGATTACTTCACGAAGTGGGTTGAAGCAGCTTCCTACGCTACGGTAACCAAGACTGTTGTGGCACGGTTCATTCGGCACAACCTGATCTGTCGATACGGCATCCCTGAAAGGATCATTACAGACAATGGTACCAATCTCAATAACAAAATGATCACTGAGCTATGCGAGCAGTTTAAGATACAGCACCACAACTCTTCTCCTTACAGACCGAAGATGAATGGGGCTGTAGAAGCAGCAAATAAGAACATTAAGAAAATCGTGCAGAAGATGACAGTGACTTATAAAGATTGGCACGAGATGTTATCGTTCGCTCTACATGGGTACCGTACCTCAGCCAGGACGTCAACCGGGGCAACTCCTTTCTCCTTGGTCTACGGCATGGAGGCAGTCTTTCCGATCGAAGTGCAGATACCCTCTCTCCGGATAATGAAGGATGCAGATCTGAACAAAGATGATTGGATCCAGACACGACTTGATCAACTAAACTTAATTGACGAAAAGAGACTTGCTGCTATTTGTCACGGTCAGACGTATCAGAAACGGATGATCAGGGCATTTAACAAAAAGGTCAGACCACAAGAATATCAAGTTGGGGATCTGGTAATCAAGCGAATCATCCTTCCTCAGAGTGATCCAAGGGGCAAATGGACCCCTACGTACGAAGGGCCATTTGTGGTTAAACATGTGTTCTCAGGAGGAGCCATGATTCTAACCAACATGGATGGTGACGACCTTCCTCACCCCGCCAATGCAGACATAGTAAAAAGATACTACGCATGAAAAAAGACCCGCTAGGTTGACATGCCTAGGCAAAAATTAGGGCTTCCCGGCGAACCAAAAGGGTTCGGGCAAAATGAAGGGATGAAATGAAAAAATCTGTACACCCTGCAAGTCGAAAACCTGAAAAGGCGGCTTGGGCAAAAAATGGGTATCCCGGTGGACTGAAAACCCGAAAGGGCGGTCCAGGCAAAAGTTAGGGATAAAGCGTAATACTATGTCTCATCGGATCACTTTGCATCCAGAATCCGGTATCTACATCAAGTTCAGACGGCATCGATCAATCAACTTCATCTTCAACTAAGGTCATCAAGTGATGAGACGCTCAAATATATAAAGGCGGTAGCAGAGGTGGAACCCAGTGGGATCATTCATTTCACACAGCTGTTTTAATTTCCTTTGTACAAATTTGTATAAATTCTTTTGTTCGGCGGCGTTCTCTTACTAGGACGTCAGCCTCTTGTACATAAACGCCTATTTTACAGGCAAATTCAAAAATCAATACAAAAATACACTTTTCAGATAAATTGCCAATTGTTTTTTTCTTTTCTGTTTTGTTTTGCGGAGAACGTCCAAGGTTCAATTTGTGATATATGCATTGACACTAATTTGCTAACTCATGAATATTTGCATACGAAACAAAGGATTAATTACAGGTAACATTAGAAACAGGGGCAATAAAGAGTTGTCTAGGCAATCTAATTGTTCTATCTACCAAAATACCAAGGTAGGTTCAGCTGAAGAACACAACCAGTATATCTTAATTCCCCAGAGAGTGAACCAACAAGTTAGTACACTCTCCCCAAGCAAAGCTATTATCAGCCTTAAGGAAGTTGGGTATCCTCCAGCAGATCTCAACATTCCCCAGCAATATACATGCATTCTTAACAAGCATCCCCGGCAGTCTTGGTCTAAAGATTGTTCCCCGGCGGTATATCAAACATTCAATGGAGTCACTTCCCCGATACAGTTCAAAATTCCCACAGGAGAGTCCAATCCAGTTTCCCCAGGAAAGTTGGGATCCATCTCCCCAAGCAGGAAGCTTATCCCCAGTAGATTCTGGAAGCTTATCCTCGCAGAGCACGAACGCGTCCCCCGGCTTTATTCAAAGAGTTATTTCCCTACCAGGATATAACTGGGTTATCCTCAGCCAAAAGCCATGGAAAGATCGTCCTCGGCACAGTCTTCTTATCCCCAGCGAAGTCTATTAACACTTCCAACACAACAATGGTATCCCCAGCGAAGTTACCATCAACATCTCAGCAAAGTACCTCTCTCCCCACAGAGTATTGTTTCCCAGCAAGATCGTTAGAGTACTTTTCTCCCCGCAGAGTAATCCATTCGCCAAGTTTATTCCCCAACGGAGTTATCTTCTCCTACCGGTATTCTTGCAACTATCATCCCCAGCGGAGACAACAAAGCACTATTCTCCAACATCAGCCCAGGACTTAACTTCCCGGCACCCGTCAAGGATTTATTTTCCTAAGACGAAAACATACATTCATAAACATCACATACATCATTATAGCATGCATATACGCATCATATCTTACAAATCTCATTTATGTTGAGAACATCATTGCTTGATTCATATCATGCATTGCATATGACTGACCTTTACCTTTCAGGAAAGACCCAGTTAAGTTCTCAGCTATATTTCAAGACTTTAGTTTGGTTCAGTTAAATCGACCCTAAGATTTTCCTGATTCTTATCCAGTCAAAAGCCTTCTCTGGTTCAGTCAGATCGACCCTAAGATCTCCCTGTTTCTTATCCAGTTGAAGATTTCAAGACCTTGACCGATTCAGTTAAATCGACCCTAAGATTTTCCTATTTCTTATCCAGTCAAAGGCCTTCTCTGGTTCAGTCAGATCGACCCTAAGATCTCTCTGTTTCTTACCCAGTATAAGACATCCAAGATTCTCTCAGCGTTACTGTCGAGGTTGAAGTCGCCCAAGATTCTCTCAGGGTTACTGTTGAGGTAGTAATCGTCCCCAGATTCTCTCAGCGTTCCTGTTGAGGTAGTAATCGTCCCCAGATTCTCTCAGTGTTCCTGTTGAGGTAGTAATCGACCAAGATTCTCTCAGCGTTCCTGTTGAGGTTGAAGTCGCCAAAGATTCTCTCAGTGTTACTGTTGAGGTAGAAGACATCCAAGATTCTCTCAGCGTTCCTGTTGAGGTAGTAATCGCCCCAAGATTCTCTCAGCGTTACTGTTGGGGTAGTAATCGTCCAAGGTTCTCTCACCGTCCCGTTGAGGTAGTAACCATCCCCGGTTCATTCATCACCTTTTGATACTCCAGATTCAATTCCTGTAACCAGTCACGACGTATCTATACAAAGAGTTTGAAGACCAGTTCCTGTAACAGGCCAGGTAATCATTTTCTTTTTCAGGTACGCGAACTCTCGCTAAGGAATCTCTTACACGATCGACATCCAGATGGCATCTATAAGCCCATTCCCACCATCACACTACTATGTGAGCGCAAATTTCTGGGAACTCTAGTGTTCAATCATCTTCCACCTTTGGATTACGAAAGGCACATCAGCCAATCTGCATCCTCAGGTCTAAGAAGATTGAACAGGGGCAACTGTTGTACCCCAAAATTTTCCCTCCCATATTCTTCAAGATTAGCAAAGAGCATGCTTCAAAATCTCCCCAAGGGTTGCACAGTTCAAGGGCCTCCTGACAGTCAAAAACTAGGGTTTTGGTTCTGACAAAGAAATTGAAGTTTCCAAGGGTCCAATCAAGTCCCACATGCCTATAAACATGGTCAAGCATCCTCATGCCAAGTTTCAAGACTTACAGCACAAAATTGCACAGTCAAAAACCCTAACTGCTCAACAGTCAACTGTAGGGGCAAAATGGTCATTTGACAGTCAAAAGTTCAAATTTTTGGTCAACATCTCATTTTGAAGCCACAAACATCATTTGATCAAATCTTGATCATGATTCTCAAAGCATGGCTCAAAAAGTCTCAAGATGCAAAAGTTTCCATATTTGGACAGTTGAAAAAGTCAACTATAACTTGACCAAGGCATAACTTCCACATGGTTTATCAGAAAAATTCCATCCAAATCTCATTTTGAAGAGAATGACATTTCCTACAACTCCTCTTCACATTTAAAGTCCAAGAAATGCTCTCACAAAAAGTTATCAATTTCAACATTATAGGTCATTTTCAAAAGTCAACAAAAAGGGACTTTAAGTCAAAGACTATAACTTGATATTGGTAAACCAAAATGACATGGGACCAAAGGCATTGGTTAGAGGACTTCAAGACCTTTCCAAAATGTCCAAGAACATGATCAAAGATTAAAAATTGAGCAAGATATGCCTTGTGGAAGTTGGGAAATTTTTGGGAATTTTGAAAAGTCAACTTTGCTTCAAATGCCTCAAAATTGCTAATGGGCCACATTTTCTTCCAAGAATCATGATCCAAAGACTATGCACGACCATTTGGCCCAAAGGGGATTTATTTCATCATTTTTATTATTTATTTGAATTTTTAATCACTATTAATTCATTTAATTAAATAAAATATGAAAAAAATACTAAACAAATGTGTTTGAATCTTTTTATGCAGCATATGCTCTCATTGGTTACTCAAGATTCGTGCACATCAAAAAAGGGAAGATTTGGTGCAAATTGGCATGTTATTCATGAAAAAGATTTGAAAAAATATTCATGGAAAATCAAATATTTCATACATCAATGCAAGGATCTCTTGACTCAAATTCCAACCCTAATCTATTGGCATACATATACAGATGCAAAACCTAATTCCTAAGACCTTGAAGCTGCGCCCAGATCAAAAACACACTTTGCAATTTTTGTGAAAAAAGTCAAAATCGAAAACGGCATTAGAGGACGATTCAAAGCTTCTAATCAATTCCAATAGCTTGCCAAGGCTTCACTGAACCTAACTGCACTCTTTTCCAGTCCTCACGCATCAAGAATTGGTATATAGAAGTCCAAATTTCTCAAACTTTTCTCATATTCATGCTTTGAATTATATGCCATATTCATACATTTTAATGATCGTTTTATACTAATCTAATCATTCTGAAACTAATGGTGTATTTCAATTGAGTTTTCGTGCCCCATATGCAAAGTTACCATTGGAGGTCACTAGGGTTTCAAGGCTGTAGAATTGGGGTTTCTCTTGTCCAGAAAAATTAGACCACAAGACCAGGACTATTGGACTCAGAAGCTTCACGCGAATTGAACACACATGTCGCGCTCAATTTATGAGCAACCATGGCGTAATCGCTATTTTCTCATACTGTAGTTAGTGGGGGTTCAAAACCCCCGCTATTTGATATGTTTTTTTCAGGCAAATGCAGAACGATTGGAGAAGAAGATGAGGTGTAAGCAAGCGGTTGGTGCGTTTGAATTTCGTGCGAAATATACCACTAACTATTGTTTTGCATTATGTTGATTATTTGTCATATTATGTTACAAACGCGCAAATGGCACAGTTGGTGGACAAAGCACTTGGTAAGTATTGGGACCTGGGTTCGATCCCCAGGTCCCCCACGTTATTTCAATATTTTTCTTGCTAATATAATTCCACGCAGCGTGTTCTCAAGGGAGTACCATAGACCTCCGTATTTGTGCTTGCCACCTATACCTGAAGATCAAACCAATGGCCTTGATCTGGAGAACTCATACGCCTTGGTCAATGGAGCCACACGTGATTACCAGAAGTCAACCAGGCCTCCAATAAATGGGCCAGATTGCTGGATAATACCTCCAAATTGGGGTCAACACCCCCCAAGTGTTTGTATTTCTTTTCTTTTTCCTATTTTTTTTTATTGTTTGTTTTAATTTAATTATTTCCTTTTAATTCATAAATTAATATTTTCATAACATAAAAATACCCAAAAAATTCAGAAACTATAAAAATAAAAAATATGTTTTTTATGTTTAATTCGCTAACATCTTTGTAAATAAATTTTATTCATTAATTTAGTTTTTAATTCTAGGTTTAATTTCAATGTTTTCTTAAATAAATTAAAAATGTAGAATTAGGGTTTTAAATACTTTTACTTTTTTTTTCTTTTACCATTATTAATAATTAATTATTTATTTTTGTAAATAAACTTACCATTAAATAGTTTAGTTAAAATTAGGTTAAACTTAAACCTTTTCTCAATAAATAAAAAGTGATTTAAAATTAGGGTTAATTAACTTCTTTTTAATTTCATTTAATTTTCTTACCAAAAATCCATAAATGCAAAAAACTCAAAAAAATAATTTTCTTTTCTCATTTAACTTAATTAATTTGTTAATTATAATTTAATTTCCTTAAAAGGGTCCAACGCCCTCGCATTCGATCACAATTCTATTTCGCGCGCTTATTTCATTTCCTTTTATAAATTTCATGTAATTCTCCCAAAGCTATGTAATAGATTAATTAGGATATTTATTTTTCGCACTTTATTTTATTTCAAATCGGGTCTTGGATTAATTTGGCGATGTAGACCCGCGCCTTTGTAATAGCGTAGGATTTTTAAATTCCGCATCTTTTAAACTGTTAATAAATTGCATGAAAGAATGAATGCCAAAATAAAAGCAACGCGTAGATCACCAATGTATGAACAAGATAAACATAAATGAACATGACACACAAATCACACACCACCCCTAGGGTACGCCTCACTGTCGCCTTGCCCCTCGAAAGGTGGTCGTCGAGTAGAGTGTAGGTGTTTAGGTATTGGCTTGCATTTTTGGTAAATCCCAAGTGTATGTGTGAATGTCATGACTGATGTCATAACATTCTAGTTCAGTTTGTACTGACTCAGTAGGTACCTTTGCAGAAAAATATTGTAATTCAAATACTGATGTTTATAAGTGTGTATCTGAGCATTTTGCAAAATGATCACATTTTGCTAAATCAGTAGACAGGTTTTCTCAGATGTCATAACAGATGTTATGACATCCTGTTCTGAACTAACAGGATTGCAGGATTGGATAAGTCTGAGTTTTTTCAGGAAATAACTCAGTCCTTCTTGAACAGAATCTTGCGTTTTCTGAGGGATAACCTAGCTCAACCCTAACCTGGTTAATAAAGTCCCGTGACCTGGTCTTTAGGTCAAACGGAATTAACCCTAGGTTTTTGGAAACCCTAACTGAAGTTGCAGCTGCTATATATTCAACAGAGCTGCTGTTTTTCAAGGACATCTGCTGATTGATTAGAAGATCATTTGTAATCTGTATAGATTTGTTTATTGTACTCCAAGCAATTATCATTGTGATAAGTGCCTTGGAATAGGTTTCAAATTGTAAGGGTTGTGTAGCACTCTAAGCTTTGAAGCAAGAGTGTTTGAATGTTCCTTGACTAAAGCTGTGAAGCAGAGTCAAGTTAGTTGTGTGCATCACTCAAAGCTGTGAAGCACGAGTGATTGTGTTGCTTGATTAAAAAGCTGTGAAGCTTAATCAAGTGTGTGTTTTTGAAGAGTGTCTTCATCAATTCTTAAGTCAAATTGGTTTATGAATCACTGCTGTGATTGAGGGGGAGTGAGTAGGAACTCAGGTTTAAGTTGTACTTAGATTAGAATTGCATTGGGTAGGTCTTAAGTGAAGGAGATAAACTGGTTGGTTTATTCCTGAATTAACATCTCTTATAGTGGATTCTCTCCCTGGCTTGGTAGCCCCCAGAGTAGGTGTTGTTGCACACTGAACTGGGTAAACAATTGACTGTGTTCTTTATTGCTTTTGTATTTACTGTCATATAGTAAGTCAGATACGGTGTTATAACATTGAACGTGACATTGAGTATCTGCAGCCAGAAATTTCAATTGGTATCAGAGCAGGCACCTGCCTGTATTACTGGGTGAGATCTAGGGATATCACTTTCTGGCACTATGGATAGAGAAGGAGTTTTTGGAAATAGATCACCCATTCTGGATGGAACTAATTATGACTACTGGAAACCTCGTATGATTGCCTTCCTAAAATCTTTGGACAGAAAGGCTTGGAGAGCTGCTGACAAAGGATGGATTCATCCCACCATAACTGAGATAGATGGGACAATCAGTCTGAAGCCTGAGGAAGATTGGAGTAAAGAAGAAGATGAGTTAGCTCTGGGAAATTCAAAAGCTTTAAATGCCTTGTTCAATGGAATTGATAGAAACGTCTTCAGACTAGTACATCAATATGAACTGGCCAAGGAAGTTTGGGACACTCTCAAAACTACTCATGAGGGAACTTCCAAAGTAAAAATGTCAAGGCTTCAGATGTTGACCACCAAATTTGAGAATCTAAAAATGATGGAAGATGAAACCATTCATGAGTTTCACATGAACATCTTGGAGATTGCCAACACCTCAGGAGCACTGGGAGAAAAAATGTCAGAAGAAAAACTGGTGAGGAAGATTCTCAGATCCTTACCTAAAAGATTTGCAATGAAGGTAACTGCCATAGAGGAAGCCCAAGACATTAGCAAGTTGAAAGTGGATGAACTTATTGGGTCTCTTCAGACTTTTGAGATGGGGATCACTGATAATGGTGACAAGAAGAACAAAAGCATAGCACTTGTATCCAACACTGATGTTGAATACAAGGAGGATGAAGAAGAAAACATATCTGAAGCTATTGCCATGCTTGGAAGACAATTCAACAGGCTCATCAAAAGAATGGACCCAAAGTCAAGGTCTAATGTTCATAACATTCCCTCTGACATTGACAGTTCCAGCAGAAGACCAAGGTCAGAAGATAAGGGAAACCAAGGCAGAGGTATTCAATGCCATGGATGTGAAGGATATGGACATATTCGAGCTGAATGTCCTACCTTTCTTAAGAAGCAAAAGAAAGGAATGACTGTTACTTGGTCTGACTATGATTCAGAAAGTAATTCTGAAGAAGAATCTGCCAAACTAGTTACTGCCCTAACTAGTGTTTGTACTTCTGAAAGTGACACTAGTGATGAAGAAGTGACATTTGAAGAACTGGCTGATACCTACAAGAAATTATGTATCAGAAGTGCTGAAGTCTGTGTGCAGAATGAGAAACAATCAAAACTCATTATTAAACTGGAGGCTGAAAAAAGGGCGAATCTTGAAACTATAAGTCATCTAGAAGGAGAAGTTCAATTGCTGAACTCACAACTGAATCAAATGACCAAATCTGTCAAGATGTTGACCAATGGAACAGACAAATTGGAAGAGATCCTTCAGGCTGGACAAAATATGGGAAATAAATCTGGACTAGGATTTATGGAAGCAAAGAAATCTGGTACTGGTAAGCAAATGTCAAAACGGATGTCTCAACACAACTCTCAACAACAGGGACAGAGACATATGAAGAAGAGGTACCAAAGATGGAAATGTCATCATTGTGGGAGATATGGTCACATAAAGCCCTTCTGCTTCAGACTACATGGATATCCTAATCAGAACTCAGGTGCCAAACCTAAGTCTAAAAAGGTACTTCATGTTCCTAAATGGAAGAAAAAGGCTGTTGCACTGATAGCTCACACTTCCCTGAGGGTCTCTGCAAAGGAAGATTGGTACTTTGACAGTGGATGTTCCAGACACATGACTGGATTCAAAAATCTCCTCAATAATGTTATGCCTCACACCACCAGTTTTGTGACCTTTGGAGATGGTGCTAAAGGTGAAGTCAAAGGAGTTGGTAATTTGGACTGCCCTGGAGTTCCAAGTCTGAATAAAGTACTGCTGGTAAAAGGGTTGACTACTAATCTCATTAGTATCAGTCAATTATGTGATCTAGGATTCATGGTCAACTTCTCAAGATCTGAATGTCTAGTAATTAATGAAAAACTAGATGTTGTAATGAGAGGAATCAAATCCAAAGATAATTGTTACGTGTGGCAGCCTGAGAACACTGATATCTCCACTATGTGTCAAATCATCAAAGAAGAAAAAGAG
Organism: Vicia faba; assembly: GCA_948472305.1. Lineage (NCBI taxonomy): Eukaryota > Viridiplantae > Streptophyta > Magnoliopsida > Fabales > Fabaceae > Vicia > Vicia faba. Next base: position 243,789,339 of record OX451735.1, read on the forward strand.
ATGAAACTGTGGCAGCATAAGCTTGGAAGAATGAAAAGAGCTATTTCTATGGAAGCTGTCAGAAGAACTCCAAAACTACAGGCTGACAATATATGTGATGTGGCAAATAAACTTGAAGAAGAATGTGTTGTCAGAACCTTAAGTCATCTTGACAAGGATGTTGGAAATAACAAGTCTAATAAATTCTGGTCAAAACAGATGCTCCCTGAGTACAATGTTACACAAGATGTTGTGACATTGTGTTGTGACAATCTGAAAACAATCAACATTTCCTTGAACCCTATTGACTTTGAAGAGAAGAAGTCATTTAAACTGGAACATAGTTTCTCTAAGCTTCAGCTGACTGATTCTTCTACCAAGGCTCTTGTTGGAAATAAACTTGAAAATTTAAGGGGCAGGTTGGATATTCACCAACATGAGAAATTATAGCAATTAATTTTGCTTAAAACAAGGGTTGAAGGGATTAATTTTATTAAGTCTATATTTAGTGGGTTAATCATATTCTTTCACAATTTCTTCAAAAGCTTTAAGAAGTTGAAGAGACTCCCTTTTACCCCCTACCTCTCTCATCCTTGCAACCTGTTTCCTCCTCCCAATCAAAGATTTTTCTCAAGCTACTACCATTACTCAGAGTCAATCAAAATGTCTCAGACATCGTCTTCAACCATGGCGACCTCGTCTTCCTCATCATCGTCATCATCTGACCAAGATTCTAGGGCAATCACTACATGCTTAGAATCTGAAGTTCTTGAGGTCACTCCTCTCAGGGAGATGGCAACTGACCCAGCCAGAGTCAAAAAGCTCAGAACCAGACATGCAGGAAGAGCACAAGCTACAGCCTCTGGTAATTCTTCTCATCCTTCGTCTTCTGTACCTAATAGAGAAGGATCAGTTCAAGTACACCAAGCTATTGCTAGACTGGTTACTAGCATACTAAGTGGCAACCAATCTGTACCGGGGATTTCTATCCCTTTAAATCAATCAGAAAGTCCAAATGTGGAAGGTTCTGAAAATATAGATGTCACTGAGGATGTTGTGACACCAAAAGACAACATTCAGAACCCCTCTGAAAAGGCTGCTGATCCACCTATCATTGATGTGGATGAAGATTACTCAGATAATGAACTGATTGCTAATGTGAACCCTAGCATTGCTAGGAGATTGATGAAAAGAAAGAGTAGTCAGAATGATAAACCTGATGCTAAGAAATCCAAGGCTGAAGGGATGGCTGAGAAAAGTATTCAGACAAAAGGGAAGAAGGCACAGGTGCAGACTGCTAGACAACCAATCTCTAAGAAAAGTAAAGAACCTGAAACTTCTGATTCTGATGATGAATCAGAATTTGAGATTGATATTGAAGAAAATCCCATCAGAAGGAAGCTCCCCTCCAGCAAGATTGCTAGAGTGCCTGAAGTGCCAACAGACAACATCTCCTTTCATCATCCTGACAATGCAAACAGATGGAAGTATGTTTGCTTAAAGAGAATAGCCTTGGAGAGAGAACTCAACAATGATGCCTTGGAGTGCAAAGACATCATGGATCTGATCAAGAATGCTGGGCTAATGAAGACAGTGATAAAGTTTAACAAATGTTATGAAAATCTGGTTAAGGAGTTTGTAGTGAACTTGTCAAATGATTGTGCTGATGGAAGGTCAGCTGACTTTGAAAGTGTCTTTGTTAGAGGAAGAAGGGTCAAGTTCTCTCCATCAGAAATCAACAAGTTTCTTGGAAGAACAAATAAGGACTGTCCCGATCTAGAGGCAACTGACAATGAAGTTTGTCTAACCATCACAGCCAGGCAAGTAAAGTGCTGGCCCTTGAAAGGGAAGCTGAATGCAAGTAAACTCAGCATGAAATTTGCCATCTTGCATAAAATAGGAGCAGCCAACTGGGTGCCTACAAATCACAAATCAACTATCTCCACAGGATTGGGGAGATTTATCTATGCTGTGGGAACCAAGACTGCTTTTGACTATGGGAGGTACATCTTTGAACAAACTTTAAAGCATGCTGGCAGTTATGCTGTCAAAGGACCAATTGCCTTTCCCTCCCTCCTTTGTGGAATCATCCTTACACAATTCCCTGATATCCTTGTGGCAAGAGATACAGTCTGCAAAAGAGCTCCTGCCCTTGGCCTGCACTACAAATTGTTTCAGGGATCTCATGCTCCAGACATTGTCATAACATCAGCTGAGACATCGTCTGTAAAGACCCAGTCCAAGACATCAGATGTCATAGGTGTCTTAAAAGAAACTTGCAAAGAGCTGGATGCTAGAAAAAGGACCCTAGAAATCCTAATTGCCAGGCTAGAAAAGGAGGAAGCTGAAGAAAGCAGAAGGGAAGAAGGTGTAGAAGCTGAAGGACAGCTCAACATTGAAGAAACTAGCTCTTCTGAGTCTGATGACAGTGCTTGAAGGTTGATTGCTGCTTGGTGGTGTTGCTGGTGGAGTTTGGAAGTGTGTTCTGCTGTTGTCTGCTGCTGATCTTATTATTTTGTTTTGGATAACTGTAAAATTTTCTGAACATGTATCTTTGGCCCATTTGTGGCTAAAGAGGGGGAGAATATTTTGGTACTTACTTAATTAGTACTTGACATTCTATTTTTCTGCTGTCACTTATTTCTGCTGCTATCTATCTCTGATTGTTTTAGGGTCTTTAGCCAAAAATCTGCCAAAGGGGGAGTTTGTAGGTGTTTAGGTATTGGCTTGCATTTTTGGTAAATCCCAAGTGTATGTGTGAATGTCATGACTGATGTCATAACATTCTAGTTCAGTTTGTACTGACTCAGTAGGTACCTTTGCAGAAAAATATTATAATTCAAATACTGATGTTTATAAGTGTGTATCTGAGCATTTTGCAAAATGATCACATTTTGCTAAATCAGTAGACAGGTTTTCTCAGATGTCATAACAGATGTTATGACATCCTGTTCTGAACTAACAGGATTGCAGGATTGGATAAGTCTGAGTTTTTTCAGGAAATAACTCAGTCCTTCCTGAACAGAATCCTGCGTTTTCTGAGGGATAACCTAGATCAACCCTAACCTGGTTAATAAAGTCCTGTGACCTGGTCTTTAGGTCAAACGGAATTAACCCTAGGTTTTTGGAAACCCTAACTGAAGTTGCAGCTGCTATATATTCAACAGAGCTGCTGTTTAAGGACATCTGCTGATTGATTAGAAGATCATTTGTAATCTGTATAGATTTGTTTATTGTACTCCAAGCAATTATCATTGTGATAAGTGCCTTGGAATAAGTTTCAAATTGTAAGGGTTGTGTAGCACTCTAAGCTTTGAAGCAAGAGTGTTTGAATGTTCCTTGACTAAAGCTGTGAAGCAGAGTCAAGTTAGTTGTGTGCATCACTCAAAGCTGTGAAGCACGAGTGATTGTGTTGCTTGATTAAAAAGCTGTGAAGCTTAATCAAGTGTGTGTTTTTGAAGAGTGTCTTCATCAATTCTTAAGTCAAATTGGTTTATGAATCACTGCTGTGATTGAGGGGGAGTGAGTAGGAACTCAGGTTTAAGTTGTACTTAGATTAGAATTGCATTGGGTAGGTCTTAAGTGAAGGAGATAAACTGGTTGGTTTATTCCTGAATTAACATCTCTTATAGTGGATTCTCTCCCTGGCTTGGTAGCCCCCAGAGTAGGTGTTGTTGCACACTGAACTGGGTAAACAATTGACTGTGTTCTTTATTGCTTTTGTATTTACTGTCATATAGTAAGTCAGATACGGTGTTATAACATTGAACGTGACATTGAGTATCTGCAGCCAGAAATTTCATAGAGGATATTTTAGTAAGTCCTCATGTCCATGAACATGGCATGAGGGTAGCTTCTAAGGTGTCTTCCTATTGCTCTGGTGATCACCATGTCCCGAACCCTCGAATTGACCCGAACACCTCCAACGGTGGTGCTACCTACCTCTCAATGGTGGGATGGCACTACTTCAAGGACATTTATACAGACGAATTCCTTAAGGTAGGTAGACGACTCTAGATACTTGCTCTAATTTCAAAACAAAAAAATCAAAAACTCTTTTCACACCGACACTTTTTCAAAAAGCTTTCGAAAGTAACTTTTCAAACACTCTTGAGGACCGATACAAGAGTCGAACTGAAATTTTCAAAGAAACTTTTTTAAACCCATAGTTGAAAAGCAAACAAACCATTTTGAAAACACAAACGAGCAAGTATCTAAGAGCCCATGGATAACCATGGATAGAAAGGGTGCTAACACCTTCCCTTTCTATAATCTACCTCCCGAACCGAGAGCAATCTCTATAAGGAATTTTTCTGTGCTTTTTTCCTTTCCATTTGGAGAAAATAAAAGACGGTGGCGACTCTTGCTTCCGCGATATTTCGCGAACCAGCGTTAAACAGTCAGTTCCAGATCCACCTATCACAACTTTCATTTTGAAATTAATGTTAAAGTTGTTTGGTATCACAAACGAGCTTTCAAATGTCTTGCAAAGAAAAGATCTTAATATTGTGATTGCCATGGAATTAGTTGATGATGTCAAAGCTCGATTGGCCATAACGAGAGAGAGTGGTTGGGATAATTTATTTTCTGATGTCCAAGATTTTTGTGTTGCTAAAGGTATTCCAGTTCCAAATATGGATGATGAAATACCGGTTCAGGGTCGTTCAAGGGTAGAAGGGAGGACTGTCACTAATCTTCATCATTACCGTGCAGAGATTTTTTATGTTGCTATTGACAAAATATGTGTGGAGATGGATCATCGCTTTAGTGAAGAAAGTAACATTATCCTTAATTGTTTTTCATGTCTTGATCCCAAAAACTCTTTCTCCAAGTTTAATGTTGATAAGCTTGCTCGTCTTGCGGATATTTATCGTGTAGACTTTTCTGATGATGACCGAGGAACAATAAGGGATCAACTTGAGACTTATGTTCTTCAAGTGAGAAGAAATGCTTCATTTTCCACTTGTGAAGATGTTCAAAGTTTGGCTATGAAGATGGTTCAAACTGAGAAATATTTAGTATTTCCATTGGTTTATAAACTTATTGAGTTAGCTTTGATATTGCCGGTGTCGACAGCATCCGTTGAAAGAGCTTTTTCAGCAATGAAGATTATCAAGTCTAAATTGCGCAATAAGATCAATGATGTGTGGTTCAATGACTTGATGGTATGTTACACTGAGTGGGAGATATTCAAATCACTTAATGATATTGATATTATTCGAACATTCACCGCAAAAAAGTCTCGGAAAGAACATTTGCCTCGTAATTTTATTTAACCCTCTATTGTAAGGTTATATTTGTCTCTTTTATTTTAAACTATATTTTTGTGGACAAAATGGCGAGTCTCTGTTATTTTGATTGATGAGTATTTATATATTATATAGAATGTGAATTTGCGATCTTTAATTTTTCGCCCAGGCTTTATAATATTTCTGGCTCCGCCAATGTGTACACCTATTTAGATAACCTATTTTCGGCATGTAATTGTACTTACCTTTGAATTGTTTTCTTTTGGTGACTATCTGCATATTTTGGTTCACAGACTGTACTGATGTAATTGAAGTTCTATTGTTTTGGCTGCTCTCCTTTTGTAATTGAAGTTAATGGAACAATGTTTAGTTTTCTGGTCTGAGAACTATTTGATATTATGATATTATTTGTTAGTACCTTAATTGCTTGCGAGCGATAGTGTTTCGTAAATTTTACTGCTGTTTTATATGTTTTGCATGGAATATTGAGGAATGATTCACATTTGGTTCCATAGCTGTTGTGGAGAATTATTGCTTTTAGTTTAATTTCGTAGTTTTTTTCTTATCTTTATTTAAACTCGTGAGGGAGAAACAGTCCATGCTTATCTATTTTAGACAAGTATGGAACAATTTAACCAAGAATAATGTTCATTTCTATCGATTGAAAATAAATAAATTTAAGAGTTAGCATGTAAGATTGTTAGAACATAGGGATATGCCATTTCATATTAGATATAGGCTCTACTTGGGGGTGTGTTTATTTTACCTGTTTTATTATTCATTATAGAAAACATTTGATCCAAGCAAAGTAGGACTACATCTTTGAGCCCATATGTAGATTAACAAATACTTCCAAAATGATCTACATCTTTTATTACTATTATTACTATTATTAATAAATATTATTATTATTATTATTAATTATTATTATTATTATTATTATTATTACTATTATTATTATTATTATTATTATTATTATTATTATTATTATTATTATTATTATTACTATTATTAATAAATATTATTATTATTATTATTATTATTATTATTTTATTATTATTATTATTTTATTATTATTATTATTATTAATAAATATTATTATTATTATTATTATTACTATTATTAATAAATATTATTATTATTATTATTATTATTATTACTACTATTATTATTATTATTATTATTATTATTATTATTATTTTTATTTTTTTATTATTATTATTATTTTATTTTTTTCTTCTTCTTCTTCGATATGCATTAAAAAATATTTCTCTTACTCAATTTTCATCAAGAATTCTTATGTACTAACCAACATTTCAACATTCTTTCTATTACTCGAATTTAGTAGTCAACTCTAATTTTGAATGAGTTGTAGTAAACTTATTACCATTGCCATGAATTATTGATTACATTGATCAAGAAAACTTTGAAATTTCATTCATAGACAATCTAACAGAATAAGATTGGAGAAAGTCTATAGTAGATTATTTGCAAAATCCAATGGCTTCGACATAATGAAAAACAAAGTATAGGGCGCTAAGTTATATTCTAATGGGAAATGAGTTATTTAAAAAGACGCCTGAAGGAGTACTACTGAAACGCCTAAGTGAAACAAAGGCATACATATCCCTTTCAACTACACATGCTGGGGCATGTGGGGCACATCAAGTAGGCCATAAAATGAAATGGTTGATGTTTCGACAAGGATTATATTGGCCTACTATGTTGAAAGATTGCGTGGAGTTTGCAAAAGGCTTCCAAGAATGTCAAATACATACAGGCATCCAGCATGTACCTACAAGCGAACTTCACTCAATTGTGAAACCTTGGCCTTTTAGAGGATGGGCTTTGGATCTCATTGGGGAAATTCGACCAGCATCGTTTAAAACCCAGAAATATATATTGGTGGGCATTGACTATTTCACTATGTGGATTGAAGAAATTCCTTTAGTCAACGCAGACCAAGAGAATGTCATTGAATTTATTCAAAAGAACATTATATATAGGTTTGGAATCCCTGAGACAATAACTACTGACCAAGGATCAGTATTTACTGGTCGAAAAATACAAGAGTTCGCCACAGAAATGGGATTCAAACTAGCAACATCTACACCTTATAATGCGCAAGCTAATGGACAAGTTGAAGCGATAAATAAGGTAGTAATTTTCTTGATAAATAAGCATGTAGGAAAAAATCCAAAGAATTGGCATAAAACGTTGGACCAAATCTTATGGGCATGTCGAACTTCTTCTAAGGAAGCTACCAGAACGAAACCATTTCGATTAACCTATGGCTGTGACGCAGTTTTGCCAGTAGAAATTTGTCTGCAGTCAACAAGAATTCAGAAACATCAAGATATCCCTTCTGAAGCTTATTCGAATATGATGTTAGATGAATTGGTTGATTTGGACGAAGAAAGACTGAGAGCTTTAGATCTCTTAAGGATACAGAAGAAAAGAGTGGAAAAATCTTACAATAAAAGAGTAAAACCCAAGACACTCTTGCCTGAGGATCTGGTATGGAAGGTAATTCTCCCAATGGATCGAAAGGATGGAAATATGGGAAAATGGTCTCCTAAATGGGAAAGACCTTTTAAGATTATCCAAACATTGTGTGGTGGTGCCTATGAGATCGAAGAGTTAAATGAAGATCAAAGGATCTTGAGAGTAAATGGTAAATACTTGAAAAAGTATAGACCTGTACTTCAAGAGGTTAAAATAACCAATGTTTAATCTCAGTCGAAGTAAAGAGCCAAAATAGAAAATGCATTAAGAAGACAAAATGGCTATAAGTCATTACAAAAACATAATTATACAAATAAAAAGTCAAAATCAAAATGGGGGGTTGGCTTTGATTTGGAGATATTTGATCTTCTGTAGCTCCAAACGTCTTTCGCACAAAGCCTTTGACTGATGAAGAGCTTCAATTTTAGCATCTAATGCTTGGGCCTGGTCAGCATATTTTAATCAATCGTTGAGTTCCTCTTGGCTCTCAGAATCAGTGTTGATAGCAAGAAGTTCTTCTTTTCGTTTATCATTTACGGCAATCTTAGCCTCCAATTCTCTGATCTGAGCCTTCATGCTGGTTGTATTTTGGTCGATTTCTTCAACTTGTTTCTGCCTAGCCTCTTGCTCCTTCGACAGCTCCTTTAGCCTTGAAGCTGATTCAGTGGCAGCACTCCAGAAAACAGCTACATGGCCATTGGCCTCTTCAATTTCGCGATTGAGAGTCCTTCGACGATTGTAATCAGCTGAGACCTGATCGATGATCGAAGTCAAATCTAAAATAACACTGGCGATGTCAGGAGAGGCAGCAAGAAGGTCGACAGCTCTTAAAGTGGTCTTCAGAAAGGAAGGAGCAGTAGGTTCTCCCTCTAAGATCAGCATTAAATCTATTTTAAAAAGTTGCGCCTTGACTTTCTGAAGTGTCTCCTCAAGAGGAGATGTTGAAGTAGATTTTTCAGACACAATCGAAGCATTGTGACTTTGATCGGAAGAATTTCCTCTGCCCTCGAGTATGGCATTCAAGTAGCCAAGAGGATTATTCTGTTTTAGTAATGCCAAATCCTCCTTAGTACGGGACCCTGTCGAAGTGACTCTCTCATTGGTGACACGGGCCACATTTTCTCCGACAGATAAATCTTGTATCGGGACATGGGCACCTTCAACATTTGCAGGGTTTCTTGCTCCCCCTATAGAGTTATCTCTCCCATCAGCCGCCGAAATATCCTCATTTTGATTCTCTCCCTCTGGTATTCCCTCCCTCTCTGGTTCGACTGCATATCAGCAGCTTCCTCTTCCTCTTCTTGTTCATCATTAATGGCTAGTGAGGTTGAGAGTAGTGTGTGGCAGGTCAGAATTCTCCTCACTAGGGATTTATTTATTCTACTGCCCAACAGTTGCAACTTGATGCTCAGAGGTTTGGTTCACCTCGCTGGCTGAGCTCACAAAGGATCCCTTTGTTGAAGAAGGCCTATAAGTGGGATCGCCCTCACTGTTTATTAAAGTGACAAATTCTTCTACACGTGTAGGAGCCTGGTTGGAAGTGCCAGTAGTGTCTTGAGGATCAAAAGAGTATTGTTAGAATTATTGTAAAATAATTCAAAGAATAGTTTTAGATGGTCGAAGTTGTTACCCGGGGTGGAACTTCAACACTAGGACTTGAATTATCACTTTCACTGGGATTATTCAGCCTAGCAGCTATTTCTCGTTCTGTTGGCTCTTTGATGATGACAAGAGGAGGCCTAGACTTAGTAGCCATAATCTTGATCTTGGTTTTCGGACGAGGTTCGGAAAGAGGAGCAGGTTTCTTTAATTTTTGCCTCTTAAGAAGAACAGGAGGAGATTCTTCTTCTTCATCACTGGAAATCTAAATTTCTTGAACTTTCCTTTTCTTTGGAGTAGTTTTCTTAATACCCAGAAAAGTAAGGAGTCGAAAGCATCAACATCAATATTAATATGTTGAAAAGAAAGTTATAGCATAAACTATTTACCTATGGTGGAGGTTTTACAGAAAGGTCTCCTCCCTTTGCGCTTTCAGCGACTTTCTTGGTAATGGTTCTCTTGACGGATAGAAAATGAACAAGTATAAGTCAGATGCCGAATGATTGAATCGAAGAAAATAAGACATTTTCTTTGAAAAGAAATATTACCTTTTTTTATCTTGTCAGAGACCAGTATAAACGCCTCTTAAAGATGGTCAGCAAAGTCTTTTGCATCGAAAAATTCTTTGTCATAGTACTGCTTCCACCAGTCTTCAAAGATAGGAGAACATAGAAAGTTGAGTTTGAAGTCGAACAAATTTAGTACGGTTCGACCAACGTACCTACCAATATGCTTGGTAGCAGCATCCTCTGAATAGTTTGCATTATAAAATAGCAGAGACTTTTCTCGGGGATATATTGGAGAAGGGAGTGATTGGATGATGCCAAATTAGCGAGAGATACGATTCAGTTGATAAGCAATCAAACTAAGTTTATTCTTCGAACTCTTGAATCTCAGTGGCATAATTCTTGGGCGAAGAAACGATTCCCAGATAGCCACATACTCCTCAACTTGGTCCTGTTCATCAGATGAGGGATATGGTCGAATAAACCATTTCGGACCAACCTTTCGAATGGCGAAGGGAGCCATAGTCGAAACAAATTCCTCACGCTTTGCAAACATCATTACAAATCTAGTAAACGCTTTCTGGAATTGTTAACCCTCATCAGTTGGAGTCAACAAGACTAATCTAGTGCCTTCGACCCTTCTGTTTAAGATTTCTGGGGCCTTCTCATTAATCTTGTTCTTCTGAGGAAGAAAAGATTCAAAATTGGCGTTGAGCCAAAGTTGAAAGAGCTAGAAGGGGCCAGAAAGTAGAAAACTCACCTTATCTCCCAATAACTTTAAGTTGAGTCACACCATTGTTGATGGACTCATACAGGTTAGCCAAAATCAATTCAGCCAAACAAAGGTTGTAGCCATGATGAAGTTGTGTCGCAAGGGTGAGCATCTTCTTAGTCACTTGAAGTGACTTGGTGCAGAAAACGAAGCGAGACAACCACAAATCTAGAAAAGCTATGTGTTCCACTTCAGAGACAGTGCTGCTAGACTTGTCGTGAAAGTGGTTGATGAATATAGTTTATATGGGTTTCGTGGCCGAAAACTCAATAGTATCTTCAGATAAATCTTCAGGGTCGAAATAGTCACCAGTTGGTCGAAGACCAATAATGGCGGCTAAGTCGAAAAGAGTTGGAGTCACCATTCCACAGGGTAAATGGAAAGTGAAATGTGTGCTATCCCAGAAGTACAACGAAGATACCAACATAAGAGGGCAATAAGGTAACCCATTCTTCGATAACATGACCAAGTCATAAATTCCCATATCTTTACAGATTTGGGTATGCACTGTTTCCATCTTACTTAGCCATTTTGAATACTCTGAAGTAAGGCTAGGGCAAGATCGAAAGATCATGTTCCCCTTGTTCATAAACGGAAGGTTTATGTCTTCCTTCGTTTGAGAGTGTTGTTGGTTAGCAGGAGTAGCATCCTCAGGGTCATTCCTGGGTTTCTTCGCGCAACCTATCGGCTTGATCCTAGGGTAAGTTGGGAAGAAGGCATTATTCTGCTTGGGGTTCTCAACACATGCAGATAGTGGACCAGACATGGCGTACATGTGCCCAGAGTACCTAACGGGAATAAGTACCTGAGAATCGTAAGCTTCACGCCATTATCTAGTCATGGGTTCAGAAACAACCCTTCGCTCCCCAGTCGAAGAAGGAATAAAACTAGTGGAAAAGATTTCTGGTTGTTGTTGTAAGTCAGAAACGTTCTTGGTTTTGGGATTGTTTGGTGTGTTTGAAAGGAAAGTCATGGTTGAGGGTAGTAAAAGAACGAAGAAGATGAAGTTCTCAAGATTTCTTTTTGCAAGGAAATAAGGAATATTAGGAGTTGTAAAAATTCCAAAGAAGAGAATTCGTGGCTATTTATAGTGTCTAGGGAAGAGTGTTTTCCCTCAAAACCATTTAATGCTGCAGAGTTAGTGGGGCACGTGGCAAACGTTGAGGCAGTTATCGTACAGGTGATGGAAACGTTTACCATACTTTCCTAGGTTGTAGGGATAATGGCCATCATAGCAGCGTGAAAACGGCTGACTGATAGTGACGTCTTACGAAAAGGGTAATGATGACTTTGAATACGAGCAATGGTTGGTAGAAGGCGAAAAGCGCACGATTGACTTTTGTGGCCAAAAAGAAGACATGTGTCGAATGGGAATATCGAAGAATGACCATTTCTTCTGGCGTCGAAATTGACATTCTTGAGGGGCAATTTGTTAGCTCCTAAATTCGACACCCAGACACATTAGCCTTATTGACTAAAAATAGATTGAAGAAATCTAAGATATTGAAGAAATCTAAATTAAAGGCCCTTCGATTTGGAAACAGAGTTTAATTCGGAGATACTTCGAATTGAGATCTTTTGAAAAGGCCTATCAAAGTCATCCTTGTTAAGAAGGAGAAAACACTTAGAGAATTCTCTAAGTTAGAAATGGTCTTTGACCCAGAGGCTTCGATCTTGTAAGAGCCTTTAACCTGGAATTGTTCGTATCAGCAACAAGTGATTTCGAATCTGAAGAAAGGAGAGAAAAGCAGTTCACTTGGAAATTGAAGAAAGCAACGTGGCATGAAGTTGGAGATCGAAGAACATGCAAAGGACACTTATCCTAATCCTAGATCGAAGTAACCGTCTAGCAGTTACTTTTTACTAGTATAAATATGGAAAGTTTATATAGACTTCCGTGTGTTCAACTAATTGTACAAGTCACTCAATACTATTCAAGTACCCACTGTGTGAGAAAGAATACTGAGAATGTACGTTTGAAACACCATATTTTATAATCAAAGTCTTTTACATTCCTTTTTACATTCCTTGCCATTATTGCTTACAACCTTTTATCTTACTTGCAAAGTTTATTTTCCCTTGCATTTTAGTTACACTTTTTACCATATTTCTACACTTAAACTCATCTCAAACCTCTACCTTTCTCAGTCGAATGTGTTATTTACTAAAATTAGCATTTTTATCAAAAAAACATAAATATTTAGCATTTGTCCTAGGATCAAACTGATCGATCCTGTAAGTAACCCAAAAATTACCCTTTTTGGAAGATCAACGATTGTTTACCAATTTTCACGGTAAACATGCACATCAATGTCTGATGAGTATTTCAAAGGGAGAGGATATGATGTCTTTAAATCCTTGATTACTAAGTTTAATCCCCATTTATTTATTAACAAACCTGAGCAGGCTTTAAATGTGATTTGCGCTCCAGTTTTTAAGAAATAGCAGTGTTCTTGAGAGATATAGATTAGCCAAAGATGTTTGGAGCCATCAACTTTCATATACCTAATTAGGTAACAACAACAAACAGAATGCTTGTACACCTATTTAGATAACCTATTTTCGGCATGTGATTGTACTTACCTTTGAATTGTTTTCTTTTGGTGACTATCTGCACATTTTGGTTCACAGACTGTACTGATGTAATTGAAGTTCTATTGTTTTGGATGCTCTCCTTTTGCAATTGAAGTTAATGGAACAATGTTTAGTTTTATGGTCTGAGAACTACTTGATATTATGATATTATTTGTTAGTACCTTAATTGCTTGCGAGCGATAGTGTTTCGTAAATTTTACTGCTGTTTTATATGTTTTGCATGGAATATTGAGGAGTGATTCACATTTGGTCCCATAGCTGTTGTGGAGAATTATTGCTTTTAGTTTAATTTCGTAGTTTTTTTCTTATCTGTATTTAAACTCGTGAGGGAGAAACAATCCATGCTTATCTATTTTAGACAAGTATGGAACAATTTAACCAAGAATAATGTTCATTTCTATCAATTGAAAAATGAATAAATTTAAGAGTTAGCATGTAAGATTGTTAGAACACAGGGATATGCCATTGCATATTAGATATAGGCTCTACTTGGGGGGGTGTTTATTTTACCTGTTTTATTATTCATTATAGAAAATATTTGATCCAAGCAAAGTAGGACTACATCTTTGAGCCCATCTGTAGATTAACAAATACTTCCAAAATGATCATATTAGCCGTTATTGTGCGCAAACATCAAAATTCACTTATGTTTAGGACTTTTGGAAAATGAGATTTAGATGTTATAAGATTGAGCATTGTCAGTCATGCTATTCGAATTGACCTAATCCCTATCGCACATATGGGTCTTATGTTTCTGAGAGGAAACATAATTTGAATATTATTGCTAGTAGATACTATTATATGAGAAATGGGATGTGCAATTGTTGATATATATTGCTTCCATTCAAATAGTTGGATTTATTATCTTAAAACCATACTTCTTAAGTGTGACTTGCTTATTCTTATGAGAAACTATTGTTACTATAAATTAAGGCAAAATTGGAGTTTTTGCCCTTTAAAATGTTTGCATAGTTGATCATTTTTTTATAGTTTTTGTTATAAAAACCTATGTGGTTTAAGGGGCTACTAATATGTATTATCTTCAACATAGTAATAATAGTTTTCAAGAAGGTTGTTAAGTTTGAAGGAGATGGAAAATGAGAACTTTGGAGGTAGAGGAGTAAAATAAAAATAGAGAAATTTATATAATTTTTTGAAACAATATTTTTTATAGAGAATAGTAAATGATTGTTTATTGTTAATGATTTAAAAATACTATAATAATATATACTGAATTTAAAGATCTTATCAAAGTCTCCAAAATTTTCTATAACCTTCTCAAATTGAGAAACTTAAAATTTTCATTAAGGACAATTTTAGGAAATTTTGAACGGTTTTGATAAAACTTTTGAATTCAATGTATGATGTTATAATATTTTTTAAATTAAAAATATATTAATAATAAATAATTATTTATTATTTTATACAAAATATTTTTTTAACGGATAAGCTGGAGATTTTTCTATTCTTCTCTTTACTCTCTTCTCTCACAATCCCTCCTCTCAACACCGAGAATTTTATCACAATGTTGTCATCTTTTATCATAATACTCTTAAATCAATAAAATTAAAATTTCTAAAATTTTTCAAAAATGTTTGATATTTGTTCGGATATTTAGTTCAAAATACATGATTTTTTTTAATAAATAATCCTTATTTATTGGTCAAATTTAGATTTTTTTATAGGATATATTTTTAAAAAATTCGTTTTTTCAGATAGTACATGAAGTTTCATCAAGTTTTCACAAATGCCGATACCAAAATTTTGGAGTTATACCGTATTTTTAGAAAAATCCAATATAAACTCATTGTTTAGATACCTTTATACTTCATTTTTTACAAGTTAAAAAAATTAGATAAGACTCTCAATTGGGGTTACCGGAATTTATTAAAAAGTTCTATATGTGCAAGGTGTTCTCGATTTTTTAAAATTTGGTAGGTATTAAGGTGTTTTAATTTTTAATGTAACATTATTAACATTACAATACTACTTTCTCTATCTAAAAATAAACGTCATTGATATTTTTACATAGTTTAAAAAAGTCTGATAAATGAAGAGAATAGCAATTTTAGTAAATTATCTTTATTGATTATTGATGTATTTTAATCATCATTAATGTAAAGTGGGAAAAATAATAAATTTATAGTCATTATTAAAGGATACAATTGAAATATAAAAAATAAATCTACAAATAATTTATATAAATGTGACACTTATTTTGAAACATGGGAACAATCACAACCCGAAAAATATATACATATAATTGTAACTATATAACAATATCAATATAAAACAAATCATGTTGACTTCTTAGTTTAGATGTCATATTCATGTTCATTATTTGTTGTCTATGATATTTTTTAATTATTATGTTACTAATATTTTTATTTTGAAGTTACTAATTGAAATATTTAATATTAACGGGAACATGAATTTACTGATCAAAATATTGAATATTAACGGAAATATTAAATTACGGATCAAAATATTGAATATTAACTGAAACATAAAATTACTGATCAAAATATTAAATATTAACGGGAACATGAAGTTACTGATCAAAATATTAAATATTAACGGAAACATGAAGTTACTAATCAAAATATTTAATATTAACGGGAACATGAACTTACTCATCAAAATATTGAATATTAACGGAAACATGAATTTACTGATCAAAATATTAAATTTTAAGGAAAACATGAAGTTACTGGTCAAAATATTGAATATTAACGGCAACATGAAGTTATTGATCAAAATATTGAATATTAACGGAAACCTGAAGTTACTGATCAAAATATTGAATATTAACGGGAACATGATGTTAGTGATTAAAATATTTAATATTAACGAAAACATGAAATTATTAATAAAAATATTGAATATTAACAGGAACATGAAGTTACTGATAATAATATTGAATATTAATGAGAATAAAAAGTTACTGATCAAAATATTGAACATTACGGGGAACATGAAGTTACTGATCAAATTATTGAATATTAACGGAAACATGAAATTACTGATCAAAATATTGAATATTAATAGAACAACTTTACTATTGGTTTAAATATTTTTTACAACAATTCCAAAACAAAAATAAAGTTTGTATAAAAAATATATTATTCATTCAAATAATTTTGGGTTAAATAAGTTTTTGGTCCCTGTAAATATCACCGATTTCGTTTTTAGTCCCTCTAAATATTTCCTTCAAAGAATGATCCATTTAAAATTTTTCATTCACTCTTTTGATCCCTCCTGCTAACGTCCGTTAACAGAGGTGACGTGGGACTAACACGTGGCAGTGCCAGCTGTCAAAGATACTGACATGGCATGCCACATGGCTAAAGTAAAGACCTTGAAAGTCATGTGGCATGCCATGTCATCATCTTTGACGGTTGACACTGCCACGTGTTAGTGTCACGTCAGCTCTGTTAACATACGTTAGCAGGAGAGGCCAAAAGTGTGGAAGGAAAATTTTAGAGGGATCATTCTTTGAAGGAAATGTTTAGAGGGACTAAAAACGAAATCTGTGATATTTAGAGGGACCAAAAACGAAATAAAGATTATTGAATTGAATTGAATTATTACAAATTGGTGTACAAACTAGTATATTTATATAGGAGTCATTATTTTTGTTGACTGAGTTTTTTTAGGAGTCAAAACAAAAAAAAATCCTAATAAATTAGCAAGGGTATCCGAACTTTTTCTTTATATAAGAATTTTTTGAAAATCGTAAATATTATAGGGATAAAATAGATATTAACCCTATATTATATACATAAGCATAAATGATTTTATAAGTTTTATCTCATATAGTAATACTTACATTAATGTGGAAGTCAAAATTAAAATGGGAACCTAATATAAATATTTTTTAAAGTGAATAATATATTTTAATTATATATATATATATATATATATATATATATATATATATATATATATATATATATATATATATATATATATATATATATATATATATATATATATATATATATATATATATATATATATATATATATATATATATATATATATATATATATATATATATATTATGTATACGGACATAATCATTTTTATGAATTTTATATTATATATTAAGTCTTACATTATTAAAAAATAAATCACTTAAAAAACTTAAGTAAATCCCATCTAATCATAGAAATCATAAAGAATTTAAATCTTGCATTAGTGTGCAATAATAAATTTTACTGTAAATTTAATAATATAAATACCTTAAAAATAAATAATTTTTATAATAATATAACCACATATATAATATATATTATATATGTGAACAAAATCATTTTTGTAAATTTTATCTCATATAACTCTTGCAATATTATAAACAAGGAATAGAATATGACTATTGTGCACAAATAATTTTTTTAGAAGAAATTTATCTTATATATAGAACGTTTTACCAATTCCAATTTTTAATGTCACATGTCAAATATATATCATTGTAAATTATGAAGGAATGCATTACATTGCTTCAAATGTCAAAAATATTGTTTAATTTAATGACCATGTTTCATTCTTATACAACTATCTTCTACACTTTGATCTTCTTAATTGCATCCTTCACTTTTGTTGTAGAGATTGCTAACGGAAAGGTTATAGCTAATGTGACATTTGCTGTTGATGAAAGTGGAAATTATACTACAGTGATGGAAGTTATAAATGTTGTAAATGTCATTATTTTTGTTGACTGAGTTTTTTTACGGGTTAAAACAAATTAATTTTAAAAAGTTAAGGAGGAAATTCAAACTTTTTTATCAAAGAATTTTTCAAAAATCGCAAATATGATTTAGACAAAATAGATATTAACTCTATATTATATATATGAATATAAATAATTTTATAAATTTTATCTCATATAGTAAGTCTTACATTAATGTGCTAAGTCAAAAATTAAAATGTGTACTCAATAATATAAATACCTTTTTAAAATTGTTAAGATATTAGATATAATATTATTTCTAATTCAAATTGTGTAATCTAAAATCAAACTCAATTAGTGTTTTTTAGCCTACTTAATGTAAAAGTTAGTTGTATATAAATATACTAGTTTGTACACCAATTTGTAATAATTCAATTCAATTCAATAATATAATATTTATTTCGCTTTTGGTCACTCTAAATATCACAGATTTCGTATTTAGTCCCTCTAAACATTTTCTTCAAAGAATGGTCCCTCTAAAATTTTCCCTCCACACTTTTGGTCTCTCATGCTAACGTCTGTTAAGAGGCTGACGTGGTACTAACACGTGGTAGTGCCAGTTGTCAGAGATGATGACGTGGTATGTGTTGGCTGAAGATTTTGATGATATTATTAGAAGCGAAACAAATTGGACGTTTCGATTGGAATAAAGAAGGATGTCATATTTCGAAATGGTAGAAGCAGTGCTTCGAATGGGCATGTCAAAACTCTGAGCTTTGAGTGACAGTTATGGGAATATATTCAAGGAAGTCTCGAAATGGTAACAAAGTTGTGTCCAAGAAATGCGTTCGAAGCGAAGAAGTGCCAAAACATTTGAAATTCAAATGCAAGCGGGATGTTCGAAATTTAAAATCTATGCGCTGGAGCATTTGAAGACGCGTGGAAGCGAGAGAAGGGCATTGCTTTGCATGTTCTGAACGTGGCAGAATCTTATAGCAAGACCGTTATGGTCGAAGTAGTATAAATAGAAGTCTTAGCATTAGGATTTCGTGTGTCATATCTATTGTACAAAAAACTCAGTAAACATTCAAAATACCACATGGCTAGGGAAACGAATGCACGAGCAATGTACGTATGATAACACCAAGTGTTTATGATTTAATAAAACTCTTTATCATTTCCAGTATTTGCCTCTATCTTCATGTCAATATCATTCAAAAGCCTTTGCATTAAAATATTTTCATTCGAAGTCTTTTTACTGATGTCTTACATTTAAATGTTTTCTTTCCATTTCAAATCCTTTACTTTCGGAAACTTCTGTATATTTCATGCCTTTATCTTCATGCTTTTATCATTCGAATACCTTTTTCATTTAAAGTCATTTTACTGATTTCTTGCATTAAAACTCTTTCTTCATATTTCGAATCTTTTACATTACATGTTTTTATGCTTCGAAGTCATTTACTTGTCTTTTCTGCAGTTTTTACATGTCTTTACAATTGAACTTTATTCATGCAATTTAGTTTCGCGCGCATTTACTTGATCATGTTATTAGATCTTTAATAGAGTAATCGAAGTAAGTTAAACACCTACACAGCATTCTAAATACCAACCATGAATATCAGTTATATAATGAGAATTATCCAAATGACCAATACATCCTAGGATCAATCTAGTCGATCCTGCAAGTTACCAGAGAGATTAAATAACAGTCATTAAGATTATTTGATAGTTTGGAGGACTAGCGGTTGTTTACCAGAAATCACTGTAAACAAATTGGCACACCCGGTGGGACGCGTCATTGGCCTTTACGAAATTTAGAACAAAGTACAAATTGTTGAGACATAACCATTGTAAAAATACTTTCTGAGTGATAAGTTTGTTGTTATATGAACCTTAGAAGTGGTAGAATAACCAATAGCAACCAACCCTTACCCAGAAGAAAACGTTTAAACAAGATGTCTAATTCTGACAATCAACAAGGGGAACAAAATGCCCCACATACAACAGGCACTAATATCTCCGCCTCGATGGGAACATCTAATGTGATCCCTTCGAACGCACAGTCTGTTGCATCCTCTACTAGTAATATAGCCACTAATGGAACAAGTGGCATATCAACTAACAGTTCGATCCTAGGAAATATTGGAACCATTGGTTATCCTGTGGGATTCGTCCCACCACCAGGAACACAAACCCATTTCGTCACCCCATTAACTAGACCACCCGGTTTCGATGGTAACAGAACCAGAAATTCCTCTTATGGAATGCCAACATCTTTTATGGCAGGTTTACACAATTCCACATTGAATCCATCACCACAATTAGGGTCTGGGTCTGGGGCAAATCAATTTATGACAAATAACCAAGGATCAGTGGGTTATAGTGCAATGCCTATCCTAACCACAGAAAATCAGTTGGCCTTTAGGCAATTGATGGATGACAGTAACCATAATATGATAGGAGTGTTAGCACAAACTATGCAGGAGATATTTGCCCCAATAGTACAAAATGTGACTGTGACAAACAGAGAAAACGCAGATAACATGAGTCGAATAGCAGATTTCTTCGCTCCCCCAGAAAGGCGTAGGCAGAATCAGGCGGGAGTTCGAGCGAACGTACCTATTATAGAACAAGTTGCTAACGACCCACCCTATAGACCAGCCAGAGAAGAGGTTAATTTGGGGGCAAGGGCACAAAGGCTAGAAGCCCCAATGATCCAAGGCCCACAAAGGGAAATTATGGAACCAGGGGCAAGGGTCGGAAGGCTAGAAGTCTCAGAGTTTCGAGAAGAACAACCTAGAGGGGTTGTCATGGTGGGTCGAAATCAAGATGTTGATGCAATCGTTCATAGAATTTGAAACGATAACATCTTGGCAGAAAATAATTTAACCACCATGATAGAGAGAATCATGGCCCAGAATGGCCTCAACACAGGAATTAGAAGGCCAAATTATGCCTCCCCTATATTAGATTACATAATGCACACTGATTTACCAAGGGGATATAAAGTCCCTAAGTTTACAAAGTTTGTTGGGGATACCAATGAGTCAACAGTCGAACATATAGCCAGGTATCTAACCGAAGCAGGAGATATAGCCAATAATGAAGACCTTAGGATCAAATATTTCCCAAGTTCCCTGACTAAGAACGCTTTCACATGGTTCACCACTTTACCTCCTGGGTCCATAGATACTTGGGCTTTGTTGGAGAGATTATTCCATGAGCAGTTCTACATGGGACAATCAAAAATAAGTCTGAAGGAACTAGTCAGTGTCAAGAGGAAGTTCACTGAACCCATAGATGATTATCTGAATAGATTCAGGCTCTTGAAATCTAGATGTTTTACAGTAGTTCCTGAACATGAGTTAGTCGAAATGGCTGCTGGCGGCCTGGATTACTCTATTCGAAAGAAATTAGACACTCAATACTTGAGGGATATGGCTCAATTAGCCGATAGGGTTCGACAGGTCGAAAG
The DNA here is from genome assembly GCA_948472305.1 of Vicia faba. NCBI lineage: Eukaryota > Viridiplantae > Streptophyta > Magnoliopsida > Fabales > Fabaceae > Vicia > Vicia faba. The sequence goes on from OX451735.1 coordinate 243,810,694, forward strand.
GCTAAAGGACGAAAAGGCCAGAGTCTTTAAAAATAACAAGAAGGAAAGGGTCTCCTATGTTGGAACTGAGGAAACAGAAGATTATCCTGAATTCGAATTCGAAGAGGTCGAAATCGACCTCGCTGAATTAAAACAGGCACCACCTTACTCCTGCAAATTATTAGTTCCCACAAAAGGGAAAGAAATTGTTGAAAATGAGAAAAGTGACAAATTCCCAAAGAAGGTTTATACCTTCGATGTCACTAAGTGTGACGAGATTTTTGATTTACTTGTCAAAGATGGCCAACTCATTGTGCCATCAAATGTAAAAATACCTCCTTTAGATCAAAGAAAGAAAAGAGGATTTTGCAAGTATCATAGTTTCCTAGGCCACAAAACCTCACAGTGTTTTCTTTTCAGGGACCTAATTCAGAATGCAATTAAAGATGGCAGACTGAAGTTTGCTGATAAAGCAAAAATGAAAGTAGACGAAGATCCTTTGGACGTCGCAGACACCAATTACTCCGAGCCTGCATGCATTGGGGAAATTAACATGGTGGAAGCTGACCAAAGTGACGCTCCAGTAGGAGAGAAAGGTACTGAAAATGAAAGCTGGGTGATAGTCGAAGTCAATAAGGGGGTCACTGAAGACTTCCACAAGCAACCAGAGACTTCGATTGAAGCAGCACCTTTAGCTGTTGCAAAAGAAATCCAGGCTACTGAAGGCCAGGAAAACCAAAACCAAGAGTGGACACAGGTTACTGAAGGCCTGAGGCTAGAATTGGAGAAAGTCCAAATCACGAAGCCAACCTCCCCTCAGAAAGAAATATGGGATACTTTAGGGGAACCCAGTGGAAAGTTTGACTACTTGGTCAAATATTCTGCCCCAGAGAGTTCAAAGGTCCAAATTGAAGATATAAAACCTACAGGTTGGGGAGATAATGACACTAAGGGGGAGGATGTTGAGGTAAACATGGTGGATATGGAGAGGCCTCGTTCTGAAATGGAGGAGGTGGAGAGATACTTAGAAAAAGAAAAGTATAAAATGGAGGATAATCATGCTGGAGATGCTAGCCTTAAGGATTACCTCATGATGTGCCACAAAGGAGATACAGGAATGATACTATGCCCTAGGTGCAGCATCCTTTGCAACCAGAGAATCGCTGCAAACTTCGAGAGGGTACAAAGGGCGCGAACTGGCAACAACTGGCGCCAGGATAAGCAGTTATTCAGGTGTTATCCTAAGGCTGGAGAAAGTTTGTTGGAATTTGTGCTTCGCTGCTACAAAGGGGCAACCAAATGCTTGATATGCCCAAGGTGTTCTGCTGTGTATGATCAAAGCATGGCTAGAGCCTTCGAAAGAATCCCTTTCGCCCCTTGCTGGAACCACCAAGAGACTGCTCAGATGGGCCCACGTTTCGATAGAAAATACAATCAACGAAGGCCTGATAGTCCTCATCCCAAGGGCGCTCGAAGAGTGACGTTCAAAATTCCTGCTGAAGTGCCAACAGACAAATGGCTGCAAGTCAGAAATGACAAAGGCAAAGACAAATGGAGAAACAATGAATGAAACGCACGCCATGATATGACATATAGAAGGCAGTTCAAAATAACGAAGAGGGAGGAAGTGAGATTAGAGGACTACAAAGGAAGAAACCCCATGTCAAGATCTCAATGGCGAAGGCAACAGAGAATTCGAAAGGCTGAAAGGGAAGCTGTGGCAAACAAAGGAGCAACTTCAATAAAAAACCAAGGTGAATCTAGCAGCAACAAACCCACACCAAAAAATCAAACTGAAGACAAACCCCCAGTTAGTAGGAGGATCTTCTCCTAAATACAACCAACTGAACCAAAGGAATACACTCCAGGTCCAGAAGAAGACGAAGATATGCTAACGGACAACTTCGGATCAGAGGGGGAGTCTTCGTTCAATATCAATTGCAACGTGGTATCTGTGCTTCCTTGTGAGTTTGGACAGGAAACTGAAATTGACGAGTATGAGGAAGAAGATACCATAAATCTGATGAATCATAGGCCTGTGTGCTACTACGTGATGGATAATGGAGCTGTCGAGGAGCAGAATGCGTTCTTCGAGCGTCCAGAACCAGCTATGAAAAACCATCTGAAGCCATTATTCATTCGGGCAAAGGTTGGTGCCCATGGCGTAAATAAAGTTATAGTGGATGGGGGCGCTGCAGTCAACTTAATACCCCATTTCATGCTGAAAAGGTTAGAAATACGCGAAGGAGACATCAAACCACACAACATGGTTCTATCCAATTATGAAGGGAAAGTAGGAAAAACACTGGGGGTGGTTCAATTGGACTTGACGATAGGCTCAAGCTGTAGGCCCACCATGTTCATGGTGATCGAAGCCAAGGCCAACTATAACTTGTTGCTGGGAAGGGAGTGGATCCATGGCGTAGGAGCAGTTCCTTCGTCAATGCACCAACGATTAATTTTGTGGAGAGAAGATGGGATCGTGGAAAACATTGAAGCGGACCAGAGTTACTTCATGTCAGCAGTCAACTTAGTTGACAAGAGGAATTATGACAAACATCTGGCAAAGATTGCTCCCTGTGTCCCAAATGATGAAATCAACGAAACCAGGAACGCACACTACTACATGACCCTTCGCCATGATGGCATATATTGGGATAGAAGAATAATCAGTGAAGATGAAGGAGTCGAAGGTACTACGCAAAGACGGCCAGCAGGCTGGGAATTCGACAACCTTACTCATGACTGAGTCCTCCTTTTTCGAAAGGATTTCGGCCTATATGGCTGAGAACGAATCAAAGGCGGCCTTAGAGGCCGAAATGAATAAACTGGCTGTAAAAATGAACGAAATAAATGGGGGTAGCTCGAAAGGCTCACCCTTTGAAGAGATTGAAATAGATCAAAGGCTGGACGCCATCTATGATAAAGAACCCTTAGGCTTCGATAGGGACCCCATAGACTCAGGTGCCAAAATGTTGGCGCAGGATCCACTCGAAGAAGTGAACTTAGGGGATGAGAACATGAAAAGAATAACCTATATAAGTGCAAAACTTAACACAGGCCTCAAGCAGGAAGTGATCGAAGTCCTCAAGAAAAACAAAGATTGCTTCGCGTGGGATTATGACGAAATGCCTGGTTTAAAGAGGGAGTTAGTGGAACATAGACTTCCAATCAAGTATGGCAAGAAGCCCATCAAGCAAACTCCTAGAAGATTCGCACCAGCGGTCCTCACAAAGATCAAAGCTGAGATCGAAAGGTTGCTGTGTTGCAGATTCATCAGAACCACAAGGTGTATATTGATGATATAGTCATATGCAATAAATGTTATGATGATTCAAAGGTCGCATCAAAATCTTGCGTATATGTTTAAAATAGGTATTTCTCAAAGGAATCGAAATACATATTTTAAAGGGGCATTTTGTTGGCTGAAGATTTTGATGATATTATTAGAAGCGAAGCAAATTGGACGTTTCGATTGGAATAAAGAAGGATGTCATGTTTCGAAATGGTAGAAGCAGTGTTTCGAATGGGCATGTCAAAACTCTGAGCTTTGAGTGACAGTTATGGGAATATATTCAAGGAAGTCTCGAAATGGTAACAAAGCTGTGTCCAAGAAATGCGTTCGAAGCGAAGAAGTGCCAAAACATTTGAAATTCAAATGCAAGCGGGATGTTCGAAATTTAAAATCTATGCGCTGGAGCATTTGAAGACGCGTGGAAGCGAGAGAAGGGCATTGCTTTGCATGTTCTGAATGTGGCAGAATCTTATAGCAAGACCGTTATGGTCGAAGTAGTATAAATAGAAGTCTTAGCATTAGGATTTCGTGTGTCATATCTATTGTACAAAAAACTCAGTAAACATTCAAAATACCACATGACTAGGGAAACGAATGCACGAGCAATGTACGTATGATAACACCAAGTGTTTATGATTTAATAAAACTCTTTATCATTTCCAGTATTTTCCTCTATCTTCATGTCAATATCATTCAAAAGCCTTTGCATTAAAATATTTTCATTCGAAGTCTTTTTACTGATGTCTTACATTTAAATGTTTTCTTTCCATTTCAAATCCTTTACTTTCGGAAACTTCTGTATATTTCATGCCTTTATCTTCATGCTTTTATCATTCGAATACCTTTTTCATTTAAAGTCATTTTACTGATTTCTTGCATTAAAACGCTTTCTTCATATTTCGAATCTTTTACATTCCAGAGAATCTTTTACATTACATGTTTTTATGCTTCGAAGTCATTTACTTGTCTTTTCTGCAGTTTTTACATGTCTTTACAATTGAACTTTATTCATGCAATTTAGTTTCGCGCGCATTTACTTGATCATGTTATTAGATCTTTAATAGAGTAATCGAAGTAAGTTAAACACCTACGCAGCATTCTAAATACCAACCATGAATATCAGTTCTATAATGAGAATTATCCAAATGACCAATACATCCTAGGATCAATCTAGTCGATCCTGCAAGTTACCAGAGAGATTAAATAACAGTCATTAAGATTATTTGATAGTTTGGAGGACTAGCGGTTGTTTACCAGAAATCACTGTAAACAGTATGCCACATAGATTTCAAAGTCTTTACTTTAGCCACGTGGCATGCCACGTCGACATCTTTGACAAATGACACTGCCACGTGCTAGTGTCACGTCAGCTCTGTTAACAGACGTTAACAGGAGAGACCAAAAGTGTGGATGGAAAATTTTAGAGGGACCATTCTTTGAAGGAAATGTTTAGAGGGACTAAAAATGAAATCTGTAATATTTAGAGGGGCCAAAAACTTATTTAACCCAATAATTTTATATATTGGAAGAATTATAAGCACCAACTTATTTTATATATTGGATAATGTTTGACAGTATTATATTTATGAATGTTGGTACAACAAATCTTTTGGTTTACATTACTGTTTTATTGGATAATTACTTATATTTGTTTCATATTCTTTTTTTATTATCAATATATATCATAATTATCAATTATATACTATTTTTCTATCATGAATAGAAATGGTAATGAGTAAAGTACTTACATTTTATTAAATTATGATAAATTTATAACTGTTAAACGATAGTATACTTAAATTGTAGCTATTTTTTCTTCATACATGACCTCTTCTTAACTAAATGCGAGTGTTTATAACTATTGAGCGATGGTAGACTTTAATTGTGGCTATTTTTTCTTCATATATAAACTCTTCTTAGCTCAATGCGAGTGCCTGACCGATACCCGTGCGAATGCATGGATATCATACTAGTTGTCATTGAATAAGAATATCAATCAAGTGATTGATATATTGTCCATAATCATTTTAAACTCTTATCAAAATTCATATTACTTATTGTAACCTTGCTGTCCGAGATTGTTGGAAGCAAGTGTGTGCATTGAAGATGATTGTTCTTCTTGCACTTAGTGTTCAGATCTTAAAGGTGCTAAGAGCCTTTGATCTCCCTATAAGTTAGATAGTAAGCATCACAATTGGTATGAATAGGTTGTACAATCATTCTAACTATAGTGAAATCTCTTTCGTGTTGAAAGAGGACTAAAGTACTCTCGGACTGTGAGGGGAACCAGGATATATCTGGTGTCATTTATTTTTCTGTCATTTACCTTTTTAACAACCTTCATTAGAACCAGAAAATTAATCCTAACTTCATAAAAAATTTAGAATTTCCAAATCACCTAATTCATCCCCCCTCTGAGGCGCACTAATAACTTACATTTGGCATCAGAGCAAGTGAAGGTAACTTATTCCTATTTGATCCAGAATGGATTCTGCACAACCAACTTTCAAAGATGGTGGTAATACCAACAAGCCTCCATTATTTTGTGTTGAATGCTTTGACTTTTGAAAATTCGCATGAAGGCTCATTTAGAAGTACAAGGAGAAGAAATATGAGATGCTGTCCAAAATGGTCTGTTTACTCCGACATGTGTTGTCAATGATGTTCAAAGCCCAAAACATTATGGGATGACGATGATAAGAAAAAAAAGTCCTTAATGACAATAAAGCAATCAATCTTCTTCAAGGTTCACTTTGCATGGATGAATTCTTTTGTGTTTCGATATGCACAAAGGCAAATGAAATTTGGGATACTTTGGTTGAAACACACGAAGGAACAATCGAAGTTAAAATATCAAGATTGAATACCTTGAGTCAAGAGTTCGAGATGTTTAGAATGCAACCCCGAGAATCTATTCTCAATATGCATAAAAGATTTGTTCATTTGACGAATCATTTAAAGGCTCTTGGTAAAACTCTCACCAATGACGAACTCAACCTAAAGGTGCTTTGATCTTTAACTAAAGAATGGTAAACGAAAGTAACAGCTATTTCTGAAAAGAATAATTTATCAAATATGTCATTTGCAACTCTATTTGGTAAACTTCAAGAGTACGGGACGGAACTTGGAAGACTTACTAAGCATGAAAATAAAGAAAAGAAATCAAAAGGTATTGCTTTGAAGGTGGAATCCAAGGAATTTGCTATTGAAGATAATTCGGAAGAAGATGAAAATTATATGCTTCTTGTGAAAAGGTTAGATAAATATTTTGGCCCTAAAAATAATTTTGGTAATTCTAACTTTGTCAAAAGGAAGAAATTTTCAAAGAACAAAGATAAAGAAGCATACACATCAACACAAAACATCACATGTTATGAATGTGGGAAGCCATGCCATATAAAACGGACTGTCCAAATATCTCCAAGAAAAGTCACTACAAAGGAAAGAAAGATTTCAAGTACAAGAAAGCCTACATTTCTTGGGAAGACAATGAAGTTAGTTTATCATCTGAATCAGAAAGCGACGAATGTGCAAATTTAGCATTAATGGCTACTCACAATTCCGAAGATGATGAAGACGAAGAGGTTAGTACAAATTTTACACTTTATGATATTGATACACAAGGTGCCATTGATGAACTTCTAAATGAATGCAAAGTTTTGTATAAAAAGGCGTCAATGCAAGAAAATAAACTCTTATCTTCTCAAGAAAAGATTGACACTATGAACAAAGATTTTGAATGTCAAAAACAAAATTTTCTTAAAGAAAAACAAAATTGTGTATGCAAAGATTGTGAATCCTACACTTTTCAAATTTTCAATTAAAGAGAGTTATTAAACGATATGAAAAGGGACAAATTGGTTTGGATGGATTACTTAGCCAACAAAGATACTCTAATGACAAAAGTGGACTTCGTTATTCAAGATCAAATAAATCAAGTGTCAACAAAATGGTATTTGTAAAAGCTAGTGATCAATCTGAAACCAAGAAAGCCAACAGTGTGCAAAATGTTCATAATCATTAAAAGAAAAAGAAAAGAGTTGCTAAGAAAAAGCAAGTACCTAGATACAAAAGCAACTCTATTCCAAATTGTTTCTATTGTGGAATTTTTGGCCATACACCTAATGCTTGCTATATTATAAATTTTAGCATGGCAAGTGCACATTATGTGTGAGTTAAGAAAGGAACTAACTATGAAGGACCCAAAGCCACTTGGGTATCTAACAAAAAATAATTTTGTTTTGTAGGTATGCTTGAAATCCATCCAAAATCTCTGGCATCTCGATAGTGGGTGTTCGAAGCATATGATGGGAGATGTTAACAAATTTTCACATATAACATTAAAAGTCAAGATGTATGTCACCTATGGAGATAATACCAAAGGAAAAATTCTTGGCATTGGAAAAGTTGGTACGTCACCTTTCACACCCATTTAAGATGTTCTTTATGTCGAAGGACTCAAGCACAATCTTCGAAATATTAGCCAACTTTGTGACAAAGGTTTCAAGATCAAGTTCAACAAAGATGAATGTTTGATCAAGTATGAAACCACCGATGAGATAAAACTCAAAGTTAACTGAACTAACAATATTTTTATGATTGCCTTAGATGATTTATCATTGAAGGTAAAATTCTTATTGGTAAACAATAATGATGCGTGACTATGGCACAAGAGAGCTGCTCATATTCACATGGAGCACTTGAACAAAATTATCAAACATGACTTAGTCATTGGATTGCCTAAAATAAAACTCATTGAAGACAAACTGTATGACGCTTGTCAAAAAGGAAAACAAACAAAATCAACTTTCAAACCAAAGAACGTGGTGTCTACAACAAGACCACTTCAATTATTGCATATGGGTCTCTTTGGACCATCATGAACTAAAAGCTTCGGAGTTAATGTATATGCAGTTGTTATTGTTGATGATTTTTCAAGATATACATTGACTTTGTTTTTAGTGCATAAAAGCGATGCATTCAAGGCCTTTAAAAGATATGCTAAGCAAGTCCAAAATGAAAAATCACTAAAGATTACATCAATCTGAAGTGATCATGGTGGAGAATTCCAGAATACATCATTCGAAGAATTTTGTGAAGAAAGTGGTATCTTCCATAATTTTTCAGCACCTAGAACTCCTCGGCAAAATGGCATGGTAGAAAGGAAGAATCGATCACTCATAGAGCTTGCTCACACAATTTTAAGCGACTCAAATTTACCTAAGTAATTTTAGGCTGATGCAGTAAGCACAACTTGCTATGTAAGAAACCATGTGATCATTCGACCAATGTTGAAGAAAACACCATATGAGTTGTTCAAGAATCGAAAGCTGAATATTGCTTATTTCCGCATTTTTGGATGTAAGTGTTTTGTTCTTAACAATGATAAGGACAACCTCAGTAAGTTCCATGAAAAATCAGATGAAGATATATTTCTTGGCTACTCTCTTTCAAGTAAATCTTATAGAATATGCAATAAAAGAACTTTAACTTTAGAAGAATCTATGCATATTTCTTTCGATGAAACTAACCCCTCAAAAGAGGATATAGTCTCTTTTGATGATGATGATGTTTTAGATATGCCAATAGAAGATGTTACCAAGGCCAATCAAAATAACAATCAAGATTCTCTCATAAAAGAAACTTCTCAACAAGAACTACCTAAATAATGGAGAACTCATTGAGATCACCCAATTGACAATATTATTGGTGATATTAGCAAAAGAGTGTCAACAAGACTCAATCTTCAAGATGCATGTCTACACATGACATTTTTATCTCAAATTGAACCTTCCAAAATAGATGAAGCTTTGTTGGACGACCATTGGATGGTTGATATGCAAGAAGAATTAAACCAATTCGAAAGAAGTCAAGTTTGGGAAATAGTACCAAGACCGAACGAAAAACATATCATTGGAACTAGATGGGTATTCAAAAACAAACTCGACGAGAATGGGATAATTGTTTGGAACAAAGAAAGATTGGCCGCACAAGGATATAATCAAGAAGAAGGAATTGATTTTGAAGAAACATTCACTCTGATTGCAAGGTTATAAGCAATTAGATTATTATTGGCTTACACTTGTTCTATGAATTTTCAGCTTTTACAAATGGATGTCAAGAGTTCATTCTTGAGTGGATACATCAATGAAGAAGTCTATGTCAAACAACCTTCTGATTTTGAAGACTTCAAGAATCCTTCACATGTCTTCAAGTTGAAAAAGAAACTTTATGGCTTAAAGCAAGCACCAAGGGCACAGTACGATCGACTAAGCAATTTCTTATGTGAAAAATATTTTGAAAAAGGAAAAGTGGATAAGACTCTATTCATTAAAAATATCAAGAATCACACATTACTTGTTCAAGTCTATTTCGATGATATCATCTTTGGATCAACAAATAAAGAAATGTGTGAAGAATTTTCATTGATGATGCAAGGAGAATTTGAGATGTCTATGATGGGAAAGATTAACTATTTCCTCGGACTTCAAATTAAGAAACTAAAAGACGGCATCTTCACAACCAATCTAAGTACTGCAAAGAATTATTGAAAAAGTTTGATGTGGATAATTGCAAAGTAATGAATACTACAATGGGCTCTGGTACTTATGCTGATCAAGATGAATCTAGTGTTTCTGTTGATATTAAGAAATATCAAGGTATTATTGGTTCATTATTATATTTGATGGGAAGCCATCCTGACATTATGTTTAGTGTATGTCTTTGTGCTCGCTTTCAAGTAAATCCAAAGGAATCTCATCTCATGGAGATCAAGCGAATCATGAAGTATCTCAAAGGAACAACAAATGTTAGATTATGGTATCTTAAAGGTAGTGTTTGCAATTTAATTGGTTATTTTGACGCGGACTATGCAGGTTGTAAAACTGATAGAAAAAGCACGAGTGGTTTATGTTACATTCTTGGAAATGCATTAGTATCTTGGCCTTGAAAGAAACAAGCATGCGTTGCTCTTAGCACATCCGAAGCAGAATACATAGCGGCAGGTAGTTGTTGTGCATAAATTCTTTGGCTTAAGAAACAACTTCGTGACTATGGACTCGATCTCGGATGCATTCTTCTATGTTATGACAATACATGTGCGATTAATATTACAAAGAATATGGTCATGCACTCAAGAACCAAACACATTGACATTCGACATCATTTCCTTCGTGATCATGTGCTTTAAGGATATGTTGAAGTCACCTTCATAGACACTCATAATCAATTAGCAGGTATTTCACAAAATCGCTTGCAAAAGAATCATTTTACAAAATTCGACAAGAATTGGAAATTATGGATGAGAATGATGTATGAATCTCTCAAAGATCACTTATCTCATGTTAAGTTTTATCAAAAATCAAAGGTGCACATACATTCTTATCTTAACTATTTATTTTTGCAATTTATTTAGAGTATCTCTACTTCTACTCCTTCTTATACATGTTTACTATATGGATAAATGCATTAAATATGCTTGAACAATGATTATGCTCTCTTGTTCTTGTCTTTGTTGCTTTAAATTTATTGTTCTTTTAATTATGCTTAGTTATTTTGAACTATGAAGTCTTTTGGTATTTATTTTGAATTGTAAGGTACATTGTACCATACCTTTATGTGTGTGTGTTTTCTAATTTTGAATGCTTGTGTGATGTTTATCTCTTGTGCTTATTTGGTACATTGCAATGTTTTATGAATTTCCCATATTATATGTCATATCTCTCACCCATCTTTCCCTTCTTTTTGATAATGTCAAAGGGGGAGAAATGTGTTACATGTATGCTTGTATTTACTCTCTTTTTAGATCAAATAACTCAAAGCTCTACCAAAAAGGTTTAAGACAAAATACTCCTAACTTCACATATTAAGGGGGAGTTATACATCTTAGGAGGAGAAGATTTTTTTCCCGAAAATATGCATCATAGAAGAGTGTTTGTCATCATCAAAAAGGGGGAGAATGTGAAATCAAAATTCTCAATGAAGAACTTTGTTTTGATAAAGACAAATCATTATGGCAAGAAGGTAAAGATGTTAGTCAAGCTAAAAGCATCATGATAAAGACTTTGATTCAAGCAATTGGAATTTTAAGAAGGTATAATGACAATTCTTACCAAATACTTAAGTCTTAGATGCTAAAAAGATAAAAAAATTATTGCATAACATGTTTATACCATATCACAAAAGTCTTAAGCAAAAAATTCAATTTTTACTCTATGCAATCAATTTGCATTCATGTGAAATCGATTCCTTACTGAGCGTTTCATAAAAAATATTCAAATTTGCTTCTGTTTTGCTTGTGCAAATCGATTGCTTCTGATGTGCAATCGATTTCACACTGAAATATTTTCAAAAATTAACCCTTTTGCAATCGATTGCTACTAAGGTGCAATCGATTTCTTGTTGTACATTTTTGAAAAATAATAACTTTTTACACACCTCTTCATACACCACTTCATGGAATCTTTTCATTTAATCTTTGCAATTGTTCATGATTATTTTGGATAAACTTATGATATTTCAAAGGGGTGTTATGAACATATAAATACTTGATTTTTCATATTCAAAAATCACCTTTTTTAATCAAACTTTGCATAATTCTCAAGATCTCTATTCAAGTTTCTATCTTTCATTCAAGAATTCTCTATACAATTTCATATCATTTAAAACAGAAATTCTTGAGCAATCTAAGTCCCGAGTGATTAAAATATTATAATTTAATAAGAATATTAATCAAGTGATTGATATATTTTTCATAATCATTTCAAACTCTTATCAAAATTCAGATTACTTATTGTAACTTTGTTGTCTAGGATTGTTGGAAGCAAGTGTGTGCATTGAAGAGGATTGTTATTCTTGCACTTAGTGTTCAGATCTTAAAGGTGTTAAGAGACTTTGATCTCCCTATAGGTTAGATAGTAAGAATCACAATTGGTGTGAATAGGTTGTACAATCATTCTAACTATAGTGAAATTTCTTTCGTGTTGAAAGGGGACTGGAGTACTCTCGGACTATGAGGAGAACCAGGATATATCTGGTGTCATTTATTTTTCTACCATTTACCGCTTTAATAACCTTCATTAGAACCAGAAAAATAATCCTAACTTCATAAAAATTGGAGAATTTCTAAATCACCTAATTCACCCCCTCTTAGGCGCACTAATAACTTACATGACTAACACGAGAAACAAGAGCATTGAGAATTGCATCGTAATGTTATTTTATTCTTCGTATATCGATGTGCATGATTCTATATGCATTGTTAACTCTTGTATAAGTTTATATATGACAAATGTTTGGTTCTCATCTCCTTTACCGATCAAAATTGAAACAACTCAAAAACCACAATTGCCTTCACCTTCAACATCTACAATCGGCTTAATGTATTTGTGTATAAAAAGAAGTATCTCTTCAATATGGATGATATTTCGTAACACTGAAGGAGATGATTTGTTAATGCGAGCACCCTTGAAAACATTTTTTTTAATTTAGGAGTTGGAAAACCTGGAAAATGTGAGTCAACGTGTTCAAATTAAGAAGAAGATCACTTTGTAGAATTTCCACTCTCGGTCAGTTTGGCCTTTTTAGGGGCACCCTTTGTTTTAACTAATTCTGAAAGTGGTTTCGAATATGTGGTTTCATGATAGGAAATCTTCATCAACTGCTCTTTAATGTGAAATTTCATGTTCTCATCAACTTTCTTGAATCTCTCTTGGATCACTTCTCACTCGATTATGATAGATATGTTTAATTTATCATCCCTCATCACACCATCATTAATAAACCAAAGCCTTTTCCAGTTAGTGTAAATATCATCCATACGTATCAGTGTAGCAACCTTACTTTTTTTGCAATTAAACAAGCACATGGAAGAATGTACACCTTCCTAAGTGTACAACCATACTTTGAATCATCTGATCATATTTTCTATGCTCGCTTTGATTCATGATAAATAAAATTCAATCTCGTCCGAAAGATCTTGCCAACCAATTGTGAAAAAAGGATGTTGTCTTTGAATTGGTGTTCTAATACAATAATGCCCCGACCAAAAGATGTTTTCATCCTATTATGCTTATTTCAAATTATTTGGTTTACGGAGTCCTAACCTCTACAAAAATCACCTTTGTTGTTTCTCAACCAATTCTTCAGTATAACATGTGCATATTCAACTCTATTAGTTGTTGTGTTGTCAAAATATCTAACTTGATTGGTCCAAGCACAAATAATATTCTCATTCACCTGGTCTAGAATTGTGCTCTCAACATATTTCAAAAAATATGGATATCTCGTACACACCCTCATGAAATGTATGACAAATTCTGCATATAACTCTTTCGTTGAAGAATATATAACATCATTCCAGGCATCCATTATTCTTTCCACTACCAAACCAACTTTGACCATTTCCCATATTCACCTTTGATGTATTTGGTCCCTACTGAAGCTTTAAGTTTGTCTCTCATATTTCTGATTATGTGATACATATAAAGTAATGCATAAGATGTAGGAAACTCATTTGTAACTGAATTCATCAATATGATATCACAGTCGATTACAATGAATTTTGCCATATTTTCTTGGTCTTTCAACATAGTCTTTCACACTTCCAAAGACCATGTAATGTTTTCCTTTTTTCGCTTTCCAAAAATACAAAACCCATTGAAAATTCATCTCCATGAAGTAACATAAACAATTTCCAAAAGTGGAATACTTCTTTGTTTTATATGTTGAATCAAGGGTTATTACCACTTTTTCCCCTGCCAAATAAGTCACTTTTGATTTACACCCCTGTGATTTTTTTATTTATTTTATAAAAGTAACCTTGTCATTAGAAGATTCTTTCTATTTTAACCTTAGGGTAAAATGCCACACACCCTGAGCATATGTGGCATGCTTATTGGCATTTTTTTCCTTCTTTTTCATTTTTTTAATTGCCATCTAAGGTGATGTGGCATTTTTATTTTTATTTTTAATTATTTTTATTTCCAAGTGTAATTTTATTTTCTTTTTCAATTAATTTTAATTTAAACCATTGTTAAAATTTGAAAAAATCTAAGAAAATTGCCCCAAGACGAAATCGAACCCCAGCCACTTGGGTTGTTAAACATGACCTTTTTCACTGCACCATTGTTGTTCTTGAAGAAGTGAAAAACACAAGAGGAGGGGGGGGGGGGGTTGAAATGAAAATTAAAAATCAAAAGCAATAGACACGATGATTCTTATCCTGGTTCGCTTGATCTCAAACTACTCCATTCCATCCGCCAAGGTGATTTCGCCTCTCTCCAACGAGGACTTAATTCACTAATCAAACTGATTACAATTCTACTTTGATAACTGCCAAAGTCTTCTTGAGTACAACCACAATCCGGTTTATCTCAAGGAAATTCACTTAATCAAAAGAAAAGATTCACTGTATACTATATGTTTTTCGTTACAAAAATTGTATCACTACTGTGATGTATTACACAAATTTGGAGTATAGTATGAATATAAGTTTTGTAGCTTTTTGAGATTGTATGGAGAAGTATTGTGAAAATCGTAAATGATTTACCCTTTGAACTTATTTATATAGGCATGGCAGTCTGTCCAAATGGAAACGTCATAATGGACACTTAATGCTCTTTCCATACTAAGAAGATCCTTGTCTGATTGTAGCCGTTGTAAGTGATACTGCCTTAATGGAAAAGTAACGCTTCAGAACTTAGGAATCTTGCATGCTGCTTTACTTCAGAACTTGGGAAGTCATAAGCATAAGGTTCTGTTAGCGTGTTGGACTTCCTTTCAGAATCAGGATATCTTTCTCTTTAGCGCAGATTCTGATCATCATGCTTCAGAACATTCTGATTACTCAGCTTGAGTGCTTCTGTGGCTTAACTTCTGATGCCATTTCATTCAGAACTTCTGTGCAACATAGAACACAAATTTAGAGTGCATATTCGTTCTTTGTGTTTGTTATCATCAAAACTCTTATGAGAGTTGTAGAATCAAACTATGTTCTAACAATCTCCCCCTTTTTGATGATGACAAAAACTAGTATTTTTCAATTAAAAAATACAGAACAAAAGCTTAAGAGAGTCCCCCCTGAGCTGAGTACTCAGATAGAGATGCGATACTTCCCTGAAGTTTCTTCTTATCAGAGTTTTTGATGCATTTCCTTCTGTCTTTATCAGATTTTGTTCCTGTCTAAGCTTTCATAAAACAAATAAGAAGTTAAGATATCCAGGATGTTTGGGACTTAGTCCCGGTAAACTGTTATTGAAAATATCTTACGTTCTCCCCTTTTTTGTCAGGTATCAAAAAGAAATATAATCATAAATTATCAGAGTCAAAAATGATGATTTGTATTGAAAACAAACTGCAATGACATCTTTCAAAAACAAAGAAGATAAGATGAAAAATACAGAAAACAAGTTAAAGGGAATCTAAGATGGAGGGGGAAGTTGTGTGAACAACGCTTCCAGTAAGCTCTTAATCTGAGTGCTTGATTATTCCTGCTTTCCCAATATATCCTTGATTTCTTTGGAAGTGTCTTCTTGCTTATCCAATATATCCCTTATTTCTTTGTTTGTGTCTTCTTGCTTATCCAATCTTGCATGGATTAAAGCATTCTCCTTCTTCAGCTCTTCCAGAGTTTGCATGACCAGATATGTAGTTGGTGTTTCCTCAGAGGTTTCAAGTTGTTCAGAATACTCTGCAGCATCTTCTGATTAAACTACTTCTTCTGTTGCAATTTCCTTTTCTGGAGCAGTAGTCAGAAGGTGACTATCAAAACCTGGTTTAGTGGCTTCTGAAGGTTGTGCTCTTTCCTGGGAGCATTTTCCAGCAGAAGAATTTCTTTCTTGTCCCAGTGACTCAGAACTTGGTCTTTGAAGGCTTTTAGCTGATCACTGAAGTTCTGCCGAGCCATTTCATAACTTAATTCTTTCATCCTTTGGGTTTCAGAGTTGAACCATTTTCTGAATCTATCCCAAAGAGAATCAGAAGCAGTATGATTAGAATTCTCTTGACTTGCTTGCTTCAAAGAAGTAACCCATTCCTGCATTTCTATTTCAAAAATCAACAAGTTCTTACCAACATCTGTTTTGGTTAAGTTTGGTTTGGGTTTGGGAATGGTAATTTTATTTATGGTTGAAGCTAGACGGTCCAGCGCTTCTAGACCAATGACAGTTCTGAGATGATCAACTGGACGATTAATTTGTGAGGGAGTAGGAGAATCAGAAATCAGAATTGGTGAGTGAGGAGTGTTTGGTGGTGTGGAATCATATGGTGAAGGTATTTCTGGAATATCAAGAATGGAGAGAGGTAGACGGACCATAAGAGGTTCTGTTATTCCAGGAATTGGGGTAGTGGTATCAGAGTCTGTAAAGAGTCTTCTGAATGGTTTGTGGTAGCGTGTTGATTTTCTGGTTCAGGGGTTTCAGAATTTGGATTTTCAGTTTGAGGAGTGAGAGGGTTTTCATTTTCTGGTTGAGGAGAGTGGAGGTTTGGATTTTCTGGGATTGGTGATTGAAACTCTTGGTCAAAAAGTTCAATATCAGATAGAACTCTTGCAAGTTCTGGTTGATTTTGTTCTGGATTTGGATTAGGGGAGTGGGGTTCATTTAAGAAACTGCCAAGAGTTACAGATGGATTAAACTCTATGTCAAAATCCTCAAATGTTTGTGGTTAGGGATTTTCTGTTGGTTGAGGGGGAACTGTTTCAGATGTTGGAAAAACTATAGATTCTACAACAGAAACAAAAGATGTGTTACCTTTTTTTTCTGCAGATTTGGGTGTCCTCTGAGAGGATCCTTCTCCTGTTGCTTTCCTCTTTCTAGATTTCTTCAGCACAACATCTGGAGCTGGCTTGTGCAGGTCACGAATGCTGAATTCTGGAATAGTTCCATCTTCCTTGCAAGCTTCAAGGTATCTGACCACAATCTCTGGAGAAGCATCTATCTCAGAAAATAGTGGAAAATCCTTCAGAGGGATTCTCCTAGACGTGATAACTTCATGAGAAGAAATTGTTGGTTCCTTCTTAATGCTTTCAATAATCTTCATTTTCTTCAGATTGTTGGCATTTAGTGGTTTCCCAACACTTGGTTCCAGAGTGCTGATCTCCTGAGCCTCTGTCACATGTTCTATCAGCCTGTTTTCCGTCAGAATGTCAAAAATCAATCTTCCCAGAGGAATCTAATCCCTCTTTGTTCTTTCTTCTTCCCTTGTTTCCTTCATGCTTATTCTCATATGATTGAAGAGCAAGTGTGGAAGGTTTATTTTGGTCTTCTTTGCAATGAAGTACAACAGAAACTGCTGATCTATGTTGATGTAGTCAGGAGAGCTTGTAGGCTTCCTGTGATTTATGCAACCCAGAATGATCCTGGCCCAGATTCTGTAATAATCATTCAAGTCTCTTATCTTGCTGGATGGCTGTCCAGAAGTCTTATGACCCTAGCAATAGATTTTAGTTCAGAACACTTATCAGCCATGTCAATGCATCTGACTCCGCCGCCATTGTACCCAATAAGTTTCCCAATCAAGTCTACTGTAATGACTATCTTCTTCCCCATAACATATGACGTAACCTGATGGTTGGATGAAGTAGCATAAATCCAGAATTCCTTAACAAGAATAGGAAATACTGGACCCAACAACCGATCAAAGTATCTGTTCCATCCCTGAGCTGTTACATCTTCATACAAATCAACCATTTTCCTTTAAACTATCAAAATCAATAATCAACTCACATAGAACTTCAAGATTATCTACAGGAGTGAGCAACGTTCTTATAGGTTCCTCATACTGTTCTGTTGAAGAAGAACCAGGAGCACTGTTGAGATTTTTGATGCTTGATGAGGATGTCATTGTTCACACGGATTTGTTGAAGAAAACTGAGAAAAGGGATTTTTGCAAAAATAAGAGCGAGAGAGAATAATGGATGCAGTAAGAAGTGAATGAAATGGTGAAATTAAATTTGTAAACACTTTTGAAAACTTAATCAGTAAGAAAGAGAAAATAAGTAATGATTATACTGAACCTATGAAACCTGAAATTAGGGGATAGCGTGTAGATACTGAACAATTATCATTGAAAAGTGTCTCAATGCATCCAATCAGAGCCTTAGACCCTTCAGAATTAGAACACGTGTTCATCCTCAGAAGGTAGCTTGTGAGAGGATGACAAATGTTTGATGGTGTGAACTACACGCCTCTATCTTTGAAATGAAAGGTTCAGATCTTCATAGATAGATTCTGAAGCAACTGTACTCCTAACTTCTGAAGACATGTTGATCAGATATTCACAGAAAAAAATAAAGTTCTGAGGGTTAGAATATGCAAATAAGACTTCTTATTCTGGACATAATTTCATGCTGAGATGTTTCAGAATGAAATTAAATCTATCTTCAGAAAGGGGTTTTGTAAACACATCATCCAATTGATGGTCTGTGTCAATTAATTTGTAAAGAGAGAATTCCTTTCTGAATATATTCCCTAATAAAATGATGTTTTATTTCTATATGCTTAGCCCTAGAATGCAAAATAGGATTTCTGGATAAACAAATTGAAGAAGTATTATCACAGAAAATAGGGATGTTACTCTCAAATATGTTGAAGTCTTCAAGCTGACTTTTCATCCATAGCATTTGTATGCTGCATTCAGCGGCTGCAATCTATTCAGCTTCTGCTGTTGACAATGCAATTGTGGACTGCCTCTTGCTGGTCCATGAGATCAGATTCTCTCCCAGAAACTGGCAGCTTCCAGAATTACTTTTGCGTTCTACTCTGTCTCCAGCAAAATCAGCATCACAATATCCTACTAAGCTGTATTCATTGGATTTTCTATAAAACAAACCCAAGTTAGTAGTACCTTTCAGATACTTGAAAATTCTCTTAACTGCTATTAAGTGAGATTCTCTAGGATCTGATTAGAATCTATCACATATACAAACACTGAATAAAATGTCAGGCCTTGAAGCTGTCAGATAAAGGAGAGAACCAATCATACCTCTGTAGATCTTCTGCTCTACCTTTTTTACTTACCTCTTCCTTTTCCAGAATGCACGTGGGATGCATTGGAGTCTTTGATGGCTTACATTCTGAGAGGTCAAATTTCTTCAGAAGTTCTCTGACGTATTTTCTCTGGTGAATGTAAGTTCCTTCTGGAGTCTGGTTGATTTGAATACCCAGAAAGAATTTAATTTCTCCCATCAAGCTCATCTCAAACTCTGCCGGCATGCACTTAGCAAATTCTCTTCCCATAGAAGGTTTAGTAGATCCAAATATAATATCATCTACATAAATCAGACAAACTAAAATGTCATTCTTAAATGTCTTACAAAACAGGGTTGTGTCCACTTCTGGTAAATTCCTTTTCTAACAGAAAGTTACTTAGTCTTTCATACCAAGCTTTGGGAGCTTGTTTCAGACTATAAAGTGACTTCTTTAGTTTGAAAACATATTCTGGGTGTTTGGAATTTTCAAACCCAGGGGGTTGGTGCACATATACCTCTTCATCAATGTAACCATTTAAGAATGCACTTTTGACATCCATCTGATATAAAGTGATGCCATTGTTTACAACAAAAGAGATTAAGAGTCTGATAGATTCTAACCTAGAGACTGGAGCAAAGGTTTTTGTATAGTCTATCCCCTCTTGCTGACTATAACCTTGTGCAACCAGTTGTGCCTTGTCTCTAATGACTTCTCCTTGCTCATTCAGTTTGTTTCTAAACACCCACTTTGTTCCAATGATGTTGAATTCTTTTGGTTTGGGAACCAGATCCCATACATCATTTCTGGTGAATTGGTTTAACTCCTCCTGCATTTCCATAATCCAATCGTTGTCCAGAAGAGTTTCATCAATTGTTGTTGGTTCAATCAGAGATACCAATCCCATGAGGGATTCTTCAGAATTTCTGAATGTTGATCTTGTTCTGATTGGATCATCCTTCTTTCCCAGAATCTTATCTTCAGGGTGATCTATGCAGCTTCTGGATAACCTTTTCTAGAGTTGATCAATAGAAGATGCTGGAATGCTTATGACATTATCTTCTAATGTTGTTGGAGCGTCTCTGTTGGGAACTTCTGATGGGTTGCCTTCAGCACCTGTGAATTCAACTTCTATATCTGCAAAAGATTCATTCTACTATTCCAGAGCCAATGATCTTCCCTCTTTGATTTCCTCCAAAGCCCACGTAGCCTCCAGGTTTAAGTTCCAGGCTTTGGAACATATGCTTTCTTCTCGTCATGTGTCGAGGGCATCCAGAGTCTAGGAACCATGACTGGTGTTTTAGCCTTGCTGCTAAAGATATCTGCTACATATATAATTTTGTCCTTAGGTACCCATATCTTTTAGGGTCCTGGTTTTTTAGTTTTACCAAAATTCTGTTTGAATTTAGTTTTGGCAGAATAATCATTTCTAGTGTATTTGAGATCATATGTGTGCCCATAAGTGAAGTGAGATTTTAGTGGTGTACGTTTAATTACTAGGTCCATGACTTTCTTAGGTGGAGATACCTTACCTTGGTATCCTATTCCTTTTCTTCCATTTCTGCTAACTCCATAGATCATTGAAGCCATCTTGCTTCTATCTATGTTGTTAGCCAGAAACTTCTGAAAGGTGTGATCATATTCTTTTATGATCTTATCAGCATTACTGGGAGCCTCTGAGATTATTTCTTTCTGAGAGATTTATAAATCATTTTCTAGTTTTGAAATCTTTTCTTTTAACTCAGAATTTTCTAATCTTAGACTCTTAGTTTCTTCAGAGTCAGAAGCAAGATCCTTTTTCAGGTTCTTGAATTTGACTCTGAGTTACTGATACCTTTCTAGAATTTCACTCATACTTTTTCCTAGTCCAGCTTTGGTAAAATTAATAGTGAAGTCAGGAAATACCTCTTATGTGTCTGATTCTGAGTCTGACCCAGATGCTTCCCTGTCTTCTGTAACATTTACCATAAGAGGAATGTTGGCTCTTTCATCATCTGACTCTGAGTATGCGTCAGAAGTATCTGAATCATCCCATGTTTCCATGAGACTTTTATTCTTCTCCATGAAGAACTTCTTTTTGGGCTTCTCCTTCTGAAGCCTTGGACAATCACTTTTATAGTGCCCTTGTTCATTGCACTCATAGCAGATGATGTATCTGTTGTTTGACTTTCTATGACCAGAAAAAGCTTCAGACCTTCTGTGTCTAGAGGAGGACTCATACTTTCTGTATCCAGAGGAGGGTTCATTCCGATTCCATGATCTTCTGGAGTTTTTGAATTTTCTTTGCCTCTGCTTCCACAACTAATTGTCCCTTTTGGAGAGGAGAGATAATTTGTCTTCTTCTGATAAGGATCCATCATAGCTTTCTTCCATAGCCTGCAAAACCTTAGAATCAAGTTTTTTGTTAGATTTTAATGCTAAAGGATTACCTTGCTTCTGAGGCTCGTCATCTTCTAGCTCTATCTCATGGCTTCTGAGGGAGCTAACAAGTTCCTCCAGAGATATCTTGTTGATATCTTTTTCCAGCTTAAGAGCAGCGACCATTGGCCTCCATTGCTTTAGTAAACTTATGGTGATCTTCTTTACGTGATTAGCAGTAGAATACCCTTTGTCAAGAACTCTCAGCCCAGCAAATAGAATATGGAATCTTGAGAGCATTGCTTCTATGGGTTCACTATCTTCCATTTTGAAAGCTTCGTATTTCTGAATGAGCGCAAGGGCCTTGGTTTCTTTAACTTGTATGTTTCCTTCATGCGTCATTCTTAGAGAGTCAAACATGTTTTTGGCTGTCTCTTTATTTGAGGTATTCTCATACTCTGAGTATGAGATGACACTGAGAAGAATTGTTCTGGCCTTATGATGGTTTCTGAAGTCACGCTTTTGTTGGTCAGACATTCTTTTTCTATCTATCTTTTGACCGCTTTCATCCACGGGATGCATGTATCCATCAATTACCATATCCCATAAGTCAACATCATGGGCCAGAAAGAAGATCTCAATTCTATCTTTCCAGTAGTCAAAATTTTCTCCATCAAAGACTGGAGGTTTGCCACTGATTTTGTCCTTATCATCATGATAGTCGTTGCTAATGTTTTGGCTTGATCCCACCATAGTGTTTTTCTAAAGCTTGGATCTTGTACTGACACGGTTAAGTGTATGAACTCAGAACCAGACACTCTGATGCCAATTGAAGAAGTGAAAAACACAAGAGGGGGGGGGGGGGGTTGAATTGAAACTTAAAAATCAAAAGCAATAGACACGATGATTTTTATCATGGTTCACTTGATATCAAACTACTCCAGTCCATCCGCCAAGGTGATTTCACCTCTCTCCAACGAGGACTTAATTCACTAATCAAACTGATTACAATTCTACTTTGACAACTGCCGAAGTCTTATTGACTACAACCATAATCCGGTTTATCTCAAGGAAATTCACTTGATCAAAAGAAAATATTCACTGTGTACTATATGTTTTTCGTTACAAAAACTGTATCACTACTGTGATGTATTACACAAATTTGGAGTATAGTATGAATATAAGTTTTGCATCTTTTTGAGATTATATGGAGCAGTCGTGTGAAAACGTAAACGATTTACCCTTTGAACTTGTTTATATAGGCGTGGCAGTCTGTCCAAATGGAAACGTGATAATAGACACTTAATGCTCTTTCCATACTGAGAAGATCCTTGTCTGATTGTAGCCGTTGTAAGTGATATTGCCTTAATGGAAAAGTAACGCTTCAAAACCTAGGAATCTTGCATGCTGCTTTACTTCAGAACTTGGGAAGTCAGAAGCATAAGGTTCTGTTAGCGTGTTGGACTTCTGTTCAGAATCAGGATATCTTTCTCTTTAGCGCAGTTTCTGATCATCATATGCTTCAGAACATTCTGATTACTCAACTTGAGTGCTTTTGTGGCTTAACTTCTGTTGCCGTTTCAATCAGAACTTCTGTACAACATAGAACACAAATTTAGAGTGCATATTTATTCTTTGTGTTTGTTATCATCAAAACTCTAATGAGGGTTGTAGAATCAAATTATGTTCTAACAGTTGTTTGTTTATTTGATTTAAATGTTTAATATATATCTAGGTAATTGTTTTGCATCTCTCTACATTGCTCCTGGTTGCAAACTCAAGGTATTTCCAGGGAAAACCAAAATCCTTCTCCATCTCTCTTGATTCAAGACTCTCCAACCCACATTAACAACAAGCAACTCAACATTTACTCATCGTGAAACAAACATCACTCTACACTAATTTCATATCAAAGCTCGTGAAAACAAGAGGTTGGGATGGAGAAAAATCAACCATAATATTGAGCTCTAAAAATGAAGAAAGAGGTGGTTACAGTCATGATTTTGCATATGGAAATTTGTATGAATGTTGCTTGTGGTTGTGTTGAAAGGGTGGATGATTTATGGATTTGTTCACACAGAAAGGTGGTGGATATATTAGGCTATGGAGTTGTTGTTCACAGTTTGGAAACAAGTAAGGATGAAGAAGAGGTTATGAAGGTGTTTGCTCATGGTAGAGCGGTATTACATTTTCTGAAAGTTTTGAAGGTGTTTATGGTGAAACTGTGAGTGGTGAGTGGAAGGTCGTGAAAGGTTGTATCACGGTGTAGTTGGTTTATATGGTGGATTCAATACACATGATTTGAGCAATATATAGTATAATAGGATACCTAAATTTCAAGCACAACCAGAAGGTTGTGGCTGAGAATGTGATGACGAGACACCTGAATTTCCAGATCCTCCTCATGCTCTTGAAGATATTTCTTAAAACTCTAAAATAATGACAAACATTTTTAGAAAGACACTTGAATTTACATCTTATTTGTTCAATATAAAGTTATAATTTTACCTGTTAGAATATCTTCTGAAAGCTCAAAATCTTTCATGAGGCTCATGTCTTTGAAATAGGTAAAAGAAGGCCTTAAGCAATTTTGGGTGCAAATTAATGCCTATGCCATTTAAGTTGTTAGAGAGCTCCTATAGGTTTCTATGACTCTTCCTCATGTCCTGAAAGCACTTTCAGAAGCAACAGTAGACACTGAGGTGGCTAAAATATCTTTAGCCATTGTAGATAAAATAGGATGTTCAATTAAATTGTGTTTCCACCACACAAGAATGTCAAA
The DNA here is from genome assembly GCA_948472305.1 of Vicia faba. NCBI lineage: Eukaryota > Viridiplantae > Streptophyta > Magnoliopsida > Fabales > Fabaceae > Vicia > Vicia faba. The sequence continues at coordinate 243,835,073 of OX451735.1, forward strand.
ATTAGAATCCCTTTTGACACACTTATTAGAGATACAACCCTTGAGTTAATTTTGTTGATCAATCGAGTCTTGTTCCACTAAATGTTTCTCAAAAGCATCAACTCTAGCCATAAGTGAAGAACGTGCAACATCAACATTTGTTTTAGAATTTGACGCTTGTCCACCACTACCAAGAGGTTGTCCAACATTATGTTTTTGGTTATAAGCTTGCTTATACCAATCATATAACTTTTGAAAACTCTCTTTTATAGATTTGAGCAAGTCACTACCAAACTTGGATCCAACTCCATACATATCCTTAAAATTCCACTGAATATGACTCAACTTGTATCTTGGATCAATAATAATACCAAAATATATCATCTTGTTCATCTTATCAGCAATCCTCAATATCTATTATACGTTCCCATCATCTCTTCACCCACACTTTCAAAAATATAATTTAAGTTCATTGAAGTTTGCTGCAACTCACAATAAATAGAAGGCACTTGGTGAAAACAAGTATGCAAACTCATATTTTGAGAGGTGAAAAAAATCGTAGTTGCTTCATAGAATAACTTTAGAAAAACGAAAAAAGCTCTGGAAATGTCCCAATCATCACTACTAGGGGGTTACCTTTTCCAAAGAACTCCCTATATCTTGACTCTTCTTCCTCGAGTTTATCAAAAGTGAGTTGAAACTTCTCTGCAACCTCTAACATTAAATATGTCAAGTTCCAACGAGTTGAAACATCAAGACACACTAATTTTTTACAAGTTATTCCAACAAATTCAATGCATTTTTTAAACTTGGCTTCCCTATGAGGTGAGGACTTGACAAATCTAACAACATCCCTAACACTATTTATAGATAAATGTTTGTCTTTCAAACCTTCATTTACCACCAAGTTCAAAATGTGAGCAGGATACCTCATATGGAAATATTCTCCACCCCTCGTCAACCCATTTATAGTTGCCATTTTTTCTTCAAATATATCACAACAACATCATTTGCAGTAGCATTATCAACAATTATGGTTAAAACATTCTAAATACCCCAATCCCTTAACACTTCTTCAATCCTCCTACCAATTGTCTCACCTTTGTGGTTTGGAACTACGCAAAAGCTTATAATTCTTTTTTGATATTTCCACTCGTTATCCACAGAGTATGTCGTAAGGGTTAAGTAGCTGAGATTTTGTATAGAAGTCCAACAATTAGTAGTAAGTGTTACCTTATTGCAGTCAGACTTAAAGAAGGCCTTTAACTTTTGTTTTTCATCCAAGTGTAGCTGAAAACGGTCCATAGCAATTGTACGCCTAGATGGGATGGTAAATTGTGGTTGCATCACTATAGAATAAAACTTAAACCCGTCACCCTCAACTGTACTAAATGATTGCTCAACAAGAATCACAAAAACTGACAAAGCACTTCTACAAGCTTTCTTGTCCAAATTTTCAACAAAATTCTAACACGATGGAGAAAAAGTTCACAAATTCCTCTCTTTATTTGACTCATGTAAGAGAAAAAAAAACAGCTTGTGCATATCAATAAGTAAAAGCCAAAAATACTAAGATCCTAATGTTCCAGCAGTTCTTTCATAGACACAATAAGTAAATCAAATCAGCCTGTGCATATCAATAAGTAAAAGCCAAAATTATAAATTGAAAAAGTTTAACGCATATATATAATTCCTAAACCAAATCAGCACAAGGTTTGGATAAAGACAAAACAAATTAACAAATTACAATCAATTATTACATACTTGTTCATTGAAATTTAGCCTCATAATTTGCATATTCACTGGCACCTAAACACTAAGGTACAAAGGTGAAGACAAGTTTGAAAATAAGTTTGAAACAGTCCCAATTTCAAACATGTCTCATACACTACCGGCTGGTTTTAAATCATTTTGAAAACAATTTGAAAATCAGTTTAAAACAGTCCCAGTTCATATACAACACATACAATCCTAATTAGCATATATTTCATAGACATGGAGTCGAATACACTTACAATTACCTTGCTCTTGCTCTAAGACTGTTTTCATACTACTTTGGCGTTGATGATCTATGCTACTTTGACGTTGATGATCCATCTGTCGAAATCACCAGTACAATTTTTATTAAATTATCTGTTTTCAAAATGGAAATGTCTTATACTTTTCTTTCTTCTTAATACATACATACCCAATTAGTTCTTTTCAAGCACCAAAACAGGTTTTGAATTCACTTCAAGAATTAAAACAGGTTTTTAATTCACTTTAAAGTAAAACAAAGTACTCAAAAAAGTTTATGGTTAGATGGTTTGATGACTCCTCTTGCTCTATGACTCCTTACTGCTACTTTGCCCATGTTCTATCCGTTCAAATCAAAGCGACCAAAAAACAATATTAGAAAACAATAATTTATTTAGTCCAAATCAAAACAACAAATAACAATATCTAAAAACAACAATTTATTTAGGATAGATGGTTCATGACAAACAGAATATCAAAGCATCTTTATTTTGTAGTCAAGAAGAAACATGATGAATGAGCGATCGATATCAAAAAATGTTCATGTAGATATCAGATTGTAGATGTCCAAGTCGTTGTAATGAAATGAAACAATAACATAAAACATTAGAAAATTAATACACAAAAATGATTTGAAACTCTAAATCAAAAACTCTAAAATTGAATAAAATTAACCAACCTTGCAAACATATGAAGAACAAAGATCCCAACTTCAAAAAAATGGCGGTTGTGCTGCTCATCACCGTCGTGTTGCTCATCGTCGTGGTGTTATTCGTCTGAAGGTGAGTGACAAAACGAGATGAGAGTGAATGTAGTGTGGTGGTGGTGGTGGTGTTCTTCGAGGTGGAGTTGATGGTGGTGAGTGATGGTTGTGGTCGGTGGTGTTTACATGAGGTGGCAGTGAGTGACGAGAGTAGACGAAAACATAGAAGCTCTACTGAGAGTGACTGGGTGAGAGAATGGTAAGACTAAGATAACTCCTCCACTAAACCTAACTGTTCGGACGGGTCAGAGTACCCGTAACCCAATCTTTACTACTTGGGCCTGCCTATCTAATCCAGTTCGACCCGCATTATTACACCCGAGACGAGAGTGCATGTATTGTGGTGGTGGTGGTGTAGTTCTTCGTGGTGAAGTTGATGGTTGTGGTTGGTGGTGTTTACATGAGGTGGCAGTGAATGACGAGAGTAGACGAAAACATAGAAGCTCTACTGAGAGTGAGTGGGTGAGAGAATGGTAAGACACTACAAGAAATGTGTTCTCCAACGACATAAAGTTGTGACGTGATTATCACGTGGCTAAAAAAAGGTTGTTGCGACGTGATAATCACGTCACTATAAAATTTATATATTAAAAAAAATCAACATAACGTTCCGATGTAGAGATTCTTTTTTTTAAATGAAATTTGTTGCGACCTGGGATTCACGTCGCTAGAAAAAAGTTAAAATAAAACAAAATAAAAGCTGTAACGTTCAGATGGAAGAATTTTTAAAATTTTTAAAAAATTAAGTTGTGACGTGTTTTTCTCGTCGCAATTTTTAAAGGAGAAATTTATTTGGTTTTGACTTGACAAGTTACCATCCATGTGCAGAAAGAACGAATATTTTATGACCGTTATGTGTGTTGCGACGTGAAAATCACGTGGCAAGGTTGCGATGTGATTTTTGCGTCGCTACGTGACGTATATAGAAACGCTCCATATCCAAATCTCAATTTCATTGTTTCACAGTTTAAATAATATATTTAAAATATTATTTTTTAATTATATAGATTAAACTTTTTTATATATATTTTGTAAGAAAAATAAAACAGAATATATAATATATATATATATATATATATATATATATATATATATATATATATATA